>OU343114.1:25405000-26050000 GCA_910594885.2 Bibio marci | reverse complement strand
TATAATCCTAAGGTTAATTTCTTATAAATAGATTAGTTTCGAAATCTGATCAACGGTAACTAAGCGCCACGTGAGTAACTCGGTACTGTAACTATATATGTATATAATAAGTTAATCTTTTAGCAAAACCGCATATATTACATGGAAATTGGGTGAGAAGATCATTTTCGCACAGCAAAAAAAAAAAAAAAAAAAACATTGTAAAGTAACTTATGGCATGGACACCAAGTCTAAATAAGTTAATACGTATAGATATATATGAATTAAAATGAATTTGATGCTACTATATAATAACTAATAATTAAAATAAAATTCAACTATATTTTGACCTACAATTTTGGTCCACGTTCTGATGAAAATTCACAATGAAATATAAGTATATTACGTTTAATTCCAGTATTATGCATTGCACTTATTGTATTATTTGTTGTTTTCAGTAACGATGATGTTGCTAAAGATGATGTTGGAGATGATGATGGCGAAGACGATGATGATAATGAATTTGTTGTGGCTATTAATTCTGTTGTTGCTGTTGTTGTTGCTGTTGTTGTTGGTGTTGTTGTTACTGATAATGATGAAGATGATGATGATGATGATGATGATGATGACGATGCTGATGAATTAATTGCAGTACAAAATTCGTCGATAATTTGTTTACATGTAAATATATTTTTGGCATAAAAAATATGACCACCTTCATATTCGTATGGATATCGACAATCAATAATTTTATATGATGTTACGGAATCTTTAAAATCACCGTTTATTAAATTTGCTAGTGTATGGCATGATATTGATTTAAGATCACAGTGTCGTCCTTCCATTAATGGCAAACAAAATGGTTTACTAAAATCACCAATTAAATCTGGATCCGATGAGGCTATATAAAATATATATAAATAAGAAATAAGATTAAGAACTTTTTCTTTTCAAAAAAAAAATAAATATATATTTTATTTTCAAAAGAAAGAAGAAAATTCTTATCTAACGTACATCTAGCTAAAGCGCTCATAATATTTGTTGTTTCACACATTGATATGGATTTTCTAAATAACGGCCGGTTATTATGTATATTAATATAATTATTATTGCTACAATTTTTACTATTACTTCTATTATTATTATTATTATTATTATTATTATTATTATTATTATTATTATTATTAGTAACATCATTACTAATTGTTTCATTTGGTGATAATAAATTATGTACATTATTCTCTTTATCCATTAATTGTTCATATTTTTTATGACGTTTACTCTGCACCGGACTAAAACAAAATGGTTCTGGTCTTTTAAAAGACGTTTTTGGTGTAATGTCCATCCACCGTTGTTGTTGTTGTTGTTGTTGTTGTTGTGATGGTGGTGTTTTTAATATTTGTTGTTGATTACATTGTTGTTTTCTATCATTATATGGTGATGGTGACATAGAATTTGTTGAATCATTTAAACTTAAACATCTTCGTACATTTGAATGTTTTGCTAACGGTGATCGTATGGTTCGATCATTATTATACATTTTTCCAAATTTTATATCTTTATTTATAATTGATGTAAAATCATTTGGTAATAATTTTGGTTCTTCATCCATTGTGGCCATTTCAATAAGTTCTAAATTATCCATATCGTCATTTGAAAACGTTTCCGCTGAATAGTTACTATTATTTAATGAACGAAAACAACTGGATGATTTCAATGGCGGTGGTGGTGTCTGTTTTAATACGTTATCATTATTATTTATTGGTTGTTGTTGTTGTTGTTGTTGTTGTTGTTGATTAATTATACATTTATTACCATTAATTGCAGTATAAAATTGATTTAGAAATCCAATTTCAGTGGTATTATTTACATTATTATTACAATTATTACTATTATTATCATTATTATCATTTATATTATTTATATTATTTATATTATTTATATTATTTATATTATTATTATTATTATTATTATTATTATTATTATTGGTAGTGTTATTAATATAATTATAATAACTTTCTGTTGTTGTTGTTCCATAACCAGAATCCCTTGAATTATGATCATCAATATCCGTAATATTAATATTTGTATTATTTTCATCTGGTAATATTGGAAATTGTGATAGACTATTTTCATCGGGTGATAATAAACCAATTTCCATACATGAATTTATTGAACATGCACCAGGACTACCTTGTGGACTATTACCACAATAAAATGAAATATCATCTTCCATCATTTTTTCGGGTGATGGTTCTTCCATAAATGTTTCATAACGTACATTTATTGGTGAACTATATGTTGATTGATGATTAATATGATGATATTCATGATCATTTCTAGGACTGTTGTGTTGGGTAATATCAAAAAAAAAAGAAAAATAAATTTAATTAATTAATTATTTATACACACAGACATAAAATATATATATACTAACAAATATTGTATATTATATAATTTATTATATTTTTATTTATAGGATTATACGAGCATGTAATTATTTTATTTTATACAATTATAATATTATAAAATATACATATTATTAACGCATGGACATATGTTCATATAATTTCATGTAAAAACATGTATTTTAATACAAATATTACCTACTATTTTTTTTTTTGTATATAAAATGAATGGAAATAATGAAATATAAACTACAAAAAAAAAAAAAAATTGTGGTGACAACAAATAAATGCTCTTAATATCGACAAGGGGTATATATATATATACTCGATATATAAAGATGGAATAGCATAATATAGTATATCTATATATATATATATATAGAGACACAGACCCCCTTGCACAGTGAACTATAAAATATATATTATTTTATGTATATTGAGTATATTAATGGGTTTAGTTAAAAACTGTGTATACAATAGGGGATGCCTAAATATAGAATAATATATAATTTTTGTATATTTTAACTTAACATTAACGCGCGCGGGGTTTTTACTCGTATTTATTTCTTTATTTCCTTGCGCTATAGTAAACTATATATTTTAATAAAAATATGTATGTTTGAAAAAAGTTCATTAAACTTATATTTATATATATATATATATATATAGGTTTATCTTTATTATTTATATCTTCATTATATTTTCATTTCAGCTTGTACATTTTTATATTTATTGTAAAAACAAAAGAATTACATAAATTTTATAAATAATATTTTGTCATCCACAACAGAACACATTTATTTATTAATTTAGTTATTTATGGGCAACAATTAACGACAGAAAGTAATCAACAACCAAATCATTAGCTGGGATTTCGTAACAAACAATCTGTATACAAAAGAATCAAGTATACATAGCGAATTACAAACGTGACGTGAAGCGACATTGGAGGGAAAAAACATTGTGTACAATGCTGTTCTAACCGTTGGCAAAGTGTGTCGCCATCGAGGATTGTGCATTATAGATTAGAAAAATATCTCCCACAGCATGAATAAATCATTACATATACTAACTTCAAGTTAACATCAGAATGATGAATTGTGCAGTTTCGATTAACATCTGTCAAAAGATGCGATGATTCCCTAATAAAAAAATATGATCGCAAAGTTTTCATCTTGATGGCTTCTCGTTAAGCCTCAAATTTGTTATTGCATTTGGGTTTCAAAAATCCATGAGTTTTGATTGTTAAGAAACAAATGCAATATTATGACATGACATGTAATCCAGTTTAGTTTAGTGTCTAAATTATATGGACATATGTGGTTTCAAGAAAACGGTGCCACCAAATGTTATACAGTCCAAGAAACAATTCAATTACTGCATTAGTTATATTGCCTGGTGCCAACAAATTTTTATAGTTTAATAGTGGTTTTATTTTATAACTAAAGTCTGTTTATATATAAAAAAAAAAAAATTATCGCAGATAATAAAAAAAATTCCACAAAAATATGTTAAGTCATTTTTTTTAAATAACGATCCTTTTTCTTTTCTCACACTATATCGCTTTTTTTTTCTCCTCCATTTATTTGTAGTACTAAAAATAATATTTGACAAACTAAAAATTAACTATGGAATCGAGGACAGAGTAAAACTATTGCGTATTTTATATAGAATATAGTTGCCGATCGATTTATTCTCTTTCCGTACAGATTTTGAACGAGATATGACGAGAATCCTGATAAAATTGAATATTTCTCAGACAGATACATTGTCCGATGATTACTAACAATTATGTGCGGTATAGCGCATTTTTACTATACATACATATGTATATGGGAATAAGGGATAGTACAGTCGCTGGATTCAATGCATTGTTGTTTACACATATACAATAAAATACATAACATTTTGTAGAAGAAAAGAACGTAAAAAAACGTATTCGTAAAGAATTTATGTTTGTGTATTTTATTTGATCTGTGCATTAACATATACATTGAAAAACAACGCATATGCCTTATGTTTCACACAATATAAAAAAATTTATAAAATGAAGGTATAAACAAAAAATCCCGCCAAAAAAAAAAAAAAAAAAGCTAATAAATAAAATTTTAAAAACTAAAGAATCTTCTGTTGAGACAATGCAATTGCTAAAAAGAAATATTTGATATAGAAGAATGAAATGTAGATGCGCGGCCACTAAAAGTAATAACAAATTTTTGTATTAATAAAATTTCTATATTAGTGCAATGTTATTTTAAGTGAAACTAATGCAACAGGACACCGGCATATATCATCATCATAATATAGATGCCATGTACGGGGATGTGAGACTCATTTAAGCATCATTTAAATAAATAATAATTATATAAAATAAAAACTACATCTACTTATACGCGACGCACTATAAACAATACAAAAAAGCCTAATTTAGATTGAAAAGATGATCACGTTTTTTTTTTCTATAGCAAAAGATGATCACGTTTTTTTTTTTCTATAGCAAAAGATGCTCACGTTTTTTTGTTTAAACGATTTAAAATTATATATTGTGGCTTGGCATTTTTTTTTTTAATAATTAAGAAAATAGTTTCCCATTTGCAATGAAAAGTTTAGGTTAGCTGACACACACACACATAAGCTCCGCAACACTAATTATATATTTATAATTTTAAATTTATACACAACTGATATAATTACAAAATATACCTACCATAATTTGAATATCACCATTGAAAAAATTAAAGTAATTTTATCAAAAACATCCCAAATAAAAGTAAGTAAAATTGAAAAAAAATTATTTTTACACATTTTATTGACACAATTATATAATATTTAATGAGTGTGTTGATCTCGCACCATACGTTACTATTAAAATGTATTTCTTTAAGATATTTTTGGAAAAATTATTATTTTTATGCAACGTACCCACACACGCACACAAAGTACCGAATCAGAAATAGAAAAAAAAAAAACATAAATCAATTTCTTAAATAGGTGTCAATTCTATTGATATCCTGTATTACATATATGTAGCCGTCCTGTATTTAATACGGCTATCCCTACTGTAATTTATACAGGTATCCTTTCGATTAGATGTCGCGCGTATTATTGACAACTTGAATAAGATACTCAGTCGGATTATATTCATGGCCTAACTATTCACACATATAGCACATATAGAATTTATTTATATTTTATTTATTTTTTGAGAGAAGCTTAATCCCGACATTATTTTTAATTTTAAGATGGAGCTACCAGCCAGAACGTTTACAAGCGGGAGTTTATCTATTATTTTATACTTTATTTGCGTCCTTACCTTTACCTTTATTATTAAGAATTTTTTATATATTAAATGTTAGAGGAAGATTAAGATTTTCTTTATTGAATAATAGTAATTTAAATTTATATATTTATATTTCTATAACATATATATATATATATATATATAATCTATGGATAATTTGGGGACACTAATACTCTTCCAACTTTGATGTTAATTAGTGCTAATATATAAAAAATTGAATAATATAACAATTGTCATGAAATTCTTAAAACATTTATATACCACTATGAACCGATATCCCCATAAAGATATGACATCGTTACACAGTGAAATTTTATTTAATAGATCAATTATATGCGTTCGTGTACCAACCTCGATCTTAGTTGTTTTGCTGATGTCCCGTTGAGTGTCGGCCGAGTTTTAAGAAATGATCAGCAATAGTGTATAGGTGTATAGTAGTTGATGAGCTACAGTATTTCGAAGGAGACATCGCCGATCAGACAGTCGCGCATATACCGGTAATTATAAATAAATTTAATAATAATTGAGAAAGGAACATAACAACATAGAATATTTATTTCATCAGGAATAGAAAATATTTTATTCGCATTCTCATAAATATGTGTGTATTTGTGTGTGTTGTTACATACTTATATAGCAAAGGAGATATAGTGTGAGAAAACAAAAAGGACGAAAATAAATGAAAAATAAAATGTGCATTAGTATCACTTAGGATCCATTTTTCATCAGCTTTTATGTCATCTGATAAACCTTTCATTACTACCAAGTTGGTAAATTACTCCGCATGGCAGTATATAACAATTTACCAATTGTGTACTGTACTGTACTGTACTGTAACGAAAGATAGATGTTTTCATAATACTATTATTTTTATATGGATGGATTAGCCCATACTTATGTGTGTGCAGACATTGTTAATCTTTGAATAGCGTCCAACACCATATTTTCAAAGATATCCGTTTTTCTTTGTATTCCATCAACGAACAAATGGTCACCCAGTAGAAAAATTTTAGTATTAAAATAAATACCGAAAAATTTCCTATGAAAAATAGCAGATTTGAAACCCGCTATATTTCATGATTAATATATATAATATATATATATATATATATATCGCCGCTTATGCAACTGCGCTGCCGAGTGTTATTATTATTTGTTCTATATATTCCATATTTAATTTTTAGTTTGTCAAACAGACTTTAGTTATAAAATAAAACCACTATTAAACTATAAAAATTTGTTGGCACCAGGCAATATAACTAATGCAGTAATTGAATTGTTTCTTGGACTGTATAACATTTGGTGGCACCGTTTTCTTGAAACCACATATGTCCATATAGTTTAGACACTAAACTAAACTGGATAACATGTCATGTCATAATATTGCATTTGTTTCTTAACAATCAAAACTCATGGATTTTTGAAACCCAAATGCAATAACAATTTTGAAGCTTAACGAGAAGAGTAATTAAGAAAGGAACACAACAACATAGAATATTTATTTCATCAGGAATAGAAAATATTTTATTCGCATTCTCATAAAAATGTGTGTGTATTTGTGTGTGTTGTTACATACTTACATATATATATATTTTTGTATTTATTTATGAAGTTTGTTTTCATTTTTTTTTTTCTTCACTTCATTTCTTAAACCTATGCCTTATATAAAAAAAAAAAAATAAGCACAAGAAGCGTATACAAAATAATAACAGAAAAAAAAAATAAAGAAGAATAAGAAGAAGTAAAAAATCATTTATATAACAAATATTATAATCTTATGTGAGAACATGTTACAAGAACCGGTGTTATGAATGTTAATAAAAAGTATATTCATATATATATGGTACATATGAGTTTATTTATGTGTGCGTCGTACCATCACGACACAACATATATTTTTGTATTCATTCCATAATGAAAGTGAAAAGGTATGCAAAAAAAAAATTGTAAATAATAGCACAAAATGTTCTTTTATTATTTTTTTTTTTTTTTTATCTATACTCTTCCTTTCATTAGTTTGCAAAAAACTTTCCTATGTTAAAAATATAGTTATAATAACAGTACATATATTTTTATAATATTGCATCGCATTAATATTTGGTATATGAGTTGGATAATGATTATTATGAAAAAAAAAATCCATGATGATAGAACAACAATAAAAAAAAAAAACGGAATACAAAGTGTATGCGCATATTTTCATAATAAATTTTTTAGAATACATATATCCTTTTTTTTTGTTTTTGGCTAAAGATAATGATAATGATAATGATCAGCCTATTGACCACAATTTTAGTTTTTATACATTTTTTTAACAATTTTTTTTTTTTATTCATTTTATACATTTTATATGAATTATTTTATGCAGCTGCGTTCTTATACCATTTTATTTTTATTCATACACAACAGTGTGTGGCTGTTACTTCTTTACTCTTCTACAAACTCGTAACTACATATGTTATACATACACATATATACACATTGTTTTTTGGAGGGAAAAAAAAAAACTAATGGTGATTCATCGAATTGATATGTGTGTGTAAATGATGTGAATGTATAAATATATAATTAATAAAATAAAAATTATTTTTTTCAAAAAAAATGAAAACAATATAAATAATATTGTAGAAAAGACAAAAAAAATACTACCCCAATTTAATAATTTTGCTCCATTATTTTAATTATATATATAAAACTATATACGATAATATAGTTTCGGTCGGACTGTCTATAGACGCTACATATTTAACACGTACGTCTTGTTTTTAAAAAAATGATGCAAATTAAATTTTATGTTAATGTATTAACTACTGTTATAATTATAACAAATTGTTAAAAATCACGTTTTCTGTATGGCCATCGGAGTGTAATTACTGATTTCAAAGCATTGCGTTATTTTTTGGGAAAATATTACGGAAATAAAATTCAATAAGATTCATGGCAATAAAGTCTGACATATCGAAAATAAATATTTACCTGCAAAAATTGGTAGAGAGATGGAAAAAAAAAAAAAAAAAAAAAACAAAAAAAAAGAAGATAAATAAAAATTGTTGTGGATTCATCGTTTCATTGGACAAAACTATACAACAGATCGTATCCCAACAAAGCAAAATTAGGTGTGTGCTATTTGACAATAACTCCCACTCATCTTCGTATATAGAGATATTAAAACGAAACAGTTGGTACGAAATTTACCCGTTTTGGTTTAGTTTAAATATATAAAAAATTATTATTTTCAGAAAATCTATAATGTGCCATAAAATGTAAAGGTGTAAAAGAATAATTTTTAAAAATTTACATTTTTTGCATAGCGTAGCGTGCAACAATAGCACTATTTTAGTTTACAAAAGTATATTGTTTTCGTGTTGTCTATATAACACACGAAAACAATGCGTCACAAAGAAGTTTCTTCTGTGGGCTAACCAAACGTTGACGAATGCCGTAACCTTTCGCAATACAAAGATGTTAATCATCCGCACAATTCATATATCCTTCTATTTAATATGATGCGTAATTCATCGGGCCGCAAATTATTTTGCTTACTGGGATAATGTTTAGTCAAAGGATCACTTGTACAATTGCCAGAAAGAGAATTTTAGTATAAAAAATAGATATTTTTTTTTCAATTTTAATATAAAAATATATACTGAATAAGTCACATCGCGTTCTAGAACAAAATGAAAAAAATAAAACAAAATTATGTAAAAAAAAAAAAATAAAAAATAATAATTATATAATTTATAATTTCTATGAATAAAATTAAGTGAACAGTACGAAAGGACATAAAAGAAAATGTTTTACAGACATTGTATTATTAATTAAAAATAAAAAAAAAAATAAAAAATAAAACACTTTCATTTTTTTTTTTAATTAATTTGAATTTCATAAATAACATTTTATTCAAAGTGAAAAAAAAAAACAAAAAAACAAAAAATTAAGGACTAAATAAATTATATAATATTTCATATACATAAATTTAATAATTTACAAAGTTTATACAATAAAAGCATTATTGATATATATGAGTGAGTGAAACAAAGTGTACAAATTTTTGAAACATTATATTTTCATTCAAAGCCACTATATCCATAATCCAAACGGCCTTTTTTTAATGGGCCGGATAGGCGTTGCGTTCTTTTTTTGTTTTATTATTAATTGTTTTATATTGTTTATAATTTTGTGATAAAATTTTAAAATATAAAATACGAAGTGCTAAATTTTTTTTTTCTTATATTTTGTTAAAATATTTAATAAATTTAATTTGGTGAGTGGATAACATTATTTTTTTTTATTTTTTATTCTTCAGTCCCTTTGAACGATCCTAAATAAATACATAAATTGTAATTTTATATAATTCTGTGAAAACAGTGTTGCTGATATGGTGATACAAATTTTATCCATCGTAATATAGTTTTTTGGCATGGTATAGATTTTAACATAATAATTGACTAAATTTTATGGTAAATATTCTGAATAACATTTTTAAAATTACAAATTGCAAATAATTTAAATATCATAAAATCAAACAAAATAGATAGAAAAAAGATTAACAAATAATTACTAAAATTTAAAATATTCTATAATAATAATAATAATAATAATAATATAATAATAGAACACTCCCTAATGCAGTTGCATGCCGCCTAAATATATATTATTAAATATGACATATAGCGGGTTCAATTCAATAGGAAATTTTTCGGTATTTATTTTAGTTCTGAAATTTTTTCTGCTGAAAAGGTTTATTAGATGACATAAAGCTCCACTTGGAGCAGTTTATGACTTAAAAGAAAAAAAAAAATAATAATAATAATAATCCTCCATTGATAAATTTATGTATAGGACCACTGCTAACAATCATATACCGTTCTAGAATATTTTATATATTTGGAATAAATATTCCAAATAATAATAACTATATTGTATCGATATATATACTAATACATTAATACGCACCACCACAATATAATAATAATAAATATTCTATATGCAAATGTCTATATGTATAACTAAAAGTCGACAGTTTTTTATATTCAACAATACATTAATTTTAAAATCAAATAATAATCTATATATAATTACTATTTTAATAATAATAATGTATCTAATTATTATATATTAAAATGACACATATATAATTAACACATATAAAGTACGATCAATAATCAGATATCCAAATGCGCGACAAAAATTCTATAAGAATGTGTTATTATATTTCTATGGGGTTGTGTAATAGGTCAATAATTTAGAAAATATATATGCAAATTCCATTGATTCTATTGCAAGTTTTCCCTCCACTGTGTGTAATAGTAATAATTGTTATTCAGATCCACATACAGTACACATGAAAATTACGTAATTTTCGCTAGCGAAAATGAACGTGAAATATATTCGTGGAACATGTTAGTTTAATAATACACAGAAAAAAATTGTCCAGTAAATAATAGGAAATCGCCAATAAATAGTATTTAAACTTTAATGTATTCTGTCTGCCGATGGCGATTTCACTAACATTTATGAATGTTCATTACTATTTATAAATTGATTAAAATTAAAATATATAGAAAATCATTATTATTATTTATGGAGAACACTTCTTACGATTTCATATTATTTGCAGAAAAACTTTGAAAGCATTATACGATTCTTATGATTTTAGTTTAGTTTTTAATATATAGAAATGCTATCTTTAAATAAACGCCGTTACATTAAATTATTTTTTGTGCTATATATGAATTATTTCATAGCGATACCAATTTATTTTTGAATAATATGAATATTTTTTATAATAGTTAGGAAAACGTCGTTACATTGAAAAATATGTTTACTAATTATGATTAGTTTCATCATAAAGAGTATAAAACTATCTATAATAAATATGAAAAGTACTTTAATTACAATGAAGTCAATCTTTATATATACTATAATAGCAACAGGCAACTCCTTAGTATTTAAAAGTACTTTAACATTTACTTGTACCTAACAAATAATGAATAATCTGTTGCATTTAAGATAATTTCCCTATTATCTATAGAAACCATGTTTATTATATAAATACATTTTCATAATACTATAATGAATTTTATTTTTAATACAATAAATAAATAACAATATATAATGTTACAATATAAAATTTATTTAATTCATTCATATTTATTATTTATTTCCACTTGCAAGATATAGCTTAAAAATAAACCTGTTTGTCATAAGACCATTTGATTGTTCACCTAAAAAATATTACCTCTAGGTCATTAGTTCACATTTGCATTATTGAAACGTTTCCCATTTTTATATTATTAACACAACATTTGGACATCAGAACAGCAAATCTCAAATAAGCTTTTTTAGATTTATTCATTGATCATTTAAAGGTTTTAAGTTTTAAGATATAAATATTAAGAATTCTTTCATAATAATTAGTAATTTGTTTCTATATTAGTATAGTAACTTCCATAAGCCCGCCTATGCTATGAACGGTTTTTTTATACTAGAAATAATATTCCTAGTTTTTAGGAAAATATTAAATAAAAGTTCATAAATAGTAAGGAAATTCAATGCATAGTAAAAAATATCGTCACTAAACGGTATAAAGAAATGGTTTTTAATAATTACGATCAACACTTTTTCTGTATACAAACTATAATATAATATATTTATATTTTATTTATATAATATTAATTAATATTATAATTATAATATATTTAATATATTTATATTATTTAATAATATATTTAAAATATCATTTATTAATTTTGTGTCTTCTGTGTGTTTATTTATTTTTTTTTTTTTGGCGGTATTACCACTCAAATATACACTGACACGTTTTTATTTCTTTCTGCAATAGGAAACAAATATAATATAACATTTTTATCAAAATGTTACAACTGTCATATGTATTTGTGATATAACTATATATTTAAAAGCTTTTTATATATATATATATACATATACATACATATACATACATATACATATATATACAGGACACTTTGATAAGGATCATAAAGGAGAAAATATATACATAACATACCATACATATACCAATACAGTATTACGTCGTAAATGTGTATTTCAAATTTTTATAAAAATTAATTTTGGCGCAAAATTAAAAAAAAAAAAAAAAAATTATTAAAAAAATTTTATTTTTAATTTTTATAAAGTTTTAGCTTTTATTAAAATTATTATTTTATATTTATTTTTTTTTTTTTAGGTCGTTTTTTTTATGTTTATTTGGAATATTTTTTACTACTAAAATTAAGGTAATTTTTTGAAGTGTGATATTCGAATTATGGTAGGTATATTTTGTGATGTTGCACTATATATAGTAATTAGCAGTAGTGTATGAATTTATAATAATAATAATTAATGTTGTGAACCTTCATGTCATTTAATATACGTTACATTATAGCCACATTGGTAAATTAAGTCACATGGCAGTATATAGCAATTTACCTATTGTACTGCAATGAACGATTATTTTTATATGTGTGATTAGCCCATAGTGATGGATGGGAGTGTGTATGACATCAATAATTAAATTTTGCGATTTCTTCAAGTTTTAATAATTTCACAAATTCACAAAAAAATCACAAAAAAATCAAAAATAGTTTTATTTATTGTCATATTAATTAAATTAAAATTATAACAAGTTAAAAAAAGTTTAATATTTTTTGTTACGACGGAGGGGAAAAATTGTTAATAATAAAAATTTATCAAAACGAAAGAATAAGTAAATAAAAAATTAAAAAAATTAAAATATTCAATATAAAAATTAATTAAAATTAAATTAGATAAATCCAATAAAAATTAATATATATTAATGAAATCAAATGAATTACTTACGACATTTTTACAAGTATTTAACAAAAGAAAATATGAACAAATTATCACAAAAAAAAATAAGTAATTATAAATTTATTAATTATTTAATTATTTTATGGAGTGCGCAGGTATAGTATAGTAATTTTTATTTGCTTATTTTACAAAGTAAATTAATTGTAAAAAATATATTATTATATTTTACTTAAATAAATTAATGAACGAGTGGTGCGATAATTTTCGGCGTAATTTATCTTCTTTGATTTGAAGCATATTTATTTATTTTACTGTATTATTATAAACATAATTACCTATATATTAAATCTGATGGTATAAACATTGTAGTTTGGTTAATTAATTAATTAATTAATTTAAAATTAAATACTATTCTATCGGCACACAACTATAAACACACACAAGTATTATAAATTAAATTAATTTCGGTAATTACATCCCCGGCATTGATTATATATTATGTTATTATTGTAAACTAATAAATTATAGCGTCATTTTTAATAATAAATTTTAACTTGTAATAAGAAAAATAAATTTATTCTTTATACAAATGACACAGAAGAATCACTAATTATCAAATTATCAAATTATCAAATATCAAATTATCAAAAAAAAAAACCAAATAACTGAAGTAAGCCACACCAAACCCAACCATAAATAAATACTAAAAGTATTTCTACTACACAAAGTTATATTTATAATTTTTCTTTTCCCCACTCTAAAATAAGTAAGCTTAAATTTTACAAATAAAATTATATATACAGTGTTCATCCGATACATGAGATAAGCATTAGACGGGTGAGACTCAAAAGCTCAATTTTAATGAATATTTTTGTTTGCTTTATGTTATCTAATAAACCTTTCAATACAGTCAAGTTGGTAAATTACTCCGCATGGCAGTACATAATAATTTATCAATTGTACTGTAATTAACGAAAGATAGATGTTTTCAAAATACTATTATTTTTATATGGGTGATCAGCCCATAGTGATTTAATGAATATCTGAGTTTTATAAACCCACACAAATGAACTTATTCGAGATTCAAACCATATTAATAAAACATAGATAAAAGTCCAATGTATATTCTTTCATATGAAAGTCTTGCTTGTGCACATTCATATGTATAATTTTTCTTGTGCGAGAGGTTTCACAGTAATATTAAATTTATATCATAAATAGAGGGTACACAGTAATATAAAATTTATATTTAAATGTATTAGGGACGCCGAAAGCTTTCATTTACCAACACTCACAATAAAAGTAAAACACATATACTTTTTTATTAAAAATATAATTTGTGTGAGTGTATAGGTTGATTTTGAGAGCTTTATAAATGTTATATATAATATAGCATATATTATATATGATAAGTATATAAGAAAATCTCATTTAATAAAGTGTGTGTAGAGTAGAAAACATATTTTTAAAATTTAAGTAAGAGAGACAAGGACATGTTATTTGATGAATGATGTATATGTATATGTCAGACAATAAATAATTTAGAGTAAAATATATCAAGTTAGTTAGATCGCTTCATATATATTAAATTATTAATAATTGTATTCTTTAAGATAATAATAATAATAATAACAATAATAATACTAATAATATTAATAATAATAATAATAATAATAATTGTTTTAATCATTTTGTGATATGATCATGTTTAAGAAAAAAGAAAGTAAAATCATAAAATAATGTTAATTCATAAAAAAAAGAATTACAATTTTGCCGCAATTAAGAAAGGTTCAACTATATACATAATTCACATATACAAATGAAAGAAGTATAGGTTGTTTTTCTTGGAATGTTTTTATGGTAATATTTGGCGTCTGGTTCTGTCCTTTTTTCTCCAATTTTATGTTGAGATATTCTTTATTTATATATAACAGAATTAAGATATCCTTGAACTAAGAGACAGGACATAAAAATCATAAAGTGACCTTGGACATCAGCTGTAGTTTGTATTATATATATTATTGTTATAATTTTGTTTATATGTTACAGTGTACATATGATTTATTCAGTTATGAGTGCAGTATATATATATTGTGTTGTTAAATTGAATTTCAAATCAATGCCTTTAGTCAATGTGATGTTCTTTAACGCAATCAATAGATTTACCTGATCACATTCATATTTAATTATTTATTTAAGAACATTATAAATACTACAGTTATATTTATTTAGTTTATAATTAAAAATTAGAGCTTAATTAATTATATATATGGAAAAAGGTAGATAAAATATGTGTCAAAAATCATCAAAAAAAAATTTAAATTGAAAAGTTACATTATTATCTAATGAAAAACCATTACAAGAAATGGACATCAAAACATTCAAAAGAACTAAAAACATCCATAATTGGTACGATAACAATCAAGATGAAAGAAGTGAACAGATCAACATACGATGACTATTGGCAATTGTCAACAATTCTTTTGGCAATATTTCATTGCACCGTTTAGAGTATAGATTACACAATAAAAGACTTCTAAGAGCAAATCTATAATCCTAATCATAATAGGGTATCAAAAATTTAAAATGGGTTAATTAGGCATTGAGATATTGATCCCAGTAGAGTGCAAAACACGGTCTGATTGAAAAAATGGTTATTTGCGTGTAACTTCGTACCGAAGTAGAATCGGTGCTAGTGCTTTCATATTGCCGTCGAAAATTGGGACACTCTGAATATAATATAATATTGTCACTATAATAATAATACATAAATAGATATATTGTATAATAACATAATAAACAAAACGTAGAGCATAATCGTTTGGTGGTCAGGGCAGTGACATACACTTTAAGTATTGAATTTAAATTAAACACTTGTCAAGTGCTCATTATACCTCCTGGTGGTGGCCACTGGACTAACGTAAGTTAGACAAAATAATGAGTGCGATTTTGCAACCCATACTTTCATTTTAGTGTGTTACATCTCATCATAAATCATCATATCATTATTGCATTTATTAGAAACTTGATTTTAGCTAATATTTTCGTTGGTTTTGCATTTGCATTTAATGCTGTCTAATTGTTTTCTTGCAATTGTCCTGTCGACGAAAAAAGTCTGTCGATTGAACAAAAAGTAACGCATGGTGCGAAATTTGCAGAATATATGGAGACTGGTGAAGAAAGGTATATAGAAGGATCAGTATAACAATTTTTTCTAACATTTCTTTCCATTAATTTCATTTTTAAAACAAAATGTTATGCACACTCTTTCTTGAATACTTTCCCTTCCATTGCGGATAACAAGGTATATAAATATAATTCCAGTATTTAGTATAATTATAAGCCTGGTTTTAGTCCTTAATATAAGTACAATATAGTTTTAAATACTAATCTAACTATAAGTGATATTTTTAATTTAATTTTAAGTTTGTAGTCTAACATTAATAATAATATAATAAGTTAAGTTAGGCCTCATTTTCTTTAGTTTATAATTCTAGTGTTTAGTATAGCTTTAATTTTATTTAAGCTAAATATAAGTTATTTTTAATTTTATTTTAAGTTATGTTAAGTTAATTTTAATATAATTTTAAGTCTAGTTAAGTTTTTACTATAAGTATTTAGTATTTAAGAAGAATTAATTTTAATGATTTTTTTTGTTTTTAGTGCATGGTAGTTTGGTGGTCAGGGCAGTGACATACATTGAAAGTATTGAATTTAAATGCTTAAATTGTATGTACACTTGTCAAGTGCTCATTATACCTCCTCGTGGTGGCCACTGGACTAACGTAAGTTAGACAAAATAATGAGTGCGATTTTGCAACCCATACTTTCATTTTAGTGTGTTGCATCTCAATATTGCATTTATTAGAAACTTGATTTTAGCTAATATTCTCGTTGGTTTTGCATTTGCATTTAAAGCTGTCCAATTGTTTTCTTGCAATTGTCCTGTCGACTAAAAAAGTCTGCTTCGATTGAACAAAAAGTAACGCATGGTGCGAAATTTGCAGCATATATGGAGACTGGTGAAGAAAGGTATAAAGAAGGATCAGCATAACAATTTTTTCTAACATTTCTTTCCATTAATTTCATTTTTAAAACAAAATGTTATGCACACTCTTTCTTGAATACTTTCCCTTCCATTGCGGATAACAAGGTATATAAATATAATTCCAGTATTTAGTATAATTATAAGCCTAGTTTTAGTCCTTAATATAAGTACAGTAGTCAATATAGTTTTAAATACTAATCTAAATATAAGTGATATTTTTAATTTAATTTTAAGTTTGTAGTCTAACATTAATAATAATATAATAAGTTAAGTTAGGCCTCATTTTCTTTAGTTTATAATTCTAGTGTTTAGTATAGCTTTAAGTTCATTTAAGCTAAATATAAGTTATTTTTAATTTTATTTTAAGTTATGTTAAGTTAATTTTAATATAATTTTAAGTCTAGTTAAGTTTTTACTATAAGTATTTAGTATTTAAGAAGAATTAATTTTAATGATTATTGTGTTTTTAGTGCATGGTAGTTTGGTGGTCAGGGCAGTGACATACATTGAAAGTATTGAATTTAAATGCTTAAATTGTATGTACACTTGTCAAGTGCTCATTATACCTCCTCGTGGTGGCCACTGGACTAACGTAAGTTAGACAAAATAATGAGTGCGATTTTGCAACCCATACTTTCATTTTAGTGTGTTACATCTCATCATAAATCATCATATCATTATTGCATTTATTAGAAACTTGATATTAGCTAATATTCTCGTTGGTTTTGCATTTGCATTTAAAGCTGTCCAATTGTTTTCTTGCAATTGTCCTGTCGACTAAAAAAGTCTGCTTCGATTGAACAAAAAGTAACGCATGGTGCGAAATTTGCAGCATATATGGAGACTGGTGAAGAAAGGTAGAAAGAAGGATCAGCATAACAATTTTTTCTAACATTTCTTTCCATTAATTTCATTTTTAAAACAAAATGTTATGCACACTCTTTCTTGAATACTTTCCCTTCCATTGCGGATAACAAGGTATATAAATATAATTCCAGTATTTAGTATAATTATAAGCCTAGTTTTAGTCCTTAATATAAGTACAGTAGTCAATATAGTTTTAAATACTAATCTAAATATAAGTGATATTTTTAATTTAATTTTAAGTTTGTAGTCTAACATTAATAATAATATAATAAGTTAAGTTAGGCCTCATTTTCTTTAGTTTATAATTCTAGTGTTTAGTATAGCTTTAAGTTTATTTAAGCTAAATATAAGTTATTTTTAATTTTATTTTAAGTTATGTTAAGTTAATTTTAATATAATTTTAAGTCTAGTTAAGTTTTTACTATAAGTATTTAGTATTTGAGAAGAATTAATTATAATGATTTTTGTGTTTTTAGTGCATGGTAGTTTGGTGGTCAGGGCAGTGACATACATTGAAAGTATTGAATTTAAATGCTTAAATTGTATGTACACTTGTCAAGTGCTCATTATACCTCCTCGTGGTGGCCACTGGACTAACGTAAGTTAGACAAAATAATGAGTGCGATTTTGCAACCCATACTTTCATTTTAGTGTGTTGCATCTCAATATTGCATTTATTAGAAACTTGATTTTAGCTAATATTCTCGTTGGTTTTGCATTTGCATTTAAAGCTGTCCAATTGTTTTCTTGCAATTGTCCTGTCGACTAAAAAAGTCTGCTTCGATTGAACAAAAAGTAACGCATGGTGCGAAATTTGCAGCATATATGGAGACTGGTGAAGAAAGGTATAAAGAAGGATCAGCATAACAATTTTTTCTAACATTTCTTTCCATTAATTTCATTTTTAAAACAAAATGTTATGCACACTCTTTCTTGAATACTTTCCCTTCCATTGCGGATAACAAGGTATATAAATATAATTCCAGTATTTAGTATAATTATAAGCCTAGTTTTAGTCCTTAATATAAGTACAGTAGTCAATATAGTTTTAAATACTAATCTAAATATAAGTGATATTTTTAATTTAATTTTAAGTTTGTAGTCTAACATTAATAATAATATAATAAGTTAAGTTAGGCCTCATTTTCTTTAGTTTATAATTCTAGTGTTTAGTATAGCTTTAAGTTTATTTAAGCTAAATATAAGTTATTTTTAATTTTATTTTAAGTTATGTTAAGTTAATTTTAATATAATTTTAAGTCTAGTTAAGTTTTTACTATAAGTATTTAGTATTTGAGAAGAATTAATTATAATGATTTTTGTGTTTTTAGTGCATGGTAGTTTGGTGGTCAGGGCAGTGACATACATTGAAAGTATTGAATTTAAATGCTTAAATTGTATGTACACTTGTCAAGTGCTCATTATACCTCCTCGTGGTGGCCACTGGACTAACGTAAGTTAGACAAAATAATGAGTGCGATTTTGCAACCCATACTTTCATTTTAGTGTGTTGCATCTCTTCATAAATCATCATATCATTATTGCATTTATTAGAAACTTTATTTTAGCTAATATTCTCGTTGGTTTTGCATTTGCATTTAAAGCTGTCCAATTGTTTTCTTGCAATTGTCCTGTCGACTAAAAAAGTCTGCTTCGATTGAACAAAAAGTAACGCATGGTGCGGAATTTGTAGTATATATGGAGACTGGTGAAGAAAGGTATATAGAAGGATCAGTATAACAATTTTTTCTAACATTTCTTTCCATTAATTTCATTTTTAAAACAAAATGTTATGCACACTCTTTCTTGAATACTTTCCCTTCCATTGCGGATAACAAGGTATATAAATATAATTCCAGTATTTAGTATAATTATAAGCCTGGTTTTAGTCCTTAATATAAGTACAATATAGTTTTAAATACTAATCTAACTATAAGTGATATTTTTAATTTAATTTTAAGTTTGTAGGCTAACATTAATAATAATATAATAAGTTAAGTTAGGCCTCATTTTCTTTAGTTTATAATTCTAGTGTTTAGTATAGCTTTAATTTTATTTAAGCTAAATATAAGTTATTTTTAATTTTATTTTAAGTTATGTTAAGTTAATTTTAATATAATTTTAAGTCTAGTTAAGTTTTTACTATAAGTATTTAGTATTTAAGAAGAATTAATTATAATGATTTTTGTGTTTTTAGTGCATGGTAGTTTGGTGGTCAGGGCAGTGACATACATTGAAAGTATTGAATTTAAATGTTTAAATTGTATGTACATTTGTCAAGTGGTCATTATACCTCCTCGTGGTGGCCACTGGACTAACGTAAGTTAGACAAAATAATGAGTGCGATTTTGCAACCCATACTTTCATTTTAGTGTGTTGCATCTCTTCATAAATCATCATATCATTATTGCATTTATTAGAAACTTTATTTTATTAGTATAATTATAAGCCTGGTTTTAGTTCTTAATATGAGTACAATATAGTTTTAAATACTAATCTAACTATAAGTGATATTTTTAATTTAATTTTAAGTTTGTAGTCTAACATTAATAATAATATAATAAGTTAAGTTAGGCCTCATTTTCTTTAGTTTATAATTCTAGTGTTTAGTATAGCTTTAAGTTTATTTAAGCTAAATATAAGTTATTTTTAATTTTATTTTAAGTTATGTTAAGTTAATTTTAATATAATTTTAAGTCTAGTTAAGTTTTTACTATAAGTATTTAGTATTTAAGAAGAATTAATTATAATGATTTTTGTGTTTTTAGTGCATGGTAGTTTGGTGGTCAGGGCAGTGACATACACTTTAAGTGTTGAATTTAAATGCTTAAATTGTATGTACATTTGTCAAGTGCTCATTATACCTCCTCGTGGTGGCCACTGGACTAACGTAAGTTAGACAAAATAATGAGTGCGATTTTGCAACCCATACTTTCATTTTAGTGTGTTGCATCTCTTCATAAATCATCATATCATTATTGCATTTATTAGAAACTTTATTTTATTAGTATAATTATAAGCCTGGTTTTAGTTCTTAATATAAGTACAATATAGTTTTAAATACTAATCTAACTATAAGTGATATTTTTAATTTAATTTTAAGTTTGTAGTCTAACATTAATAATAATATAATAAGTTAAGTTAGGCCTCATTTTCTTTAGTTTATAATTCTAGTGTTTAGTATAGCTTTAAGTTTATTTAAGCTAAATATAAGTTATTTTTAATTTTATTTTAAGTTATGTTAAGTTATTTTTAATATAATTTTAAGTCTAGTTAAGTTTTTACTATAAGTATTTAGTATTTAAGAAGAATTAATTATAATGATTTTTGTGTTTTTAGTGCATGGTAGTTTGGTGGTCAGGGCAGTGACATACACTTTAAGTATTGAATTTAAATGCTTAAATTGTATGTACATTTGTCAAGTGCTCATTATACCTCCTCGTGGTGGCCACTGGACTAACGTAAGTTAGACAAAATAATGAGTGCGATTTTGCAACCCATACTTTCATTTTAGTGTGTTGCATCTCTTCATAAATCATCATATCATTATTGCATTTATTAGAAACTTTATTTTATTAGTATAATTATAAGCCTGGTTTTAGTTCTTAATATAAGTACAATATAGTTTTAAATACTAATCTAACTATAAGTGATATTTTTAATTTAATTTTAAGTTTGTAGTCTAACATTAATAATAATATAATAAGTTAAGTTAGGCCTCATTTTCTTTAGTTTATAATTCTAGTGTTTAGTATAGCTTTAAGTTTATTTAAGCTAAATATAAGTTATTTTTAATTTTATTTTAAGTTATGTTAAGTTAATTTTAATATAATTTTAAGTCTAGTTAAGTTTTTACTATAAGTATTTAGTATTTGAGAAGAATTAATTATAATGATTTTTGTGTTTTTAGTGCATGGTAGTTTGGTGGTCAGGGCAGTGACATACATTGAAAGTATTGAATTTAAATGCTTAAATTGTATGTACACTTGTCAAGTGCTCATTATACCTCCTCGTGGTGGCCACTGGACTAACGTAAGTTAGACAAAATAATGAGTGCGATTTTGCAACCCATACTTTCATTTTAGTGTGTTGCATCTCTTCATAAATCATCATATCATTATTGCATTTATTAGAAACTTTATTTTAGCTAATATTCTCGTTGGTTTTGCATTTGCATTTAAAGCTGTCCAATTGTTTTCTTGCAATTGTCCTGTCGACTAAAAAAGTCTGCTTCGATTGAACAAAAAGTAACGCATGGTGCGGAATTTGTAGTATATATGGAGACTGGTGAAGAAAGGTATATAGAAGGATCAGTATAACAATTTTTTCTAACATTTCTTTCCATTAATTTCATTTTTAAAACAAAATGTTATGCACACTCTTTCTTGAATACTTTCCCTTCCATTGCGGATAACAAGGTATATAAATATAATTCCAGTATTTAGTATAATTATAAGCCTGGTTTTAGTCCTTAATATAAGTACAATATAGTTTTAAATACTAATCTAACTATAAGTGATATTTTTAATTTAATTTTAAGTTTGTAGTCTAACATTAATAATAATATAATAAGTTAAGTTAGGCCTCATTTTCTTTAGTTTATAATTCTAGTGTTTAGTATAGCTTTAAGTTTATTTAAGCTAAATATAAGTTATTTTTAATTTTATTTTAAGTTATGTTAAGTTAATTTTAATATAATTTTAAGTCTAGTTAAGTTTTTACTATAAGTATTTAGTATTTAAGAAGAATTAATTATAATGATTTTTGTGTTTTTAGTGCATGGTAGTTTGGTGGTCAGGGCAGTGACATACACTTTAAGTATTGAATTTAAATGCTTAAATTGTATGTACATTTGTCAAGTGCTCATTATACCTCCTCGTGGTGGCCACTGAACTAACGTAAGTTAGACAAAATAATGAGTGCGATTTTGCAACCCATACTTTCATTTTAGTGTGTTGCATCTCTTCATAAATCATCATATCATTATTGCATTTATTAGAAACTTTATTTTAGCTAATATTCTCGTTGGTTTTGCATTTGCATTTAAAGCTGTCCAATTGTTTTCTTGCAATTGTCCTGTCGACTAAAAAAGTCTGCTTCGATTGAACAAAAAGTAACGCATGGTGCGGAATTTGTAGTATATATGGAGACTGGTGAAGAAAGGTATAAAGAAGGATCAGCATAACAATTTTTTCTAACATTTCTTTCCATTAATTTCATTTTTAAAACAAAATGTTATGCACACTCTTTCTTGAATACTTTCCCTTCCATTGCGGATAACAAGGTATATAAATATAATTCCAGTATTTAGTATAATTATAAGCCTAGTTTTAGTCCTTAATATAAGTACAGTAGTCAATATAGTTTTAAATACTAATCTAAATATAAGTGATATTTTTAATTTAATTTTAAGTTTGTAGTCTAACATTAATAATAATATAATAAGTTAAGTTAGGCCTCATTTTCTTTAGTTTATAATTCTAGTGTTTAGTATAGCTTTAAGTTCATTTAAGCTAAATATAAGTTATTTTTAATTTTATTTTAAGTTATGTTAAGTTAATTTTAATATAATTTTAAGTCTAGTTAAGTTTTTACTATAAGTATTTAGTATTTAAGAAGAATTAATTTTAATGATTATTTTGTTTTTAGTGCATGGTAGTTTGGTGGTCAGGGCAGTGACATACATTGAAAGTATTGAATTTAAATGCTTAAATTGTATGTACACTTGTCAAGTGCTCATTATACCTCCTCGTGGTGGCCACTGGACTAACGTAAGTTAGACAAAATAATGAGTGCGATTTTGCAACCCATACTTTCATTTTAGTGTGTTACATCTCATCATAAATCATCATATCATTATTGCATTTATTAGAAACTTGATATTAGCTAATATTCTCGTTGGTTTTGCATTTGCATTTAAAGCTGTCCAATTGTTTTCTTGCAATTGTCCTGTCGACTAAAAAAGTCTGCTTCGATTGAACAAAAAGTAACGCATGGTGCGAAATTTGCAGCATATATGGAGACTGGTGAAGAAAGGTAGAAAGAAGGATCAGCATAACAATTTTTTCTAACATTTCGTTCCATTAATTTCATTTTTAAAACAAAATGTTATGCACACTCTTTCTTGAATACTTTCCCTTCCATTGCGGATAACAAGGTATATAAATATAATTCCAGTATTTAGTATAATTATAAGCCTAGTTTTAGTCCTTAATATAAGTACAGTAGTCAATATAGTTTTAAATACTAATCTAAATATAAGTGATATTTTTAATTTAATTTTAAGTTTGTAGTCTAACATTAATAATAATATAATAAGTTAAGTTAGGCCTCATTTTCTTTAGTTTATAATTCTAGTGTTTAGTATAGCTTTAAGTTTATTTAAGCTAAATATAAGTTATTTTTAATTTTATTTTAAGTTATGTTAAGTTAATTTTAATATAATTTTAAGTCTAGTTAAGTTTTTACTATAAGTATTTAGTATTTGAGAAGAATTAATTATAATGATTTTTGTGTTTTTAGTGCATGGTAGTTTGGTGGTCAGGGCAGTGACATACATTGAAAGTATTGAATTTAAATGTTTAAATTGTATGTACACTTGTCAAGTGCTCATTATACCTCCTCGTGGACAATTAATACGATAAGTTTTATGCTGTTTATGTAGCTGAGGAAATAATGGTATATATTTATTTGTATTGAAATTGGTAAATATAGTAATAGTAATAAAACTTTAAACGCAATAATAAATATATATAATATTTGTAGAAAAAAAGGGAACAAAACGTGTTAAAACCTTAAAATATAATAAATGTAAATTATTCAACGAAGTAAAGTTTTAACAAAACAAAAATGTATAATGAATTTTTAAATAATTATCATCAAATATATACTACGTTTTGCAAACGGCGAGAAAAGCACTGCACGTCCAATCATTCAAATCTATATAGTATATATTTTTAAAAACCCGCTCAACATCGTTCAATAAACTTTTCATAAATTGTATATAAGTATTAGTATAGGTTTAAAGGTGATTGAACCAGTTTAAATAAATTGAAAAAAAAAAAAAAACCCAAACCAAACCAAACAACAATAACATTTCAAAATAGACTGTCAATTGCATGAGAAATTTTACTTCCGATTGTTTTTCCTACCCTCTTGATTTAAGATCATATACATATACATATATTCATATAGTTACATAGCACTGTAACACTGAATCATCAAAATTTATATACCATATTTTATAATCACGAAGAAATCGGAAATATACATATACATAACAATACAAAGGTGTATATCCTAAATCTGCTCTTTATACTGAGATTCATATTCACGTGCGTATTTAATATATTGATTATACAATAGCTAATTTTACATTTCAAATACAATTCAGTGGCTGTGCGTGGTGCCTATGCGGGTCGATGGCACAACGAGAAAATATTCGAAAGTAATCGATAAGTTCTGCTACTATTAAGATAATATAAACATTTATGGTGAAAATTGCTCGGATGTTTAATCCATAATGCGTCCTTGTTGAAGTGTGACATATTGTTCGATATATATTCCGCTATATTGATAATGGACAAAACGGATACTACATATATAAAATATCTTGTCCCATTCATATTCTTTTAGATTCTGCAGTTTATTCGCTATAGTATTAGGACTGTCTAAAAAGAAGGTGCTAATAAAACTGCTACGTGATTGGTTTCGAAAATGGCATAAATTAGTAAAATACATTTTTCTGTGATTTTAATTCCACTTTGTTTTTATAAAATAAGTTCACGACCATCTTTGCCTAGATGTTCTGGGATTTTTTTCAGTAGAATTGCATAGTCTCTAGACCGATGGTTTTCTTTAGATGTTTCGTATCAATAATATTCGTAAGAATATATATATCTAATATTTCGTAAAAGTGTTAGAGTCAGAATTCTAAGCACATTTCTGTAAATTTTTATGCAGATTTTTGTCTTTTTCTTTTGCTGGACTTAAACCAGGATGTTTACTCCATAGCTTAGCCCATATCATCTTATAGTTTTGAACTTGAAACCTCTTCCGATTACGGCATTTTTCTACTACATAGAAATATTACGGACCATTAAAGGGTATTGTTGATCTCCGTCTTGATAGACTGTCTGCATTTTCATTTCCCATATGATACGTGATCAGACATCCAGTTTAATGTTACTTTGCCGCTCATGTAAAGTTTGTTTAGCCTATTCAAACAGTTGCAGACTGTTCTGAAATTGATAGTGTATACGAACCAACAGCTCTTCGATGACAATATTTGACCAAATATTACGACTGCCATTTAAAATATTGGTTTTTGAAACATCTGTATGCGCTATTACAATTACAACGTTACTTTTCAATGTATCTTCATTTAACTGATTTGATGTGTATTCGTCGTCAAAGTTATAGCAATTTATTTGGTTGTCGTTAGACAATTTCAGCCTCTATATCAAAAAGATTTTTCAAGTTTTTTAATTCGATATTTTTCGTAATTAATCCTTCCCAGTTGAATTTGATCAATTATTAGAAGGCGTATATATAAACACCACCATGTTTATTCCACATAAACTTCCCGTTCAGTGTTATTCCTACAGAGTTAGTTTCTTGTTGTATCCATTCAAAGTCGAACACCATTCAGTCTAATTGCATGCGTCAGGATTGAGTTTCGTCTTCTTAGTGAATACTATTAATGTGTAAAAATTCCAATTTTGTCCAATAAAAAGAGTAAATAATATAAATAATAAATTGAATGGTATAAAGTAAAGAAGTTGTATGTTGTCTGCCAAATTTAAAGATTAATTTATTGTATAAATGCATATGGCAGACACATTTCTATATAGGTTAAATTAAAATAGATGTCTATATATCGTATAAATAAAATATAGTTTGATGGACCACCACTGCAATTCTATATTGTATGATAAAATAATATAAAATATTATATAATAAATATGTAGATACAAATAAGTAAAATTATTTGTTCCGTTTTCTTTAAAATAAAATACATATGGATATTACAAGGGACATGGACATGGACTAGTTAAACATGATTTTTAACATCCACACACATATTATGCATTTTATATATATATATTTTATTGTATATGGAAATATGAAAAAAAAACAAATAAATAAGGCATTCTTGATCTAAACACAAAAAATATCTATAGGTACGTATTATACACACGTAGTACGTACACATCTGCTATATATAATTTAAATATATTAAATTTTATAAAATATTATAAGCAAAAATTCAATAGACAAAGATATAGAAATATTATAATTCTTAAATCAAACGACATCGTTTATTTTGGTGAAATATACTGTGTAATGCATACACACGCACATACGTTATAAATACATTGTACTGATTTTACGTGTACGTTGTTAATGTAAATAATGTCTGAGAAAATCGAGTTCGGCCGGTCTTCACATAAAACGCATCTTATACAATATATGATGAACATTTTTTTGCATTCTTTTTGCATTCAATTTAATATGTGATATTATATTTTATAACCATATATAGCCACATATACATATATATAGCCATAGATATAACAATATTATATAGTTATTGAAGTATTTTTGGTATATTATTATATATATATAGATGTACTCAACATACATCGCAACAATATACGCATTATATTATATTATATTATTAAGTAAGTATTACATTATATATTGCATAATACTATAATTTTGTATTACATTTATTTTATCTTTTGTACAATTTTGTCTGGTCCTCTCTGATCGTAATGACCATACACATTCATTTTTTAATGATGTGGCGGTTAAAATTGATTTTTATTTTATATATGTGTGTTTGTTGTGTATAATGTTGTTGTGTGAATTCGATTAAAACTAATTCACTTTATTTAACAAAATAAAAACAGAAAAAAAATAATAATGAGAAAAGAAAATAAAAGAAATTTATCATATTCATATTATTTTATAGGTGGATATATACCATATTGTAAACATAAGTTTATATAATAATAAAACAAAGAATTAATCAGTACAGTTCATTGAACCACAAGGCGCAAACAAATGGTAAACACTTTTTATATATACAAAAAATTATCATAATTCATTAAAAATAAGGAAAAAACAACAAAAATTAGGTAATATAAAATATTAAATTTGATACTTTATTTTTAATATACCAGGTTCATGTATATGAAACATTAATTTGTACATAGATGGTACATATATACGTAGATTTATTGTGCATCAAACATACCCCATGTTTTTTCTTTTATTGTTTTGACAAGTGTCAATAAGTTTGAGTTGGAAAATGGCTGCTATATACTGATAGCAAATGAAAAAACCGAAAAAGGACTAATGAAATTTTACTTCAAAGGATAAAAAATCTTTTTTGCATCTAATTGTGATTGCGGTAATGAAAAGTGAATTTATTTTGAGAATCCTAAACGTAAAAGATCATGTCAACCGCAGTGACATCGGCTATAAAACAACTAAAATCGATTTAGAAAGAAAAGAATGTTCTGTGTTCATTGGGATAGAAAATAGGTATATTATGAATTATTCTGATTCTGATGAAACTGTTAATACTTGAACCATGCTTGAAAATGGATCAGAGCGGGCCACAACACACGGTAAAATTATGAATGGTTTTCATTAAAAAAAAAAGAAACACATTGCCACAGAGATAGCAAAAATGTGTAGCTAACAAAGGTAATTATTTTGGATCATTCTTATTAAATAAATAGTTTTATTTTTATATTAATACTTCTAGTTTCATATGGCTCAACCTGTGGTCTATTGTCTATTCAATTGGAAAAAAAAATAACATATATTAAATAAAATGTGCAATTTTTTATATACGATTTTAATTATTTAACAGAAATCATAAGTTATATTTTCTATATTTCACGCCGATCAAATTCGGTGCACATTACGTTATGCAATTGGAATAAAAAATTATCTTCTCAAGTGAAAACTCATAATAATGATTGGTACTTACGGACACGGTTAATGTATAGCGCAAGAATTAATTATTTTTATTTAAACTTCATTTCAATTATTTCAATTTAATTTAACTACCACGTTAAAAAGTATGATTTCGATACTTGCGTTTACGCGGTTGCTATATTACTTTATCATTTGATGAAAATCGCTTTCCACGAAGAAATTTTTATAAAATTTGGGAACAAATGGATAGAGCCAAATCCTATATAAATGTATGATTTTACTATAATTCGTGTATACTTTTAAATCTCGCATCTACATAAGAAACTTTGTCTGCGTGTACATTGCTTTGATGAAAAATGATCTTTTCTGTTGAATTATAAACTGTTTTTGATAAAAAATTATTAAATGATTTCAATGAAAAATAGCATAAGTAGTAAATTTCTGCAACTCTAAATTTATATTGTACAATATTGTGTATCAATTTAACGATCGTTGCGTCCAATACCCAGTATTTAATAACAAAATATTAATTTCAAGTTAAAAAAAAAATGCCCTAATTTAAACTAACAAACATTCAAATCTTTTCTCTCCAAATAATATATTAAATTATCTGTCTGTCTATCAACACACACATACATACATCTGTTAATTTATTTATGTATCAAAATTATTTCACACGCGAAAATTGATATCAAATAAATTTTAAAACCTAAACACACCTTTTTTTTTATTCTTATAAATTATTCACAAATTAATAGTAAATACATGCTATTTTTCACTATCATTGAATCTTTAATAGCACTGAGATTGCCGGGCCCACCCGTCCGTAAATAAATATAACTTTCAGTTTTAGTTAAATTTAAATCGGCATTCGAAGATTATATTAAATTAATAGTATAATGGAGCATCGATGTCATATAGAGATGTTTGAAACGTATATGTAACTACATCATTACCACTTCATTTCTGGTATTTTTATTTCTGCCGTATACAATAAAAAATATGGTATCGATAGAGCCACAGATTTTCCAACTCAAGCAGATATTTAAGTATATTTTTAAATGGCAAATCGTATATATAGAATATGTTAACAGGATATTTTCCCTAAATATGACATACTCTCGATTAAATAATTAATATAAGTTTTAATACATTAAACAATATACTTTTCTATCGATTTTCATTATATGAATGATTTTAAATATTCGAATTTAATAATTTTAATTTAAAATTATTTAAATAAATCTATTTACGGCACTGGAATTATCAGGTCAAAATTTTTGTTTTTACTTTTCAATTTAACTATAATACATTTTCTTGCATGTGTTTGTTAGGTACTGGATTCATCATCGTATACAGCAGGATATTTAATAACACATAATAAATAAATAAATAAATAAATAAATAAATAAATAAATAAATAAATAAATTAGAAAAGGTTGATGAACATTATTTATGCATTTATGAATGCATCTCGGTAAAATTTTTATATATTAGGATATTAGTAATGTACACCATTATAGTTATATGTAACGTCAACATGGGTATTTCCGCTGGAGCTTTATAAAATAAAAAAGTAATTGGGAAAGTGTCTGAAAAAATTGGCCCAATGTTACTCAGCGAGGTAGCATATATGATAGAAAAAAAAGTGTTGCATTTTGTTCTATTTTGAGAGAAATTATTCAGCCATGCTTTACCCTAAATTTCTTTGTATAATAAATAAAATTGTGAGACGAGATGTGTTCACTGACGTGACCCACACAAAGTTTCGCGTTCGTATAATAAGGCACTTTATGACGTTTAAACAAAAAATTCTCATAGTTTCTGTGATGGAATAGAATATTAAATGCAACTCAGACATATTTCATTTCACATATCATTTCTGCAGCACCATCTGCTGTTACCATACTACCGAGCTAGCAGAAATCGCATTTTTCAGCACCTAATCAGTTTCTATTCCTATTCTCATAAATTATTAAATCTTAAATAGACTTTCAAAAATGAAAATATGTTATTAAAATTTTTGTTACAGAGGAAATACCTATGTTGACGTTATTTATGTACAAAAAGAATATAATATTCTCAATATATTATATATACGAAACTAATATATAACAAAATAATTTAGTTCAATGAACTTCGGTCGGTCGGTACATATGTAATTTGGGGGTTAACAAATATATAACCGTAATATTTATATAATGCACATAATACATAATAATTATTGCAAAAAAAAAAAATACATACAGGAACCTTTTGAGTTTTCCGATGGGAATATCATGTCTGTGTAGAAGAACATTCGATATATACATATATATATATATATATAGGTGAAGATATGGGGTATATGTTATATGTGATACATATTTTTCTCATGTCAGACAACTGTATACACCGAGCAATTATGTTTTCAGAGTAAAGAGAAAAAAAAAAAGAAAAGGTAAAATTAAATTTTATAATCTTACCTATATTTTGGATCCCCTAAAATGTTAACCAGAAAGAAAAGAAATAAATAAATATATAAACTAAACCATTTCACCACTACCCAGAGTAATACTAAACAAAATCTGAATATATGGAAGAAAAAACTTATAAATGTCCGAAATATTTACATTTAAAAATTATAAAAATTTACGTAATAAATATATTATGGATTTGTGGCAAATTAAATTTTTCGGCAAATCGATTTTTTATAGCAAATTTGATTTTCACAGCAATTAATTAATAGATTTCCAACATTTTTCAGAGAAGAGATTTTCAAAATCAATTTACGCGTTCAAAAAATATGGTAAATTTTCTAGTTAATTATTTTTATCTCATTGCGGAAAGTTTTATTTAATTATTTTATTGCATGCATTTATTTATTTAATTATTTTAGTACAAAGACAGAACATGCTAATTTATAGTATGTATTCAAAACTATGCGTAGTAAGTAAAGTATCATCTGGATTGTGGTGACGAGTCCAGGTCATAATTTAATATAATTGGATTGGATTTAAACACCCATTTAATTCTAGCTATAAAATTAAAACATTCAATTCAATTCTGGGTGGTATAGCTGTTATTGTTTTCTAAAAATTGTAATAACAAATCCAGTAATTAATTTTTTTAGTGGATAAAATTATTCAGAAAGGACATATTTGCTTCAAAAATCAATTTTTAATTAACCTAATTTTCACAAACATTTAATAACACAAAGTGTGCCCACTTCCAAAACCGCACAGTTTTTTTACATTGGGTTTTTGGGAAAAAAAACATAAAGCACCTAGTGCAATTACTCTAATGTCTGGTTGGATAATTTTAGTGCGAACATAGGGTAGTTTAAGTAAAACATTATATATTTTTTTTTATAAAATACATGTTACCAGTGTAAATAAGTAAAGTAAAATATACTGTCTATTATAGGATTTAAAAGTCAAAACAGTCAAAAATTTGAAGTTCTGACCCACTGGCAACAAATTAATAAATATAATTATAAATATATTTTATTTATTACATCATTATATTGTATTGCATAACTTGTACAATAATGTATCTTAAAATATGTCTATCTCTATAATATAAATGAATGGATATATGAACAATACATTACTGTACATAGTATTTAATATACCTTTAATATACAAATTGTTAACACATTGAAGTATATATACATATATATATTATATACCTATTTAAAGTCAACGTCTTCTCAATATCTTAACATTTTTATGTTGTGAATTCCCGCCTTTTCATCTTATATCTTATTTATATATAAATAATAAGTTCATAAAGGTACAATAAAATAAATACAATAATACATAAATATACGTAGACGTACATACTAAAATATATATATATATAGAATATTTCATTGACTTTTATTACCAGACAGCTTGCAGACACCCCAGAATTGCTCATTGTTTGTTGTATACCAATACAATACAATTTCAAAATAGGCAAATTACAAACATATGCAGAAAAAATAATCATTTTCAGTTTGGAATTTCTTTTTATTTATACAAATATAAATATGTTACAATATTGTGTGCAAATAATATAGAAAAAATATATTTTCATTAATTACAGGGTGTGTTTGTAATATACACTCAATACTGTTTTTACACGGTCTATTTTTTACACAGTTTTTGCCTCTAACATTGCCCAAATTACTATTTTAACACGGTTTTTTTAATTTATCAGGGTCTCATATCATATGAGCCGATGAAACTGGTCTGGTTTTTATGCGAAAAGTATGCGTAGCCGGACGCATATGTGACTAATTCCGAAGGGCTTATTCCCCATATATATTTTTGTTAAGGTCACTATACTTATACTTAATAAATTGTAATAAATTAACGCGGAGGCCAATGGAAAATTGTCTGGAAAATCACTTTTGAATGAATTATCAAATTTTATTTTTATAGTCGATTTTCCAACCGATGTAAGAGACATTAAAACAAAAATAATGATACTATGCATTCCAAATATAAAAATGGTACACAGTATCATTATTTCATACAAAATTTCAATGACATCGACTATATTTTGTGAACGCGTGAATGAAATTTTAAAAATTTCTTCTATGAAAGATAGGAAATTGATTAAATTTAGTAATTATGTAATAAAAATTGGAAATCCGTTAAAACTATGGCTCACAATTAGAAAATTTAATAATTCATGAAAAGCTATTTGCCCGAAAATTTTCCATTTACTTCCATCAAGATAATATTTTACAATTTATGTAATGATACATTTACAGTTTTTCTTCGGAACCCGACGAACGCATATCTACCTACCGTGTAAAAACAGTATTAAGTGTACATATCATATATTAAAAATATAATAGAATGTTAAAATGTCTTTTAAATTGAAAAATTTGAAAAGAAAATTTTCCCTTAAAAGATCTTTTAAAAACCCGCGCCGCGTATGGTATGCAATTTTTTTCTTTTTTTGAAAAAAAAACATCCAATCTGTATCATCTGTAAATATTAAATATTGTATATATATATATAAATTTGTACTTATATATACAGTTTTTCTCGTATATATCCATATAAAGATAAACAAACAATGATATATATGGATGGAGAACATACATTATATCGCGTAATGTATATATATATAGAAAAAATAATAATAAAAATATACGTCTAAACTTGAAAATTGGGGTGCAAATTTAAGCGCTGCGCCACACACACACAAACAGATATTTCTTCTGATTCTGCAATTAATATAATGGCACGTGTTCCTTACTACACATTTATAAACTCTAACTAGTATATACATACAATATAATATACATTAAATTTAAAACATATATCAGTTCCATTGTATTGAATTGTTATTCTTGTTTTTTTCATACAAATATATAACATATATGGAATATATGCATTTACAAAAATTTCACTTATATATAATAGTAGGTTATTTGTAATGGACCAGTATATTTAAATTAATTCAATGTGTGTATTGTCAATAAAAAAAAAGGTAATGTTTTATAGAAAAAAAAAAGAAATAAGAGGGTTATGAATAAATTATATTTATTTAATTTTTTTATTCGTTTTTTCAGAATTCTATATTTTAATAAGAATTAATAATAAATATTATCTTTTGTTATACAAATATATAATTATAAAAATTAAACGGTATGACAAGTGTGTAATATTACATATCTATAATATCAGAATTAAATATAGAATCCAGTATGTCAGGATATATTTATAACATAAAGATGTATTAGGTCATCATCTATCGATATAACACCTCATCTAATCATGTAATAATTATAATTAATAAGATATAGATATATATATGTATAATCAGTAACGCAATATTGCATCATATTGTATATAGTAATGTGTTATAGAATTATTTAAAAATCAATCAATTTTAAATTATAAAGAGAGTACATTGCACCCGTTTTGATATTTATTTATTTATAACGAAAGATGAAAAGATGTTTATTTCCGTATATGCTACACCTAAATATATTGTATATTGTATATATGGTACATAATATATAAGTAAAAAATCATAAATTCAACAACCCCAACCCTCTTCAAATTGTTACATATTATACATCAGCCATTATAATATATATATTGTTCCATTCTATAATAATTATATATATAATTGTATTTTTGAAACAGTTTTCAAAAATAAAGAAAATATTTTGAATACATATATATGTTATACACCTACTGTTCGAATAATAACCGGACTAAAATTCTAATATATACAGAACAATATATGGCAAAGCTATTTACGGGCGCTGTTGATTCATTTCTGTATGGTGAACCGACTATAACAAAATTTCTTCAGTGTAATACGGTGCGTCGATTACATTTTTGAACAAAGTAAAAAAAAAAAAACCGTTTTCATTTAGGAACGGCGCCGAACGTAATGTATTTTTGTTATTTTAATGTCAAATTAGTATTTCGAAATGTTAAATTTGCATCTTGATTAGTGTGAAATGATACAGAATTTAATTTTCTTGCAGCAAGACGTAAACTGTCGATAGAGAGAAACCAAAAAACAATGCATTAAGTGACGGTAGTTTTTGTACATCGGTTGAAAAAGTGTATAATTATATAAAGAACAACGAACCGTTTTAACAATGTATAAAAATGCTACTGAAAAACGAATAAATGGCAAGTTTTTTTTACGTACGCCATCGACGATTCAATGTATTTCAGTTCAGAATATAACTGGAAAATAGACCGATTCTATTATTGTAAAAATAAATTAATTGTTTGTCTTCTTTTTAATTCATTCCGGTTATTTTGCGGACAGATGATGTATATACCATAATTATAAATCTTAGCGTATAGATGACTTTCTTCAATATTACATGTATTTTATGAAAAAAGGGAGAATTTCTTTTCATTTTCTCAATACTAACAATATGCGTATGCGTAAGTCAGTAATTATATACGTAGGGTGTTCGAATATATCTAAAATTCTAAACACTCCGTATAAATTGTTTATGGACACTTAAATATTTACCAATTTCTGTCTGAATTAAGTTTAGCATCATCCATAAATTTTTCTTTTATAAATTATATTACAAACACTTTTATTAAACACCAAAAATTACACAAAATATATAAATTTTCTTTTAATAAAAATAAAAATCAAAAAAATATATAATTAAAATAATAAACTGAAAACCATTTAAGATTAAAAATATAAAAGTAGATAAATTCAAGACAGTTGTTAATAATTTTATCACAAATAAATGCATCCCAACCACTTAGAAAAAATTGGCTAATGATTCGTATTGCATTAGATAGTAAAAATAAAGACTGAAACTAGTGTAACCGACAGAAAGGTATACCATTGAATTCAAGTAGATAATAATAGCGGCTACCGTTCATCAAAGCTAACATATCATGAAAAAAAGAATGGCATAAGTTACTCTTATCAGATGTAAAGAAATTTAATTTTGATGATCTTGATGATTTATTCTTAACTATTACTTTTACGACTTAAAACAAGGCGTACAATTTTTAGCGCACGATTTCTTTTCATGGTTCCGTATGAAACTATATCATTTAAATCAATTTAAATAACGGACAATCAAAGTGTGGCAAGGCCTCACTATTGTAAAAGACTCAACACACATTACTTAAATTAAGAAAAAAAAAATCGAGATATCGAGAAAAATTGACAAAAATTCAAATGTCTCGAAATACGTGAAACGGAATGTGTATATATTCTTAGATAATATTATCATTTTTACACATTTTCAAAATAGTAAATTTTGTTAAAAGGTGCTATATTTGTTATTTATTATAAATATAAGAATTATTTTATAAAATTTTTGTTATATTATTTATAATTTTAGGTAATATTCGTACCAAAAAAAAAGGGTCGCGCTTAATTATACACACGTTTATTATATAATATATTTCTTACTATACTTGTATAGGTATATATGCCGATATTATGGCATATTATTTAAGAAAAGCTGTCCTATTTAATAAAATTAAACATTTGTTTGTGGTTTAGTTAATCATAATAATAATTGTACGAATAAAAGAGGATTGGGCTATTCAGAATGCACCAAATGGTATAGAACATTTGAAATTTCATAGATACATTTATTGCGATGTTATATGCGGAGCTTTGATTTACATTATAATGAAACAAAAGAACTATAACTAAGTAATTAGTATTTTATATATAACTCTACGCTGACGAAACGTGTTCACAATTATATAAAAATATTTAATAATAAAAGTTATTAGAAAATTATAAAGTATTAAAAAATTTAAGAGAAAGGATTTAGCTTTCATTAGCACAAAAATAAATATGTACTTCATAAGAACAGCGATCTTACAACCGAATAGCACCACCTTTCTCTATGCGAAATATAAATAAGAAACCGACTATTTAACAGTTAAATTTAAATGAATTCGTTCTTTTTATTTTAATTTCCATATTATTTTTAATTTAATATTTAATTTTTAGTTTTAGTTTTGTACATCATTTTAATTTTAAAGTGGATTTCATTTATTTTTACGTTCCCATACGATACTTTCAAACGATTTTAGTCAATCTTATACATATAGCATTAGTTTCACTTCTTTTTGCTCAACTTTCTTCCTTCTATTCATGATCGTGTAAGCTCTTGTCGCGAGCTTTTTCTTATTGCTTATGACGGTTGATGTTATTTATATCAGAGGTACAGAGAGATCAATGAGAATTATTTAATATTTTCACTCTATTTTTTTTTTTTTTGGTCCATTCGAATTTGATATGCAAATCTGTTGATGATTTTAAAAACCATAGGATTATTCATTATGTTCTTTTGGTTTTAACAAAACTATAATAAATTAATAATTTAAAATAAATCTGCATTTTGTAATAATAAATGAAAGCCACTTAAATAATTGAAATTATGCGTTTCAGTTTTATAAAATACGTGCGTGTGTTTGCTGTTTGTTTTGTAAACAAAATTAAAAAAACCGTTTTAAAAACGCTTAGGAAAAAATTATAAATATTATTATTTAACCGGAAAAAAAAAAGAGTTCACTAAAAAATATAATCAGTATTAATTCATATTTAAATAACTTAAATTTAACATTATCATATCACGTTGATATTAGGTCAACACAGAATCTTAAAATGAGATAATTTGTAACATTTCATCTTAAATAACCGCAAAAAATTTATAAATAATAATAATTTTTTACTTAAAACAATTTAAATAAATAAGATGATATGTGGTTTTTTTTTAAAATAACACAAATTTTTAATACTTATTTTTTTTTTTTTTATTACCAAAAAATCGTTAATTATCTCACCAAAAAGTAAACAGTGCAAAAAATTAAGATTATATATATGAGAAATGACTTGATAATGTTGATGGTACGGAACGTAGAGCGGTTAACCATCCTACAGGTATAAGAAATAATGTAAATGTATGCAGCAAAAATGAAGACCAAATATAGCTTGAGTTTGAGAAATTAATTTTTTTCGTAATACCTTGGCGTATTGAATTGAATTGATTGCGAAATATATCATCAACATCAATTTCATATTTGAATATTTACATTTGTTTGATTATAAATATGTCAAAGTTGCGCTTGAAGCTCATATTCTTATTTGTTCTGCATATTAGAAATAAATTTAATTTTACAAAATCAATGAATGCGTAACATACTAACTTTTTTGTAACATATGTTTTTTGCTTTACAAAATGCGTTGCGCAAATAGTTAGTATGACGCATACATATTATAAACAAAAAATTGTTGGTACAATGTTTTCGATCGGCTTTTTTGATATTTATTATTACATTACATTGTTATTGTATACAAAGTGTGATGAACAAAAAAAATAATTTACTGATAAACACAAAAATTATAAAAATAATAATAATAATCATATGAATAATTAAAATAATTAAATATATTACGATTACAATATAAAATTAATATTATAATTTTTATATAATAATAATTTAACGTATTTTTTTTTATTTAATATTGTAATCATTAATTATTTCATTTCCTAATAAACTAATTAGATAAATAAATTTGAACCAATTTATAAATATAAGTACTCCCACATCGATAAGTTTCAAGAAGCTTTAAAAGTATTTATTAAAAATGGTATTATTTACGATGATAACACGAAATTCGTAAGCATCACATTTATATATGCATTTGCAAAAATTCATAACACTATAAATTTTGATCTTCTTATATAGGGAAGGAAATTAAAGACTCACATAATTACTAACAATAAGATGAGGCGAAATATTTTGTCATTTTATTGTATTATAATATATAAATTATATTAAGTTTTAAAAAATACTTTGATTAGCCTGAAAATTCGTTAACAATTGTACCAGTATTACACAAACGACATTTATATATTTATTAATAAATTTAACTGAATAAAAAATATGTTACAAATAAAAAAAGGTGTTTCGCGTCTTAGGTAAACCATAATTTTTATACCAAATACAATTGTATATTTTATTTTATAATAAGAGAAGAAAAAAATTGAATTTTAATACAACTGTTAATTTTATAACAAATATAATAGTATAAACATTAAGAGAGTAAAAAAAATGTACCTACAACATACAATAACAACAATATTTAAATAAAAAGAAAATCCCTTTTTCATTTTTATACCAAACAATGAAGAAATACATTTGGTAAATCGAGAATATACCCAACCAAAGTCCCAATATGAAAACAAAAATAAAAAGGAAAGTTGGGATCAAATCAAATAAAACAGAAAAATATATTGAATATTTTTATTTACCTGCTGACACAAAATATTTTTATTTTTTTTTTTGTAGATTGACATAAAATATACAATATTCGGAAGGTATAAAAAATGCGTATTATAAAGAATACAAAAAAAAAAGGGCAATTTTGATAACAAAAGATTTGGTTTGGGTATATTTTTCTCTTGGGTTACAGGTGAATAAAACGGTTTTAAATTTTCATTCATTTGTACTTATCAAAAAAACATGATTTTTAATATTTATATATGTATAATTGTGCTGTGTGTGTGTGTGTGTGCTACTTGTTATACATATACAAAGGATTCACAAAAAAAAAAGGATCTATATTATTATTGAATCGTCAATTACTATATAAATGTTGATGCAATCAGCATAAGTTCGTTCATGATTTTCATATATTAATTGGTTTGTGTTTAAAGAAAATATTTCAAAATGCTGAATGAAAAATCATATTTTAGGCCATATCTCTTGTTATACGAGTTTCGCAAATGTATATAAGTGTAATTGGAATTGCCAATTAAAACAATGAGGATGTTTATTTTTAATAGTTCAATAAAATAATAGTTTTGTAGTTTTCAGTATGATGATTTTAGTGTCAATGATCAATGCAAACAAATTAACGCATAACAACCGAAAAGATTGTTGAGACTTTTGAGCACAGAGTTACTAGATATAATTATAGCGGGCGGGGAAGCAATGACATAAAAACCGAAACAGTTGATTAAGGAAAATGATGATGATGATGATTCTTATACATATCAATATTGGCAAAAAATATATGATCTCTGTTACCCTATATCAATAGGAACTCTATGATTTTGAGAACATTGATAATTCAATAGTATTTATAGAAAATGACATTGCATAAACACTATTATTCCCCAAAAATGGAAAATTTACAAAATCTTTCCCATCAGGACGAAATATTTTCAGTGTGTGTTTTACATTGGAATTGCATAGTGAAATAATTGGTTACTTTGGTGTGATGAAACAATAACGGTCTCTATATGCAGAATAATTTGAATGATAATATAACATCAAATCAGTGGAAGTCGCCGAAAACCATGTCACACAACTTCTTTACATTTAAAATAAATTCTAAAGACATTACATTCACTGCTGCTTCTGCGGTGCTACCCCATGGTATTTGAATATTCCAATAGAATTCATCTAGCACCATTTATTCGATTATTTTGAAAATGGTAAGTTAATCGTTTAGTAATAAGTTCTGAATGATGGTGGGGTAATAGGAGATACTATTTTCCTTTCTTCAAAATTGGAAAATTAAGCATTTAGTAATAAGTTTAGTAAGATCCTTAAAATTCGTGATTGATGGACGTTAGATGCAGATAGGTTCGGTTGGAGAAGGTTAAAACCACACCTGGATTTTTATGCAGTAAGTAAGTAATTAATATAAATTTTAAAGTATGGTGGAAGTAGAAAACAACAACGTTCACTTATTTTTCGTTCATTCCTCCATGCCACAAGTAATGTCGTATATATTTTTTCTTATTTCTCTATATAGTTAGCATTTAGATTCTATACAGTCGTTTGACCCACTTTACTGGTAGCCTTTTTTCCAAAGATATTCGCTTTCTGTTTTTTCATATATTACATTTTTATTGAACATGCGTAATTCTCCATTGCCAATAGTACAGGGAATTAAACTCGCTACCTCTGAATTTAATAACAATGTGCGTGAAAAATGATATATCGCTACACATATAAATTAATTGACAACTAAAATTTCCACAAAAAAATTTGGTAATCTATACTATAATAATGCTATTATTATTATAATTATATTACTATATGGCAGTGATAATAAAAATACCAGTTATCAAATTGTAGTAATCGCAAATTTTGTAAGAATTCTTTATAATATTAAAAAGATAAAAATAAAATCAAAACCATCTGCCCATTTTTTTTTTTTTTTGTAGTTCTATATTTATATTTACAATACAAATTTCTATGTAAATATAATAATATATATAGAAATAAATAAAGACGTTTATCTTTCAGTTAAAAATTTATATTTATACTTATCCATAATGATATAATGCATATGAAGTTACTTTGTTTACTGCAATGTTTACATATAATCATCAATAAATAAATATTCTACATATGATAATGTTTATATTTCTCGAATACATAATAATATGATAATGTGCAATAGCATCGTAATCTTAAATATGTTTATATCCTCGTCGCGTATGAATGTGCGTGTGCAATGTGAAAACAAAGAGAAAATTCCATGAAACTAAAATATTAAACTAGTTTATAATTTATTACATTTTCTTGAAATTTTTAGTGAATTCTATACCATTCGCTTCTCTCAAAATACCACATATTTTTTTTGTTGTTGTTATTTTTATAATATTATACCCATACACTTTTTTTCCGTTTTTTTTTCCTTTGCAATTACAAATAATAACCCTAAAATGCTATATACAGTTTTTATTAAAAAAAAAAAAAAAAAGAAGATAAGTTACGCGCCTTTTTTTAAATTAAACCCATCCGCATATGATGTAATCTTAAAATGCTGAATATTTAAAATATATATTAAAACATTAGAAATAATTTATTTAATAATAATACTAAAAAAAAACAACCAAAACCAGTTTAAAAAAGAGAGAAATAAAATTAAAATATTAAAAAAAATGTAAATATATTGCAGTGCACCATCGCGCACCACCGCTACACACATATTAACATTAGTTTTAAAATAAAGGAACAATGAAAAAATTCTCATATATATTTAAAAAAAAAATATTTAAATTTTTATTTATTTATTTATTTATTTTTTTTTTTTTTTCCTTAAAACATCCTATGAGATAAGGAAAAAAAAAAAAAAAAACCAAACAGACTACGGTAAATTCTTCCTTTTTTTTGCATCCCATAAAGTTAAATAAAATGGTTTAAGTGTAAGAGATGTGTAATTTAATAATAATAATAATAAAAATATGTATATCAATTATTTTTGATCCTCCGACATTTTCACGTTATGGGATGCGCCTATATTTTTATTTATTTTTTTTTGTATATATATAAAAAATTCCATCCACATCCAGGGGGGGAAGAAAATCCTGTTCCCTTTTTTTTTTTTTTAAACTTACATATTTACCCACAGAATGAAACGATGAAAAAAAAAACAGGTATAATTTACATATTTTATTGCAACAATACCCATGATATTGTTCCATTTGCATTACTACAATATGAATTATTATTATGTTTATAAATAATATATGGAATAATAGCGAGAAAAAAAATTAAGTGTTTTACTCGTATTAACACTTAAACATAAAAGAAAACAAAAATTGAATAATTATTGGTTGAGATGGTTCAATGCACTCGTCAAATAATTATTAATAAATATATTAGTTTCAAATGAAAATGAGAGTTTTTTTTTTTTTCTATAAATTCATAGATGCATATGAAACCGTAATTTATGAAACCGTAATTCGAACATAGGTAAAGTTATTTTGAATCATAGCCATAGTCAATATTTAGTACAGCACATTTCAATGTGTTATACGAAAACATAGTATTTTATCTTATCAAAAATGTAAAGTTTGGCACCCAAAAATCGGCATTTTATCTGTTTTTTCTCTAAAGAAAAATGCATCTAAAATGTCATCAAATGTTTGTTAAAGCAAAGACAATGTTATTCGAATGGTTTCAATGATTCAAAAACGATGATTTCGATGTGGAAAATGTCCGCCGAAAAAGTATGAAGGCACCGAATTTCTATAGACGTTAAAAAGTTATGGGAAAGATAGAAAAGTGTGGAAAATGTGTGCCACATGAAATGAATGAAACGGCAAATGGAAAATCGCCAAAAGGACCAGTATAATTTTGCATCAAAGGCATAAAAGGAAGTCGTATCGAATTGTGATTGTGGCAATAAAAAGTGAATTTATTTTAATAATTCTAAATGCAAAAAATTATGGTTTACACTTTTAGGTCAACCAAATCGATGTGAAAAGAAGAGATGGCTCTGTGTATGATGGCATCAAAAAGGTATATTATGAACTATTAAAATCTGGTGTGACATTTTAATACTGATCACTATCGACAAAACAATATTAATTTGAGCCTCTTTTCAATTTAAATTTAATAAATAATATTACAGTTTTTATATACATGTGCGAATAATTTTGTGTCAACACACATCCATTTTACTTCCAAATATTGTACAAATAAGCTTGAAATGTAAAACAACTTGAGAGAAAGAATGTCTCATTCGCATCCCATTTCCTCACGCATAAATCTATGGCCGATACTTTTGTACTGTTAATTAGAAATATTCTCACTAAAACGTAATTAAGTAATTTTTTTTTTTCAATATTTTAATATTAATAAAATCAAAGAAAACTAGAAAAAAAAAACACAAAATTGATTAATTACATTTAGTTCAAACGGTGCGGAAATACAAAACCCAAAAAAAAAAACAAATCTTAAATTTATACTAATTAAAATTGTTAGACTATTTTTTGTTTGTTGGAAATAGAAAAAATTAAAGAAAAAAAAAAAAAAACAACGAACACAAATTTGTTTTCAAAATTTGTTAAAATAATTTATATATTCAATTTTTAAATACGTGCGTTTTAATCGTCGTTGAAGATAGTTTCAATTATCGTGCTTATTATTACATCATCATCATCAAGTTATGTTATGTATCATTGTCCGAAAAATAATCGGAATGAATTTCTAATATATATATATATGGAAGTGGTAACGCTATCTACTGGCTTCATTTATGCATTGTGATCGACTTTAATAAAAAGCATTAAGGTGACTCTGTGCTGGGGATTTTCTGCGTCTACATCAATGGTAACAAAAAACTAAATTGATCATCGATCTGAAACGCATTTATCATAACAGCAGCTGGTTATTATCGAAAAAAATACGAACCGATGATATCTCCAGTAAACGATCCACAACATTTTCGAGGATGTATTTAGATGAGATTTATTTTCAATTCTATATGTTTATGGACAATTTTGTTTTTTTTTTCCTCAGTCGTTTCATCAAAATTGAGTCTCATCAATGAATCAAAATGTTGCCATATATAAGTTTTGCGAACTAAACACTAATATTATATATTATACAATTCGAAAGAGTTGGTATTAAGAGTTCCGCGTGATTATATATGTGAAAGTATATTTTAAAAAGAAAATTCTGTTTATTTATTGTATTTATATTTTATTTTTAATCAATTATTTTAAACATTTTGTGTTCTATCGCGCTGAAAACAAAAAACCACATCCTTTATACTTATACACATTAGGACTAATTGTATAACAAAAATTGGTCATATTTACATATTTAATAATTCATATTGTGTTAACAAATTATACAATTGATATATTATTGTATAAAAAAAATAACATTTTTCATGCTTTTTATGTGAAAAAATTGCAATGTATACAGTATCGTACAAAATTAGGTTGGCACATGAAATGTTTCATCTCATCATAAATAAATGGCACAGCGAAACTATAATCGATAGCTTAGTGGCCCCGTGTGCAGTTAATATAAAAGCCATACGCGCGTAAAGTACTGGCTTCAATTTATGAAAATTAACAATTTTACCAGATCGCCACTAAACACTTGTATATAAAAATAATTCAATTTACTGAGATTTAATATACGATTTAATCATTGCAACTTTGTTTCCATTCCTTTCCACAATATATTAGCCGAATTATTCCCTTATCATTTTATTTTTTATTTCATATGTATTTACACACTTATTTTCAAATTTTGAACATTACTTATGTGTATGAATTTAATTATAAATTGATGATACTAATCGATGCTACTCTACTAGGTGTAGTTGGATGGAATGTAGACGTTAAATATTTGGGGTGAAGCTGAAGGAAAGATAGGAGAGGAAGTTGTTGAGAAAATTAAAAGCGAGGTAGGTGCGGTGTTGTTGTGCAGCGATGACAGAAAGAACGAAGTGAAGTGAATTATATATGGGCAAGTTGTAAAGGAAATTATGGATTAGAGATAGTTGATGGTTTAAAGGAAAGGTAAAAGTCAACATTAGAGACGATGTTTCAGGAGAATTTAAAGATAAGGTTAAATAATGAAGGTATGGGTATTAATGAATATACAATGCATTCTCATGTTTTGCCATTTCGTTTGTTTACATTTTGTGTTGTCCAATAGTGTAGGTTATCTTCTATTTATATATGTAATAGAAAATATTTTATATAATTTACCCTTATGTAAATATTCTCTCTATATTTACCCTTATATTATATAAAAAGTTAACCATCTGTTTTATATTTATTTATATACGATATATACTTTTACTTTGTGAATAATATATGACGAATTGACGATTAAATGCACTAGCCAACCATTAAAATAAAAAAATATAAATTTAAAAATTTGCATATTATTTTATTTCACACACACCTGCCGCCCAATCCTTCGACATATCTGTGACGTGAATTTAATTATAGAATTTTTAAAAGTCACATTCATTAAATATACATATCCATATCCATATACATTCGCATATTTATAAAAAACCATATGAATATTATTTTTAGAAAATATATATTTGAATAAATAAATAAAATTAATAATATATATAAATTGTATATATATATAAAGAATAAATATTAATAAATATGTAATAAATCAATATCCATTTCCTTATAGCAATTCTACGAATGGGAAGATGATGATTATCTTAAGAAAAAAAAAATCAATATTATATATACCAAATATTTTACTATTATATATTCTCATGTTAAAAATCGTTAAAATTAAAATATACTCCTATATAATATTAATATATATTTATAACTATTAGTTTTATCTTTTATATTGTATGTTGTGCGTACTCGGTACATTAGATTAAAATAAATTATTGATTTTTTTTTGTCGTTACCCTCTACATAGAATTATATACATAAATTAATTTGCCCTACAAACACACTGCAATGAATTTTATATTGGCTTAAATATACCATATATATAAAAGTATATTTTCATTGTATTTATAATATTTATATGAAGTGCTTTCGGTTATCAATATAGTAATATTATTAAAACTATATATATAATATAAAAAAGTATATAAATAAAATACACCCTCATATTATTTTATCCCTATAAAATATTATAGTTTGACTTTCTGCATGTATATATACCATGAATTTTCGATGGCCGTTGACACATCAATATTTCCATTCCGTATGCATTTGGAAAATAATTTGGATCGATAAAAAAATTCGTTATCAATCGATATTTTATGAAAACAAACAATAAATTTGTGTGGTGTACTCTCAACTCAATAATGGGGATGGTATTGTCTATACACACACAATAGATGCATAAACAATAGTGCGTATCTATAATAAATACGAATACGAATATTATACAACAGATTATTACTGGTTTTTTATTTTTATTTATTGTTAATTTTTTTTCTGTTTTTTTTTAGTTTTGGTTGATTTTAATAATGTATCTTTCTTTATTTTTCTAAATTATTAAATAAATAAAACGTATCCAATATTGTTAAGTGTTTTAGAAAAAAAAAAAAAAATAATAATAATACAATACATAAGTATTCGGCAAGAATCTCATATATAACAATCATCATATTATAATTTTTTTTAAGTGACATTTTTACAATGTACATGAATTTAACATTTTAAACTAAATAATAAATATAAATAAGAAAAATATGTGCGTTTTATTTATTTTCTTTTTTAATTTAATTTTTTTTTTTTTTTTTTTTGTCTTAAATATTTATATTAGACAAATAAGCAAACTCGCATATAAATTGATCATATATTGTAATGGTATATATAGCCTTGTATAGATTGTATAGAGATTGATAGTTGAGATTGGGGGTTTTTTAATCGTCGGCATTGGCAAACTCAACCACGAATTAATGGCGTCTACAGTACACAGATGTAATACCTTAACCGAAAACCTATATAGAGCTAAGGTTCGGCAACAGTGACAACTCTAAAAACAAAATTGTGTTAATAAGATTCCTATATGCACGACCATAACATCTGACATTAACAACAATATACAAGGAAAACGTGGATGATTGCCATAATAGGTGTAATAATATGGTGTATAAAGGCAGCCAAACGTTTATTAAATACTATGAAATAATATACACAAAACGTGTAACATTCATTCACACGTAACTGTTCGAGAAACGTAAATTTAATTGTTGCCGAGCTACATGTTTGATTTTATTTATTTATTATAGAAATTTTCTATTTATGATATTAATAAAAGTATACATTTTTCTGCAAAACCACTTCTTGCTTCAATAAAAAACTATATATTTATTATGTTTTTAATAAATATACAAAATGAAATTATTAAGAGAGATTTTGTAAGCCGTGTATGCGAAAGATGTATACTCGTATAACTCATACGTATGTGTATCATAAAAGGACGAAAGTCGTATACGTTATATTAAAATGAACAAGACTACCGATATGTGGAAGGAAGACGTATAAGCGACAATGGCTTGCAAAAACTCTTTATTATAATAATATTTATAGAATTTAAAGTTTTAACTTTATTTTTATATAAACTCACGTACACAACAAAATTTTTCTAATTAGGGGCAAGATTTTTTTGGTCAAGTGAAAGTTGTAAAAAAAAAATGGATTGTTGAAGTTTTACAAATCTATATACACGCTTTAGTTACAGTTTAATTAGAATATAAACTTAGCGCCTACTTCAACTTCAAATTTTACTATATACATTCGATTATCATTGTATTATTATTTTCCATATTGTCTGGTAATCTATCAAATTATGATGTTGTGGCCGTGCATTTCTTTAGTTCATCATCTAAACAAAAAGGAATATAATGATTATAGTCGTATCAATTTTATCTTATGTAATTACTGCGATTAATGATCAATTGTGACTTGTCAATATATGTAATGTAACATTTTTAACTTTATACTACATCATTTTGAGTTCATTATTAATTGAATTGTTTCTGGGTCTGTCTTATTGAAAGCATGTTCATATCTTATAATTTAGACACAAAAAACTGGATTATTATGTGGTGAGCACCATTAACTGTTATTGCCTGATCGCAGCCACGTTTTCGAAGAAAAATGGTTCGATGATATATGATTTAGGCAAACACTGACACGTTGTGGATGCGCTTTGTTTCTCAACAATCATTAGTGGATTTTTTGAATCCCAAATGCGACAATTTTGACGATTAACGAATTTTCATCAAGAGTAAAATGAGTGATTATTTTTTACTTATTTAAGATAACCGAATACACCAAAATCAGATTACATAAAATTTTTCGTACTGGTTAATTAATCGATTATATCTTCTTTAAGCCCCCAGCTATGTTTTATCAGTTTTTTTTGACAGTGTTACAAATCTAGTAATAAAAATTTTGTGGATTATACTGAAAATTGTTCAAACACTAATGCATCCGATCATTTTGATATCGTTACAATATGTTAGCAATATATTTCAATCACTTTTATTTGATGGTTTGATGCAATATCGTGCTCATCAATTTAAGGCTTTTAGTAGACGCTTCAACATTCTTGAAAGTTATACGATACTTAATATTCACCATATATATACTTTATTCAGGTGCAACGTGCACACATAATATTTGCTGTGTAAAAGGTTTTGTATACTGTGTCCTTTGTACAAAGTTCAACATTTGTTTGACTCACAATGATTGATGTTTTTCGATGCAATACGAATATATGTGTATTTATAGAGTATTGGGTGTAAACATTATAGTAAGTTTTCAAGAATATATCGATTGAAACGCTATCACTTGTAAAGCAGTGAATATATATAGATACGTATAAGTAAGTAGTTGCGACTGCGATGGAAGAATTACTGCCCAGCATATATGTATATAGTGGGTTCTTAAAATACTAAAAAAATTATCATATTCACCCCGTCTTTACCCTATAACAAATAATTAAAATACATTCTACAGTTTATATTCGTTCTGTATAAACATAAATATCCAACTAATATACAATTTTTTTTTTTTTAATAACTCGAATAGAAAGAATTTGTGTATTTTTTTTTTTTAATTTTTATTGTTTTTCGGTCTGTAAAATGTCAAGTGAATCAATTAAAGAGGCCACAGAAACGCACAGAAGAATAAACTCTCCGTTGCTCGTCGTATATAATGATATGATGGAAAAGAAAAGAAAAATGTTAAAATAAATCAATTAATTAATGTGTGTGTAAAATTTTTCTGATATATTTATATTGGCGTTGTTTACCAAACATTAGTTTAATGTCAATAAAAATTATATTTGCAAAAATTTTAATTTATCATTTTGTAAATTATTTATTTTGTAATTTACATAAAATATTATTGACATATGAAATTATTTTCTGATGTATAATTTATATAATTACAAATAGTTAATTAAATCATTAAGATAATATTTAATATTTGAAATTGATATTTTTATGTCTTTTTTTTTTCGTTTTTTTTTTTCTTTTTGTGATTCTTTGGTTTCTTTATTTTGATTTTAATAATGTTATTTTATTAGCTTAGATAATATATTGAAAATGTTGAACCTTTTTATACACGGGTAATATGTATAACAAGAAGAAGAAATGTATCGAATCTAATTTGTGAAGCAAAAATCTCAAAAAAAAACCAATTTCATCTAAATATTGACATTATATTATTATTACATAATATAGGGAGAACAAAATGTACAAGTACAACAACAATATTTATACAAAAAACGGAAACTTTCAAAAATGTCAAAAATTTAAATTAAAAATTAAACATATTACATCTGCTTAATTTTTCCTGATTATATATATAAAAAGAAATCCTTATACCCATAAATATTCCCTTATTTATATAAATAAATGAAAATTACTATATGTAACATACATACAATTTAGTACAGCAGATTCTCGTCGCCGTATGAGTTAATTTTGAGAACGTACAAAATGTTTACCCATAACCAAAATATTAGTAACATGATGTTACTGCAAGAGATTTATATATGCGAAGATCGTTCCTAAAACTACTATATAACATCACAAATTATTTAACAAAACAAGATATCGAGTTAATTAATCGACGATGAAATTCCATAGGCTAAGGTCATATATAACCATATCAATCGAATGAGTGTTTCGATCATTTGCTGTAAAATAAAATGTATTTCCAATGCTGTTTCATAACCATTAATGTATCCTAGAACTAAATCAACAAGTACCAAAGCAAACGAAATAGTAAATAGTCAAAACACAATGAAGAGGACGTTAATATAGAAGATCGTCAGCAAGAAAGGTTATATGACGGCAACAGTTTTTTGATGGTTAACAAAGATGTTTTGTTGATTATCTTCAGAAATGTTAAAAACATTAACTATTGTATATATAACCTTTCGCATGAGTTGGATACTAATTAGTTGTGAGAAAAGATCTGCATTAAAGAAATAAAAAAAAATTGTTTTCCATAATGTTGATCAAATTTTGTTTGCAGTCCCATTTCAAATTGTATATACAAAATTTTACTCAACCACCGGCACACAAATATACCACAATATTGTTTAATTTTATAATACTTTTATTTTTAGTATATGGTATAATACCTTTTGATTAATATAAAATCCCATAACATTTCGACGAAGTCATTAGAGAATCTACTGTATTTATATATAAAAAAATGTAATACTAAAATGATAAACAAGTATCTTTTTTCTTGTGTATGCGTATTTTATTGTACAATAAGACAATCTCCTTGTTCGTCGTATATATATATATATATATATAGGTACAAATAAGATGATATTTATATAATAATAATAATAATCTAAGTCAACGTTATCAAAAGAAAAATATTTGAGGGAAAAAAAGTAAAATTACGGTAAGAGGTATTTTTCTATAGATAGAGGGTTCATTTTTCTATATGTATATTTAAGTTATATTTTTAGAGACGGCAATAACGATAACATAATATATATAATTTATTTAAATTTGCATCTGCATCACACGTAAACGTGTATATAAATATAATGTTCATCATAAATACTCGTATATATAGTAACGATAAATTCTATAGAAAATACTATACGAGTACACGTACGTTACTTATGTGAATACAGTAAATTGAATTTATTTATAGAAAAATGAATGCACATATATATTTGGTATCCTTATTACACCATAAATATATATAGTATATCTTATTATGTACAAAGATAATTGGTAATTAAGGATATTCTGGATATATTTGTAAGTATTCAATGTATATATATAAATGTTATAAAAGCAATTATAATATATAAACAATTTATTTTTAATTCTCACTCAGTCAGTTCTTAAAATAAATATATTGTATATGTGTATCGATAATGAATATTAAACAGATGCTTTTTTAATACAAAGACTATAAATAAATAAATTACAATAGATTAAATTTCAGTTTCAATTATTATTGTGTAGTTGATGCAGTAAAATTATTATAAAAATTATATATGTATAATTAAGATTAAGAGTAAGATTTTGTAAGATCAGATAAGATTAAATTTGATAGTTTTCTGTAAGCGTATACTGTGTTCAAAAAGGATATATATTGTACACCATTCTGTTTAATATTGCCTTTTCCAGAGTTTCCACTCAAGTCTAACTTGTTTAATTAATTTTAGCATATGAATTGAGTTTAATAATGGTGAATACTTCGCAGTCACTCTGCGTGGACAATAATATTAAAATAGATTATCTTTTTTTTATGTAGATAAGTGTTCTACAATTTTTTTTGACTATATAGTTGTTCTCCGGTTTTTTTCCTGTAAATTCTTAAAATCTTCATTTCGTATCATATGAGTTTACAATAATTACAACAGTGCCGAACAGATTTGAATACTGTATAGAAATATATTATTTTAATATAAAATCTCAATTATTTTTTTTATTTCAGTTGCATAAATTCTGAAGATTTTGAAATATATTAATAGAAAAATTTATTTCAAAAGTGATAAATTTGCATTATTAAATTATCAACATATATTGTATATTTCGGCGTACTGTTCGAAAACTATTACTATAGATTTTGTTACAAAATTCTTACAAATCTTAGAAGATTATTTTTTAATTATAATTATTATATCTCTATTGAAATATGAAGGACCATAATTTTTATTTGATGATTTCCTATATATTAAATTATTATTATTATTGAATTTTATTAATATATCGGTGTTCCACAATATGTATATGGTAGTAAAAAGTTTTTTCTTAAACCATATATTTAGAATCCACCATTAGATATTGTACTGATATAATTATAAAGATCTGCGAATTAATATAATTTAATCAATATTTTATTATTTGATCAATATAGATTTTATCTAGCATAGTATTCTACCCAATGTAGCCGCCGTGTTCTATTTTTTTTTTCACTGTGTGAATGTTTTATATTATATTATTTTTGTGCAGCTTGATTTTAGGGTGATTGATTTTATGTGACTTATCAACATGTTTAGATAATTCTAATCGCATATATATACCATATATCAATTAAGATAATATTATAAATACAGAATATCAAATTTTTATAAATTATATTTTCCCATATAAGTAAATCTATATATATGATATGCGTCCTTATAATAACAAATCATAATGATTTTATTTAAACTATAATGAATAATTATAGTTAGTATATTTATAATTTATTGTACCGCACATATAGTTAGTTATATTGCATTTATAATATACAATCGATTGATGTATCCTTTTATTAATTAAATATTCAATTCTACAAATAATATACGAAACGTATATGCAAAAATAAAAATAAAACTGTTAAAATTTAATTTAAATAAAATAAATAATTCATCTATAATATATTCAAATTATGTTTAACACAAAATTAATATTTAACATTCATCGAATGAAAAAATAAAAATGTCTTATTTGTATTTTTATTTTTGTTACCTCTGTGTTGTATCTTAGTAATTTTAATGTTAAAATATAAGTTAAAAATCGGTTATATTATTTTGCATTTAAATTACACAATTTGGATTTTATTTAAAAAATAATTGTTGTTGTACACAAGATAATATATAGTTTATTTTTATTGTGAATGTGTAATATATATTTTTGAGTGCATCCATAATATTCTATTCATATGATTTTACACATATATAGCATAGATGCAATTTATGAATGCGATTACAAGTATTATTAACACAATATAATATAGAAAATTATACTACTATTGTACGAGTAAAAGTACGAGTAAAAGTAACAGAAAAAAAATTTAAATAAATAAGTAACTTTCACCCTTTTTTGCTTACCATAAATAAATGCAATGTTAAATTTATTTAAAATGCATAAGTAATTTTAACTTATATAAATTATATAAATATGTAATTTTTATTATTGTGCAAAATGTTATGCAAATTTTTATTATTATTTACTTATTCTTATATATACATTTAAGACCATTTTTATATAATCAATTTTTAAAAAAAAACTATGTAATAAATAAAAATTTATCATCAATTGCGCGATTAACGACAAAATATATATACAAATGGTACCCTCTTTGATATATGCGTCTTTTGTTATTGCACATTATTATATGTGCATTTATTATTACAAACTATATGGAAATGTTATATGTCTAAGAACTAATAGAGGTAGACCTATAGCAGCAGCTACCTGCATTATAGAAAATATATCAAAAATCGATAGGTCTATTTGTTATTTAATTATATTTATAAATCTTAAAATTAAAGGCGTAACCGTAAAAAATATTATTTTATATATGACATTTATTGTGTACATGTACGAAATTCTATATAGAATTCATTGATAGAATTTTCTAATAAATTAATTTTCAATAAAGACTTATTTCCATATGGTATTATAAAATATATATTGTATAGTAGAAAGTATATATATATATTCAAAGTAATTATAATGTAAATTTTTCTGTTCTTTATTATATTTATTACATTACACACATTATAGTCAAATTTTTTAATTTAGTTTCAAATAATTTATTCTAGCGTTAAATGTTATTTATTGGAAAATTTATTATAAACCCTAATTTTGGTTTATTATTGTCATAATAATAATAATATTTCTATTGCAATATATTAATTATGTATACTACTGGCAGTAGATTAAAATTGTTGATTTATACTACGATTTGTAAATTTTTTTAACTATTCAGTGACAAAAGAAAGGTGCGCGCAAAATCTGTTGCAAGAATTGTAAATATGTTCAATGGAACACTACGACTATTTATTTTTTGAAGTGAAATTTCTATATATAACTGCAAATGGAGAGAGACAATTTCTTTCTACGATATTTTTGTTTTCTTTTAACGCGGTTAGTATCGCATACACTCAAAGGATATAGTGGATAATAAAATAAATTCACTCTTCGTAGTTGGACTCTTCAAAATAAAAAAAAACGTATAAAGACAATTTTTCACCAAAATGTATGCTATTTAAATTTTTTGATTTTCGACCAACCCCAGAGATGCAATTTTATTGCATGAAATGTAACACACACACACGTGTAACATTTAAACTATAAAAATAATCATATATAAAAGTAAAATAGAAATTATATTCATATATACAGGGTGAACCGTATCTTATGTGTAGCAACCCTTAAATCACAGTTTTAATAAATAGTATATGCATATAGCAGCGAAAGAAGAAAACTTTAGTTATACGAAGAGTATTTCTGATATAATTTCAATTTGAAAATTCGAACGAAGGAGCGATCAGATTCAAGAAAACAGAACATGCTAATTAAATTCATGGATAAATGAGTAGTTATTATGGATACTTCAACTTTCCTTATTTGCTTCCAAACAAACCCAACACAAAATAGGTTCTTATATATATAATCTAAGTTCTAATTCCATTAGAATTGATTTACACATATACTATTGACTATAGAATACAGAACTTAGGTGATTTTCTGGTTATAATTTTGATGGGATACGGTTATAGTAAGTTAAGACATTTTAATAACTTTATAAGGCAAGTTCTCACTGATTGTGGCGTGCTACATCTCATAAATGATATAGACTTATTGAACACCTGGAAAATATGAAAATTATCCAAAAAGGTCTTTGAAACAACAGTACTATACTTAATTCCCTGTTTTGGTTGTCTATTATATGAGTTATAGTATGACTAAATGTGAAAATTATTGTTACAAAATGAAGGTTTAAGATAGGTCCTTGTACCTTAAAATATTAATTTTCACGTAATTCTTTGTTTAATTAATTTTCTTTCATATCAGGTTCATACGATTTGATATTTTTTTTAAACATAACGAGACTAATTTTAAGCTATGGTAGAATCCATCTGGATAAGCGAATATAAATAAAATTCCTTAGATAAAAAAATATAGAATTAAGAAATGTGCAGGCGCATTGAGTAATTGTCATAATACTCCAATGCTGAGTAATTTACCAACTTTACCACTGTAATAATGAATGGTTATTATTAAATAATATTCCTTTGTTATAAAATTTACGTGCAAGACTGTCTGTATATAAAATTATTATCAATAAATAATTTAAAGAGAAAAATAATAAGTTTATGCACTTTATTGACACTGTGACACATAATTAATCTATATGGATAAGAAACAATAACAATATAAAAAAAAACTGCGATAATTAATTTACGTAACATTATTTTATAATATTCTATATTTATTTTTAATATAATAATCTATATTTAATTTTGATTGACTTATTATGTAATAATTGTCAATAATTCACATCACAATACATTTAATTCAACTATGTTTTTGATTATTTAGCACCGCCACCACCTCCTCCGGCACCTCCACCACCACCACCACCGCCACCACCACCACCTCCTCCACCACCACCACCACCACCACCGCCTCCTCCACCGCCACCACCACCTCCTCCGCCACCACCACCACCACTTAATGGATTTGCAAAAGCCAGAGTTGCAAATATACTGCAAATTACCAACACCAACAAAATTATTGATTCTCTGATTTTCATTTTCTTTTAATATTACGTTATAACATTTAAATTGTAAGACACTTTAAAACTAATTAATGTAATTATACTGATCTGTATCTGTATTTATAGGAAAATTTTATAAAGATAAAGACATTTTTCAATCTTATTTATAAGTTTTTTTGTTATCTTTTTAATTTTAATCAATAGCAAATGCGATCTTATCAGTTAGCATTTATATTTCTGTGTTTTAATTAATTTATACAGGGTGCGTATATAGTAATATCTGCCAACCGTAGAAACACACATGGAAATGGTGTTGAGTAATCTATGCATTCAGTGTTTAAAAATCTAAATGTTGCATTTTGTATTTATTTCAGATATAAAATTCAAACGTATGTATATTTTGGATAGATACACTTTTTTAAATGCTGTTTTTTTACTATAAATTTTACATGCAGATGTAGTTTGGTGGAAGAGGTGACATTGTGTCATTATATATCTATACCACATTACAGGAACACAAATACTATGGGTTTTATTAACTATTTGAACGAAAAACAATTGACGAATTTCTGAAGAAATCAAGCTGATTTTAGTAAGATAAATAACGTTTCAAAAAATACTTTGTTATTTTAGATTAGTAATTTAATCGTTTACTCATACTGTGCAATATTATCTTTATTAAACCGCATGTACTCTGTAAGTAATATTACAGACTCTTAAAGATTGCTTGTTTTTAAGCCATTTTTGGCTGTATATAGTTTAATTTTTAAAAACTTTGACAAAATCGGATTAATTTGTTATATGATTATAGATGGTTTTTTTTTTATCAGGCTTTAGAAATTCGTTTGTGTCGACGATATATAAATATTCAGTACACATACATTATCGAGCCAGTCTTAAATATCTAGAATATAGTATATGGTTAAATTTAATTAAATATAATTAATTTTATACTATTATGCAAATAATACTGTTGGAATTTCCTGACTATTTGCAATTTATTTATATACTCATTATTATTATTATTATTATTATTATTGCGCGATTTATATTTAAATAAATAATGTTTGTTTATAATATTTTATTTATATATAAGTTTGAAAAAAGTTTCTAATCGAACAATTACACAAACACAAAAAAACCAGATTATTTACAATTGGAATGAATTATATAATATTGAAGTTAATATTCATAGAATGGGACAATGATAACTTCACTCATATATGATCAGCGAAATTTATAAAAAGAATGCTGATGTAGGGGAATGCATTTGCATTGAGGTAAACTTGAAACACCAGTCCTCATATGTAAGGCACAGTAAAACAGCGTTGTATCTTTTCACCACAATTTTATCTACAACATTGTTGTTATAATTGTATAATGAAATCCGTTTATACAAGTTTCACGTAATATTAACAATTTGGAAATCTTTCAATCGATTTGATGATCGATTATTGTTATCTGCTAGATGACACATAAGAGGTTTAACATGCAAAATTAATGTAAACAGACGAGTCTTAAGATCAATACACGTTTTTGTAAATAAATGCCTTCACAGATTGTTACGTATTCGATGGACCAAAAACAATTGGTAATGAGGTGCTTATTGGATGAACTTTATACAAACAAATAAAAAGTTATATTCTTATATATTTTCTTGTATGTCGTATATCGTTTTAATTAACATTAATAATAAATAGAATTATTTTTCCAAAGAATTTTGTCATTGGTTTCCGTTCAACGTGAGAAGAGCTACATATATATATTTAGTTGCTCAAACTCAAACAAAGTAATATTTACCATATTGCATACATACTAGTAAATGTTCAAGTAACTACAATTCATAGAATTTATATATTAGAACTGTATTTGTTGTAAATAAATATGCAAATATAGTATGAAATTATAACGTATATTTTTCTTATATAAATTTATAAATTATAAATATCATAAAATAATGAGTTAGAGTTTTATTTCACATAATTTTATTTATAATATCATAACAAAACAAGAGTAAGTACTAATTATATTATGAAATGAAATATATGTGTATAAATAAAGTGTATTGATAATTTAACCACAGCGCGTATTTCTTATCGTTTTGACTGTTATATAAGTATTTATTATATATGGTATAGTAAATGGTATGTTAGCCTTTCAAGCATATTTCAATTAAATATATAATACATAAATATTTTCAACATATTTAACACCCACAATGTTTTTCTTTAACTTTTACATACAGTGAGAGGAGTGATGAGTGTGTATGCGCATATAATATTATATATTATATGTATCGCATGGTATTTGCGTATGGCTGATAGATATATGTATGCGGGATAAGAAGGATGATGAAATTGTAAAAACATGAAATGTATTATATACGCAAAGTATATGAGAACGCACAAAACTTATATGTAAAATACGGAACATTTAACAAAAACGTAATAATAAAACATTGTTAAACACAAAAAACCATAAAATAATCAAAGAAAAAAGGCTAAGGAATTTGTTTAAAAAGTTTATGTTGTATACGTATTATTAACACACAACAATATATATAAATAATATACAAATACAATATAAGAAGTTTGTACAATAATAATGAAATGAAAGAATAAAAATTTATGCAAAATTAAGATAAAAATAATAATAATAATATATTACCGAAAGCGGGATTTTATAAACATTTATGCAAAATATGTATAACATGAATTGTATATTATTTTTAATGTCATATGATAATTCTTTTGTGTGCGTATATTAGTATATATATATATCTATATATTAACTAACATATATCGTATATAATATAAATATTCTTGAATTTTTATTTCGTATATGTTGCCTCTAATCATTTTTATTTTATACACCCAATACCTGAAAAATAACCGGAATGACTTTATAACATATGGAACTGATTGTTTTGATATATTGTCAACTGAGTGTAACATACTGTCAATTGGAATTCATGAAATATCCTTCAATACCCGGTCAAAAAAAACAGCAAACAATTCATGAGATTTTAAATTTGTAATTTGAGAGATGAGAATATGTCGAATAAGATTATTTCTATAAAATTAAATTAACTTAATCTATTCTGTTTATTTTTCGGACAGAAGGTGTTGTATAAAATGCTATAATGTTTATTTATTTTTTATTTTTAATTATTTATTTATCGTGAATTATTATATCCTACGCAAATTTTTTTTTTAATATAAGTTTTGATACAATATTATACATAAGTACCAAATTTTTGTGTGTGTCTTCACTGTAACAGTTTAGTTAGACACGCAATACTGAATTAAATCATAACTGATTATCCATACAGTTATTGTGTGAACATTCAAAACTATTTCACAACGATTAGAAGTCAAAGGATAACATTTTTACGACTCAAACGAATATACGTTGACAAAATAAATTGTATTATTTTATTCGTTTAAAAAATGTTATGTGTAGCATGTCATTTTCATTTATATAATACTAACAACAAATCAAATTTTATTAGGCATTGTTGATATTTTATGTCATAAGATTCATATTAACAATTTAACAACTTTTATAATAAAATATATTTTTCTTAAAATATTTATAATATAAATGTAATTTGATAAGTTTTCGGAATTAAAGTGTATGTCATCCCTATTATTTTTTAAAAATACAATCCGTTAAAACCGATTTAAATCACAAGTTCATGTCATTGTAACGATTAATTTGTCAGCTACAGTCATTTAATTGAATTATCTATATTAATTTTTTTAGTAATTTGAAAAATACGAACTTCTTCTACAAAAAAAATGGGATCACTCTTCAAGTTTACAAAGGGTTTATTTTACAAATGAATATTATCTATGATATTGATCAAACGTGTAATAGTTGGTGACAAAAACAAATCACGGTTTAAACATGTTTTGAGTATAAGTCAAATAAATTTCTGTATAGATTTATAATTACTGACCCCAAATACGATTTCATCATATTAATTTGTAATTTTTTTCATTTTTATTCCGAAAACTTATGAAACTTATGAAAATAATATGAAGTATATAAAAAAAAATATTAATAAATTAAAACTCACCGCTATCGTAAAACATATTTCAAATTAATTTTTGTACAAATTAATTACCTGCAAATATAAATAGAAAAATAAAAATTAAATTATTATAATAATTTTTAATATAAATATTAATAAAATTAAAAATAAATATTGAAACAAATATAGACTTAAAAAGGATATTTTCTGATACTGATGCAAATTAATTAATTAAACCATAATCTGGATATATTCTAAAGTTTCATATATAGACAAACGCCTAAACGTTATAATACAATTTTAAGATATCAAATCTAAGACTACCATTCGGATCACTTTTCGTACACCTATCGAGTGCGAACTATATTATTTACTCAAACTATATAATACAAAAAGTAAATTCAGTTAAATGAAGTTATGTTCCAATTAAGACAATTTTATCGATTAAAATAACAGCCACTTATATTGTTATCGAAAAAAAAAGGATAATCGCGTCAACATACATTTGCGATGTTAACAATTCGTTAAAGTTTTGCATTTCATAATTTAATGTTTTGAGTGCACAACTATTAAACTAAAATAGTTATCAACTTTTTACAACGACTAATTGTAATTAGGTCATTTTTTTTTTCTTAAAATATATAATATACATTAAAATTATATAAATATAAAAACTTAGTATTCTATACGCGACATTCTTATATACAGGATGTCCCAGATCGCAATGATCAATGCTATAATTTCTCAGGGTAATTTTGAGTTGAAAATATAATAATATATAACATTGAGTGATACCATTATCTTTAAACTAAATTTTTAAAAATAATCATAATAACTTATTATCGGAATCTGTTTAAAATCCATGAAACTCAAGTGGTTCTGAGCTTTTTACAATATAGTACTTAATGCTCCAAAAAAATGCTCTGCTATGTAAATTAGGTATTTTTTTTTATATAGTACATATTTAACTTTATGAGTTATTGGACTCACACCAGATAGGTGTTACACAACTATACATTAAAAAATTCTATTATTTCTGTATGTAATCAAATTGAATAGGTTCAAAATATTAAATTATATTTTCTACTAGACATCCATCCAGAGAATTTACTTATGGCCAATGCGTATATATGCGACTATCGTAATCCGAGACAACCTGTTTAATATTTACCATATAATTCACATATAATATATTGTATATACAAATAATGAATGAATTTAAGTACACAGCTTCTCGTTAATCCTCCAGACAGACATTAATTTATGTTTAGTAATTATTTTTTTTATAAAAAATATTGTGATGTCGCTTTTTTTGTACAAATTTTTTTACATATTATATTACATACTCGTATGCATACGATATATACATTGAAAAAGATGCGACACATATTTCTTCTCATCATCATATGGATATGTTGCATATACTATATTCTTGCGTATATATATGAAATATATATATATATGAAAGTGAAATATTCTATATATATTTATTTATTCTAATTTTTTTTTGTATTCGTACGCGTTGCAGCATCTTAAAAGAATCTTCTCACTTTTTCAATGTTCTATACATATATCAATTATATGTACATCTTATGCACACATCTTAAAGCTTATACATATTTACCATTATTATTATTATTATTATTATACTATAAATATTGTATATCATATAATTTTGCAACTTTGTTTATATAATACATAATAATTATGATGGAGACATAGTCAGCATCTCAAAGTTATAAATATGTACCATATATATTATATGGATCATAATAATAAGTTTATATGAATGATATAATATAAATGGATAAGATGAAATATTTTGAAATAAAGAAATGTTTATTTATTTTTTGTAAAATAATAATTACAAGGATACGCGGATACACAGTGGTGTGTTGCGTGTAAATTTTCTCTATTTGTAATTTATTATAGATATGTAAATTAATTACTGGAATTGGACATGCATGAATATTTTCGTTTCACCTTTAGTTTAGTCAATGACACATACATTAGTTGTTAGTTTAGTAGTTAATTTAGTTAAAATCAGTGAAATAATATATTTTATTTTAGCATATTTTATCTAACAATGGAAAATTTATGCAAATTGAAAAAAACAGTGGTTAAGGGTAATTTTGGTTCGATGGCTATAATGGAAAAAAAAATTAGTTAATATGATCCATAACTATGGAATCAAGTTATATTATTTATGTTAAAGTGTTTTGAAATCTTTAACAATTAACCAAAATTATTATTTTCTATTAATTTAATTATTTTTTCAATCCAATTCATCGATTACTTTTTAATCTAAGACACATTGAAGACATATTACATTTTATGATAATCCAATTTTCTACTACATTGACGTTGCGGCGACCAAATTTGAAGACAAGACTGGATATAGAACCACGCTGACATTATTTGGATTGTGTAGATATTTTGTTGTGCTCAGCATAATAAAAACGGAAAAGTAATCAAATTAGTATAATGGATAATTAGTATAATTTGATTATTTTATAATCGATTACTGTCCATATGAACGGCATAGGGTGTACCTATAGATGGAAGCCAATTTATTAGACAATTCGTTTTTCATTTTTAGAATTAGGATGATTCCACTGCAACACCACTGTCACCAATTGTATATATGTTAAAATGCAATATATAATGTTTATTAGCTGGCAATATTAGATAAAAGAAAAAGTAAATATATGCAAAGAAGGCAAAAATCGTTTTGTTTTGAAAAATTAATAACGAATAAATAAAATAGATCATTAAATATTGTATGAATCGAAACGAATGTATAATAATAATAATAAATTTTAATAACAATGTTTTATATAATCGTATGGTGACGGTGGTGATGGTGGTGATGGTGATGGTGGTGTTGCGTATATAAATGATGAAGTCTTGAAATACATATTTTATAAATAATAGATATTTATAAATATAAAAAAAAATATAACAAATAATTGATAGACTCTTTTTCTTTCTTCGTCGGGTTCAATTATAGTATATAATTTAAAACTTAATATATTGAGTATGTGTCAAAATACCAATAAAACAACAACAAAACATTAACAATATATAAAGACGACACAACGTTAAAAATTAATTCATAAAATCATATATATTTTGTTTGTCATCACATTTAAAAACATAATATTGTATTTTATACAAGTATTTATATTAGAATTCTTTTATATTTTTATTTTACATACGAAGATTTATATTCACGCATATGTATTATTGTGTGTTTTATAAATGGTATATGCAAAGTAATTATATAAGATTCAGTTAAAATTATTGAAGGAGATGAAGAAAAAAAATAAATATATAAATAAATAAACTTGAACTTGATATATAAATATAAGAAGAAACAAAAAAAAGCCCTTTGAAAGACTTTCTGAGAATTTTTTCAATATTTTATAAATTGTAGTACATATATATTTATATTTGATTTAAAATTTATATATCTGTAATATATAACATCCACTATATACAATATACAATATATAAGAAACTACCGACACACTGCATCATCATCGCGGAGATCATCGTTATATATCTATACTATGCATACGCACATAAGACATTGGTATATTATATCGATTTTATGTTATTTGAATTTTTGACGGTTATCTCAAAAAACTTTTATACCATTGTACCATAATATAAGAGTTGTTCATCGTTCACATACTCGTAAATATATTATTTAAATAATTGTCAATAAAAATAATGGTAAAATTCAAATTAAAAACCATAGGTTAAAATTTAAATTTAAATTAATTGTATGTAATTAAATTATTAAATCAACCGTATATAAAACGCAATTAAATCACTAATATAAATTGTGAATTTAAAAATATAAAATCTATATAGAATATTTCGTTTGGGTTCAAATTTATGTTGTATAATGACAACGTTTACATATATTTATAATTTATTTAACATTTAATTCATCAAAATTTTAATATATTTAATTATAAGAAAAATTAGGTTGAATTACATTTTCGCAGTAAATTTAATTATATGTGTTACGAGTATACGTATACGCATTATAAATTGGTTCCATTGCACATATGTAATATATATATAAAATGCACAATTACCATATACATATTGTTTAAATATATACAAATCAAATAAATATAAACGCACTTTATTCTGTTATTTACATATCCATATATATATATACACCGTCTGTCCCATAACCAACCGGAATGGTTATGTGTAAAGCATAGAACGCGTATTACCATGTCTTAGTTTTTTGTTTTAAAATCGCATATGGTGATAATTGTGTGTGTGCGTTAAAAGCACAAGTTTTTAAATGGCATAAATGATACAAAGAAGGAAGCAGAGAAGCTATAAGTGATGATGAACGTCCGCTGGTCGACTAATTTACAAAATTTCTAAGAAGAAATTCATCCAAATGGAGTTTGAAATACCGAAAACAATGATTCATCGATATTTTAACTGCGGTCTACGATAACTGAATTCAAAGTTTGTTCCACATCATGTAAATGATGATCAAAAATTGCACCGTATTGAACTAATAATCAAATTTTTTTGCTTAATTATTTTCATCATATTCGCACTTAATTTAACTCGCTATGCGACTAATTTCTATTCGCTATTCATTTCATTTGGTTATGAATGGAAATCGTTTTTCATCAGTATTCCAAACACAGACATACAAATAAGTCATTTGATTCGTATTTGTTGAACGTGCAATTCGATGCATTCCAGTTGATGGAGATTATTTAGAATAAATAAAATGGTTTTTGTGTTTTTTTTTTATTCCATTCCAAAATAATATGGGACAGAGGTCGTATATAGACAGAGTGCATATATATGTATATGCATATGCATTTTAGTATACACAATACCGACAAAAATCTAAAATTACATCGCGCCAAAAAGAGAGTCTAAAACTTGAACAACTGCATTCCATGTTTTTTTGTTTCTTTTTTGTACAAATACAAAATAAAACCACAAAAAGAAAAATCTTATGAACATCATATAGAAAATAAACCGCAAAAGAAATTTAATAAATTTTATACGCTTTTTATATGGCATATGTATGCGGTGTGGCTATATAACTTAACGAGACTAATGCTGTAAAATATTTTATGTATGCTCTTCAATGTAGGCTATACATGTGAATTTTTAATTGTTTAAAACAGTGTCTTTTTGTGTGAACTCCTTTATGACGCATGCCACATTTTCATTCACAGCTTCAGCACGGCATTGGAAATCTTGTTCTATTTAATGCAAACCTGTAAAATTCATTAAATCTTGTCACTCTATTCGATATGCAGTTTGTGTGGCATTTTCAATGGCATTCACGGTGTCGGTATAAAAAACATTTACACACGAGATTCTTTTTTTTTGATTGTGAGAATTTTATGCAACATTTTCGCAAAATCAGTTTATCGATTTTTTAAAATATTTTTTTCGTTTGTGATGTGGAAGAGCAACTCGGCCGTGCATCATCTTTAACGTCTGCCGACTATCTTGGAAACGCTTAAACGACTCAAAAACACATACACGTGATATACGTTCATTGCCATATACTTTTTTTTTAATAAAAGATAAATTTCTGTACAGGTTTCTTCCACAACACTGTCGGTCGTATAACTTTCGCGCATACACATATAATTTTTTTGTAGAAAAAGCATCAATAGTGTTATTTTATAGCCCCACCTAGTATATATATATTTATACTTATGCATTATAAATACATTATAATATTGTGAACGAAAAAATATATAAATTTATATCATATTATTATATTATTTTGCTGCGAGACAATTTTACAAAATAAATATTTTATATGAATTTTTTCAATTCAATTCATAAATAAATGCATATATAGATGTTATTATATATGCGGCGAATAAATTGTTATAAGAACAAAATTTAAATCATTTTGTGTATTGTATAAATAAATCAATTGGTATTAATATATACAATACATTGGTTTATTGGTATAATAATATAATGCAAATATACAAAAATCAAAAATATTCATATACTATTACATTTCCAATGAATGTAAATATAGTGCCTAATTGTATAGCGACAATTTCTATTATTGATATTAATATCAATAATTTGTTTATTATACACGAATATATAATTAATTATATAATATCACTACTATAAATTTGTGTAACTTTGATGCTAAAGTTACTATGTAAACAAATCATATATCAATTTCAAATGATATCGAGATGTAACCCTCATAATTCATCATCATAAGTACATCATACTGCTGCTTCTATAGTGCTGAACATATTGTGAGTTGTAAGTTTCGATTTTCGCACCGCAGACATCGCAACTTTATTCAAATGGTAATTGCACCGAAACTATCGCAGAGCCTTTTTAAAAGAAAATTTATCGCCGACCTTTGAATTCTATAAATTCCTTTAAATGGCTTAGTTCACAAAAAAATTGTCCATGACCTCATTGAACCACATTTCTATAGCCGCCTCTCATTCACAACCCTCATTAAGCGATCAGTTTTCCAAAAACAGACCGCCGCTCTATATCAAATATTTTATTTTTTCTGCTAACAATTTCGTATATATAATTTATTTACCAATTAATAATAATCGTATAATTGAAAGTAATTAAAATATAAACATACCGCAGTGAAAATTTTATTAAAAAATAATCTCGCATACGAGTTTTGTTCAAAAAAAAAATGTAAATTAAGATTATTGTATAGTTTTAAAATTTCACATAAACAAAATTTTTATACATATATAAATCAAGTCAAGTGATGGATGAACCAAAATAAATTAACAATAAAATGACAAAATACAATAATCGATGTATTGTTTTAATTTAAAATATATTTATAATTTATAAATATCTTTATTTTACATCATTTCTGGGATGGGGTAATACATTTTTAAAACTAACCATTTAACAATTTAAGTGCACGCACATACTATTATATACTGAACTGAATGTATGGTATATAAACTGAAGATTTATCTCAATTGAGTTTTGTAATTGAGCTATATTTAAAAATAATATACACATACGCGCAGCAGAGATAGGGTGATAGATATAATTATTTTTTAGAAATTTCTTAAAATTATCAGTATATATCATTTTCATATCAATTCTACATTGGTTTTATTCTTAATTGGTTTTATAACATTTGACTGTTTTATTGTGTGACACCAATCACCCTGTTGCCAGGCACTATGGTATATAATTTATTAAAATCGTAACCAAATATATATATAATATAGAATTTATGATATAAAACAGCAGTATATGAATATTTGTGATAAAAATGTGTCACTTTAAAATAATAAAATGCCTATAATTTTGTATATAACCATAGAATAATTTATTTAGAAAACATCACATTAATAATTTATATTAAAATAATAAATGATCTTAAAACTTCATACAATATACTGAAATATAGATAAGGGGATTCAACAACAGAACAGGGGCTATATTTATTTTTATAATCTATATCGTATTTATTATATTTTATATATAATATAACTAAAAAATATTCATTAAAAATATTATAACTTTTATTTTAAAAATTAATTATAAATTTTATTCTTATTTATATACAGTAGAAACTCGATCACTGTGGTACTGTGAACAACTTTTAAATACCAAATTGAAGTGTTGTGTAACGACCCGCAAGATTAAATAGCGTACGTTTACAACAGCAAGACCCCTTGTAAAGAAAAACATATATTGATTTAGTTATGCGACTTCTCAATTAAACACGAAATTGATTAGAATTAATGCTAAAAAGATCAACGACATTTCCAGGGATATTTGAATTTATGGTTGTTCGATTCTATATACGAAACAGAGAATTGAGTAGCACGCAATTCTGTATTTATTTTTTAAATATTCAATGATGTCTAAATAATAATAAATAGAATTATAATTAAACAAATAAACTAAATAATTCTATTCTATCTAAATTAATCAGAGAATAACCATTCTGTAAAATCGTTTGTGAAACAAATTTAGAGAATTACTTTTAAAGTATCGCATCAGTAACTATTTATGTAATCCCATTCTAACCTCTTATATTAAATGTAATCCAATTTGGAAGGAAAACATCCAGTTCTACAATTCGGTGAACGGAACTGCTGGAACTATATACCCCAGAAGCGAGTGTTATACAAAATACATTTTTTGCTATAGCGAAACTGCCCTGAATAAAAAATAAAAAGGGACTTGTTGTCTGACCTAATATAAATTTTATTATATATTTTATTATACTAATAATTAAACGCATAAAAAAATTTAAATTAAATTTATCGTCAGGATTATAGAATTATATACGCGTTAATATTTATAATTCATGTTTTATATTCGATGGCTATAAGTTTCGATATATATCTTGATCACATTCCGATAGGGTTATATGCGTTAGTGAGTTTCTTCTATATATATATTATATATACAAATGATTTTGTATCTGCGTGCGTATATACGAAAAAAACCGTTGAAAGAATTTATGTAATTATTCATAAGTGCTCGATGTGGTATTTTGTTAAAATTCATTAATCATTTTATTTGTAAAATGATCTCGAAATAGAATAAATAATAAATAATACAAAACACAAAAATATATAAATTTATTGTTACAGGGTGTATAATGTGATAGCAAACATTTCTGATTAACTATTAATTATTGGTGCCGCATAGGAAAATACCAAACTTTAAAAAATAAATATAATATACACAGAAAAAGTATTTTATAGTATTTAAACACAGAATTAAGAATTGCCTCAAATTAATAGTATTGAATAATTCACATATTCGCAGTTATTCTATTCGGATTACCCGTTGCTGTTAATTAAATTGTTTATATTTTTATATAGTGATATTCAAACATATGTATAATAATATTGCATAATTCATAATCCATTCGCATATATAAATTGTACTTCTTGTACAAACATAAATAAAATGACAATTGATAAATAGAATATTTTTCTTTGGAATTGTTATATTGTAATTTTATTTTTTTATTTGCTATATTAACAAAGTCCGAATACCGTCGTCGTTGTTATTGTTGTATTGTTCCCTCTCAACAGACCCAGTATCTTTCTTATACAAAAAAAACCCCAGAAGATTAAACAGTAACAATTGGTTTCAATTAATTTTTTATTTTTTTTTCATATACGAATTTAAATTCTGTTGCTTTTTTATACTTAATGTTTATGGTTTCATATTATTGTATTATATAAACAATATTTACTATATATACGCGTATAAGAAGTTAGTTCGAAAGACATACCACATACAATATTTAAATAAATAGTTTAATATTCATACATTTGTTAATATACCACATATAAATACATACATACTTTTGTATATACAAAATTAAACGTATTATGTGACATTTATTTTTATATTTTCATATTTTGTTTACGAACAGAATCAAATGTATTGAAATGGCAAACTAAATATCAGAGAGCAAAATTACAAAAAAAAAAAAAAAAAATACGACTGACTTTGTTTCCTCTTTAACATTTAACATAGTTTCAATTTTTGAATTACATATTAAAAATAAAAAAATTAATATCCGTTAATTAAATTGACATAAAAAAAATGTGTGTACATGGACATGTCATACGGATAGATAGAAACATGTTAAGTAAAATGTCTATACACAAAAATAAAATGATATTAAAAAAAATTATTAATTTTGTAAAATAACAGCTAAAACAGATATTGTTTTGAACATAAAACCATAATAAAAAATTGTATCATTTAAAAAATTGTACATACAAAAAGGATAGCACCCAGCTACTAAAGTAGGTCAAATTACTAATATTATATAGAAACTATATATACGCAACGTAGGAAAATAGGAGAAAATTCTCGACATTTCTTCGTGGCATGCAGAGTAAGAAACGAAAAATTATAGAAAGTGTTATACTTCCACCAAACTCTAAATTTATTACTAATTGCTTAAGATTCCAATTTCATGAAAATCGAGTAAATTTATAGTATCTACTATTCCCAATATAATTTAAAACATAGCACATGTCATGATATTTCAAATGAATTTAATGGCATCTATACCAAACATTCAAATTATAGCCAAGTTAGTAAATTACAATGCATTACCAATTGCGTACTGCAACAAACGAATGCTAGATATTTCCTATAATACCCAATGTATTTACATGGGTGATTAAACCATAATGATGTGTGTGTTAAATTACTCTAATAAATTTCCTGTTTAATTTTCATTTACATAAAAAGACATAATGTAAAAAGGATCCTTTTATGGAGGTCCTTGTTTTTGATTCTTCAAAAAAAAATAATACTACAGTAGTCTTCTTTAATTATCATATAAATATACTCGTATAAATATGTGTAGAGATAGCAATACAAATAAATTCAAAAACAATTATTTATGAGGTCCTTGAAATATTCTTAATGCTTGAAACAATATTACAACAAAATTTACTATTTAATTCTCTTTCACATGTAAGGTACAACAAGACAAAATGTTAAATTATCTTATATGAGGTCCTTGAAATGTTATTGATTTTTGAAAAAATATACTCGTATATATGTATAGCGATAGCAGTACAAATAAATTCAAAAACAATTATTTATGAGGTCCTTGAAATATCCTTAATGCTTGTAACAATATTACTACAAAATTTCCAATTTAATTCTCTTTCGCATATAAGGTACAGCACGACAAAATGTAAAATTATCCTGATATGAGGTCCTTGAAATGTTCTTGATTTTTTAAAAAAAAAATATTACTACAGTCTTTCTTCTTTTAATTCTCTTATATTATATGGTATATATTTGGTATATTTGTCCTTGAAAAGTCTTCGAGCCTTGAAACAGCATTACAATTATGTATAGATGTATTAATTATCTTATGATTATTCGTTCGATGTCAGCCATTTAATAATTGTGTATGATATTATAATATCGTATACATTTTCACTGACATTAATTTGGAAAATTGGCTATATCTTTTAAATGTACAGGTAATTTTATTATAACAACTTTATCAAAACGTATTTATTTATACAATACATTTTAAAGAATTAATCAAAATTGCATATATTATATATTAATTATAGATAATATCAAATTAATTTAGCAATAGTTTGCGGTCATATCTAATATATACTGGAGACTCTTAACAGCTGCGGTTGTCTATATATACATGAATATACTAGCGCCACTTGTATATACAATACATTTATTATTATTTCATTTTTCAATATTCTATAAATAATTTATTTCTATTTCTCTGCATATTTACATAATACATAGAAATATATGTATATTTGCATAATATTATAATTGAAAAATAATAATTAATAATTAAACACAGATGAAAGAAAAAAGATATATAATAAAAGTAAAGTATGTGCGACGAGACGCGGCTATAATAATACTTGGACAATAAAAGGATAAGTTTGTTGACCATAAATAATATAATGAAAGAATTTTTATGCTGTAACATTGGTGCAGCATTATCGATAACAACAATAACAACAACAATAATAATAATAATAATAATAATAATAATAATAATAATAATATTTAAACTATATAGTTTATTGAACTTTACACTTATTATATTAATGTTTGTGTATGGGTGTAAACATAATACATATATGTATTTATGCTATATGTGCATATTAAAATTTATTTATTTATGCTTGAGCATAAATAAAATAATATTTATTTTTTAATTTGGTTTTTTTTCTCTTAAACATACCTGGCTGTATAGGTGCGTGTATATGTACGTAGTTCTTCGTAATAATAAATATATACAAATCCATAGTAGTATCAAAAGGGTATTTATAAAGAAGAAGACTGAGTGAGTGTTAACTCCTTTATTTTGTTCTTATTTGATATATATATTTAATAAACAAAAAAATGTTCTTTATGTTTCTGCAGATTTCCCATGCAATTGCAGTATTATTTTTTATGTTTTATATATAAATATACAATTGATTGTCTTCAGAAAAACTATATATCGTATATATATGAATTTTTCTGTAACATATATATATGTTTATGCATTTCCAATGAACATATATATATAATATATATATATTTATTTCTTGTATTTTTCAATAACACGATTTATCAATTTTAATCTGTAATTCTATATTCTCATGATGCTCAGCGCGCCATATATATATAATAATTGCAATGAATATAATAATAATAATAATAATAATAATAATAATAAATAAATAATTTAAAAAAAAAAAGTAGTATCAACCGCATAAATAACAACTTGTGTCCGAAAAATAACCGAAATTAATTTATGTTTACAAAAACACATATATACTCTGCCTCAAGTGATATATGTACATTGGTTTGCACACAATAACCGTGCCAATCAATTGTCTTTTTTTTAATGACACCGATACTATGGTTGAGTATGTGTTTTTTAATTGATGCCAACCGCGAGATTTACTTTCTCAAGAGCAAGTAAAATTTTAGGGAATCGTAATTATAATCATTTGAACCAGAATCGAGTGAATATTTAACCGAATGAATGTTAATTTGAATTTTAGTAAAGAAAAAATCAGTCACACGATGAAAAAATGCATTATCGTATAATAATCGCTATATGGCTCTGGAAATTCAGGACGAACATCGACCAATACGCAATTGAACACGTTTCTTTATTCACTAATAAAAAAGTATTAACCATTTGGTCGCACACAATAGGAACAAATTATTTTTTGTACGGATAATATACCCTTTTCCATTTGTAAGAGATTTTTTTTTTGATTACCTTAATTTTTCTGGTGACGCTTAGTTTCTATTGTTTGTGGTTAAATGTTCGTATTGAAAATACCATAGGTTTCATTACACCAGTTACAAGATATGTGGTTTTTAAGAAATTATCGGTGTTTTTATTAATTTATGCCGTTTGAAATATTATCAACGGGGTAGTATTAGTTGCATGGTTTTTACATTTGGAACTATATATCATATCAAAACATATTATTACCGTTTATAATGAAAAATAAGTTAAAAAACGTATAAAATACAAATCATCACAATTTGTTGATTGGTGCAAGCTTGACTTATGGGTGTATGGTTCAAATGGTAACAACATTAATGTTTTTAAAACTTTTACACATAACAAACATTAAAATTAACTTTAGTTTCTAATTAAACAATTCGGTGCAATTTTTTTTGTTATCATTTTGGTTAAATGGTACAAACTTTGAATTAACTCATTATAAAGATTTCTTTCGGTAATCGTTGTTAATTGTCAGCTTGAATGTTCATAATCATTAGCATATATATATTCTCTGCCGTCTTTGAATCGTCGATGCCACTCATAAATGTATGTTTTTTTTTTTTTGATAAACAATTATCATCATCATAACGATCATATGCGATTAGATGGCATTAGCATATCTGCAATCAAATCCATATTATTTAGAAAATCATTTCGGTTATTTTGCAGACATAATGTGTAAAATATGTTAAAATAAATAACGTTTATTTACATATATATAAAATATATACAAACACAAGGAATATAACAACGCATATACCATAAAAGTCAAAAACCAAAACTTCATAATAATTGTGACCTTTAAAAATTTCTTTCATTTATACCATATATTTTACATATGATCATAGATAATATTTGTGTGTACATATAAAACTTATGCAATTTTTTTGGTGTTAATATATGTTAATATTATAATATGGTATAAATGGTATATATATAGTTTAATATATTAATACATGTGTATTAAGAGTGATTTTATAAAATAAAATAACAACAAATACAGAAACATATGTTTTTCAATGTATTAGTATTGTTTTGGCGCCAAAATATAATGATTTATAAACCTGTCTTAAATGAAAAAAAATTAAAATAACCAAGCAAAAAACAAAAGAAAGAATAAACTTGAATTTATGTGTGTGTGTATATACAGATTATCGAGATGAGGACGCGGAAAAACAAGACATCGCGGCAATGGTATATATATGTATAAGTAAGTAAGCAAGTCTAGATTTCTTTTTAATTTATGCAACAGTTAAAATTTTTGCAGGTTCATTCTCTTTTTTTTTTTTTTTTTCCTTTTCACATTTATTTATTTATTTATTTATTTATTTATTTATTTATTTATTTATTTATTTATTTATTTTAGGTATTTCTCTGAAAAAACCGCATTTTTCTGCATTTGTTTTATTATATAGTTTTTTATTTTTCGGTTTTGTTTTCAGTTATTTATTTATTTATTTTATTATTATTATTAATATTATTATTATTATTATTATTATTAAACATAACACATATTAAGATTATATATATTATGTATTTAGCCATTATAGCCATAGTAGGTATACAAATATGATTTGACGCATTCACAATATAAATAGCCATGGCGTTGTCAATTGGCAAGTTTTGTTTTGAAAACATCAGCATCATCAGCATTGCGAGAAAAAAAGTTTCATTTGAGTAAAATTGCTATTGAAAGTGTTCAATAGAAAATAAAAACCTGGTTAATTATTGTTTCAATTGGATAGTGCAGAATGGTGATGGTATTAGAGTAGTGTTTTTTAACTATTGAAATCGAACTAAATTATGGTAATAGTGAACTTCAACAAATAATAAATATGTTGCGATCATTACAAGAAAAACTATATATATGACACATATGAATATAATAAAATTATACGATAAAAAGTGATTTTTCAACACAAAACATTTATAGAACACATAGTGCAAGAGCAATCTCCGAGCTATTGTTCCATCATCAGATTACCATACCGCACTTCCCACATGAATGACACATTAATATAGTACAATATATACTAGCAAAATTATGAAGACATCGAAAAAATTACTATTTATATTATTGAATAGCATAGAAAAGTGTAAAATCCACCACAATCATATTTGTACCCGCCACATGTATTCTCTAATTTATTAAAAAGTAAATCGTGAATTAAATTTTTTTTAATATTTGTGATGGCATATTATTGGTATGGCAAATAGTCAGCAACAACACTTTTTGTTCATTATTAGAATTATGAATTAGAATTTTAATATACTGACGTGATCATTTAATTTTAGTTTTCATTTTCATTCATACAAATGTATATATGCCGTGCATATATTAATATTACCATATATACTGCGATAACATAAGAATAACTTATCATATTGTATAATGTTCTTTTCTTTCTATTCAGAATATTATATACACATAAAAGACATTATCATATGATGGCAAATGTCGCATAATAAACAAATAAATTACCATAAAATTATTACATATATGGTAGAGTGTCTCAAAAGTTATTAATCCATTACAAAATATAAAAATATATTCAGTAAATGATTACCATTAAAACGTAATGGTAACTGATAACTGGGGTAACATGATGTTTAGATTATAACATGTGTTAAAATACATTTTCCGTATATGGGGGCTTCGATTTCCATGTAAATGAATTTTGTTTTTCTTAAATTGATAATACCACGATGTAAAAAAAAAATGTTTGGGGTTGTTTTTGCGTTCAGTATATAATTAAATTTTTTAACTCTTTAACTTGAAAAATAAAAAAATAGACGAAAGTAATTTTTTGGAACTGTCTGTGCGCATACGTAAAATATGAATGATCTTTTCAAGGACACCGAAAAACTAATTCCAATGGCAATGTTATAGTAATTAATATTATAAAAATATTTTATATATACATTTACATGCATACGGTAATTCCATTTTAAATTAGCCGCCGTATGTTGGAACGGATATTTTTTTTTTTATTTGTGGATTTATGGTTATTTATTTGGGATGACATCCGAAATTCTACGTTTTTGTTTTGCAATAAAATTTCACGGATTTCGTTTGAAACCATCATTTCAATTTTTGGTATCAAATATTAACCGATTTTCAAACTCGAACATGTTCCGTAAAGTAAAGTTTTTAGGAAACGTGCATTATCCATCAAATTACGAGGTTTCTATTCAGTATAGCATAGCAGTGTTGTTTTAAATTACAAATTACGAGTTTTACGAATAAAATTCATATGTTTTTTAATTTTAAACACCTATAAATATAAATATTTGGTTTTTGAGGCACAATCAAAAGCTACATTCTCGATCGTATCGAAAACCAACTAGCTGAATATATTGAAATTTCCAAATAAAATAAATATCCATAAATGTACAAACTAAAACTTAACTCAACGTTAATTTAATCATTTAATATATTTTTTTTATGAATTACTTTAAAATTAATGCAAAATTTTTCTGCTATACCCCCAATACGCACAAATCATGTTACGACGGGTGGCCATGTATGGCATGGAGTACCAAAGTTTATTTAATTCCATTATTACGTTTTTATGAATGATTAGCGCTCCTCAATAATGAAAATTGTATATTCTTTTACAATTAACTAATAATTACGTCCTACTACAAAAATATGGCCATAATGAAAATAATTCGCTGTCAATGATTTTCATTGGTTAATTTGTTGTATGGCAAGACACAAAAAATTCTGTTTAGGCGCCTAGTAAATTATTAATAAAATATAGTTAATTATTTAATGATAACACAGTGTCAAAGCATGTCATCAGCGTCGTCATAACTGCTATAAATTTTCAATGTATTTACATAATAACTGGTTATGAACTCTATATATATATATACAATGCATAGCCTCGGATCGGACAGCATAAACGGTAACGACTCAAACAACGAAAAAAGGACAACGATTTAAATAAGTCGGTACGTTAAAATTATACGGAAGACGTTAGCTATACAGACATATATAGATTGCGTTGGAAAAAGCTATTGAAGAAAGCTAAAACCGGACCCGAATATTAATGCCGCATACATTATAATTAAGTAATAAATTAACTAAATATATTCAATGGTCCTATATATATTTATATATATCTGCACTGCATATAGATAGGTATATGTATAATTATAGTCATTGTATATTTAGCTGTCATTATATAATAATTAAGAAAATTCAAAAAAATTAAATATATAAATTTCAAATAAATGTTTGTGATTAAAAAGGAAAAAAAAAAACAAGTTAAAAATATAACGTAAAAATTAAATTTTAGTGGCACATTATTGCAATTTTCAAGTTTATTTTATTTTATTTCACCATTATTTTGTTAGTGTATTTCAAATAAAAAGGAAGAAAAAAAAAAAAAGTATTTTAACGTAATAAATAAACCGGTCGAAATATTTATTTATGAATCAGATTCAAGTTATAATCTCAGGGAACAAAAAAAAAAAAAAAAAACCGAAGACAAAGTATCGCTTTTTTATTTGTTTGTGAATTGACCTCGTCAAGGTATCATTTATATTTTATATGTTTGAAAAAAATTGCGAAAAACAAAAAAAACCGGATTAAAATAATATATACAAAGTCTCCTCACCAACAAATATAACATCACAAAAATACATTAAAACTATTTTGGCTATATATGAGAATGTTGGATAACAAATATAATAGACCAAAAAAAAACAACAAAATAATAATCAATTCATTATCGTTTTCAATAATAAAATCATTCATTAAGATTAAGGTATAATTAATTTTCCGATTTTATATATTATTATATAACAAAAACTTAAATTTGAATCCGAAATAAAATACTCGTTTTTTTTTTTTTTTTGTGAATGAAATTAAAAATGAATAAAAAAAACATCGATTATTAAATATTTTAAGTGAATTTTTCCCATTCGATTATAATTTAATAATATCTCACTTCTACAATATATAAATTCGCGCGCATATAATTTTGCTTTTTTTTTTTAACAATTATACAAAATTTATTACCAAAAATTATATACACCAATTTATTTAACATCAATCAATCCACAATAATCAAATTTAAATCATTCACAAAGTAAATTACTCAGTAATCAGTGCATATATATATTAGAGATACATTACCGGCATGATTTTTAAATTAATGTGTTTGGGTATAGAGTATAATAAACCAAAATTCATATACATTAGTGTTGTACATATTTGAGGCGAACCGAACAAATACAAAACATGTATGTGGAAATTTGTATTTGTACATTGTTCAAATTCTATATTATACTCTATATATTAAAATATTATTTTGTTAACAGGAAATGAACAATATATAATTTCATACATCATCATCCGTCTCTTCTGCGTATCCAAAACAATATAAGATGATATACTAAAAATTAAAATAATGTGAGAAAGTTAAGCAGAAAATATCCAAATTCAAACAAACAAACACACACACACAAACACACAAAATAAAATAAATTAAATAATTTATTTAGTATTCAATTTTTTTTCTGTTGCTTAAGATCTCCCAAAAGTAATGATTGATTATTGTAATTTTAAAGCACTTGCTGCCATAAATTAGAATTCTATCTACAAATTTTCATATATTTACCGAAACAAAAATTTATATAGAAAAGAAAAAAAAAACCAACTATATAATAATAGTTTATTTTATACTGAAATGAAATATAATTAAGTAAATTAGAATTCTTTACAAATAATAATCTACAATAATAATCCATAATATGTAATAATAATAATAATAATAATATATACCGAAAACTATACAAAGTAATTATACTTATTGAAGAGTATATATTATTAAAGGAAAAAAAAACGAAAAACCGAAAATTGTTGTATAGAATTTAATTCGGTATATTTTTGATATTTATTTGAAATTTGTTAACAGAAAATGCCACGAGCTTAATTTTATAAAAAAATAAATAAAAAAAAAATAAATAAATAAATAAAAGAGGTTTCGCTTTTTTTTTCCATAAAATTGCAAATTTATTGTGTGCGGTCTCTCGTGTGGTGGTACTGGTTCTTCTTTAATTTGCTTTTCTTGTACGGCCAATTATTTAAATATGAAAACAAGATTTTTTTATAATCATTTAATTTACAATAAATATTTATGCGTGTAATAATTTTATCAATTGCTCTATAATTTATTTAGCAATTTAATTTTTGTTATAAGAAAAAATTCGTCAATATTTAAATGATTATAATTATAATTTTGTCACACACATATGAAACATGCATGCATGAATGAATAATTATTTATATCCCTTATTATTATTATTAATACTTTTATAATATTGTTTCGTTTGCTTTGTGCATTACATTTATCTGCACAAATTTACGTACGACAAATTTCTGTTACTCCGCAGTTAATGTTCCTCCTATACCAAACGCCTATGGACGCCACTGTACCAGGATTCCGTTGTAATATTCGCTACACTACTGCTCAAAATCAAATTATGCGCGATTCACCATTTTCACAATTTCCATTGAATATCAATTCTTGTTTTAGTTTACACCACATTACCAATTATTTCACACACACAAAAAAAAAGATTCTTCGACGATACTTATTAACAAAAACTTGTAGCCATAAGATGTGATCGCACAGACTCTATAAGTCTCTTATGCGTATAATTAGACAATGTTTTACTCATAAAAGATTAAGAGTTATTTTTTACTAGTCCACGTTAGAATTTCAAATTCAACACACACACACACACACCCATATCATATAAGGCGAAGAATAATTATTCTTAAATACAATGCATAAATGTCCTTGATCATTGAAACATAATTACTACGAAATTTCCACTTTAATTTTCTTTCATGTGTAGAAGCCGAGCACGAACTAAAATATGAAATGTCCTTGATCCTTGACAAAAAAAATAAAAATTACTACGCAATGCCCAGTTTAATTCTCTTTCATATATGCAGTATGCAGTACGAACTAAGTTATTCTTATTCTTATAAGGTATTTGAAAAATTTGCTGGCGATCCTTAAAAGTTAAATTCCACTCCTTGTGAAAACGATGAAAAGTCACCCTCACTACTAAATTACCATATTTGTACAATTATTTCAAAAAATGAAAAATTAACTAATTAAAATTAAATTCAAGATAATTAACGCTCAGTTAAAATTTTAATGGTATATTTTATAAATTAAGGACATTTCATTAAAGTCAATCTTGTGTTTTTTTTATACATAAACATTTATTGTTTTGAAAATAAAACGAACAATTGAAAAGTGCAATTAACCCTTTTTATGCAATGAGCAAAGATAATGGTGTACCTTAAGAAATACTTTAGTTAAGTTAAAATTGTGAAAAAAATTAAATGTTCTAAAGATGTGCAGTGCAAAACATTCATCTATACGTTTTTAAGGAGACTAAGTAATTACAATTGAAATTCAGATAGTTGACACTACTATTTTTAGTTAGGACTGCATCAAATTGTGAAATAATTAATTGTTTTTAATATTCGTGGCTACATGGATAAAGTATAGATCATGGTGAAACATATATAGGATGAATTGTATTGTTCCTACAGTCACAATTTGGAAGCGGCAGTGTAATGGTTTTGGCTTTACATGACCGCAGCGCAGGCGTTGGTGTATAGTCGAAGTATGCGATGGCAGGATAAATTCTATTGTTGGGTGACCCAATTAACAAAATATTTAATTTAGAAAACATCATCGAAAGCGGAATTAGTTAAAAGATGTTCAACAAGGCTGCAGTATTATATTATCATCTCATAATGACACAAAATTTAAATAAATATTAAACAAATATTTATGAACAACAACATTTTTCAGAACAACGCTTAAATTATAATTATATAATATAAAATGATGTTGATGATGATATTATTTTATGACTAATTGTAATTTAATTCATTGAAATTTTTTTTATTGCACACAAAAATATGTTATAACATTCATTCGTTCGATCGTTCGTTCGTTTGTTCGTTCGTTTGTTTATATACAGAAGTTCTTATTGATCAATAAAATAATTAGAAAGAACCTTATTGGATATTTTTTTAGTTTTTTAAGCTCATAAAAGTAGCAATAAAAAGTTATTATACAATAAAATTTTAAATTAAATGAATTTTTTTATTAAAAAAATCTCATTTTTTATCTACATATGTTTTTTTTTGTTCTGTATTACCATATTACCATATATTACTTAACTTTTATATCCCATATAGCCATATCCATTTGTGTGTGTACCGAATATTTATAGTCAATTGCGTGAGAAAATTAATTATAAAATTATTGGCAAAAATATTTTGCATGTTTTTGTTAACACTTTATTATTATATTTCTTTTATTATTATTATTATGGGTTTTATACTTATATTGTAAAGAAGATATGTTGTATATATATATATCGATATTCCTCCTATATAATGTACACTACTGCGTCAGTAACTGACAGAAGGTATTATTTATTTAACATTTTAAATTATTATAAAATTAAATGTTTTTGAACGATTTAAAGAAAAAAAAAAAAATGAGAAAAAAAAAAACCAACAACAAAAATAACTTCATGAACAATAAATAAAATAAATCAACATATAAAAATTTCGATTTATTATTTTTTATCCTTTTCAAGATACATTTTATACCACAACATAATGATAATAATTATTTTATTAAAAGATATAATAATAATAATAATAATAATAATAATAATAATGACGAGCTCAAAAAATATTAAGAGTTTAACAAGAATGAATTATTATTAATAATTGTTTAAATGTTAATAAATATGTACGTAAATGATTTTGAAAAAAAAAAAAAATCGATTCATTGATTCATATTATTTTGTTAAAACTTGATTAAAATATAAAATAAGATTTTAAAATTTCAATTATTTAAAAAAACACATTGAAATTGATTTTGACAATATATGTAGAAATTGAATTATTGATGTATTTACTCTTTATTGAAAATATCGAAATTTAACGAATGTTTGTTAACTTTGGCTATCGCTATATAAATTATATGTTTCCACAATTGGACCTTATTCGCATCCACCAAATATTCATTATAGTCATAGATAAAATGGTAAAAAAAGATTATAGCTTTCTAATTCTATAAACAAACAAAACCATCAGATCTCGTATCATGCGCGTGTTAATTGTGTGTTGCATTATATAGCATTGAATCGATTAAAGAAAATTCGATCAAGGAGCAAATGATAATAAGAAAAAATGATTTTAAAAAATTGTTTAATGATTGGATTAATCCAAATTTATTTTTATATTTAATTTTAAACATTTTTATAGTATAGAAATTTTGATTTTAATCGATTGTATTTATGTTTAAAAATTTGCCTAAATAATAATTTTATAGTTCTTTATGAAGAAGATCTTTTGTATTTAATTTTGATATGCATTTTCTATTGTTTACATGCAGTACCTATATATTTCCACACTTGTGGTATTACGTTTAGTAGAAATAGCCAGTAAAGAGGTTGTTTATTCATATTCATATTCAAAGATTAAACGAACTATATATATATGGATTCCTCATTCCTCTACTTTATTTACATAATTTTATGTTTATATACATAGAAATTTTATAAGTTAATTTAAATATCAACCGTTCCTCTATTAACCAGTTTCATAGTTTATTAATATGTATTATATACATTATGTATTTAGTATATGGTATACACCATATATTAACAGGAAATGGTAAAACACACCTATTATAACCATATATCCATTAATAAACAATATTATATATTAGCCTGGATTTCTTTTCGGGATTATGTCAATCGCAACCAATATAAAAAATATAATATTTCATTTTATAAAAATATGATCAACGTAAAAAAAAAATTTGGTAAGTTATTTAAAAAGTAATGCACCTCCGAATTCCTCAAATTTGGAAATTTCATGTTTTTAAGTAGATTTTCTTATAACTAACTAACGAAATTAAAGGATTGTATATATCGTTTATATAGTGATATTTTCTATAATGCTCATATATAGAGAATAAGCAAACTTTTATGTAATCTATGTACTATTATCCTCCGTCACATACCTTAGTGTGTTCTATTTCTTATAACATACCTATTTTAGTGTAATTTTGTATGGAATAAGAATCGACAATAAACAAATTAACAGTCACATGACCACCAAATCCACCTATAATATGAAACGTTTACCATTTTTTGTCAAAACAATCTATTCATGTTATCCCTCACCTTGACATTACTCTTTGTTACAGAAATTAAACATGCAATTGCGTATGTGCATATGTGTTATAAAATTTAATTCTATTTCAAGGTTAGTTCAAAAATTGAAAAAATTAAAAAAGATTATTTTAAAAATACATAAAAAGGATATATAATTTTGTTAGAGAGATATTTTAAGGATGGGATAATTTTTAAATTATCTTTCAAACAATAGAACCAGTCTAATTATGTATCTATAGAAATAAATCTTATATTTTATTATATGTTAATAAAGTGAATATGATGATTGTGTGTAAATTGTAATTTTGTGGTTTATATTATTATTAATTCCATCTTTTTATATGCACGCGTAATAATGTGATAAAAACTAACCATAAATAATGGACAGTGTATTCTGGAAGACGCATTTTCCATATAATTGTTTTCTATTAATATATATGGTATATACAATAGTAAGTATGGACAGGCACAAGCAAATAGCACGAGTAATCTGAACAGATTAAATTTACATTTTGGCATATAAAAATTAAAATTAATTGAAATTATTATTGCTATAAAATGGAAATACAAAAATGTGTTGTTAAATTTGAAGAGAAATATAAATAATTGTTTATGTGGTTTTTTTTAATAAAAATATTTACTAAAAATATTTCTTTACAATTTCTATAGATTTCTCTAGTCTTAATTTTGTAACATATACTATTAATTTGTTAAAAGTAAATTTATCCTTATCGCAGAGTGTGTGATGATGCGAGGCATATTACTATTGTTAAATACATAATTTATTTATAAGATACATGCCATTTGGTCGACTTTTTATCAATAATTAAAATTAAAGACGATCGGAATACGATCCAATGTATAAAAAGTATAATAATAATTGTTAACAAGGTGTTTATTTTATAAAATATATATACAATTGGATATATATATAACCAGAGCAAATTGATATGAGAGTATTTTTATAATAAGAAACAAACAAGGATTAGCAATATTACATTCGTATTCGTACAATATAATATATGAGAAACATATTAAATTATAAATATAATAATAATGACAAGAATTTCTAATTATATACCATAAAATATACTCGGAAATTAATGGAAATTAAATGCATATTATTTTTTATACTTATATAATACACAAATATCTATCTATAGATGAATATATTGCAATCATTAATTTGGAATTCGTTTTAATTTTTTTGCCATCCATAACACATGATTTTTAACCGTCTGATATTTTACATAATTTTATCGATATTACACGTAATATTATAAATTTACATAATATACAACCAAAATTCTTATTATTGAGTAATAAATTATTATATTGTTATATGTATAGTGTTATTGACATCCATCTATATATCAATCTATACATCTATACATATATACAATATATAGTCATTATATATTTCTGGTATAAATATATAAATTAATAAAAAGGTAATATATTTTTCATCACACAATGGAATGTGTGTGTACGAGTATATTTAAAAATTTAATTTTACGCGTCGAGATTTTTAAAAGTTTTTAAAACAAATTCAAATATAACGTATACGTATACGTAAAAGAAATAAGTTGAAAGCATAATATTATTTCAATGGTATTACAACCTCTGTCTCATAATAATCCGGGATGGATTAAAAAAAAAACACAAAAATAAATATTAAATTTTCACAAAAATCTCCATCAAGTGAAATACATCGATTTGCACGTTCAACAAATACGAATCAAATGACTTATTTATATGTCTGTGCTTGGAATGCTGTTGAGAACGTTGGTCATCGTCTTTTGAATGCCTTCAAGAGTTAAATTAAGTGCGTATATGGTGAATCATTAAGCCAAAAAAATTTTATTATTAGTTCAATTCAATTGATTTAGAACAAACTTTAAATCCACCTATCGTAGACCGCAGTTAAAATATCGATGAATTATTGTTTTCGGTATTTCAAACTCCATTCCAGTAAATTGCTTCCGATGGTCCATCTGTGGACGTTCATCATCACTTATAGCTTCTCTGCTGTCTTCTGTGAATCATTTATGCCATTTAAAAACTTGTGCTTTTAACACACAATTATCACCATATTCGATTTTAAACAAATCATACGTTTGAATAGCATTTTTATATTATTAATATTGGTTCTTTGTTTTTATATTCATTTTTCGACTGACGCACAAAAAAACAGCTATAAATTTATGTGTTGATTTTCTATTTTCTATTGACAGTAAGTCATGAAATTTAGACAATTTTATTGACTTACGTTCACAGACAAATAATCACTGGCGCTAAGTGTTTTTGGGATTTACTTAACCATTTCCGTTTATTATGGGACAGAGGATATAGGATATTATTGGTGCACGGTTACCATATATACATAAAACAATATTTACACTATATTAAATATATTATTATAAATCGATATTGTCATAAAAATAATTGGTGGGTTATACGATTACAATATTTTAAAATTAATTAAAAATTGTTTTATTAATTATTATTTGATCATTAAAATTAATTTTTTATAAATTTAATTAACTATTTGTATCTGTAATATTCTATGACAACTTCCGCAAAAATGAACAGAACCCTGAATGAAGCAAAATGATGACAATTGTCACAATTATCTGTTTGAGAAACTGGTATATTAGAAAAAAAATTTAAGATTTAGGCATTCAACAATAGATCAATTTCATTGTGGATAACTGATACGATATAAAGAACGTTGCGACAAAGGAAAACAAATACATGTTCATTTATTATTTTAAATACACTAGTGGCTCAAGCGTTTGATAAAGTTTGACATGCGGAGGACATAAATAATTTCAATTATTATAAAAAAACAATATGTGCGGATAGATTATAGAAATCAAACAGATCATTAACCGTTTGAGTGCGAATCGTCGCTATAGCGACGAATTGGTAATGCGCCAAAATTGCATAGCACTCAAATGGTTAAGGGCGGTTGAACAAGAAAGAAAGATATTTGTCCATTTAAGAAATTAAAGCAGTATTATGTGATCATTTCTTTATTTGATTTATAAAAAAGTATAATGTTTCACAAATGAAAAACAGTAATAGTGCAGTATCGAATCAAATGCTTGATGCTGGATAAAAATGGGATGAGAATGTTAAAATGAAAAAAATTATTAGAATTTGAATCCAAATATTAGAGAAATGTATATTGGCAATTATATAAGACGTAAGTATATATAGAGAAAATGTATACAATCAATGCCATCAGACGTTGAAAAATGTGCGGATATGATTCGGTTGTATATAGGCTTAAAGCCGGAAGTATTCATTGTTTGTTTTATAGCTGGAATATTTCTTATAAAAATTAAAATTTATATTTCAACTATTTAAATAGATTTGAAATACATAATTCTGCAAAAATTATAAAGGTATAATTGCAAAATCTATAACAATAATATTAATAATAATTATAAATAAATAATAATTACCGAAACAATAAAATCAAATTATGTTACAAATAGGAGTTTTAAAATTTAAATAAATATGTGTCTAAAAAAAAGATTGGTTTAGAATTAAAATTATTTTTATTATACCTTTTTTTGTTGTTGTTGTTCTTTTAACTATAATATGTAGAGTATTGAACAATTTTTGTGTTTTTATGTACGTACGTGTACGTATACGTCCGTTAATATATAAGTAAAATTATATTGTATATATTTTTCACGTTCATCAAAGTCACAAGGTCGACGCAATGTCGGCATATCATATGCGAGAGATGGTCTTTTCTTACCATATATATTTAAATCTATATATAAATTGTGTATAGTTCTAAGGTATAAAACATATAATAAAAAAATTTTGCAAATGAAAAATACGTTTATTATATTATATTATTATTATCATATGATTATTGTTAGTTAAACAGGAATTTCGACTTTATTATATATTATAATAAAATATATATGGTATACTTATATAAATAGTATATATACTAGTATATTCATATAAAATAAGAAAGAGTTAATATAAAAAATGATTTTAATCTTCATGCTGTGTGTGGCTCAAAGAAAAAAAATTCAATTTTTTTTGGTTTTGTTTTTGCTCGCACTTTTCTCTGTTTTTTGAGTTAGTTGAACGTGTTTATATAACTTTATATAACTTAAAAAAAAAAGTAACGAACTACTTATACAATTAGTATATTTTCTATAAATTTTTTATACACATATGTATAGTACTTCTATCTACCATATTCCATCCATATATATATATGTATTGTTATAGTCATCATCTTACTTTTTAAATAGTTCGAGCTTTATATCTTTAGGCCAAATTAATTTTTTTTTTTTTATTTTTCTGATTAGTTATTTACTATTTTTTTTTTTCGTTCATATCGCAGGTACCTTAATGGTTTAATATTCTTCTTTATTTAAAATGAATTTAATTTTTTTTTATTTGATGTACATCGGCATTTATTCACAATTTTTATAGGTATGAATGAAGTTAACATGTATATAGTTTTGGGTAGCATATAGCGCCTTATTGTTTTATAAACATTTAGATGTATATGGGACGGCATTAATTGGATATAAATATACAGAAGAACAATAAAAATGTTATGAATATATGAAGCGAATATTTATTTATCGGTCAATGAGTTGTTTTTTAATTACGTTTGTGTAAGACTAAGACACTGAACAATTTCGTTACACCTATATAATATATAATTTAAGGGTTGTTCTGCTATAACATTTTTACAAATGGCTAAATAAAACTAGGTAAAATGTGATTAAAATTCCCACTAATATATGACACAAAAAAAACAGTAATTATAAGCATAAACATAAACAGAAAAAGGAAACAAGTATTCAAGTTTCCCCCAAACCTAACATAATTATTAGAAGACGTCGCGTCGCGTCATATATTAAAAGGATATGAGAATGTTATTTTAGTTATAAAAACCAATAAAAAAAAATTGTTTTTCCTTCACATACCAATGCCATTTTATAATTACTATCACGTTTTCAAATTGATACTTAACGCTTTGACAATGACCGCGTGACAAAGATTTATTTTCGATATTATAACACACACACACACACACACATAAAATTGTAATTCCATATCCATAAAATAATTGTCGTTGTTACTCCAACAACATAATAATAATAATAATAATACTTGCCTATATATATACAATTTATGGTATATATTATATAAACTTGTATACCTTTAAATATATGTAGTTAAAAAATGTTATATTATGTACAGAAAAAAAATGGGTGAAATTGCAATGTGTATATTAAATAAACATATATATTAATGGTATATTGATAATATACATAATATTGCATATAAACAATACATATAATTTTTAATTGGTAAAATAAAATGAGACAATACACAATAATGTTGTTTTTGATTACATATGTGTGAGTAATGTTATGCATAGACACAGGTAATCCTCAGCCTACAACGGTAAATAATAATAAATAATAAATTGGTAAATAACACCGTCACCGTTTGAAGGCGGATGATACATAGTGGAACAATTTTGAGACGACCGTGTCAATCGGTTTGATATCATAAAATTGACTCGGGATATTCTTAATAAAAAAAAACATTATGTTTTACTAAAAATTCGTTTATGGAAAAAAAATCTACTATAAATAAACTTTGAACTATAAATTTTCGGATTATTGATTGAGCCATTATTTTAACACATAATTTAAAGTATTTGAACTCAATTAATTTCATAACTTTAATGGGAAAAAAATTTTTAAAATCAATATAAACGCGTTTTTATTAAAAGAAAATTTTCCAATTTTATATCAGTGAAAATTTTTCAAAAAATGTGCACACCCACACAAAATATTTACCATAAAAATTCCATTGTTTGGCATCGACGGAAAGTTAACCCCTTGCTACATATAACATATAATTCATATAGTTTCACACTATTTTTGGAATTAATAGAACTTGCTGCTCCAACTGGCTGTCACAATTGTAATGATTTTATTGCTGTATAATTTCTGTCGAGAGCATACATTTTTCCATGGCATACATTTGTGCGTATATTACATACACTGGTATAGGTATGTTTTCATAGTACTGCGAGTATTTATAGACTACAAATAATATGGTTCGCCTCACGGTATTCGATACAAAGATACTTTTCAATTTACTTATCTTATTTGATGTGTATTTTTTTTTTTTTATCAAAGTCATATCTATTGATTTGAAAATTTCAACAGTCTCAGAAACATTTTTCATATGATATTTTTTCTCTATTCATTTAATTTCTGCTGAATTTGATCATATATGTTTTTACAGTCAGGGTATAATAATAAACAACTATTGACTATAATTTAACCAGTATAGTTTAACTACTACAAGTTTCCACATTAGAGATGTTTATAGTCCACGCGTTTTATATTTTATTGATCCTATATTGATGTCTATTCCCATTCGGTATTAAATTATTCATATATGTTCAATATTTCACACATTCATGTGGATGTATTGTGATGCTGTTCACCATTCTCATTTTTATATATAGAGATCATTTGATTGTTGCATGTGAGGGGTGTTATCAAAGGACTCGTCTCCGCATGGGATGAATTGTTATAAAATAAAATGGCAAAAGTGGTGAAGATAAAATAACAAAGTAATTATTTTTTTTCTAAATAAAGTATGACACATTTTTGTCATTTATTTTAAAATAACTCAATTCACTGAAATGCGTATACTATGAACATATTTTGGTTGTTTTACAAAATTTCACTTAATTTGAATGATGTTCTCGATTGTGCGTGATATCTTTTCTTAATCACTTTGCGAAAAAAATATTATGTAAAATTATTGAAAATTTCATTAAAATTAATTAAATATTAATTGCAACATACCAAATGTGGATAAGAAATGATAAGGCAAAAAAAAAATGATCAGTATAATGTTGACCAATTGTAAGGAATACTATTTCAGGAGCAGAAAATTATTCATGTTACACAAATAGAATTATAATCTAAACATATTTGTTAAATTTGATATAAATATATAAAAATAATATTGGTATATTGAAAATCGAATATGCAAAACCCAACATTATTATTATTTTAATACTGTGTAATAGCAGGGCATTACTTATTTATGTGAATTCGTAGTATTTTTGTGTATACATAAAGTATTGAGAAAAAAAAAAAATCCAATTACTGTCTGAATTTAATTGAATATTTTGAATGAATATAACTATAGTCGTCGTACATATACGCGATTATACATATGATGAATATATGAACATATATATGGGAATATAAGTAGTGTACACATGTGCGAGTATAATAAGTATATATTAGCATAAATTATATTAAATAATCACATAAACATATTATTATTATAATCAATCTTCATACATTTTTTGTTATTAAATGACATATAGCGCCTTACATCAAATACTCTCACATTTAATTTATTTAATTCAACCTTTTTTTCAAGTGTATTACGTTAAGTTTAAGTGTATATAATAATATATATATAGAATATCTTTCGAAACGTGTATATTACACCTCAATGTATATAGCAAATAGCTATATTATCATTATTTATGTTAATAATAATAATTATTATTAAAAATACATATATTTTGTAGTGTATCCGTACGTCGTTAGGTTAGGCTGTTATTTTACAATAAATAAATAGATAAATTGCAAGTAATTCTTTAACATTATTACAATTATTATTAATTTTTAATCTTAACATAAATATATATATTTTATTTTCAAAAATCCACTTGTAAGTAATAAAAAAATAATGAATAAGAATGATGAATAAAATTATAAATTTAAATTAATATCTATTTATACAATATCATGTTATCTATCACATTATTAGATTTAATATAATTGGTATATTTTATGTATATATATATATATAGGAATATTTAAGATATGAATCGAACGTGCCTCACATCTTTGCACATTTTAACTTTACTTTTAATACTTTTTTATGGTTATATACTTCCATATATAACATATATATGCACACACACACAACATACATTCGATTTTGAATTGTACATTGTACGGAAAAAAAAAGGTACGTGTAAATAATATTTTTATATATATTAAATTATATTATTTCATAATTTTTCACTTACATTCGAAATAATAGTATTCATTCATATATTTCAAAATTATATAAGTGCGAAGCTTTTTTTGTATTTTTTTGTATTTTTATTACCTCGTGCTGTTGATGGTGTGCGTGCGAGTATACTAAAGCCCAGTTCAAGGATTCAACAAGACACCTAGAATACTAGTTCAAATACCTCTTTGACGACGTCGTTGTCGTCGTCGTCGTCGTCGTAGTCGTCTTCATGATCATTGTAATATATTATAATCATTTTTTATAACCAACATCATCAAAAATATCATAATATATTTTATTATTATTTTTTTTTCTTTTATTTATTTATTGTTTTTTTTTTTTTTTTTTTTAACAAACGCACACTTGTTCTTGATGGGAATAAAAATTAACGAATAATATTTTTAAAAAATGTGTATATCTTTTTTTTTTTTTTTTTATTTTTACACAATAGTTTCAGCCAATCCTGACTGAATATTTAGTGCGAAAAATTGTTATATCTATCTGGTACTGCTGTGTGTATAAATATATATATATATGTACGACGGCGGGTAGCTAAGATAGGTAAAAATCTAATAGATTGAGGTGTTATCACAAAAGAGATATTATTTTTTTTTTACATATATAGAACATATTCTTTATTATTAGAAAATATAAAATTTCAAATAAATGAATTTAGGAAAAACCATCTCAGAAAAAAAAAAGTATATAAATGATACCTGTTCCATCAATTAAAATCATTTGTCAAAAAATGATCGATAAAATCCATGTATGTTTAAAGATATTTTATTGACCTCAACAAACCCCCTATTTTTCCGATAGGAATTAAAACTTTGGTTGCATATCTTTGTAAGAAGTGACTGCGCTTAAGATATAATAAAAGGACATTATATTATATATAGAAAAATAAATTGATTTCGGTTCAAAATAAAAAACAACTAATCACTGATTCACGTGTTTTACCTTCCTTATCAATTCACCCACGTACATGACAAATAATTTGTATATTCATATATGAATTTTATATCGAAAAATAAACTATACATACATTTACATATTTTCGCTTTTGTGCGTTTACTAGTATATTTTATTATTATTACATATTATTATTATTATTATTATTATTATTATTATTATAGTTACTAACATATTCTAAAAAAAAAAAAAACGTCAGAACAATACCATTCCAATATTTACATCCATACAGATGGGGGAAAAAACAACACCATTAACTTATTTATGTGTGTATTCTAAACATTTTCAAAGTCAGCATTTTTAAATTATTAGAGATAAATAAATTCTTAGAAAAGCCGGCATTTAATACATTGTATTTGTATAATCACAAAAAAAGTTTACGTCATTTTTTGTGTATTATAAATATATTAGTTTAATAATAAAAAAAAAAAACCTATATACACCACACACACATACATATACAAATAAAAGGTATTTATTATCGTGTTATCAACAAATATGTGGTATAATATAACTATTTTATATATATATAAAACTTGTAATATTAATATATATATAAATATGTAAATATTAACAACTTTTCAGTTCGCATCAAAACTATCATAAGCCTATAATAATATATATATTGTAAAAGGTTGATGCCTGCAGTTTACGTAATTATAGATTTTATTGGTAGATAAATCTTATGATTTTATTGTTATATAGTTTACAATACAATATTTATGTTAGTTTTACGAGATATTAATTTTTTAATCTATGCATAAAATAGTCTATACATTTTCCAAAATTAACATATGACTATGATGAACGTAAATGGATATATGGAGAAATAATTCTTTGTGTATACGAAACAGAAAGAGATTGTTGCAAAATTTGTATATATATTAAGAAGAGGGGATTTAGTGATCAAGTGACGTATACCATCAATTACCGGTTTTATTTCCGCATACATATAATATTTTTGCGACAAAAGGTATTTTCATAATGCAGCACTTTTTATTTAGCCACCTACACATTTATCGAAAAAATAAACAAATATCTTTGATAAGTTTTCCTTTCGTACTTCAAAATTTTGTCGATCTCATGGCTTCAACATTTTATGAAATTAGAGAATTAATATATATTTTACATTGGATTTTCTAAATATATGATATAAGTTACTTTTTCTTAAAATAATCTATCTTCATTATAGCCCGTCCTGAATGCGTACCACATACAAGATCGATAATATTTTTACATGTGACTTGTTCTTTTATATAGGATTAAAAAATTTTGTTAAACAATTAGTCATGTATGATCCGCCCCACATACAAACAGAAACATTACAAATTTTACTTAAATGTATAATTATTCTCTATTTCGCCTGTTTACTATAACCCCCCCATACAAAACTATGATTTTCAATCATTTTTTGTAAACGATGCTAATACATTTTCCCAATGAAATGCGCGATATAGGTGGATATCATTTATAAAGAACGTGTAGAGTTTCGTGAACAATATTTCAATTTAATAAAATAACTATAACATTCTCATGGACATTTGTCCAAAAACAATAAATAAAATTTTTAAAAATTGTTTTAGCCTTCTATAAATAAATTATTTTTTTTTTAATTTCGGGCTGCATAATTTATTTTTAAATTTTCATATTTTCATTGCATTAATTTTCAGTAAAAAAAAAGGTTTATCTAATATTAAATGTTCACACTTTTACCTCAAACAGACATATATATCGTCACTTCTTGCATAACCGTCCAATATATACATGTGATTTTCATGCATTTTTAAGAAACTTATAATATTATTACTATATAATCGAAAGGATATTAAGGAAACGATTAATAAAAATATTGTGTGGCGTCACATTTTAACATTTTATTAACAATTAAAGTTAAAACTTCCTTTTTTTTGCGCTTGACATATATCCTGCAAAATGTTATTTTCACGATGGGCCAAATGGTATGGTATAATTATTCTACATATTAAGAAAATCGATAATTTCGATAGTTTACAAGTGTAGAGGGAAAACTTACTCTAAAACATGAAATTTTACAAATTTGATGCTTGCGTTGAATTCCACTTAACTAAACCCCACATTTGTTTCTAGGGAATAAGTTAGAGATTGCAAGACCAACGGTGGAAAAAGATCTGCATGAAATGAAAGAAAAAAACCATATCGTCAAGTATATGTGAATTGAAAGAGTTTATGTTGCCAGCCACATAGTTACATTAAAATACAGATTGTATGACTCACAACTATATAAATGCGCGTAACAATGTAATTTATGGATTTTAAGTATGATTATATTTACATTTGAGTAGTAGTTTCTCAGATAAAATTCGCAAAAATTGTTTTAATTTTATTGTCAATTTAATTTATACAATAAAATATACGTTGAACATAATATCCAATAAATATACATATAACATTTACACACATAGTAATGAATAATATTATTACATATCTATCAAAATATACAAATATATGACTTAAATGAAATGAGAAAAAAAAAAGAAGTTTAATTGAGATTAAATCATTCACGCATATGCTGTTCTATTTATTTGCGTATCATCACACAATGTTATATGTTATATGTTATATGTTATATGTTTAATGTTTAATGTATGTAACATCATATTCATATATATATATATTGTATTGTATACATGTTATTTATTCAACATTGTACATTGAATATATGAAAAAAAATACACATTATACATTGTATGCGAAATATAATTTATGTAAGTTTTAACAATAAAAAAAATATATGTGTAAAATATGTGTACGCATAAAAAAAAAAAAAAGCTAAATTACCAATTCATAAAGGAATAAGAGAAAAAAAAAACAAACAAATTATATTACCTTAAGCAATATTTGTGGCCGCACATAACAATGCCGTTTTTTATACATAATTTTAATGTTTAAAAAAGGATATTTACTTTAATATTCTAATAAAAAATAATTTTTTTTATTTTCAAAATCAAAATTACTATACAAAACAATGACAATGACTATCCACCGCACGCACATAAACTTACACTATACAATCATCACTAAACAATAGAGTTAAAAAAATAATTACATCTTACATGGGAACCACATGAGATCTCTCATCTCTAGTATTATATTGCACATCCTCGCATCATTTAAAATGAACATCGGCGAATGGACGAGAACCAATGAAGGCAAGGCAACAACATTTACAAAATATCTATTTACAACCATTAAAATTTATACAATATCTATCAACGTATTGCTGATGAAGAATATAAAGAGAATATTTCAATATCTATATAGAATCACACCACTATGCAGCTAGAACAAACCATCAAAAAATTAAGCATTGGTAAAATTAATATAACAGATAACTTTGCCATACATAACTGCTATCGTGCATATTTGAAGAACTTATACCTTAGCGCAGAGAAAAAAAAACAATTGCATGATAAACCCTACCGCAGCAATGAATAATAAAACAAATTAGTTCTATGCAATGTTAATTCACCTTGGTATAGCCGCGCAAGAAATACTACAATCAGAATGGACCTCTGAACATTCGTTTTGTATCATTTTATTTTTTTTTACGCTCATTCTGATTATCTACGTACGAATATATTTAAAAATAAAATGTGTTTTTAAAAATTGGAAAAGCATAGAATATTTCTTTATGAATATTTTTAGACATTATTTTGTAACAAAATGTTTTAAAATTAGTGTTAATTTCAAAAACTGTATTTATTCTGCTCGGTTACTTGTAACCCAAGAGTGCATTCAATTTATCACAAGATTTCGTTTAGTATATATATATATATTCTGTTGTGATGCGAATTATATATAATCTGTTAAAACTAAATGAAATTATATATTTGAGATAAAAGAGTAAAAGATAAGAGATAAGAAATAAGAGATAAAAGATAAAATATCTCTGTGTTATATTCAAATGATTTTACAGTGATCTTTTAAATAATTGTGGATACGAAGACTCATGTTATATAGAAACATAAATTCAGCAGGCACATATTTTCAACTTTAGAATTTATTTTGATAATAATTATTTTGATTTTCATAAAACATAATATTTTATCTAGTTCACGGTGACCAGCGTGTTATCCATCCCAAAGAAATACAAATTATAGGAAAACATAAATAGGATTCTCTATTTTGATTGATAATTGATATCGGCGAATGATATCTATGAGATTCCCTTGTTAGTTCAAAAAACTACAAAATATTTCAATATTTCGGTTTAATATTTTGTTATTTTTTCTTAACCATATACGGGTTAAGACGTGATTCCGTGGTTGTGGTGTAAAATATGTGTAATTGGTGGTGATGGTGATGATGGTGATGGTGATGGTGATTGTGGTGATGGTGATGGTGATTGTGGTGATGGTGATGGTGATTGTGGTGGTGGTGGTGGCGGCGGCGACGGTGGTGATAGTGTTCTTGTGACTATACATAAATTTATGCTGTGTATTGTATAATATGGTAAAGTTCTATTACACATACAATTAATGTATGGATGGATTGAAAAAAATTACTTGTTTAACATTGAACTCTGGTTTTTATTATTATTAATTTTAATTTATGTTATATTTTTAATTTGTGTTTTGGTTTTTTTTTTTTTTTCTTATATAAGAGGTCTGGTTTCAGATTTGGGCGTTGGTTTTCAATATGGTAATAAAAAAAAAAAATAAAAATAAAAATAGTTCAATTTATATATTGCGTGTGAAACATAACAAAAAAAAATTATATTGATTATAATTTTTTTGTGTGTTTCGTTTTTGTTCTTATATAACGTTAATAAATTTTTACGTATATAATAAATATATTAAAATAACAAAAAATATACATATAAAAATATCACGATTTTATTGAATGAGAAAGAGCCAGTAAATAACTACACAAGATTTATATAAAGATGAACAATTGCTTTTTTGGAATATGGTTATGGTGTTTTTTTTTCTGTTTGTTATTGTCAAAATGATATTAAGGTACATTGGAATTTGTATATACCGAATTATTTATTTATTTATATAACAAGGATCGGTCGTCTTCTTCATCAAAAAAATAAATAAATAAATAAATAAATAAATAAATAAATAAGTAACAAAACAAATTTAAATAAAATTAAATGTCAATTCTGAAATTCTTTAATTTTCAAAAAAACATTAATCTTAAAAGAATAATTTAAATTTTTTTTTTATATTTGATGGAATCGCTTTGATTAGAGAAAAGAAAAATAATAATACATTTTAATCTATCAAAAATATCAAATTAAATTTGACTAAAGTTTTATTCATGTAATAATATAATTTATTAATTTAATAAATTTTATATTCATTCATGTTTTTGTACAATAAAAACGAAAAAAATAAAAAGTAACTAAATGAAGGATATAAAAAATATCAGATAAATTATTTAAAATATTTACACATAAATTGACTATAAATCATTTTTCCAAAAATTTGTATATGTGAAATCTATTATTATTGTACAATACTTACAATACATCAGTGACTAAAACATGAAAATTAATCAAAGTATATAAAACTTACATCTGACCAAAATTAACGTGTACAAAAGATATATAAAAATTTTGGTTGGTTAGTTTCGAAATTATATCCTGGATCAGTAGTTTTGCATAAGATTGTAGCGATTCTAAAAAAAATCCTTTGATTGCATTGATTATTAATATTTAAAATCAATATAGTCTAAATATTGGGGCAATTGATTTTAACAAATTTTAGGATGTTAGGAAATTCAATGGAAATCTTTATGATCACATAAAGTGTATTGGCATATCCAAAATTTTCAGTCTATATATTGTCATATTGTGAAAGATTTCTCAATACAAATCCTTAGGAATTTTCTCTGAACGCAGACTATAAATGCTTAATTTATCTATATATATAAATATGATGCCGACATTTGGATTGTTCATTCTAGAATGATAGAAAAAAAAAAAGAGTACTCTTAAAAAATCACGATCATCACGAATAATAAAACCCATTTCATATTTTATTGATTATATTGTTATCGCATAAACACGTGCCAAATCCAATGTGGTGTGCACATTATTCAAATAAATGGTATGTTTAAATGTTGGTAAAATAATTTATTCACAGTACATCGATTATAAAATCCATTGAGAACATTCTGTAACGCAATTATGCATTCAAAATGTTATTTATACAGTTCCATAAATTATAACAACATCGCAGTATAAATTTTATTTTTTATGATGAACAGAACATCGTTTAATTAATATAAATCAAAGAGTATATTGAATTTAACCTAAATGACTACACGCTGCACAACATCAATATGTTTCATATATATATGAGCAATTATTACACAATATATATAGGAGCCCAATGAGTAAATTATAATTCAATCTAAGCAACACATTTAAAATTGCAATACAAAATATTTTTATAAAATGGAAATGCAAATATATTTCTGAATATTTGATGCAACGAAATCTTCAGTGTACACATCTTCTTTATAGATTAATATTTGGTATAGAATAAACATATTCGTTATACATTTTGTGGGTGGCAGCATGTTAAAATTTCTATAATAATTTCTATACGAGTTTTAGTCTGAAAAAATATCTTATAGCTAATATTATTATAAATAAATCGAAATTGAATAGAAAATTTAATCCTTTAAATAATGATTATGTCGTTACTCAAAAGATATTTCCGACAATTAAAAACCAACAAATCAAGTACTATTAATATTTCAATTTAGATTATATATTTTTTTTTACCTAATAATAATAAATATAATATAAATACAGCGTAACCTCGATCGTACGTAATCGCACGAGGTACGTGCATCCAGTATATCTTTGTTAAAAGGACGAACGTATTTACATATTTATACTAAAATAAAATATAATTTATTATTACCTTTGTAGAACTGTATGTGATGTCGAGAATCCTTTAGAAATTCATTATCAAACCATACCATAATAATATCGAATTTTTTTATAAAATATATGTATTTCTTGATCAAAATTGAATAAATTTCTTAACACATAAGGTGTCAAGGACATTTGGTTGCACCATAATATTGAATAATAATCTAAAAATAAGGTATACTTAAGGATGATTCTATAAAATAAGTAGCCATATGTATATATTGAAGGATAAATTAAACAGGGCATTCAATGAAACTTACGATTGAAGGATCAAGGACATATCCAGGACCTTCAAAGGATAATTTTTGTTTAATTTCTTTTTCATCACAAATACTGTACATGTTTATTTTAAAGAATTATTTACTTAAGCATCCTGATGGAAATGACAAAATAAATCGTTACCGATTTTTCGTATATATGCATGAAAGAGATTTTGCTGTATTTTAAAAAAACGAGTATTATAAAAATGACATTCGTTGCGCATTTTTCTATGTTAAAAATCAAATATAGAGATCAATTTTTTTATTTTTTTTACTTTAAATTTAATATTAAATTGAGTTATTTTTTAATAAGAATACACATAATTTTATTAAAATATATATTTGGATAGAATTGGAAAAAAAAATAAATAAGTATAATATATTACCAAACAGAAACCTTATTTTAAGCTTATACCACCATGACTATTTATTTACAATAAAACCTAATATGTATCATACAGCCCATCATTCCATCATTCCATTAGTTTAATTCTGGTCTACAAAATCTGTTTTACAATAATAATATAAAATTTTGCTGCAGGTACAAAAAAAGACAGGCGTGCATTGCAGGTAGCAATATTTAATACAAGTACTAAATGTTAATATTTTATACAAACCCTCTGTCTAAAAAATAACCCGAATAACTATCTGTATACTAATATACATATTGATATGAGTATTGTGAACCGCAGACGTTAACAAATTATTGAAATTTACCATGACATTTCCTGCTGAATTAGCTATATAAAATACACGGGGCATTAAGGGACCGGTAATTTTTGTTATTCGTCATCGAAAAATGTATAAAGTTATCGCTTAAATTCGCATTGGGTAATCAATTATTTATCGAGAACACAAGTTTTTATTTAAGTGCGCCGGCAACAACGGTGACACATTCTATGTATTTCGATTTTTGTAAATATTAATTATTATTTTGCTGTTTTTATTAATGCATTTCGATTATTTTTAGGACATGTATTTTCAATTATGTCCAACATAGATTTTTTATAAATAAATAAATTGAAATTTTACAGCTTTACCATGTGTGCACAAGGAAAAAAAAGTAAATGCATATAAAATAAAATAATTTTTATTAAAGTTTTAAAAAGAAACCTTTAATACAAAAAAAGAAATATCTTAAGGAATTGTAAATATAATTTATCTATTTATTTATTTTTTTAAATGTATAAAAATTGATTGTATATTTATGAATATGGGAATTGGTTTTGGGAAAAAAAGGTTGTCATTGGTAAATTTATAAAAAAACATTCTTTCGATGCTGATTTAATTTTATCCTATAATATGAAAAATTATTATTATTATTATTATTATTATTATTATTATTGTTATTATTATTATTATTATTATTATTATTATTATTATTATTATTATTATTATTATTATTATTATTATTATTATTATTATTATTATTATTATTATTATTATTATTATTATTATTATTATTATTATTTTTATTATTATTATTATTATTATTATTATTATTATTATTATTATTATTATTATTATTATTATTATTATTATTATTATTATTATTATTATTATTATTGTTAGGGATAAGGAATTTTTGTACATAGTCTACATAGGAACGGAACTGCTAATATTAAGTGTACAAAAAAAAATGCCAATAATAACAAATAGGCGTAAATAGAGTTCTCCAAGAACGGCATTAAAGGATGAACAAAAAATAATAAATAAAATAAAGGAAACCATAGAAACCTGTTTTTTTCATTTTTGTGCATTCGCATCTTTATGCATTTATGCATTTATGTAACGATTTTAAACTTCGTGGTGGTTTATATATTCATATACTTTTTTTTTTCTGTGTTCTTTTATACTTTTTTCCATGTGCGCCAATCGTTTGTGTCCATTTTGTGGTTTTTCAAGACACTCTACAAAAGCAAATTAAATTCTGGCATTGTATTCAAAATGCAAAAAAAAAACAAAAAAAAAGATATATACCAAAAAAAAAACCGTGAAAAACGATAAATAAGTACCTCCAACAACAACAACAACAACAACAACAACAACAACAACAGCAGCAGCAACAACAACATGAAGAAGAAAAAAAAAATCTGTAAATAACTACTACACCATTATTATCATTATCTATCATTATTATTACAAATAAATTACAATAGGTAAAATATATATTTTTTAATCTCTTATTTCTTGGCGATAACTTATTTATATTGTGTATTAGAAGTGTTTGCGCGCGTATATAGGTGCGTCTGTATTTTCTCGTATATAGAAAATATACAAAATTTATGATATTTATGGAAAATACATTTACAAATTTTTTTTTATTGTATTCATCAAATCACCAATTTAATGATAGACAAGAAAGAAAAAAAAAAAAAAAAAAAACAATTTCATCTCTGAATCTCTCGCCTGAAGAATTGAATGAAATATTAATAATATACCAATCAATCATAAATATATACGTGTATGTATTTAGCTTAGTCGGAGACCTCATGCTCGTTTCTACATAACATTTACAATTTTTTCCATTACATTAATTTATTTATACACGGTATTCAAAAATTATAAATAGTTAAATTTAAATTAAGAAATAAATATCTAGTTATAAAATTTACAAACAAAGAAATGAAATTACAATATATGTGCGAATAATGTATTATTTTTTTTTCGTTATGGTGTGGTAATACCTTTTTTATTATTATATGGAAAATTTGCATATATATACGATAAAAAATAAAATCTAAAGGATTAAAATGTGGAGAGCTGGAAAATATTTTGAGCATTTGGATGAGCAATCTTAATTTTTATAATATTCAGTATATAGATTTTAACTAGTATTTCTAGGTACGTGCCAGCGGCAGCTTATCTCGAAATCGACCATATCCTGCCATTATTAACGTTATGTGATTGCGTCAACGGAAAGAATTCCTATAGTATTTCGGTTTTTGCATATATATATTTATGACACCTATGTCTTAATTAACTATTGTATTTTATATAAAAATTAAAGAATCATCTGCCAGACTAACACACATCATTATTATATCAAAATTGTAAAATCATATCGCACGTTAAAAATCGCTAATATAGGGTAAGAAGTTTTCGGAAGAAACTACAACAAATAAGATCGTGGACATATCTCAGTGTAGTGTATTAGGTTCACTATATATATATATATATTGTATATACTTAATTAGTATAAACACAGCTGTTCTGTTAACGACAACAAACACATAAAATATTTTACATTTTTCGACAAGAACAAAGAAAATTGTTGCAATTATAGTAACACATAAATAAACTTAATATCCTTTGAATATATAAAATATAAAATTTTGGTTATCATTAAACTGATGTTAGGATAGAACATTAGTTTTACCAATAAAACTTAATAAACTGGAAACTCATGCAAAACCCGTTTATAATATAGTCATTATTTTTTTTTATATTCCATTATTTACTGAGTTGACAATATTAGGTGATTGTGTACTTTTTCATATAGAACCAAGTGCCATTGCAGGTTATAATCATTAGCAAAAGTTTTACCAATCAAAGAGTTATGAAAAGTTCAAAATAAATGGTAATCTGATGGTGCAACATCAGGACTATATCGTGGCTATGTCGAAAAACATCTCAACCATAGGTCCAATAATTTTTCACAAGCAACCAAAAATGTTTGTAGGCCTTGTGTATATTATTATGGTGGAACACAACACATTTTCGATTTATCAATTCCGATCGCTTTTCTTGAATTGCATTGTTCAGTTTGGTTAATTGTTAAATGTACACAACCGAAATTTAAATTAGACAATGCCTTTGTAATCCCACCAAACTGATAACATAATCTTTTTTAGATATATATATCAGTTTTAAACGCTTTTCTTGAATTGCATTGCTTATGCTTGTTCCTCTATTCTTTCAATTTACAATATTGCATATATGGTACAATCCATTTTTCATCACCATATGTTATCGATTAGCAATTGAACGTATATATATATATATAAGCCATCAGTAAAATGTGCAATCATTTATAATAGTCAAAACAATAGTTTCAAAGCAAATAGAGCACAGTAATTTGATAAATTTTAATTTTTACTTAAAACTATATTGGTTTCGATTTAAAAATTCAAGAAATTACTTTTATAAACTGTAATAAAAAAAAAAAAAAAAAGATCCTTATACTAAAATATATTATACATCCTAAAATTTGTGTAAATCAAAGACTATAAATCAAATCCATAGACACATATCACATTCTGTATATATCGTTTGTGTCAATTAAAAAAAAAAAAAATTTCTATGGGTTTCCACGGAGGGGGTCACATAACATCTCTATGTCAGAAGTCGGTTAATTTTATTTGATACGTACACACCTTCAAGTATGGGTCAAATTTTTGATAAAATTTTTATTATTTCTTAGGAGACGTCACTCATTCATAACATATATATGGATAAAAATTCAACTAAATCTATCCATTTGTGAAATGTGTGCGCAATCACTTAGTTAAAAACCCAATATTTATAATATTAATTCTTATAGTTTTGTTGTACATATTTATTTATACACATAACGTTATCATCGCATTTATTTTGACCGTGATTTTCCTCTTTCATCATTATATTTAATTTTGCATATAATATATTTTCTAAATTATTATTATTGTTATGTATAGAATAAGTTTTCTTATTCATTTTAAAATAATCTTATATGTCTTTAATATGTTATAGGTATATATACTTTAATATAATTATCTATACAATTTATAATTATCAATATACATCTCATATATACGTAAATAGTATCTTTCTTATGAATATTACTCTAACAATATATTATCAACTTATACTTAAAATAAATGTTAAAAATGTTGTTTTGTAGATATACACGCGCGGAATATATATTAATATATTCGCTAAGGATATTATATATTTTTTTTTTATAATGAAATTCCCCATAAAAAATATGTTAATTATGTAGTTTTAATTCGAATGCAAAATGTCTTGAAATAGGATAAATTTATTTCTTTTTAATTTTTTTTTTTGCTAATTAGGAAATATACTTTGCCCAGCTCAGCCAGGGGTAATATACTAAAAAAAATTTTTGTAAAAATGAAAATAAGAATATTGTTTGAAAAAATAAAAAACATGTCTTTATTGTTTTCGTTACAATGTTTCTACAATGCAAACCTATGTGTACCTATAACAAATAAATGTCAAACTGAATATTTGGTTCAAATACAATATGTTACTTATAAATAATATATATATTTTTGTCATATGACATGGTTATTTTAAGTGACTATTATTATATATATTTTGCAAAAAAAAAAAAAAAATATATTAACTTTTTTAAAAAAATACATGTGTCACATGTCAAAAATAATGATAGCTATATTTGAATTATAATCGATCATTCATAAGATTTTTTAGGTATTATTTCATAGTTTATTTATTAAATTAACTGAATGTATATCCTATAACTTATAAATAATATTATGTTCCATTTTTGTGCTGTTTTTGTGCACAACGCAAAATAATAAAATGAAGAAATAATAAAAATATTATTTTTTTAAAAAAAGCTTTACAATTTTTAGTCGATCCTGTAACCTGTAACGCATACAAAGGAATAACATTTTATAAATGTTTATACATAGAATTATTTGTTATTAATAAAATGAAGAAGTAATAAAAATATTTTTTTGAAAAGCTTTACAATATTTTGTGGCAAATGAAAACGGGGACCAATACAAGTGCATATCATATTATAAATGTTTATACATATAATTATTTCTTATTATATTATATATTGTATACGCACCTACACGAAAAATAAATAGACAAAAAAGATACACCGAAACATAATTTCTGAGAAAAAAAAATGCTTCGTATAGTCGTAAGTTAAGCACGGTTACAATAGGTATGGAATATGTCCAATACATAGATTCAATATTGCAAAGAAATGGAACATCCAATTTGCCATTTGAGATGGGTTATGGATACAGGAAGCTTACTGATAAATACCATTAAAAGGAATTTGTGTACAAAGTGTTACGAAAACAAATTGTTTTGTTGTAGAAATTATACGAGCATTAATCGAGTATAATTTGCAAAAAGTGAAATTTTAACTATTTTCAAAAAAATAATGATTACAGTGAACCATAGTGTAAGATTTGTTGTGCTACGCTGAAGTTACTGATATCGAAAAAAATCATCACAATTGCTGCTGATATCGTTACCACAACAACAACGAATGAGTGGAGCACTAAAACCCGGAATATATATATGAGTTATTTGCTGAAAAACGACACGGACTCATATGTACAGATATACAGACACTCATAATATTATATTAAAATAAATACTGAATTCATTGATCATTGATTTATTATTTACTTTGTTCAAGACATCATTAAAAATAAGAATATAATAATAATTTATAAATAAAGGTTTTTACATATTTATTTTTTGTTATATAATTATCTTTTGAAGGATATTTCTTTTTATTTACATATTATTAATAAGTGATCACATTAGAAATATAATTTTAATATTGTTTATTGTTAGATAAAATTGTTTATTCACTATTTAAGTGTACTGTACTATATCCCAATACGCATTTGTGTATATGTGAATTAAGTATTTATTATAAACATTTTGACGAACTGTCTTCGAATAAACTGGCCGACGATAACATATAAATAAAAGATTTTTTTCTACATATTATAAATATATTTTATCCCGTGGGAAAGTATAATTTGATATAAGTATAGGTACATGCAGTTGCCTTTTTTTTTTCTTTATTCATTTAGTTTACTTACATCAATATATAACAACATATACACAAATAATACAGCTGATTTAATTTGATATATTTAGGTTTTTTGGGTATAGTTATATATAGAAGTACCTATATATAAACGCAAATTTTGAATACCAATTTCAATGTTCATATTATACATATCATAATCTGGACCCAATATATAATCGATATTATAAATTTTATAACGAAAGAAATTAGAAAAAACTTATTTTTTATTTTCCTTTTATTAGTTTCATGCATCACCACATCAAAGGTATGTAATAAAATAAATCAGTGAACAGAAAATATTTCATCTGTTGTAAAAATAAAAAATAAAGAGAAATGTGAATATGATATGTTAATCTAATGCAACAGCTATACACGAGAGACAAATATAGATAAAATAGACACACAAAATGTGGGCCGGAGACATGATTCTTTGTTATACTATGTAGAGGAATAACTATATACGGTGGCTGTATATACCACATATTGTTAAAAAATTATTGATTATGTTGTGGAAATTACTATTTATTATTCCAAAATCATTGAAGAAAATTATTTACACACAATCACAAAAACAGTCACCACAGAATCACTTCAAAAAAAAAAAAAAACAAAATCTCTAGAAAATACGGTGTGCACGTACAGGTAGGTGGTGTGAAAAGTGTTTTGTGGACAAATTATTTTTCTTGAAAAAATAATGTGTGTAGATATATTTTGTGATAATTCAAAAATTTCTTTTCAAATTACTAACGACAACAATATGGAATTTATGGAATAACGAAAATAAAGGTAAGTGCTTGAAAAAAATTTGTGGGACCCTAATCAAGTTAAAGTCGATGAACTATGCAACTCAAAAACTGTTTTTTTTTTTTTTTTGTTTCCATCGTATGTTTATCTTTTGTTTTGTCCAAATCAAGATACATATATAACACAAACAACAAATAAACAAAAAAATTGAAGATATTTTTCTTTCCAAGCTTAATTCTTTATTTTATATATACATAAATTATGCATTATATGAACGATAAAATAAATCAGGTAAATTTTTGCATCAGGTTTTTTCTTATTATGTTAAATTTCCCGCTAAATTTAAGTTCAACGCGTCGAACGTGTATGTGTGTTACATATAGAGTAAGTAATAATACACAGAGACCACAGATGTAGTCATTAAATATTAATAATAATAATAATAAAGGAATAGATGTGGCGGCAGTGAGTTGAGGAGGTGACGAGCTGGATGAGGACAATTCCGTTAAAACGAAATTAACTAAAACTCGTATGCATTTCGTACGATATTAAACGTAAAATGAGCTAAAATTGCATATATATATATATACAAATGCTGTTGGCCTCTGCATAAATTTACATCGATTAGAATAGTACATGAGGTTCGAATGTTATTCCATTCTCTATGGCATTACATAGTACTTTATATACAACAAATTACATATTATAAAGGGTGTCCGAAAATTCACTCAAAAAGTAATTTTAATAGAAACTACAATTTTTTAATTAAAAAATGTAAATTTTGATGCAGTTATGTATGGCATGGGATATATATTGAGTAAATTGCATGCATGGCTTACATACGCACTCTTTTGTCACAATTTTCCATGATCGATTTGTATGAATGTGGCGCAATTTCCTCCTTTAGGGTGTGGGTGATCATTGAATTGTTTGCATAAACATTCGACTTCCAAATACCCAAAAGAAAAAGGCCGATCAATTCTGTTCACCAAAACAGAAAATTACACGATCCGAAAATAACTCATGCAGTAATTGAATTGGTTCTAGGGTTGTATGGCATGCGTCATAATCCTGTTGAAATCAGATGTCGTTCACATTCATGCGTTGCAATTTAAGTACAAAAAAGAGGATTATAATGTTGCGATAGCGAGTTCCATTAACTGTTATTATTTGATCAGTCGCATTTCCGAAGAAAAGCCCAAAATGAGCACCGAACAGTGACAAGTTGTGGATGCATTTGTTGTTTGTTTTTTTTTTTTCGTTGACACTATCTACTACCGCACAAATTCTTACATGAATTATGGGACACCCTTTACATGATATGTATACACATGGAAGATTGTATGTATCTAACATTATTTATTTATGTTTATGTACAAATATTTGCTTAAATTTATGAAGGACATATAAATATGCGAATTGGTCGTTTCCCGTTAACACACATTTAGAATACTGATTTATTTATTTAGTGTTTTATGTTTAAACGGTAAAATATGTTATAAAACAAATCACCTGTTTAAATATTTAATTTTTTTTTTTTTCCGTCTAAAAATATTCACATGTTCATTTAGTTACCTTTGCTCTTATTCACAATACATCTTACACAGGATTATATAGCCATATGTAATAATAATAATAATAAAAATAATAATAGTAACTTATTGAAATTGTACGTAAATTCAATTTCAAATTTTCTAAATAAGATATCCTTTATAAATAAATACAAAAAAAATTACTTTACAATAGATTTTTACATTTAATGACTGATTTATGTTAAATGATTTCAATATAATGTCTGAATTGGTTTACAAAATTTTGTTCTGATTTTTACATATTTTCTTAATATCCTTTCCGATAACAGTTCATTACTCCTTTCTTTATATACGAATTTAAATCATATTCAACTCTCTGTATACCATACATGCGCACACGATAATAAATAAAACAAAAAATAATTTTTAGCGCCAAAAACATACAGTTTTTTTTTTCTTTTTACATATTTTATATATTCTCATCAGCAAAAAGAAACGAAAAAAGATTTCAGAAGAAAACAATTTATATTAACTTAACACATAATGTCAAATTTGCATAAAATAAATACATTCATATATACAATACTTTTTATATATTCGTATGTATAAGAAAAAAATGAAATAAATAAATATTAAATAAGAAATAATTCTTGACATTTTTTCGACCCCAAACTGAGGCCAACATAAAATTAAGTGTACCCATATATAAAAAAAATAAAAAAAATTAAAAAAATACATATCTGTGAAACACATGTTTCATTATTAAGAAAAATCAACATAAATTACTTTTTAAATGTTATATTATACACAAACAAGTATCATCTCGCAAAATTTAACTTTGTAACAATATTCTATATATATAAATACCATACAACTGCAGGCATCAGCAATATTTATATATTCCGATTTACTTTCATACACACACACACACACACACACATCGCATAAATATCGTATGTATATTGTAATAATATATAAAAGCTATACGAAGAATGGAATATAACTCAAGTGAAATGTAAATGAGAAAAAATATATAATATCTTTACTAATTTTAATTCATTAATATGTATATCACCAAACAAACAAGTCATTTATTTGCATTCATTCATATCTACATTCATAAACCATCGAACGCTCTGTATAACATTCATTCATTTATTCATTCAGTCAGTTATAGTCAGTTATTTTAAATATAGGGTAGTGGCACCAGTACTCAGTTGCTATAACCAGTGTCCAATAAAATATTTTTTCTCATAAGTAGCTGGAAAGTATTTACACGGGGCAACAATAATTTATAAACATATATACGCAAAATTGATTTCACATAAAAATATATACCAAAGCAATAGATATTGTGAAAAAAATGGTTTAATATTAAACTATCAAACTAATAATGTTTGTATAATATTTACTACTGTAACTCAAAATTTTTCGTCTACAAATTTCTTTTCTATATTCTTTACGGTATATTATATGACTTCAATAAGAATGACACACAAAAAAATATCGAGGTATAAATGAACCCTATATATATATTTTATATTGATTTGCAATATATGAATTAATTGGGCGTTTGTTTGAGGAGGATTTTCATTTTTTCTCGATAAATTTTCTATGGAGATGATGTGTCCCGACCATAAACAACAGACAAAATAACCACAAAAAATTCAGCATGACATAAAACAATGTGTATTGTTGTGTCAACTAAAAACACGATAAGATGAAGATTTAATGTTATGGTATTGATGGTAAAATTTATTTAACCAACAACTTATATAAATTTTATTCATTTTGCGAACACATGTGTATTCTGCCAGTGCTACGTGTAATTTTATAAAATCATTGTAATTCGGTAAATTATACACATTTTGTTTGTTCATTAATGATCCGATAAGTGTCATCCCTCGGACTCAATGGTAAAAAAAGAAAAAATAATAAATATAAATTATAAATTCAGAATTTTCATTTATGTATGTTGTGAGATGTAATTTTGAATTTGAAACAAGGAATTGCGAGTAGAATTCCATTGAACCATGAATCAAGGACAATATTTTTTCAAATTGTATATTCAATACGGTATCTGACAGAGAAAAACAAAGATTTTAGTCCAATTTATGTTTCAAGGATCAAGGTCCTTACAAGGATATTTTTTTTAAATTATTCATGCTCACAAGAATTAAGCAATAAATTTGATGAGTTCAAATATTTATTTAATTTCATACTTTTAAAAATAATAAACTATAATTATAGTATGCTACAGTTGAAAATACTTTGTGTATACGCATTCATTAAATAGTTAATACCATACGAAATATTTTTAGTTATAGTAGAGTATATATTAGAATACGATAAATAACAATCGAATAATTTTTTATGATTTATCAACACTTTATCGATGACAAAAAAAAAATTGTTGTGACAACATCAAAAAGTATATTAATTTTTTTTAAAAACATCACCTCAAATCATTATTATATACGCATAGAGTCAACGGAAATAGAATAATTTATATTCTATCACATATAAAATAATATCGTCGTTATTACATAATTAAATATTTGAATAGATAACAAATTTGTTTGAAAAATTGAGAAAATTAAATATTTATTATAGAAATTCCAACATAGATTGGTGGTATAAATTGTGTTTCACATTTATTTATTCAGTACATACTTTGCTATTAAATAGGTGTCTGTAGAATTAGTTTAACATAATAATAAATATACGTTGTAAACGTGAGGTTATATTTTTGATTAATGTTTACACTCAAATAATATAAAATAATAATATAATTTTTACACTTTTTAGATAAATTATATTGGTTTAAGATTTTCACAAAATATTATTATAGGTACATAAATTTACATAAAACATATATAGATATTTATTAATTGTTAAAATGAATCACATAAAAGCAGTGTGATTTAAAAAAAAAATCTATTTAATTTTTTTTTATTAAAACAGGAACTTATAATCAATATGAACTTTATTTCTCATCCTATTTTTATCAAAATTGGATTGTATATACAGAAAATGGAATTGCATATAAACAGTTGTGTTACAAAAGTTCTACAAAATGGATAACAAGGACAATATTTCTGGATATGCGGTGCATTCATGAATATATAATTCTTTTTATGGTATTGTGTACAATAAAGTAAATTAACTTTACAATAAAGCAAAGCTGAGCATTTAACACATAATAAATGTAAAGAAAGAGGTTGTAGATTTTCTCTTAAATTTTATATTTTATTTTCACTGTGCTATAAATGCGTTAAAATTAAAATAATCAAAATTCAACAACATTTTGAAACGAATAAAATTGAATAATCATATAGCAAATTATTGTTATTATAAAGAATAAGTTTTTAATATATTAATTATTATATATAGATTTTATTCAAAAATCAAAAATTCTAATAACACCATTAATCGAATATGTTTTTCTAAATTCTGACATCAAACATTATAAATTAACTATATGAAGATGAACCAATGTAGTATATTATATAATATATATTTAAAACATACGCAATATATACATTTCTAAACAACAAAAATAAATCAATTTATAATAGTTATAAGGATTAATTTTTAATCAATTTAAATATATATAAATAAATAAAAGGTGTCCCAAAATTCACACAATATTTAAATTTTCAGCCATTTGTGCGGTAATGCGTTGCTACTAAAAGAGAAAAAAAAATAAAGACAGCTAAAGTTAGCTTAGAGTTAATTTAAAATGGAGTGCTACACAAAAGTGCAATGCGTTTTCATTGGACTATGGACCAATAACAAGTGGATGCTGATTTTTCAAACAACAATAAAATGATGTGGCCCATTTTCATTTTGATAGCTTTTTTTAATTGTCAAATGCGGCTAGCATTTTGGGTTCAGAAAATCCACGAGTTATTGTTGAGAAACAAAGGCATTGATAATTTGTCATTGTTTGATGCATATTTTAGGCTGCAGATCGTAACATCGAATTATTCTTCCACGAAAATAACAGTTAACCGGTTGTTTTCAGTGTTTTCTATATTAAAATTACTTCTTGCATGAATTTTGGAACATCCTTTACATACAAAAAAAAGAAGATAAAATACAAAAAGGCAAATGATAAATTGTATTTGTATTATATATCCGTGTATATTGTGAACGTGCCGCCGCCCACGAGACTTCTTTTTTTTTTTATACTTCTTTCGTGATTTGGGTAGATATTTCAAAAAGCAAACGATCCTTTTTTCTTCTTTTATAATATTTCTTTTTTATAAATATAAAAAAAAAAAAAAAAAAAAAAAAAAAAATTAAAATAGAATATAAAAAAACATTTTTTAATACGTACGTTAAATTTTAATCTATGACAACCAAACCGATAACCGAAAATAAAAAAATTTGTTATGTATCTTAAAATCAAAATAGTGTTATAATGTACTGAAAAAATATGGCACACCACTTGTATATGTCAAATTTGAGTTTTATATTTTCGGTATTTTAAATCCATTGAAAAATTTAAAAAAAAAACGAACTTTTCGGTTCGGCAACAATATTGTTAAAATTCTTAAGTTTAAAATCTAATCTATAATGGTTTGATTATTATTTTAAAACTTTTTAGAGTTTACTTTTTAATCAAATTTCGGTGTGGACCGCTACCTAACCCTATGTAACCAAGAATAGTTTAAAAAATAGTCCAAAATTTTCAACCGTGCAGTTTATTTTTTCTCAAATAAAGTAATGGTATTTAGACAATATATGTGTTATAAACCCTTCGTCCCAACAAATTTACGAAAATGGCTTTATAATATATAAATATAATAATAATATATAATTCTAAATGCTTTTGGGACCGAGGGTTTATGTATATGAAAAATACAAATATTTTAAATCATTAGATACATAAAAGATTCTGATTTTAAAACCGATTAAAGGTTTATTTTTTTTATTATATTATAAAAAGCATATCGAAATTTTAAAATGAAAAATTATTTGAAATATCAAATATCGGATATATTTTATTATAAAAAAAAACAAAACTATTGCATTTCAAATTCATTGCCTATTTATAAATTGAATAAAAATAGTCGTATATATATGATAAAAATATTGTTCAATATTCAATACATAAATGAAATAAACTGAAACAAGAGCAAACAACAGGTAAACGAAAATATATGTTAAGTAAAAATGTGCGGGAAAAGTTATGTATTGTATATCCATGAACACGTATCCATTGGTAAAGTAAATTATATACATAAAGATTTTCCCGCGTAATTTTTTTATATTCCCATAATAACTAACATTATATATATATACATAAAAACTTCTTATTATTACACATGATGACCATTTATGGAGAGAAAAGAAGAATCTCATAAAAAAAAAAAGGAAGGACATTATTTTGTTATTATATTTAATTTTTGTATTTTAATATATGTGAGATTTTGATTATTAGTCATTAAAAATTTATAATTTCCGTTTTTGTGTGCGTATCACATATGAGAAAACGATAAAAAAAAAATTAAATAAAAATAGAGATCAATATTTTCTTAATTCCAATTAAAACCTATTGAATATTTTTTATGATGATGATGTGTATTCAGTTAACTGTCTCTTTAAAAAAATTAATCGAATAATTAGATTTTTTGTCTTTTGATTTTTTTGGTTTTATCTTTAACACATATCTAAACAGCATAAATATATATATATTTCTATTAACGAAATAATTAATTAAAAAAAATAAATATAAACATGTTTTTTTTTTTTTTTTTTTCTTATTCTTTATTCTCAGATTAAGAACAAAAAAAATATTCCCCATTTATATAACAACTTGGGAGGTTATGTGATTGTATTGGGTTGGATAACAAAGTCAGTGCGGTTTTGTTAATGCAAACAAAAAAAGGAAATTATTTGTTGGAATTAAATGATTTTATTAAATAGTGCGTATTTTGTTCGATAACCTTTTACCATCTTTTTGTTAACGTCATGGTTCCGAGTGCATATAGAACTTCTGGTCGAAAAAACTGAACCAAGTGCGTTTTAACATCATCATCATTATTGAAATTTTTACCATTCAAGAAGTTTTGTAAACTTCGAAATAAATGATAATTTGATGGTGTAAGATCTGGACTATGTGGTGGATGTGGCTACTTCCCGCCCGTCCCAACCCCGAAGCTCTAATAATTTTTGTCTTTTATTGAATTGCATTTTTTAATTTGGTTATAATTGTTGAATGTACAATACATATATGAATGGTTGTTTCGTTTGGGTGATAAAAGTTCAAAATAGACAAAATTGTAATCCAACCAAACTGATCATTTATTTCGATAAATTTCAGATTTAGATGTTCTTTGCCCTGGGGTTCATCTTTCTTGCTCCACCATTTTTTTGCCATATTTTTTATCATCACATATCAATCGTTTAAAAAAATGGATCGGATTTTCGTTAAGTTTCATAAGCAAATCGTTGTGTTAAGTGAATTTCTTTATGATGATGAAGAATCCATATATCGAATTTGTTCTTCGCATGCACGATGTTTTACACCGTTGTTTCCTTTGTGGAAACAAAATATGACGAAAATGCTCGCAACAAAAAATACATAATCGATCGAAAGAAAATTTTATACAGCCAAACAATTGAAAGTACACACAACCATAACAATTATGTTTTGACATTTCGAATACGTTATAATAAAGGTCAAAGTTCAGCAAAAGCCATGTATTTGTGTAAAACCGCACTGACTATGTTGCTGACGCAATATTATATTTATATTTTGCATATATAGGTCGGATATTGTATATGACTATGCGAGAACTTGTATGAACTTGTATAACGTACATATATAGCCGTATCCAGTTGAGTTTGTTAAACGATTTTATTTATATTATTTTGGTACTTGTGTTTTGTTTAATCTTTTTTTATTTATTTTTGAAAAATATACATTTTTATTTTTTGCATCTTCAGAATATGTAAAAATAAAATAAAATATATTCATTTTTCTTACATAAAAACTACTCATACTAATCTTTTTTTTTTTTTATAATTATATGTACAACTTACACAAACACACACACACACTCGCTTGTATACATGCATTGTCCATCCATAATATTATATTGAATATATTGAATATATACATCATTTTATTTTTTCCCAATTATCTCCAACTTAAAACCAAAAAAATATACATCTATACAAAATAAGTTTAGCTATATAATATAACAATGCCGAGACGGCCGACACAGTGTAAAGTATTTGTACATATATATATATATTTTTGATTGATTAATTCAATAGTTTATCTTTATAAAATGTATTAAAAATTTAATAGTAAATACATAAGTTTAAAACGGCTATAACTTGTCTAAATATGTACATGGTGTTTTTTATGGTGTAATAGAACTTAAAATTTGAATAAAAATGAATTTTTTATTTTCTACAATGAAATTATAGAATAATAATCGGGAATGCGATAATCACGAAAAAAATTATTGTAGTTAACAACGACATGTTGATCAATCAGCACAAGAATGGTATTAATACAGAAATCGCTAATAAATAAAATATGGAAAATATTGTGTTGGACTGACATTCAAAGATTAACAATGTCTGTGCACACACCATATTATATTATTCATATAAAAATAATAATTCACTTAAGGAAACATCTATCTAGCTTTCGATAATTGCTTGACTGTAATGAATGTTTGTTATATCGATATGTAATTATATAGTTCCACTTGGAGTAACATAACAATAACGTTTCCAAATTGTACAATTCGTCAAAATCACAGAGAGTATTTCTTATAAAATCATTTAATAATATATTTTTAATTATTTTAATTTATTACGTATTTTATTCAAATTTAAATTTGTATATATCATGTGCGCTTAAAAATACACCATACACATACCATAGATAGAATCTTTTGAGGAATTTTTTTTAGGTATAAAAATAATTTATATTGTTTCAATTTTGTTTGATTTTTTTTTTGTTTTTTTGTAATATACCAGCAAACATTAATAGAGTAATAAATTATTGAAATTTAAAATTCATTCTCATGTTATTTTGAAGAAAAAATAAAATAATAATTGAAGTGTGGTTATTGAATATTTGTCTATAAAATATTTCTAAAATTTTATGAATGTATAATTTAATGAAATTTTATTTTCTATTCTTATATATATACTTTACGTCTACTAATACCACTACTAACTATATTGTACTACTAAAATAATGGTGGTACACATTACCAAAATATACCATATATATTATATTGATGTTTGATATGAATTATATAACATTCGCAGTAAATAATGATTGTTAAATTGTGATGAACACATAAAAATTTTTATCGTTCATAATATGCTAAATTGATAGGTTAAAATTGTTTTAGTCAATTTGAAGAGTGTCATTATACACTAATTCTATTTTTAGTAGTTTTTGTATATCAATCTATTTATCGAATATTTAGAAATTCTGTTTTTTAAACATAAAAAAATTTCGTGGTGTAAAGTGCAGTAGTTAACTTGAAAATAAAAGCTTAACAAGAATGTTAACAAGAAAGTTAAAGTTAATTTGTTTACAACAACACGGTAAGTATGAATTTGTCTGCGAAGTTGAGAAATTTTTGGAAAAAAATGGAAATTTATCCATATAAACTATAAAAGGATATAGTTTCCTTTTTTTTTTCGGCATGCGATTAACCTGTTACAAAACAGTAGTAATAAATGGTGATCCATATATTGTATAAACAAAATTTCATTAAAGCCATAATCGTCGATATCCTAATGTTCATTTTTATTAAAAATTTTAAAAGCTTTTATATAAAAATATGTAAAAATGAAACACTGTATTGGAATACAAATACTATATATATATATATATATATGCAAATTTCAAGGACGAATTATTGTAGCATAACATAACATAACGGATAACTCTATATACAACATATATATATATATTGTATATATGGTATTTAGAAACGGTATATGATTTTTGTATTCAATAAATTTTCGAATTCTATTAACCTAAATATACTATTGAAAATCTATAACATATTTTGCATAATAAAAATAATCGACATAGGCCTATTTATATATGAAAATATATTACATAAATAACATATAAATAAATAATAAAAAAAAGACGAAAAAGGTTGTCGGTGGTGTGTCAATTCAATTATCTATATATTATTATTATTATTGTATGTTATGCATATTAAAATATTCGTTATAGGCAATTGTGTAAAATAATATTAAATACTAAAATAGATAAAAAAATTATCTTTAAACTATTTCGCTATACATATATTTTATCACACAAGAGACATATGTTTTTATAAAATCGGTATATTATGAAAAAATGTCAGCACCTTACCATATAAAATTAATATCATATCCATATAGATAAATTTATATACAATCAATATATATATATATTTATTGTATCTGGTATATAAAACGATATAATGTATTACAATTAAATATTATTATGCTGGAAATGTTTAGATTTTATAGGCCTATACCAGAATTTTTTATTATTATTATTATTATTATTATAAGGTTGTCAAATATCTCCCTTCCGCCTTTTTGTCTTTTTAATTTCGCGGCTATGTACAAAGCGCTACAGAGCTCGTATCTGGCAACACTGTACATAATTTGAAAGCTCTTGACATAACAAACAAAACGACGCTATGTATGATTAGTTTGGATATTGCGTTCAACAGTTATAGACGTGTAAACATGGAGTTCACTAACGCCGAAATTCGCGCTATTTTAAAGTTTTCCTTCGTTAAAGGCAAATCCGCTAGAGAAACGTTCCGTGAGATTAATGGTGTTTTGGGGGATGGTACTCTATCACTTCGAACCGCGGAGGAATGGTTTCGACGATTCAGAGCCGGTGAAAACGACACCATGGATAAGCCAGCCGGCGGAAGACCTGTGACGACAAATACCGATCAAATCATGGAATACATCGAGTTAGACCGGCATGTGGCATCTCGTGACATCGCCCAGGAGATGGGAGTTAGTCACCAAACCATTTTAAACCATCTGCAGAAGGCTGGATACAAAAAAAAGCTTGATGTTTGGGTGCCACATGAATTAACAGTGAAAAATCTAATGGACCGAATTTCCATTTGCGAAATGCTGCTGAAACGGAACGAACTCGACCCATTCTTGAAGCGGATGGTGACTGGCGACGAAAAATGGATCACATACGACAATATCAAGCGAAAACGGTCGTGGTCGCAGGCCGGTGAATCGTCCCAAACAGTGGCCAAGCCGGGATTGACGGCCAGGAAGGTTTTGCTGTGTGTTTGGTGGGATTGGAAGGGAATCGTCCACTATGAGCTGCTCCCATATGGCCAGACGCTTAATTCTACCATCTACTGCGAACAACTGGACCGCTTGAAGCAGGCGATCGACCAGAAGCGTCCAGAATTTGCCAAAAGGAAGGGTGTAGTGTTCCACCAGGACAACGCCAGACCACACACTTCGTTGATGACTCGTCAGAAGCTACGGGAGCTCGGATGGGAGGTTTTATCGCATCCACCATATAGCCCGGACATAGCGCCAAGTGATTACCACCTGTTCCTGTCCATGGCGAACGCCCTTGGTGGTGTAAAGTTGATCTCAAAAGAGGCTTGTGAAAAGTGGCTGTCCGAGTTCTTCGCAAATAGGGAGGGGGGCTTCTACGAGGGAGGTATTATGAAGTTGCAGTCTAGATGGAAACAGATTATCGAACAAAACGGCGCATATTTGAACTAAATCCGATTACTGTAACACTTTTTATAAAGCATTGAATAAAGAGCAAAAAGGCGGAAGGGAGATAGTTGACAACCTAATATATTGCACATTCTTTATTTATTTTTCTACAATCAATTTATGAATATTAAATAATTATTCCCATCCATATCCCGTCTTGTGTATACAAAATACATTTCAACGAATTGAATGTGTGTACGAGTTATTGCCATTAATTTTCATTATCTATATACTTAAATATGAATGTTAAATGTAAATATTTTATATACAAACGTAACACGCAACCATATGTATAGAAAAATATAATGGATATGATGAAAACTAATACATATGAAATAGTTTATATAAAAATAAATATAACATTTTTGAATGTATCATATATATATAACAATAACAATAAACATTATGTATAGCGTATATATAGTAATAAAATTGTGTTTATTGATGGTATATAACATAAAATAATATTGTATACATATAGACCAATTCCACAGGATATAGATCTAATTTTTATTTTCCTATTTTGATGTTTTGTTGTTTGCCATAATTTTATTCACACATACGTCCACAAATAATAGATCAATCTTATATGTGAATCATTTATTTATAAGTATTTTCTGAAATTACATACATATAGCAAATTTTGATATAATATTGCCGTCAAACTACGGAAACGATTCTAATGACGTGAACTATACGCGTTCACCAATGTAGTATCAGTCAATAGATGTGATATAATTTTATAAAAAATGTATACACATAATAGTGGTAAATAAAATTCTAAATCTAGACTAAAAATTCTTTATACATCACTTTTTCGTATTTCTACACATTAGTTGTATATATAATAGTAAAAAATATAAGTGTTTGATGTGGTTTATGTATGTCATCATTCTTCAAAAATGATGCAGGTTGTTACAGTTACAATCAATGGAATTTATTACATTGCAATGTTTTCAAAAATTGATAATATCGATGCAGACGATACCACATATGCCATAAAAAAAGAATTACTTACATAAAAGTTAAAAAAAGAATTACTTTGCTGAACGAAACGTTTGGTTGGAATCATTATTTGGAGAAATGGCGACTTAACACCACTACCTATTTTTTTTTTTTCCTACATTATATGTGTCGGGTCAATGCTGTGCTATGCCGCTAACAAAACGACAAACACTTAATGCGCATTACAATTTACTGTGCGAGTCATAAAAAATTGAATTCAAACAGTTCATGTGCTATACGAAAAGGAGCCATCGGAATGATGTTCCATATTACATTTATAATATTTTGTTGAAAATAGCGTGCATTATATTGATAAAAAAAAAAAAAATACTAAATTTTCCGGAAAAACAAACAATTTTATAAATTTTTCAATTACGTGCTCGGACATATATATAATTTAAACCGAATTTTATTTATATATATAGAATTATTATAAATAAATGATCAATCGTTTTATGCGTTCCAAATAAATATGTTTGCATATGTGAAATAATGATTCTGTGTATATTTTTATACACATATAAACAATATCATAAATTTAATGGAATTTTCAATTGACATAGAATGACAGAAAATATCGGTTCAAATCATTTGAATGCCGTTTTTAAAAACATCTTTTCTATGTGAAAGATTGAAAATTAATTATTAGATAGTAATTTGCAATTGTGTAGAATACAAAAAAATGAAAATCCCCGATAAAACTATATGGGCTCTGTGAGCAAAATTGAAAAAAACGAGTTAATCGATAAGTCGATTTTCCGCAAAATATTTTATTCAATAAACACTTAATTTTTGCAATATTAAATTAAATTCCAACCTTAGCAGATCATAAGAATAAAAATATAGTAATTATATATTTCTCACTTCATTGTCATTGTCACTGTCACCCAGTTGCAATTTGTTGTTTTTTATATTTATATTTTGCTCCTAGTTGAGCTTTTATGTCATCTAATAAAACCTTTCATTACAGCCAAGTTGGTAAATTATTTCGCATGGGAGTATATAACAATTTACCAATTGTACTGTAATTAACGAAAGATAGATGCTTTCAAAAAAACACTTTTATTTTTGTATGAATGATTAGCCCATATAGTGTGCAGACATTGTTCATATTTTCAAAGAAACCCATTTTTCTTTTTATTCCATAAACGAACAAATGTTCGCCCACAGCAAAAAAATTTTAGTATTAAAATAAATACCGAAAAATTGCCAATATGAAAAAAAGCGGTTTTGAACCCGTAATATTTCATGATTAATAATATATTTATATATTTCGGCGCTATACAACTGCGCTATATATATATATATTGAATTTTTCTAAATCAAATTGCATCGCAGCATGTAATCTATTGACCGTTCATTGTGTCCAGTTTAAAAAATTTATCGATTCATTAATCTCAATTGTAAAGTGTTTGCTACTTTTTGAAAATTTCATTTATTTTATATGTGGAATTCGTCTTTAAATAATAAATAAATATACAATACATTCACACAACAATCAAATTAAACACACACCGTACATTATAATGTATATATATGTCTTGTTTTGTTGTGGTTAAAATATATGTTGCACTGATTTCTATATAAGTTATATTGTATATGTTTTTTTGTTATAAATAAATTTAAAGTATAAATTGTATATAAATAAATGTGTATTGTATTTTATTTCATTTCGTATATGTGTGTTTGGTAGTATATATATATATATATAATATGGTGATCGTGATCCGCCGGTTTATTTCAATTTATTTATATATAAAAATATATATTATTCGTACAATATATCCATAATATATATTGTATTTTTTCATATGTATGTTTGTAGGTATTTGTGTCTGTGAAATCGCAAGTTTCTTTGAAGTAAAATACTTTTATAAAAAGCCATTTAAAAATGTCTAACCGGCATTTCAAGTTTATCGCTGATTTTATTATATATATTACATACATACACAATATATATATATATATATGTAAAATGTAACGTATTGAATATATTCCTATATATAAATAGTTATGTACAACATGTCCCTTTAAATTTCATCTGAAGTAATATTTGTATGAACGTTTTTTAATATATGTTTTATATACTTGTGGTTAAATATTCTTCGTGTATATACAAATAACATATGTATTTTTTGTATAAAGAATAAGTTGGAATGTTTTCAATATACGATATGTTTATAAATGAGTTTAACGTTTACCATATATACATATATTGTATAAGTAATAATAAGCGCGGGAAGATAATAACAATAATATAATCGTTAGAGATTTGAATTTGAAAAAAAATCAGTTATTAATTTACATATTATACAATATTTTTCATATGTTCTCTCAACATCATACATACATATTTTGATGATGAACTTTTACTATATTTATACATGTATATAGAGAAATACGTTAAATAACAAAAAATATGATATATTAGAAAATTATTTTGGAGAATGTATGGTTGGTATTATGGTATGGTGTGGTATGGATAAAAAAAAAAAATAAATACTTTATATGAAAGTTAAATTTAATTTTCGTCGTTAAAAATTATTTAATAAATTTTTATTATATATATATATATATATGGTATATGCTATGTATGCCACAGTGAACCAACCACACACTGCCGCCGCCGCCGGGCCCCGCCACCACCACCACCACCACCACCACCAAGAATCTTAAATAAATTTTTTTTTTACACAATCACTACTATAAAATATAGAGTGTGGTATTTTGTTGGCTATATAAAATATAATAAATACAATAAAATAAAAAACTTATTTCTTTTTTTCTTATATTATTATCTTTTATATAATAAAATATATTTTTTTCCATATGAAATATTTTTTAAGATAGATTGAAATTATGGTGGATTCGTTAACTGACGCCGTTTATAAAGAACCATATATATTTAAATATTTTATTACTTGTGCGTTTTTTTTTTTTTTTTTTATACTTTGTTATATAAATGAATATGGTTTTTTATCTATTTGTAATTCTTATAACATATTGTACTGTAACATAACACAATACATTCAGTTTAAACACTGCGTTGTTGATAATTCTGCACTATATATTTTTTATATTACATATATATGGTATATACCATAAACCATATATGATATGTATTGATAGAATATATGACATTGACTTTGTAATTATATATTATATTACATCATTTGATATTATAATAATTAGTAATATTATTAATTATTATTTATATAATATTTATATATATTTTTATTAATATATTTCTCACGATTATAATCTATATATATACATTACATAGGAATAATAATGTAAATATATATAATAATATGGAAATGATGCTGGTAAAATGATGTATATATATATATATATATTAGTAGAGATAAGAAATTAAAATTAATTTAACGATCAACGAACACACACTATCGTTTATATATAAATATATATGTATATGAGTTAATACATTTTATAGATGTTAAATAAGAATTATTATTATAAATCCGTTGAAATATAATATACCATTGAAATATATAGTTTCAGTTTACACACTTGTATGTTTAATATTATAATGTTTAATATTATGTTTAAGCGGTAAGAAAAATCAATATATATTTATATAGCAATATTGGCAATGCAGGTAGTAAATATATTTCTAATATAAATAGCAGTTTAGTAAACTATATATTGTTGTTATAAATTTAAACAGTTTATACACATATCTTTGAACTATATAATAACATAAAATTTTGAGTTTTTCTTTTCCATAAAGAAAGTAATGTTTATGTGTATTTATTAATTATGTATATCTTTATATCTACATAAGATATACATAAAAAACAAATATATACGCACGTATACAAAATAAATATATATATATGGACACACATAAAACACATAACATATTGGGTATATGTATTTTTGAAAGAGAAAAACACTTTAAACTCTTAGAAACATTATTAGCAATAATCTTTTCTTAATTGACTTGTAGAATATATTATTGCCATATGTATAGTCAAACAAAACCTGTACATAATAGCTGGCACAAAACCTATATATAAGGGCTGAATATTGGTGCGAATGGTGGGGGGGAGGGGCGGTAACACATCTCAACCGAATGCTTCCAATATTTCATTCAATGATAATGCGTTTTTCTTTCAATTCAATGAATTGTTGTAGCGGGCGGTAATAAAAACGTGATAGTTTGACAAGATTTCAACAAACTCATACATCATATGAACCATATAACTTCTTATTCATATATGTAATCAACAAAATATACTTAATATAATTTAATATACGTGAATGAAAAGTTTTTAAAATGAATCGATCAATTTACATATAGAGAGAGGGATACTAATTACTTTTGAATTTTTGTCCTGTGTTCGTAAACAATTAGAAATGGCACATTAAATTACATTTAAAGATTGTGTGTTTGTGCATGCAATAGAAATTCTATATTCTATAATATTTTAGGTATGGTTTTCAATTTCATATACACTTTATAATTAATATTATAACTATAGTCGTTGTAACCGCATACCATTAGCATATATATATACAATATACATAAGTTCTTTGAAATAAAGAATAATGGTCATCATTTTTAAGCTTCGATAAGTATTCGATGAAGTTTGAAAGCATTTTTCATATAAAAAGTGAAACAAAAACCAAACGTTTTTCTGGCACAAAACTTGAAAAAAAAACAAAAATGTTTGTTACATTTTCTGGTCTTATGATCACAAAATGAACAATATGATAAAGGTTTTTTTTTGAATACTTTTATATTTTCATACCATAATTACAATTCTAAAGTTATAAGGTAAAACATCCGGAAAACTGATAGTCAAGCTAGAGTTATGTTATGCAGAAATGGTTTACGTCTGGAATTTTCTGCATCTATACTTAATATTAATTAAGTATTGTAAAGTATTAGTCAATATTGAGATTATGTGATTATTTTAGATGCAGTTCGGAAATCAGGAAATCGATACCTAGGATAGGATTCTATTGATAAGAATGCACCATGTTAATTTCTACCAGGTCTACCAGGTTTTAATGACTTTATGACGGCATTTTCTATTAAGTTACATTAAAATCCAAACCCGAGATTCTTTTATTGATTTAATTTCACGCATTTGACTGCATCGATTTGCTGGGAAATTAGGATGAAATTTGTCCTTAAAGATTTTAATGGGATTATGCAGGTATAGTTCTTATATATATATATATATGAAGTTACTTTATACTCGAGATCAGTGGCAAGAAGTAGTATTCAGTTTTCAATGTCGCTATATTTTTCTTATAACCTGAGTGAAATTAAACTAATTTATAAAAAAAAATGTGGGTGTTAACCTAATTAACATCTTTCATAGAATAGATTTTTAAAATCAATTCAAGCATTCAAAAGATATGGATCGATTTTCCAAACGATGGCAGAGAAAATTTAAAGAAATTTGTTATACTGTATATAAAGTGAAGTGGTAAATGATACAAAAAATGTTATTATTATTATTTCTTGAAAAATTTGAATTACATCAAATGGAAAATCGGTCACATCTATTGACTGTGTGTGAATTGATTTTAAAAACTCGCTTCTATGAAAGATAGGAAATTGATTATAATTTGCAAATTCTATAAATATAAAACTGGAAATTCGTTAAAGCTATGGCCCGTAATTCAAAAAGATGATAATTCTTAAAGTAGATTTTCCGGAAAATTTTGTAAGTGGATAATTTAATTTTTTTTGCCATACTACTTTCAAGTAGTATGTCTACCAGAAAAATATAGTGCTATTGCAATCGGAATATATTTTTTCACACATCCCAACTGCTCGATATACTTCCGCTGATCCAATTGCAAACCTGACTGATCTGTTCATGTGAATTTTGGTGGTATGCGATTGGAATCTGTTATTTTATTTACCGGTGTTAAACATTCTGAAGAAGAACATTTTTTTTAACAAACAAAAACAATCGATCAAATTTATTATATTAAATATATCATATACCATTGCTTCAACATTTCCCGCTCTTTCCAATATAATATTTATTATTATTATAAAATAAATTAATTCTTACACTTGTGCGCACTCATACAATGAAATAAAAAAGCTATCGAAATATATACACCTATACGATATATACGATAATGTACCATACATACACGTGTGGACTCCAATATATATTTAAAATAAAACCAGAAAAAATTAAACGAATAAATAAAAGTATTAACTGGTAAAAAAAAAAAAAAAAAACAAAAAAAATACCAAAAAGTAAAAAAAAAAAAAAAGGAATTAAATAAAAATCAAGCTTTAAAAATCGTGGGAAGCCGAAATTTTGTCCGACGAAAAAAATATCTAATTTTAAATCGTCGCAACAACATTCCTCTCCTGTGCCCGGTGGTTATATATATAAATTTATTTATTATATACTTTTCGTTGTTACATTGATATGTGTGTAATTGTATATATAAATACATATCTTTTCGTACATATAATATTATTAATATAAATTTATACATATGAAATTCTATACCACGGCGAGAACGTCACATGAAATATTTTCATACCTTGTTTTAATAATCTCGCACAAATCAAGTTAATAAAACAAAGCGAAAAATAAATATTATATTTTAATAATGATTTTGCTCTTGGTATTATAGGATATTAATTGTTATTCTTTCCTATGTATAAAAACCACACTTCAAATGTATATAAATATTAACAATACAATAATAGGAATAATAATAATAATAATAGCATTCATATAATAACAATAAATACATTTCATACACAAATACAATATATTATTCAAATAACAACTCAAGTATAATTTTAAATAGTTCAACCAGATTTGCGATAATTGTCGGGTGATAAGAATTCTAAATAATATTTGACAATGAAATAATATAGTACTTTAGCCATATCATTTATAGTTCTTTATTCAGTATATGTATATTATATTATAAGAAATAGGATTATGATTTTAAGAAAGTTAAATTTTATTTGAGATTTTGGACCTCACTCATATCCACACACACACATAGACACACACACATACATATATTTATATATATATTATTAATTTATATAAATGTTAATGGGATAAATTCTTAAAAATTCAGTTAATATTAACGTAATTTAAGTTGATTGTTATTATTTAAAGAAAGAATAAACATATACATATATTTGTATTTAATTTTGACGGTTAAAAACTAAGATGTATATAATAAAAAATAATAAAATAAAGAAATAACATATAGAAAAGTATTTATGTGTGTAGAGAAGATGAAGATGAAGATGAAGATGATAGGATGAAGAAATATAATAACAATAATAGTATAACGAAAGTTTTTAACGTTTCCTTTAGTTGAACAGAAAAAAATATATACCGGGTGTTTCATTTTAAAAACCCCACCCCCCGAAAATATTGCACCAAATGAAGACTCAAATGAAAAATAAAAGCACCTGTAACACGATTTTAAAGTCAACCCTTTTTTTTTTTTTTTCAAATGAGAACTTCTATTTTTAACACCCAAAATCATTCAGAAATATCGGGAAATTTTACTATCGAACATTTAATTTCAAGCAAAATATCGACGTTCCCCATTTTAAAAATACGGTTTCAACTTTAAATCTCCATGAAATGTAATTTGACATTAAAATGATCGCTAAAGTGTAATTTGACTTTGACAAATATATGATCGATAGTAAAATTTCACAGGAAAGTTGGGGTTTAATGTGGAACACCCGCTATATAAACAATATGAAGAAGAAGCGATGATGATGAAGGTATATATGGTTTGGCGGTGGTACCATCCAATTTATGGTTTCTTCTTATATACAATATATTGTATATATATGTTATCAAATTAATTTTGAAAACGAATATTTATAACGTTTAACAATAATAATAATAATAATAATAATAATATTAAGAAGAAAAACCGATAATAAAAAAAATAAAAGACGATAAAAAATTACGAGAAAATAACGACTAATTTGGTTTTATTTTTTTTTTTTTTTCTTAAACACATAAATTAAAATCGAAATTTATCACCTTATTTACATAACTAAAATCTAAAAGAAAAAAAAATGTGTATGTATTTTATAAATGGTACGATATAAATATGAGCATTTCATAAATTGAAAATAATAAATACTAATAATTTCATTATTTCTAAATTAACTAACTATTTATTGTTTTTATATATATTTCCTGGTCATTGAACTTGAGACAATTAAATATATATGTGCTTTTTTTTTTAAGTTAAATGATTTATTTATTATCATTCAATGTCAATTAAGCGCTGTATATACAATGTAAAAATATAATTAAAAACTTAACCCTTGTGTCAATCCCTTATTTGAACTCCTTCTAAGTAACCACTTTTTACACCTGTATCAAAAACTGTACGGAATACAAAACGCACATTATTCAAAAAAAATTGTTTTTATATATGAACTGATTGGAAATTATGAATTTTCAGTTAGCTATAGTCAAAAAAAAAAATTCTTTCAATAAGAATCAATCAAATAATTGGTACACATTTTACCAAGAGATTCATATAAAGGATTTACCATTAAATTTGAATAAATAATAAAACCAATTTAGATTTTAACATAAAAAATTAATTTCTTATCCCAAATACATTATAAATACTTAGAGAATTTAGCAAATTAAAACATCTATAATTGGTATGGTACGATAACACTTTGAACGAATAAAACTTAACAAAATGTCTATTAAATTTTGCAAGCCAACCAGGAAAGCAATCAATTTTGCCATTTAATAAACAAATTCACCAAAAAAAAAACGTCTTAAACGTAATCCTGATGCCTCGGCAGAGTTGGAATGATTTATATATATTGTATTTAGGCGAAGGATATTTAAAGAAACAGTAAGTCTTATAGTATCAGTCTAAGGAAAACTAATTAACACAAACCTTAAAAAGCTTCGTTTTGTTGGCACAAAACCACAATACGAAGACCACACCTTCTGCAAGCATTTTCTGTTGAAAAGGTTTATATCCTTTTAATAAAAATAGTAATGTAAGTAAAATTACTCTTATTTATTTATATTACAAAATCAATGTGATTGGCGAAATTAGGTTTTTTTTTTATCGGTAAGCACCTTGCGCCAACATCTTTAATTAAACAAGGCAGATTATAAATTAATATCCGGTAATAATTAGGATAAGAAAAAGTTGTGATTTATGGGTAAAGCTCATAACTGCATTGTTTGGGCAGATGAAACAGTATTATGAGACATATTATTTGTTGAAAACGTTGTTTGTTAGCAAATTTAAAAATACAATTCAGTTAACGCCGATCGATAAACTAAAGTAACATATCCCAACAAGTTAGTAGTCGTTGAGTGATATTTTTTAAATATACTTCAAAAAAAACTTATATTTTCAAGAATTACAAGTTCAATCGCCATATACAGTAATATATATATAAATATTTGATTACATATATATTGCAATTATTTATTCGGCATTATTTGAAACAATTTATTTAATTATAAAATCAATTATCGAGAGATTTGTATTCGAATTGTTCAATGTTGACATGTTGAATGTTTTGATATTTTTTCTTATTTCTTAAAAAATACGCACCGCAGTGGATATAGCGATCATATGCTAATCTATCGTTATGCACCGATTTCAATTCCCAAAATATATGGACAGAACTAAACGATTTTGTTTGGTGATCCATTAAAAACAATGGAATTAAAAAAACATTTATCATTCGATAATTGCAGACCAATTGGTAAATTGTTATATACTCCTTGACGATGAAAAGTTACTCAACTACTAACAATTCGTTTATGGATTGGAAAAAAAGTATATCACACTGATGAACGCTTTTCAGAAATTAACAATATCATTCCACACACATACATAAAATAGAAATATTTACATATTTTAATATGATTATTTCGAAAACAAATTAACGTGTACCACGGATAGTTGCATATAAAACAACACTTTGGTCCAGGGGAGAATGACCGTCCAAGGTGAAATAAAAAACAATAAAATAAAACACTTTTTATAAAATTCACAACCAATTAAATATAACACAACACCCGCTCATATACCATTAATTATATTAAAATAACATATGTGCGCATTTTATTCTCAATAATATTCACATTTTTTAACCTATTATACAATTGTTGTATGTTATCGTATGATAAATAAATTAATTATTTGCTTCTCTATGGCTCATTCCTTCACTTTCTATATATTGTATATATGTTATATTGTATATTTAATAATATGCAAATATGAATTCTTAATCCTATAATCAATAAATTTATTTAATTAATTATAATCAAATATTTTAGGAAAAATAAAGTTAAAAAAATAAAAAAAAAATTAAGAATTTAAAAGTAATAAATAAACAAAATTATGTATAAATTATTTTTATATTATTAGGAAAATTACAATTTCTTAAATATAGACGCCAGCGGCAGTCTAATGGTGCATCGTTTGATGTTACATATATCCAATATATATATATATATGCAAACACATATGGACATGACATTTAGTTTCGATAAACAAGTTTTCAAATTTATATATATTTGAATGTTTAGATTGCTTTTAGCAATAATGCTTTCAGACGTTTAGAATTATCCTATTTATATATATATATATATATGGTATATTTATTACCATTCAATATATAGTGAATCCCATTTTTAGAAACGATTTAATGCAAAAATATCAATGAAAACATATTACACATATGCAAAACATACCGCACACTGTTTTTTTTATTAATAAAATTCAGGTTATTATACATTTTACTGAAATTAGAATTAGGTTTTTGACCTATAAAATATTGTATTTTAAATATAAATCAACGATATATTTTTAATTATGGTATTATTGTAATAAAATATAATTTTCTTAAAAACGGTATATATAATTAATAAAAGTATTATATCGGAATTTAATTTGGTGTTTTTGGGATAATGTAATGTAATGATATTTGCAAAAATCCTGTAGATTAAATTTTATTATATATGGGTAAATATGAATATGGGTATGTGATCGATAGGGTAAAGAGTATTTTGCTCAACAGCGCAATAACGATTGATCTATAAAGCAATAGTCTGTAACAATTTCTTATAAATGAACCGGTAAGGAAATATATTTTAATAAATTTCATCGAACGTTAACGTTTACATAAAGGACATTTACATTTTAACAATGAAATAACTGATGATGAGAAACAAAGAAATAATTACTATACGTATATGAAATTACTTAAAATTAATATAATAACAAATAAGTTAGCTATATATATAGATGGAATACTTCCAACTTACGTTAGTATACATCATGCAGTTATAATATACAATAAATTCTATATTAAATGTAAATGTATAGACGACGATACCTTTCTTTTTCTTGAAAAATTTTTCATTCAAATATTAAATATTTAAATATTTATTTATAATGTGTATGTGTTTGGTGTATGTGTGGATATCTACGAAAATGATTGTGCATTGTGTTACAATGATTACATTCACAAGTCACAACATCCTTATAATAATAAATATAAAAATATATATATATAATTATATAATAACAAGTAAAATAATCTAATCAAAATTGTGTGTCGTACCGGAAATATTTATGTATATTAATAATTATACTATACGCGCAGTATTATAACATGTATTTGTTTGTATATTATATAAAAATTAATATAACAATTTCGTTATCAAATATATTAAAAGAAACACACACATTTTCGTTGATATGAATTTATAGAGAAATAATACAATAATCGTATTTAATAATACAATATATATAAATGGAATACATCATTCGCAGTTAAATTCAACGTTTTTTTTTAACCCATTTCCGTCCCTCAATTAGACAAATTTTTTCGGATGATAATAATAAGAAAAAAAAAAAAAAAATCAGTTGTATTTTGTAATACCATGCCCATTAAAATAATGGGTTAAGTTAAGATTAAGAGGTTATAATAATATGGTGATGATTCCAAAATTGAACATATTATAAATGAAAATCTTCATATATATAATAGCAATGAAATTAAAGAAACATCTATCATTCTACAATTGCAGACAAATTATATACTCCTATGCGGGCACATACAATGTTTTGGTATATATGCCATATGTTACACGTGATAATAATATTTTTACTGGATATTTGGTTTAACAATTAAATTATAGAAATGATAATATGGGCAATAATGTTGCATACAAAAAAGCACAAACAAATATATACCACAGAAGAATACTGAGCTGCGGTGACCCTGCCTGAATATCATTTTCTAGAAACTTCATATTCAATTGTTCATACATAATCCCATTATAAATTTATGATTAAATTTTCCATAGGTTATTGATAATTACCGTGGTGGTGATCTTTCGTAGCTCTATAGCATGCATTAACATCCTGTATTAGGGGAGAAATTGTGCTGTACAATTCATGAAAATATATATCAAAACTCCAAATCTAATATTTCATCGGATAAAAACATTCACGCAATTGTGGTTGTTATCCTTTTACAGAATTAAAGGGTACACTTGTATGGGATAGGGTTGAAGGGGTGGTCGAAACATATTTATTTTCAAATGTTATAAATGCTCAGGGTAGAAAAAAAGCTTATATCCAAAATTTCATCAAAATCTATGTGGTCATTTTTTTTTCTCAAATTTATTCAGAAATATACGCAGTATAGAGGATATTACGTTATCAATTGTTGTAGTTTGGTAACAAAAGCTGGAAATCAATACTCTGTAATGATTTCCATATTTATCGTAACGACTATTTAATTATATTGAAAGTAATACAACTGGTGCACATGATGCGATCCAGTAAATGATACATATAACCGCATAGATAGCCAATTATTGTAAATGTAAGTGTGTTTCATTAATTACATGAGAATTATTTTCATTCCATATAATACATGGGCAATTTTTTTTTTTTGAAAACGGTGATCGTTAACCTTTTGAATGTTTTCAATTGATGTATGACAACTTCCTTTCATAGCCAAATGAAGTTTTGGGAAAAAAAAAATAGTCAGAAGCAGCCGAATCTGGCGAATAATTAATTAATGAATCCCTATCAAATCCGAATACATACAATTCTTAAATATAATAATACATTTTCATTAATTTTTCGAACGGATGGTATACGTTATTATTATTATGTTAACGCATATTTTAAACTAGTGTTTATAAATAATGTAATTCATAGAAACATATACACTTATAATGAGTTAAGTTCGTCACTTAAATTCATATGTACAATATTATGTATACGAAATATTGTAGTAAATGTGGACGTATATATAGACGTGTCGTACTATATTCACTTATTGATACACATAAAGTATCCAAATTGTAAGAACTTTATAAATGAAAAATATAAAATACAATTTTTTTTTCTTTTACAATTAACTAGTCGAAAAACGAAAAAAGGATATAAATATATATATTAAAAAAAAAAAAATATAGATACATTAAACTCATTAAATTAATTTATGTTTAAATAATTAACAGTCAGTAAATATTATTTATAGATTGTGGGAACATATTTTTGTTTTTAATTTTTGTGAATTAAACAACATTAAACAAAAATATGTTTGTAATAAATAGGGTAATAACATATGTGTAGTCACTCGCCTGCCATATAATAACATAAATAATCTCATGCTCACATATACTATAAGTCGATACATGGATAGATAAAATGAAGATACATTTAAAAATATGATAATTATGGGTTTATATATTAAGAGGAAAAAAATAGGTGTACATTAATTAAAAAGCGGAAAAGTTGAGTTTCCGTTTGTTTTCCTTTATGACAATACTTATTTTAATAACATTTATAAAATTTAATTTGCAATATATTTAAAATCAATTCTATATAGAATAGTTTTGTAAACACATGAATAATGAATACATATGTGTGAAATATATATATGAGAATGAATCAATTCGTTATTTATAAATTTAAAGAGCATTTATATTTATTTTTAAATAACGATGACAATACTTTTTTTTTTTTTGTATAAAAGACTGACTATGCAAAACTGGTAACATCAATTTATGGCAGAGCAACAATAAAAATCAAATCTAGCATTGATCGTTACATGAGAATTGTATTGAATCAAAAAATAAGTTTTATTTCCATTTTTGATTATAATTTATGTTTTGTATAAAAAAGTAGGCAATAAAATTGTATTTTTATTTTCCTTAACAATAACATATATTAATAAGGGCACCCAATAAATCTTTAGAATCAATGCAATGAGCCCGTCAATTTATCTATATATACATATAGCGTTAGTCATTCTTGTTTATGACTTAACAAATTTTTAAGAGATGAATGTTTCAGAACAGAATTTAAGAATGTCCATATATGGATATATTTGTAAATTTGGACAACTATTTAAGGGTGCGTTCATAACCCTACAGTACTACAGACACCTGACGAATTGACAAAGTAATTTCCATGGATTTTCAATCTATAATACCTTTACTAATTTGATGTAAATGCGTTTAAGATATAGGTATAAAAATGTGATAATGTTTTAATGTACAGCGATTCAATATAAGAGTCACACCTAATTTCTATGAATCGATATAAGTGTCGCTGTCTTGCATTATATTCAAAAAAAATTAATTTTATTTATATATGAATTATCTTTTGAAATGTGTTTTAAATGTGAACTGTAATGGATTAAGATATTACCATAGCAGATACTGAATGTGAGTGGAATTGTTGATTTAAGAATTAAGTACATTTCAATGACTTTAAGGATATTTTTTTTTAAATTATGCATGTCATACTTCATATGAATGAGTATTAAACTATAGGATTTATGTAAACTTGACTATTCCTATTATAACAATAAATTCAAAGGTCAAGGATATTGCAAGGATTTACTTATGATACATCAATTACATGTACAATTTTGAAAAAAAAACGAAGTTAACAAGTAATGGTTTCTCGACAAAGATTATAGAAATGATTTTTTTTTTAAATCGCTTTAATCAATGAAAGTTGTTATGTTAATAAACGAACAAAATTTGAGAAATTCAATATCATGTGTAGAAATTATTTATAGAATTTAATTTTTATATTTTAATTAATTAAGTATTTTATTAATAATTAAAAAAAAAAAAAAAAAAAAAAAAAAAAACATCCTTGAATCTCACAAAAAAAAAGACACTTCAATATCTTCATAATATAATCTCTATTATTATCTATATACCAATTTTTTTTTTGCTCGATAATTTAATGTTTGACATTCTTAACAAATTAATTGGAATAATAGTAAAACAATATGGTGCTATAAATTAATAATAATTTCGATAATAAAAACAGGTTCCTAACCAAAAAAAAAAAAAAAACATTCTCACGTTCTTGTTCAAAATAAATAAAATGAAAATAAAATAGATTAAATAATAAAATATTTAAAAAGTTACCATAAAATCAATTAGTATATAAATAAAAAAAAAAAGAAATCCTTTTTCTAAAACCGGTTAATTAATGTTATCAGGAAAAGGGTTTAATTAGATATACTATACAAAAAAAAAAATTTAATGTGTTATATTTTTTATTTTTTTTCTCCATTCTTTGCCTTTTATGTTTCGAAATAAAAACACGTAATTTCTTATAACATAAAATGATTACTTTTTCTTTTCCTTTCCCTTTTTTTTTAATTTTCATATAAATATTATATTACTTAAAAAACAGTTGCGAGAAAAAAAATAATCACATTGAAAACTATAAAGATTTTGCTGTTAGTATAATTTTAAATTGTCTTTATCTGACTGGTGTCAATGTAACATACAAAATATAAATATCCTATGAATAACATAATGCTATAATTGACACATATTTGATACCAAAAAACACAATTAATCTGAATTAAATGGACAATATGCAAATACGACTAATATGCAAATATTTATCGATTGTTTGTTTGTACGTTTTTCGTATTATGAAATTATTTAATATATATTATTTTATGGTAAATATTCTGGTATATATTTTTATTCACTATACTGTGTTAATAGCAGTATAAGATAAAATATTATCTATATATATATTAAAATACATAAGGTAAAATTAAAATTATACGTTTCTATATAAAATGAATGTATAAAGATATATATAAAATATACCGGCATATATATATTTGTGCGTACAACACATATGCAGTTGTATGTATACATTTATAATTTACATTTACGCAATTTAATGCGTACACGAGTATATATTTTTAAAGTAAAAAAAAATATACTATCACCATGACACAAGATGAACGATGGATTTATGATTGATATAGTGCGGCGGAAGCATACAAAGAAATTTATATATGGTACACATAAACAATTTGGGGGATATGTATTATCGTGTATATGATAATGATATACACATACAATCGGTGGTAATTTGGATAAAAAAAAACTAAAAAAAGTATTACATAAAAAACCCTTTAACAACTATGTAATAATAATAATAATAATAATAATAATAATAATGTGTGTGTGGACATGAATGATATATTTGATTTCACGCAAATATGTTAATATAAAAGCTCTTCTTATATATATATATAGTGAAAAGCAATTGTAGAAATTATTTACGCTATTACATGCCGCATATATGCGGTACATACGAAAAAATTGCAAATAAATTGATTTCACAAAAATCATTTTATTATTATTGCATTGCAAGAAATTTTTTTCTAATTACAATACATTTTTGTAATCAATTAAAATACGCAATATATGTCCTATAGAAGTTCGATTCATCAAATAACTATTATATATACAATATAATAACAAAAGAAGTGGACTATAAATTAATAGATATCAGAAAATCGTCAAACAGGTCAACACGTTCGTGAAAATGTCAAGTTACTATATATATATATCAATGAATTGGAATAAAGAAGAACCGGTGTGGGCTTCGCGAATAAGAAATTCTATACTCCACATATTTATTATTAAGTTATTTTCTGCAGTTGTGTCTTTTAGAATTCAATTCTTAAATTAGAAATTTTAAAATTTTTGTTTTAAAATATAATTGAAATAATTCATAAATAATTAAAGGATAAGGAAAAATTATTGTTCACTTAAGTTTTACTTTATCAAAAAGCATTTATTAGCTCAGTGATATCACAAATACACAACAATATAATATATAATATCATTTGTTAAATAATCTTAAGAAATTTTAAATTAGAATTAGAAATATATAAAGAAATAAATAATAAATAAAAATCGCATAAAGCTTTAAAAGCTCTACTGCAAATAAATGGAAATCGTAAGAAGTGTTCCATAAATAATAATAATGATTTTCTATATATTTTAATTTTAATCAATTTATAAATATTAATGAACATTCATAAATGAAATTGTCATCGACTGAGAATAAAATTGAAGTTTAAATACTATTTATTGGCGATCGCCTATTATTTACTGGCAAATTATTTTCTGTGTAGGAATTTTGTTTGAAATTTTAAACATAGCATAGCAATACATAATCATCTAATATGTTGGGTTAACCCATTCGGTATACGAAATAAAAAATTGGTGCTTATAAAATATGAATGTGTATTGTTGAAATATTTTTTGTTGAATTTTTACTAAACTAAATTAATAAAAGGGTTATAGTATATTTATAGTTAAGGAATAAAAATAGTATAAAATAGGAAAATGGTTTTAATAATATCCACATCAATCATAACATTCGGACGAAATTCTTAATTTTATTGTTATTAAAATAAAAAAGCTCTGGCTTACAAAAAAATATATACATTTGAAAAACTGTGATCGAATCATTTTTCTTTTTTTTTTTATCAATTCTACATAAATTAGACAACTAGTTGTAAAAATTACATATTTATAGGTAATAATGTCATGCAACAAAATATACCGAAAGGGTTAATTACATAATTTGCATATATTTATTATAATAAAAATTTGTTAATTTAGTTAATGTTTTGTGTTATTCGTTTGCACTATGTAAATGTATAACAATAAATAAATAATGCGGGAAAAGTATTTTTATACATAGCAATTTTTGTTGCCGGTTGCCCCAATATATTATTTCGTTTTATCAATCAATTCAAATACTTAAGTATTTACAAATAAGTTTATTAATAAAAGAATATTATTATTAAGAATTTATATTCAATGAAAATATTTTTAAATGTGTTATTTATTTCTTTTTTTTTTATCCACATATTATTAACAATAAAGCAATTATACAATGGTCAGTCAGTGGGTAAGAGGAATTTCCGGCATATGCTTATAATTCCAATACAATCTAAACTATATATAATACTTTTATTTTTTGTTAATATATTGAAATATTATTGATGCTTGGTATGGTATGTTGCAAAATTATAGCTATATACATTTTCTTTTAATAATATAGATTCTGAAAACCGACGTTTGTTGTCTACGATATGTAGACATAGGTATATATCAACTTTATTCGCTATAGAATATTTTTATGCATTTTTTGTTATTTAATTCAACACAATAGACTCAAAAGAATTTCAATAATATATTTTGTATACAACATTTTTTGTAACAATGATTTCTAAAGAGAATTTACTTGTATTAGAAAAATATTTCTGTTACTTAGTTAGTCACATACACTAAATAAAAAAAAATTATCATGTAAACATTTGTTTCACCTGCTCTAAAAATGAAATAAAGAAATATTTTATATGTAAAAAATAGTGGCGAGATCGCATAAAAATTACAAAAAAGAACTAAGAAAAATAAAGAAAAAAAAAGATGTACCGTGTAAAAAATTTACATTGCAAAAGATGTGATACGTGTCACATATAACGTTAACGAAAACCTATAGCAGAATATACTCCGCATACATATTATTGAGGATTTAAGTTCTTGCATTAAGATTCCTAAATCTGCATACATCTGTGCAGTTCAAAGAGAAATTATCAGTTTCAATGTTTAGCTTAAATTTTTCAAGAAAAATAAATCAATGTGATAGAGTTATTCTATATTGAAAATCTTAAATTGATATATATGCACGCGTATAATAATAATATAATAAACATTTATAATATATATATATATATGTGTGAGGGAAGTAAAATCATAGTCAAATTATTTATTTGTTAAGTCAGGGAAGCTTCTTTTTTTTTTTATCTTTTTATTCATCAAAAATATCTTCTGCTACATATATAAACAAAAAACTATTTCAAAACGACAACAAAAATTCTTATATTTATTTAAATTACAATAAATAGTGGACCTATATATATATAAATATAAATATGACAGAGACAAGTCAAACACATTTATATGTATATAGACATCAAGTGCATCTTAAATATTAAAGGATATATAAAACATAAATATTTCACGCAGTAAATCAATCATCCATACCCCTTATATGAGTTTCATAATATATATAAACATTTTTTTTTTAAATTATAATAATAAAATTATCCCTTCCTTAAAGCATATAATACTTATTATATTTTTACGGATAAAAATAAAAAAATATTTTTTTAGATTATCATAAAACATCATATTATTATATAGTTAACATCAGAGATGAAATGTGAAAAAATATTTCATGGATATGTAATTCTCTTCAATTATACTGAAATTTCTGAAAAATGTCTTAAGTTTATTGAATTTTATTTGAATGCTTTATTCGTCCCTAAATGTCGTATACAATGCATTGGTAATAAAAAAAAAATTTCCACAAAGAAAAAATACAATTAAAAAAGGTTAATAACATTTTTGTTTATAACAAAATAAAAATGTATTGTAATTTTTATGGTGATGTTATTTATATATTTTATATAAAATTTATGTTTTTTATCCCAAAATATATATAATTTTGATTTATCCAGGAAACGAAACGAATTAATAAATAATAAAAATAATAACTTAACTTATCGTTTTATTGAGATGTTAGGAAAAAAAAAAAAAACCCTTATTTATTCCGTAATTCATATAATAATTTTTGTTAAACATATGTAAGGTCCTTGTAACGTACTGACTCCTTGAAACACCAATTCTATACTGTTCAAATCCATTTAAAATATGGTATGGTATGTAAAATTTAAAAAAAAAAATCCTTGTAAGGTTCTTGCGGTTTCCTTAATCCTTGAAAAACCAATTCTTCTCAAATCCTATAGTGTAATTGTATTTTATAAGCTGTATCATGCAAAATTCAAAAAAAATCCTTTTTTCTTGTATCATCAATTCCGCTCATATAATTTCAAAATATGTTATTAACAAAAGCAAAAAAAAAACAATTAACACATTTATAAGAAATGTTTCTTGTGACCTTCATACACCACAGTTATAGGAATGTCATAGTGCGATTGTGATCAATTAAATGAATTCTTCTGTTATGATCATATAGTCTATAAAAATAGTGAGCTAAATGGTGGATAAAAATTCATCTCAAATGAAAAATTATTGGCCTTACTAAACATGCGAAAAATTTAATTAATCATATTATTTCCTTTCCTTATTTATTCAATAAAAATTGTATATTGATCAGGTAATTGATAAACTAATAGCTTAAAAATATCACTTTTTACAAATATAAAATATGTTGATATGGTTTGACGAAATTGTGAAATTGTGCAGTGATTAAATTGATGTGATTTATTTTTTGGTATTCAAAATAATTACTATTATGTGGTCATAGCGAACAAGGAAATTGGTGTAATACCAAATAACTACATCATTTGTATAAATAGGCAATTTTTAGAGGTCAATCCTTGTCAATTAAAAAACGATTTGATTAACTCTATTACGTCGGTTATATTAAATAAAATCAAGTAATTGTTGATTTGGCTATTGTATCATAGAGAAAATGATCTATATATATTCTACACATTTTCATAAGTATAGTTAAATTTTGCTAGCTAATAATGATAAATTTATATCCACAACAGCAACAGAGTTGAGAAAAACATTACGTCTTAACATACCATAAAGGTGAAGAAATGTTGTCCACAGTAAAGCAATTATATAAATATATATAAAAATAACCTGGAAAAGTAATCATATCATATTCGTAACGTTTTCGTCGATGGTTCTATGGGATTTGCCGGGAGAACCGATATCAATATTGAACTGAATGTCTTGGTTTTTTTTTTTTTTTTTTTCCTCGACTCGTCACCGCACAACAAAGTTATAAGGTATAGTTGTGTAGAAAAAAAAAAAAATTCGAAAAAATACATTAAAGACAATGAAAAATAATGTCAAAACCGATTTAAACAATAAAATAATATAATAAAAAAAATAATATTATTTAAAATTATTATTTTTTTCTAAATAATATTATTTTAGGAATGTCTTACAATTGAATATATGTAGAATTTGAAAAAAAGATAAAAGGAAAAATAATAACTCTAACAAAACAAAGAAAAAAATTAATTTAATAAAAGGGGTGATTCGCTTGAGAAGACAAACACAACAGGGAATTGATAAAGGGATGTTTCGAATACATATAATATTTATCGTACAGACAGAGTGTAATAACAAAGTTTCCTTTTAGAAATCACTAACCGTATTAAGAAATCAGGTTGTTAATATTTTTTTATTATAACATTAACTTTTGTTTCAAATTTTTAATTATAAAAAAGTTAATTATTTGTATCGTATGTAATATTCACATTAAATATGTTGAATTACATCATCAGTCTTTGAATGTACATAAACGCTGCAAAAACAAAAAATATGAGAACATATATTAAAGTTCCGATATTAGTCGAAACAATTTTAAGGTTAAACTATATCAAACATTCGAACCTTATAGTAATAAATAGTAGAAAGAAAATTACAAGCCCACCCACGAATATTATTTCAAAATGTTATTTCTATAGTGCATATAGCAACATAAAAATTTATGGATGTACATAATAGACCCTTACTGTGTTGAAAAAAAAAATATTTTAAGATTTAATAGGATCGTAATTTTATTATCATTAAATCAAAAATCTTTTGAAAATAACTTTTAAATGAAATGTTAAAAAGAAAATAATGAACTAGCGGCTATTGCACAGTTTTTTGAATTTGAAAAACATTACTAAAATATTTTTTGGATATGTAATTTATATAGGTATACTCCTAGAGTTATTATAAATCATGTGATGAATTTATAAAGAATTTGTTCCGATTGAAACAACTGAAAAATACTGGTGATTATTATTTAAATGTTTTAAAAACTTTTTTGTAAATCTTGTAAAAATTTTGCGTATATTTCTGGATACGTATAGACCGTTCGATAAGAAGAAATATGCAATGTCTGCAGTATAAATGAAAGAGAAATATTAAAATATATTATATTAATCTCAATAAAATATAAAATGCCAAATTGTTGAAAAAATTACTAATATTTTAATACTGGAAAAAAAAATTTCATACAAATAATTTTCATTGGGAAAATGGTATCGACTATAATAGTTTTTGACAAATTTATGATTTTATTATTTTTAATAACATGGACAATTATATATACTAAAAATTGAAATAAAATGTTTAAAATTTGGTCTCAATGGGGGATCACTCACATGTAATAGTTTTTCATATCCATATATGAATGCAGTAGCAATTGTGTTACCATCAACTCTTTATATGAGAAATTGCATTAATTATTTATCTAATACTAATCTACATCTATTAGTGTACAATATATAATAATACATTACGATAATAAATGAGACTATAATAAAGGTTAGAAAAATTGGACATTATGTATTGGATAAAAAAAAAAATCTCTTATTGGGGAGATCGTTGTAAAAAAAAAGAAAATTATTAATAGGTCTGTACATCTGGAACTGAATATTGTACAATATTAGTAAAACACCGCATAGAAAATGTGGTAATATAAGCAATACCTGGAAAATTTTATATAAAAGGAATAGATAATGTTTAATGTTATTAGTTAAAATGTATATCTATACTTTAAAATGCCTTCAAAATTATAGACAAACGTACACATCTAATATAATTATAATTATATAGAGAAATATTAAAATGATGTATCTGTATAAATAAAATTTGAGTAGAAACCAAAAATACAATTAAGATAAAATTGACTAAACGCAGATGTATACATATTCTAATTCGTTACTTTTGTTATAATAAATATTATTAAGAGTTTATATAGACGAACAATTGAATACCGCGTATAAAGATAAAACTAATATGTTATATAATTGTATTGATTATATTTTCAAATCATATAATAAAAAATCAAATTACTATAATTTTTTTTTTACCAATTCATATTAAAGTGTTCAACTGAATTTATTATAAGTCATCGTGTTGTTATATTTTGTATATAATTAAAAAAAAACCTATTTGGGTTTAAAATAAAAAATAAATATAAATCTACATATACTAATAAAATGAAAATAATAATAATAAGGTTTACAAAAATTCATAGAATATAAAATTCTTATTATATTTTTTTTTCTTGTTATTTATCATCTCCTATTTTTAATTTTTTCTCTTTCAAAAAACAGACATAGAAACATTTATTATAAATTTTTTAAAAACTAAATAATTATCTTTTAGAAAGGATTCACATTTGAATTTATAAAACACCTATCTATTGATATAATATAATACAACAACACAGCAGGATATTATTAGAAATTATGATTTTTGTATATTTACACACATATATGTAATTATGTAATAAATTGGAAAAAATACATAAACATTGTTTTTCAAAAAAAAAATGAAAACCACATTATCATGTTCAAAATAAATATTTCTAATAATTTAGAACTGTAATCTTATAACATTCATTCTAATCTTTCATTGTTTAAGTGATTTAATAAAAGATAAAATTAGTAATTTCTATATATATACAGATCCCCATATTATAGAGATGGGCTAAGTTACACTTTTATTTAACACAAACTATAATTTATAATAAGTGAAATAGTTGTAATGTAAGTAAGATAATGTAAAAATTTCATAAACATTAACTACTTAGGAAAGCATTTCGATTCGAATGTAAATGGTAAGAACTCAACGTATTCATTTTTGGTGATGCCCATATATAGCATGTAATAAAAAGAAATATAATCATATAGAATAAGAATTTTTAGAACTCGGTTTATCGGATGATCTTGTGATAGAAAATGTTTTCAAAATCTAAATAAAGTGAGGTGTGAGCATCACAAGAACATCTCATATGGTTTTCTAACAATCAAATACGCATTCGCATGACCACTTCTTAACGTGTTTAAATAGAAATTCTATTTTCACATATATATTACCGGTAAAAAAAGGATTTCGAATTCGCGTGACATACGGAATTAATTGATTGTACCTTATGGTGTAAATCATTTTTTGGTATGAATATATAATTTGAAATTCTTATATTAAAAGTATTCCTGTTGCTGCCATCCACCATCCAAATTCCAAAATAACATATATAATAATATGGATATTCCTATAATTCTGAAGATTTGCATTTTCATCCATGGGGGAAATTCTAGTACCCATATAAAAATTAAAAATTATATAGTGAAAACTAAATAATAATATAATAATACAAAATAAAGATAACAATAATATTATTTTTTACTATAACTTTTTTCGTGTTACTTATATTTTTGTTCATTTAGTAAATAAAAATAAACAAATCGATGAATCTTTCATATTGAATGAAATTTACCAAAAAATAGAGTTTAAGCTTCGCAATCGATCGCTTGGCTTAGGCTCCTCTTTAAAACCTATAGTCAAGGCTTAAAATCGGAAAAAAAAAATGTAAAACAGTGGCGAGTAATAGGCTCCGGTTTTCAATATCACTATATTTTATTATTTTATATTATAAATTATAACCGGAGTGAAATTAGACTAACTTATGAAAACAAATTTGAGTGTTCTTCAAACTAAATTTTCTGGCAAATCAACTTTTAAGAATTATCATAATTTTTTTATTACGGGTCATAGTTTTAAGGGATTTTTATTTTTCTATACAGAATTTCAAATTTTAATCAATTCCAAATTTTTTCATAAAACAGATTTGTAAAATAGATTCACACACAGTCAAAAGATATGACCTATTTTCCAATCGATGACAGAGAAAATTTAAAGAAATTTGTGGTACTGTACAAAAATTGACAACCGAATGGTACAAAAAATTAATTTATACACTATCATTATTCCATGCAATCAAAGGGGTCATATCTTTTGAATGCGTGAATGGATTTTAAAAATCTCTTCTATAAAAGATTGGAAATTGATTATAATTTGCAATTCTGTATAAAAAAAAAAAATAGAAATAATTCAAAAAGATCATAATTCTAAATTATCGATTCGTCGGAAAATTTAGTAAGTGGACAATTCCAATTTTTTTTCATAATATACAATTTGGCTACCAGAAAAATATAGTTAAATTGCAATCTGAAAACATAATTTGATGCATTGCCACTGCTATAAAAAAAAAACGGAAATTATGTTCTCTAAGCTGAAGTTTAAGTTAAATGTGAGGCTTAAGCTTGCACTGAAAAATCGGGTGCTTTTAAATAAATTAAAAAGTGTTAATTACTTAATTCCCGATCGCATCCTTAAAGCATCGCGCCCAGCAATCGTCGACACCCTGCATTGTATAGCATAAATATATGTCTAAGCATAGAATGGAAAGTCGTTAACAAAAATATAATTTTAATTAATAGTCAATTCTCGTATATATCCATAATTATCTATTAAAAATGCTCTCCGTATATCCCCTTTTATATTACACATATAATATACATTAAATTACTATGGAACAACATACATACATCATCATGGTTATGCTTATAATATCACTTATAATATAATATTGTATATATATCCAAATAAACAAATATAAATACTCGTATACTATATAGAAATAAAAAAAAATCATTTATGTATAGGTAATGTTAATGAATATATATATCTCTGAGGTATACGTTCATTATAAGAATAAAAATTCTTTTGTAACATTTTATTTATTTATATTTTATATAAATAAAATAAATGTTATACGTTTTGTTTTTATTTTAAATTCAATTCAACGGAATCAAACGGAAAGGGTGAATGCACCTCTGCCATATAAACACTGAAGAAACATGTATATGCATGTTTTTATCATTAACAGAAATATTTATACTTATACAATATATATTTCAAAAACATATTATATATTTACTTATATACATACATAAGCTTTATTTTTTCTTATATATATATATATATTTTATACGAGTATATTAGTTAGTTAGTTAGTTAGTTAGTTAGTTACACACAACACATTTATACATTTTTAAATACATATACGCATAAGTAATGAATTATAAGAAAAATACACAGATCATAGTTTCTGTGGAGAGGAAACAAGATATATGCGTTAAGAATATATAAAAAAAAAAAAATAATAATAATAAATAAATAAAAAATAATAATAATAATAATAATAATAATAATATGTAATAATCAACATATAAAATTCTATAAAGATTTTAAAATACCGCACCCATATTTTAAATTTATACATATTATAATAATACAATATATATATATATTTATATATAAATTTGTGTGATATTATACATTTTTTTAGGAGTTATTATATTTATTACTTTATATTAAATTTATTTCAGTTTATATATTTGGCGATTATGTGACACAAAATAAAAAACCCATAACCTAAAACATTATTTATATACCTATATCATATATATATATATACCACCACCATGGGGCACCACCATCACCACCACCATACACTATTACATTATATATTTGTTATATATTTAATATACTATTTTATATATATTATATACTTGCGTATACACTACACCTCGTATATGAATATATTATGTACAATATTAAAGAAGAAAATATATGTTATATCTGTAACTGACATCAATTATTAATATTTAATATATGTTAGATAATTTTAAATACACAATGAATCTATTTATTTATTTATTTATTTATTTTTTGAAATAGAAACGTCCTGTATGTATGAGCTTATGTACATATCAAATTATTGAAATTGATGAGGATAGTTAATATGAGTATATATAATATTATTATTATTATTATTAAAATTAGTATATTATATTTGATTATTATTTATTTAATAATATTTACATAAAAATTTATATATTTATATGGTAGAAAAAATTGATAACAAAAAAATCTATGATGATTTTTTATTTCGTGTGTACACGTGTGTGTGCATTAACTAAATCACAAACGAAAATAAAATGTTATGTGAAATAAACCAAAAATTCTTATTATTAAAAATTATGAATATCTTATTTTCTTATATAAAAATTAAATTTTTGTAACGTTTATTTTTCCTATATACATATCGCGTTATATACCATGTATATATATATATATATATATATATATATATATATATAGAAGTATATAATATACCATCATGTATTCTTTAGTTGATTATCAACAAGTTCTTTATTTATTATTTATATAACTCTAAAACATCGTATATCTTATTACATTCATTTCATATACATATTCTATATACAATGTATTGCAGGGTGTCCACAAGACGTTTACATTCCTTCAAAGGGGTGATGGGTGGCGAGGCTGGTGGGGGGGGGGTACATAATTCTAAGTCGAAATTAATAATTGACATTTTTTTTCATTTATGGATAAGTTTTTGATATACGGTCCTTATAGCATTTGTTTTCGATAGTCTTATCTTTAAAGTACCTACGAGGGGTGTTCGATATATTTCCAGTGACTATACACATCCACCATTATTTAAAATTTTTACGGTTTCCATTGGAAACAACATTAAATGAAAAGCCATGATGTAAATTTTCAAACCAATCGATAAATTAGTTTATTATTTATAATCCAATTTTAATACGTTCATTTTTGTATTTTACAAAAACAGGATAAATTACAAGTTTGTGTATGAATTGCAATAACATTTTTATGAAACGATTATCAGCGACAAACATCAAAAAGAATATGGATAATATTTTGCGTAAGTTATCACACCCATATATCGTACGAAACCATTCGTTTTTGGGTAGCTAAATTTAAACGAGTGGTGGTAAGACCGTAAATGATGAAGAAACATGTGCGGATGACCAAAACCGGCAACATCCATTGAAGTGGTAAGAAAAGTACAAGATGCAGTGACAAATGACGTCGAAAAAATAAAAAAATACGAAAAGTTCAAAATATCAAATGATAGTATTGGTAGGATATTACATGAGGAGGAATTGAAAAAAAAAGCTATATAGATGAAAAATTTTTACCAACAATACAAATTAAGTGAATTTAATTCGGTCTATTGTAAATTTTTCGAATTTACCTTTTACTTTTCAATGTTTAAGGTACACTTTAATGTTAAGAAAAATTCTTGTTTCTCGAAAACAGAGCCATTGTAAATGAAAAAATATTAATTAGTAATATCGACTTAAAATGAAATGTCTCCCATCACCACCACTCTCCCCCCATTGACGGCATTCACACCGCTCGCGACCACCCTGTATAATACCATATCTTATATACTTTCAATAGTTGATATTTTATTTATATTCCACAAATATATTTATTTAGTTATTTTTTTTTTTTTTTTGAGTTTGTAAAAGGGATAACTTAACAAGTTAGTTTATTGTTGGAGGGTTAATGAACTTTTGTTTTATCTATGTAAATTTCATAATGTGATGATTGTGTGCGAGAATGAATAAACTACACCTATATATATATATAAAAAAAATAAAAATATTCATAATACAGTGAACGAAAATAAATTAAAGTCAAGTAAAAAGAATTTATAATTAATGTAATACAAATATAGCATTAAAAATGGGACAAAAAAAAATGTAAGGTGTTTTATTAAATCTATATTATATCGTTTTAATAATAAATCACATTCAATAGAGTTCATTAATAAATCGTGTATGAAATACAAAAATAAAATAAGGAACAATGATGCCAGCAACATGTAAACCACACCTTACGCAGTGTAGTTTACAAGATACAATATTGGGTGGTGAATTTCTTGACGATTGTTTTCAATTTTAGTCATGATATAGTCATCGTATTTAAAAAGGCAGTAATTAAAAGGGAATCAAGGACATTCCAAGGATCTTATAAGGATTTTTTTTTCATTCCTAAAAAATAACCCACAATTGAAATACATCTATTCATATGAATGTTTAGTAAGTGCATCATAAAATTTTGATCTTTAGGACAAACACAACGAATAATGCTTAGCAAAAACTTCAAAAAAGCAAAATTAAAAAAAAAAATATTAACCATTTTGCAACACTTGGAACAATTCAATTTTTTTATATGGAATCGTATGAACAAATGAACATTGTTTTGACCGATGCAAAAAAAATCCACTGTGTCACTTAATACGTTGTATTTTGTCTAACACATATAGAAAATACTTTAAAACAGTTTCACAGTTTCAGTTATACATAAATCAATAAAAGCAGACACCAATAAATGACGTTAGGCCGGATTAATTTATTAGAAAATGATTTCGCGGTTATTCACAGGGTGTACATGTCTATATACCATATATGTATAACTATTATTATAACATTGTGGAAAAGGTATATAAAATATTACAATAATTTCTTTGTTAATTTTATTCAATGAAAACATGTGGTTATGTATAGATAGGATGAAAGAATAAAAACCAATATTCTATCAATAAATTAATAAAAATATGGGTATATAAATATGATAAAAAAAAATTTAAATTATTATAATTTTTTATGCGGCAGTTATAAATTGTAATATATTCCATTTGTATGTTGAATATACAATATTTATACAAATTTTTCTAACAATTGAAAGTTAAAAATGAACAGGTTTTTGTAAAAATTTATTTATAGGCGGTTTTATTCTATATTCTTCTCATATATAATATATAGCTACATTCTATAAGTATAGTATATTTAAGGAATAATAAAAATTCTTTTCAAAATAATTTCAGACTCTATTGAAACTATACAAAAACGTCATTTATGTGTTATAAATAACAAAATATATATATTAATATATATCTGAAATAATATATAGACACGAAAGAATATAAATATATATCAGAAAATGAAAATATGATAAGCACCCAACTGGAAAAATAAAACTTCAGCTACATGGCATGGCATAGCAGTACAGCTAACATAAATAAAATAAAACAATATATCCTAGTAACAATTTGTCCATACTTTGAAAATTTCCGTGGAAAAAATCCAAATATTTTCCATCTAAAAGCTACATTTGAATGTGGTCAAAGAATATCCATAGATTTTCCATTTAAAATAATACGAATTATTATTATATATATCCGTATAAATTATCATCGGAAATATATGGATAATGTAAGAATATATTTTATAAAAATCTATATGGATAGAGTTGCACTTATCATATAAAATTCTAGCGGACATCCGTAAAAAATCTATTGATATTTGCTCAGATTGATACTACGGACTACTACATATTATGCGGACATTTTGCGGACAAACTACGGACAGTGTTACTAGGGTATATGTATTTATGGGATTGGGTATAAGGACAGCTAAAGTATCTGAAATAAGTATATTATTAGTATATACATTGTGTCAAAAAATTTAATGTAACCGATTATTTATAAATTGTAATACGTTCTAGATGTGCGTTTTGATGTGCGCGTAAACGTCAACACCAAAAAAAAAATAAAAATATGGTGAAAATTATTTGTAATACATTGCAATATAGATTGAAAGATTGAAAATTGATAATATTTTAAAATTCTGTAAATAAAAATGGAATGCCGATATGAACGAAATTAAAGTGAAAAGTTGTTAATTCATATATGGCCAATGAATATGGAAAATTTAATTTTATTACTTATACGCACAAGCCAACCGAATATTTTAGTCCGTATATTCGTATATTATTAAATTCGTGCACATTTTTTTAAAAGTCGTTAATATTCAAACATTGCGATTGAAGAAGAAAGATGGTGATGGTGATGGTGTGATGGTGATGGTGATTGTGGTGGTATTGAATATAATGTAAAAAACCATTTTTATATATTTAATTTATAGTTTTTTGCACATCAGATAGACCATATCATAAACATTTTTGTTTACTGGTAATATTTTTTTCTGTTTGTTACACAGTGTAAAAAATAATAATTTTATAAGCAAAGGAATATAAAATTGTAAAGGCAGTAGTGGAATTCATTAGAAATATAAATTTTATATACATGGGTTATATTATAAGAATTTTTTTTTGACTAACATATATTTTACCTGCAAAATTATTTATTTATTTATTTATTTTATTATAAAGATCTGTGGTAATAAAATCTCATTTCTTTACATATATTAAAAAAAAATATTCAACTATTTATATTGATATATACAATATACGACAAAGTATACATATACACAAGTCAAAATATATACTATATATCAAGTAAGACCATATAACTACAATTAAGTAGTTGAAACACTCATTAAATACATATTTGCATATGCAATATTTTCTAAATGCAAGTAAATGTAATTTATACATTGCATGTATTATAAACACAACAAATAATAATTATATTCATTATTATAATCATTTTTTTTTTTTTTAATATAATAGGTGTATGCATATGATTCCTCTAACTTATACGCATATTATTATTGTGTGACAATAATAATAATAATAATAATAATAATTATATCCTTTTTGGCAGGTAAACAGAAACATATATATATAAAAACTTATAATTCGATATGTTTTCTTTTCAATAAACGTAAAAATATAATTAACAATGATAATTTATTGGTATGAAATAAATGTCTGTAAAATTTTGCACATGAAATTTGTAGAGTATATGTGGAAGGCGTGCCCACAGTTTGTTATAGTTTATCCTTTCATTTGAAGAAAACGGCTACGGAAAGCTGTGTATCGATTGTATAGGTAGCCGTTTATGATGATCACGTGTTGCAGCTTAAAAAAATTGTATATACGTTGCATTACAGGTGCGGTAATATTGTATTCAGTAACAAGGACCTGTAAAAAACCACTGTAAAATTTTGAAGATAAAGAATTTTCAAGCTTTATTCAACAAAAACTGAAAAATAAAATTTGCAGAAATATTAAATATTAACCGCCGTCAACTAGACAACAGACAAGCTTTGGGCAGCATCCGGCGAACGAAGGAAAATGTGTGTCGTATATGTATTAAAATAAAATGAGACATTGTAAGTTAAAAAACCACTTGAGAAATTTTGCTTTAACGATACAAAAAGAAAGTTGTGCAACTGGGCCAGACATCAACCACATACAATCAGAATGCAATAACTATATGGAGAAAGAATACTTTGTTGTATATTATAACTGGAATCAAGTATTGAATGAAAAAGGACAGGAGTACGATTGTACTACTCCATCCAGACTTCTCTTGACTCTGCCACTAATTTCAATAGATCCAGCTCAGACTTTTCGAACAACACCTCAATTCCTACGAAGAAGTTATAGATTTGGATCGATTAATGGTTGACCTCACAACGACGAATAGTTCTGTAAACACGGAATTCATATAATTTACCTCAAACAGAATCATAGCAGCACAGACAAATAGTTTTATTATTAAATTCAATCATTTTGTTATTCAAATAAATAGCTATTTATGGCAACAAAAAAATTGACATTTCATATGCATAGACTTATTATTATTATTATTATTATTATTATTATAAAAAGATAAAATTAAATTACTGAACACAGATATAAATTTACTATATATTTATAGCTATACTTTGTATATGGAAATGCCAGGACTGCAATATAATATCCTGAGACAATATTTATATGGTATCCGTGGTGTGAGTATTTTATAAGATGAAATATATCTATATATATATAGATATTTATGTTTTGGTTGAAATGTATAATATAACATAATGTTGTACGTGTATTTTATAAAATTATAGCCAGAAAGATTCATATACATGCGGTAGACATTGTACCCGTAAATATATACAATTTATAAGAAAAATATAAAATGTGAATAGAGATGAAATGTTTTATAGCTTAATTACAAATATTACTATAATAATAATAATAATAATGAACAACAAAAGAAACAAAAGAATAATAAAAATACAGCGTTAAATTTCCTTTATCTTTGAAAATATATCGTTATCATATAAAATTCTTTTATTATAGAATGGCAATTTAACGCTCATTTTTTCAGTATTATTAATGGAAATTATGCATTACTACAACAAAAGTTGCCCGTATTTATTCACAAATAATTGTAATGTATGTTTAAAATGCATGCACAATACGTTTTTTTTTTTTTTTTGAATACTTGTATCAAATCACAATTCAATACGGGTGCATTTTATAAATTTGTATATATTTTTTTATGTAATGCATGTAGTTGCATATACTTTTAATATACGTTATTCAACTACAATAATTTTATGGTATACTAAATAATAATGTCCGACATGGATAATCAAGAAAAAAAAAATAATGTACATTTAAATAAATACGCATCCTTATAAACTCATAACTGTATTTAAAATAGGATTATAAGTTATATAATAAATATTTCAAAAGAATAAATACTATCCCAAATGAAAATTTAATGTCTTAATTTATTAAATGAAATAAAATATTTGAATTAATTAAATAATTTGATTGGTTTTTTTTTTTAGGGAAAAAAAGAACATTACATTCATGCGACGAGCGGGGTCGCTAATAAATAAATGGGGCTCGCATCAACAGAAGAAAAAAACAGCAACAATCAGCTGCGGTAATGTTATGTTTTTTGTAAAGATGGTGTAATTTTTTCTTCGTTTATTTAGAAAAAGGTAAAACATTATTAAGTAGTTTTATATTTTTTCATCAAACTTCCTTAAAAATATTTACTCAGATCAGTTCTACTAAAAAAAAAAAAAAAAACATGTCATGATGATCTTTTCTCCGATTTGCTGAAAATATAGGATATGCTATTTTTAATATGAAATTATTTTTACATGCAGTTCCAAAAAATTGTTCATACAAAATAAAATTGATACTTAGAGTAGATCTGATGACCACATTGTTGAACTGGATGATCTTCTGACAAATTTGGATGAAATTAGTAGATATATGTAAGTTTATATTCTGGGATTATATTCTGCATGCGGGTGATACTCAGTTCTATGTATGATTAGATTAGGTACGCGTAGCACAGATAAAAGTAGAAAATATAGTTAATAAATTATGCTACTACGCAATTGTGTTTTTTTTTTTAATTCTCTTCAAGTACCGCATACCTAAATAAAAAAATTATCTTGAAAATATCCTCTGATTTATTTTGTTTACATTTATGTTTATCATTCACTTTTAACACGAAAAAACTTAAACTAAAAACAGATGAAATACAAATACAATTTAGTCGAAATGAGATAAGAAATGTTCAAGTCTTATATATAGATCATGATTTCATTAAATTCTTTGAAATCTTTCCTTTTATTTTGACCAAAATATGTGTGAGTAAATAAACTATTCAAATTTAACAAAATTTAATTTGTATGCGATATCAGAAAAAATATAATATTCGAGGCAAACAATTTAAAATGATGTGATAATATGAAAATGTGAATTTAGTGGTGACCTCAAATTCTATAACAAACAAGTCACCTATAAATTTTCATTGGATTGATAATTCAAATATTTAATATATATTATTATATAAATCAATGTTGAATCCATCAAAAATTGACCATTGAATATTGAAAAAAATTTTAAACGTTCCACCTTTTGATTGATATATATAAAATATGGTTTTTAACTTGTAATTGTATACACACATCGACAATAATATACCATATATTTATATAATACCCGCAACTGTCCCGTCTACAGCTAATTTATAAAATGAAATTTATTGCATAGAAAAATACAAATAATAATAATAATATTTTACACGCAGGTCATTGTTAATTAAAATCTAATATAACTGGTTTCAAATAATACACAACCACAATACAATGTTCATCTTCCATTCAACGTTGACATAATTGCGGTTAACTTTTATATAACTATAAATATCGTGTATAAATATATATATATACACAAAATAAAACATGATATTAAAATTATTGTGTGTTAACATGTTTTATATGTGCCAAAACTAATCAATCTAATGTACCACCGGCCGCATATATCAAAATAAAAACCAGTTGACCAAAATCATATAATATAAAGATTAAATGAAGAAACGAAATAAAAATTTAAATTCACCAAAAAAAAAACTATATAACCCATTACATGACAGTTCATCAATTTTTCAATGTTTTATATTTAAATTTTTACCTTTTTTCGTATTATAATAAAAATTAACATAATTTTATATAGTGTATTTATTATTATAGTCTAAAGTAAATATGTATATTTAATTAAGTTCCAGTAACCCCATTACACAATTACATATCTATATATATATATTGTTTTTAAACTATATATATACAATAGATTACAATAGATTAAAATCAAGAATCGAAATAAAAGGGTAAGTGTTATAAAGTTATATAAAAAACTAAAGGTTTAATAAAATAAAAAAGAATTTTTTAATATAATAATAATAATAATAATAAAGAAAAATTTAATTAATAAAAGTTTCTAACCATTTTACCATTTGGTTTAAGTAATACTAACAGCGGTAAGTTGTTAAAGGATACTAATATATAATTTATTGCGGTTACAAAATATTAACATAAATTTTGTGGTGGTGTTAATACGTATATTTTTGTAAATTTTCGTAAAAATCGAAATTAAAATAATATTTTTTTTTGAATTATATTCCATAGATTTAATATTGGACTAAATTTTGCTTCTAAAATAAAAAAAAAAACAAAACAAACCCGCATATATAGCACAAATTTTGATTTATATATAAATATAAGTTTTTTTCTTTTTAAATTATAATATATGAAATCAGATTTATATAATTACAAAATAAATACAAATTTCATTCATAATTTCAATGGTGTTTTCATATGATACGCAATAACAATAATATATATATGATATGACGCCCCTTTGCTGATACACTCGTATATATAGGTTTGATAAAACATTAACATCTGCTATATGTAATTTTAATCATCACAAATCATTATCCACATAATACATACATACGATACATAATATTATATGATATGTAATTGAAAAATATAATATTATATATTAAAAGTGGATTTATAATATAGTACTTGTTTAAAATCAGAATAATATTATAATATCTCACATTATATATATTATAAATATTATATTTATTATTATTATTATTATTATTATTATTATTATTATTCGCAGTTATATAAATATGCACGTGTTGGATAATAATAAAAGGATTCTAGAAATTATCAATTATTATTTCATATTTCATTTCAAAATATATTGTACTCATAATATACCTATATATCTCATGTATAATATTATAATAAGTAAAATAAATTACTGTGTAACATGTATTTATACATATTATGATTACCATTTAATCGCACTATTAAGCTCTTTCAAAAAAAAAAAAAAACAGTATAACCATCGGCGGTAGTATAACTAAAAGTCCATATATTTAAAACAAAAAAAAGCATGTACATTAAATTTTGACATTAAAAATGAATTACAAACCATATATAATTACAATGGTGAAAGTCATAAATCGAAATTGATAAAAATTATATTAATACATAATTATGACACGTATTTAATATGTTTTAATACAATATATTTATTGATAGCATATATTTTGCACGTGTTAAAATCCAATTAAATTTTAATTATATTCATTGTTCAACATAAAAAATATAAATTCAATTTTGTACAATAAAATTAATAGATTTATTAATCACCAATATACACTGGTAATCATAAATAATTTATCATCACTTTAACTATATGTATGTTACTACTTTAAAGTGCAGTGTGTGAGAAACAATTTACAGATTGTTTTACAATTATCAAATCATAGCTATCTATTGTTAATCAACTGATTTTATTTCTAATATAAACGAATAAATTGAAACTCATTGTCAGTGAGCAGTTGAAAAATTTTCGTATGAAAATTTCCGAATAATAAATTTCTTACATAAATTTCGGGAATTGAAATTGGTAATTCACAACCGATTTTACATTTGAACTATACACGCCCAGTAATTGCTAAAATTGGTAAACTAAATGATGATATCATTACATGTATATCAGAATACAACCACAAAAAAATTTCATTATCATAAGAATCACATCTGCCAGCACAGTAATATAAATAATAAATCGCACATATCATATAATGCTAGAGTACTACAAAACACAATGTTTAATATTGATATTAATTTTGAAAAAAATAAAAAAAATTATAATATCTAACTACACACACACACACATGTTTATGTAAATTGCTGTAGCAATGAGTTATACGAATATAATGAGTATCAGATTCATAGACATATTTCATGGAATATATAAAATATATTCATGTGCGATTATACTATAACATTTTTCACAATATGCAATTATTGTCTATATTCATATAATTATGTGGTATTGTATAAGATTGCATATAACGTTCATTATCATGGGCTAATGAATCATATATATAAAAAAAAAAGGTTTTCTAATTTGGTTGGTCAAACTACCATAGAAACTAATAGACGTTGTGTGCAGGAAAATTGAGGAAAAGGCACGCCAAATGACTAATTATTCCTATATACTTAAATAAAACTTTAAAACTTATTACTAAATGCTTATTTAATTTCTCAATTTCAACAAAATCGGGTAAATGGTACTATGGGAACGCCATTGGAAATATGCAGATACCATGAGAGCACCCATAGAAAGATTTTCATTTCAAAAGCTTAACTTCAAATTTTTAACTCGATAGTTGTAAAAAAAACTTCTGCATTTATTTAAATATTTATTTTTAAAAAAAAAAAATGGATCACTTCCTATGGCAAACGGAAAATGGAAAATTTTCCGGAAAATTAATTTTTATGAATTATTCGAAAATAGACTATATTTTCTGAATGCGTGAAAAAATTTTAAAAATTTCTTCTATGAAAAATTCGCAATTGATTACATTTTGTGACTTATGAATGGGTTAAGAAAAATATTATATAATTACATGTGAACCTCCATTTTTTTTGTATTTTGTCAACGATCCGTGTTCCTGATCAAAAAATAATTACGAATTGTTATATATTTACTCTCTTGACTCACATAAAATTTTCGATATAGTTAACAGAAGAAATAAAAAACATGTTATCCAATTAATACATCAATGAACAAACTGTAACTCAGTTGGATAACAATTAATAATATTACTGATTCTTCAACTATTATTATATTATAAACTATTCAATGTTACATTATTTAAGAATTTTATTTTAGGATCGTGACATAATATCAAATTTTTAATAATGCTTTTTATAACAAATTTGCATTGTGCTACATTAAATTTTATTTTTTTTTTAATGACATTGTCATAAATATAGTAGACGATTGGAAAATCACGTAAATTACTACCTTTTCATGATGTATTCAAAAAGAAAAAAAAAAAACTTCATTTCTTTGAATTTAAAAAAAAAATAAAGAATTTTTTTCTTAAAAATCACACAAATAATGTTTGGTATTCATATTCAAAACTGGTATTATCATATTAATATGGTAACCCAAATAGAATACCATAAATGAGTTCATCGATCGACGATCAAATTTATACAATTACAATTTACAAGCTTAATACGTCCAATATTAAGGTATCGGTCGCAGGCTTGGTGCCTATATATATATAATACATGCTTAAGTATATAGTTTAAATTCATCTGCGACACGGTGCGTACACATGTATCACTCTTATTTTAACATTTTTAATATATTGTATTATTGACTACATCTATAATAAACTGTATTCACATTTATACACAACTGATTCTATGTGATATTCGTTCATTTACATACGTTTAATTAATAATACACCATCATACGCAGGGAAATTGTATTAACTATATTGTGTACAAAAAAAACAAAATAAATAAATAAATTTAAAGAAAACGCAGGACTTGAACTTTAAACCTGAAATATTTTTCTCATGCGAAAATTTCTTTTTCCGTATAATATCTGAACGAAAAAAAAAAAACAAACACATGTAATCCATTTATTTTAAAAGTAAACATTACATCAAAATAGAAATAAAAAAATCTAAAAGATATTAGTGGGTTTAAAAAATCAATTGAAAATATATTCCACATACATTTGTCGGTTAAACTAATAAAAATAAAAAACTACTATACGCGTTAGAAATTTCTTTGATGGTTTCTCTGTTACGGTCCGCATATTTATTACATTCGTGCACCACATATTTAAATGATAAATGTAAAATAAAACAGTATTCTAAGAACTAATTTTTGCATTATTTGTTTTAAAAAATTATTATATTAATAATAAATTTCTAAAAACATATTAGAGGCGACCAATGGCGGTATCTTCCTTTTTCACTAAATGCCGTTTTGTTATATACACAACAAAAAAATGTTTACATACATATAAATTATGTCTCAAGCAGCACCAAGCATACAGTGTTGGTCAAAAACGTTCAGCTTCACCAATAACATCCAAATCATATAACGTAGTAATATTAAATTTTCACTTGCCAATTAAATTATCTTCAAACTAAAAATGTATTTTATTTGAAAATGTTCGATGTATACTATTTTATTATGACCAACACTGTGAATGTGTACATTTTTATATATATATATTTGTTTCCGATAACTTTTGCATGCATGGTCCATTTAAATAATGATGTATTTAAAAAGGATATTATACTTCAGTGACTAACTTATAAAAACTTATGTATATATTATATATTTTATATATACAATACATAAATTTCAAAAAAGGAACATTAGATTTTTCAATTTTTTTTTTTTAAGTCTTAAATAAACATTCTTTCATAAAAAAGAAGAAAGAAAAAACCAGTCTCAAATTCTTATAATAACAAAAAAAAAAAAAACAAATTTCGCGCCAAAAACACTGTTTATTTGAAAAATATTATAGGCAAGTTTTTTTTTTATTATATATGTATTTAGTTCTTGATCAATATTTATTTATATTTGCATGTATTTATGTAAAAGTAATTGCTATATAAAGGTACATACATGTACGTTTGTGATAGGCTAGATAGTATTTATGGTAGTTCATCCGATATGGAATCAACAATTTAAAAAAAAAAAACAATAAAACAACCCATTAACAGACTACCATCATCAATATCCGCCCCTATATACATTAACAATATATGTGTATTTGTGCAAACGATATGTTTATAATAATTTCAAATAATAAAATTAATTCATTTTAACAGCTCCGTAAATGCTGATATTAAATTTACAATAAATAAATTAATAGAATAATTAACTACTAAATTCAAAAACCATCCAAAAAATTATATAATTGGTTTATAACTACATCGAAAGCATTTATGGTAGGGCGGACCATTATCAGAGCGAAAATTAAATAGTTTCACACAACTAATATTATATAAATAAAATAATAGTGTATAAATTAAAAATATAAACAACTTAATAGACGTGTGTGTGTGTGTAGGTGTGAATATACGCATAATATGGTCAACATAAAATAAAACCAACAATTTAAATAATTCGTCAAATCTTAGTGACAATAAAATTAATGTTTCAATGCAAATTAATCGGAAGGATACAGCAATTACATATACTCAACTCATAATATTGTAAACAATAATAGAATAACTAAATTGTATTAATCCGTATTATTTTGCGCACCAAAATTAAGTGAAGCTATTAAAAAAAGGGTTTTTTTTTTCAAATTATGCTAGCAATGCATCATATGAAAGAGAATTATTTTTTAAGGACATTTCACGGATATTAAAGAGTAATTTTGTGAAATTTTGCATGCGACACCTCATGTCAAACAGAATTAACCTATGATTCGAGCAGAATTATTGTTTCAAGGATTAAGGACATTTTAACGTTCGCAAAAGGAAGTTTTTTTTTTTAAATTGTGCATACAACACTTTTTTGTAAAACAGAATTAACCTATGGTAAATAGTAGAATTAGTGTTCAAAGAATTAATTACATTTCCATAATCTTTTTAAACATAGAATTTATTTAATTTTATATAAAATCGTAGAAGAAAAAGAAGTTAAAATTTATTTTATAAATTCTATGAATTGTAATAATATGTATTATAATTTAATAATATATTAACTTTTCCGTGTACCCAATCATAAATAATTATAAAATAATATTAATAATATACAAAGTATTTCAATTTAAATATTTATGAAGTAAAACATAAATCTTAATCATATATTTATATCATATAGTATGTAGTAAATATAGTGTATCCATTTAAATAAATATCAATGACCTAAACTCAAATATAAAAAAAAAAAAGAAATGTATTAACTAAGCAAAAAATAAATATTATTTAACTAAGTCGTGTACATTAGAAGCGTATGTAATGTATGTAGTGTATATATTATATGGGATATTATAAATAAGTATAACTACATTTACATATACATTTTTTATAATTCAATAGAATGAATGCATATATCAACATATATAATGTACGTACGCCACACCATACATGCATGCAGCATTCATAGAAATACTCGTATAAATTTAAAAATAAACTATTTTCTATCAATATTTTTGGTATAACGTATATAGAATTCCGTAGATAGACAAAAGATTTATTCAATAGATAAGATAGATGGTGGATGCTGTCCTGCACTGTTCATATACTCCTCCTTACATCAAATAAACAGACTTATATTCTAGAAACATTCGAAACAAATTGAATACGAATTTTTTTGTTTGATAAACAGTCCAAGAATATTTCATTTATGAATATGCTTTGGAATTAAATTTGTGGACATTAAACATGACTACTTCTAGTGTACAGCCACCAATCACATTCACTATAAAAGTAAATGACCGTCAATCATAGAGAAAATATCGATAAATATTATTTGTATACTAAAGCAGTGTTTGGTAAAATAACGATATCAAATGTGAATGTCAATTTGTATATTTAGTGTTCAGTGTTATTTGCCTATGCTGTTAAAACCATACAAGACTGCAACGACATGTTAGATGAGTATACAAAACCGTATCTATTACATATATATCTCTATATGTATACGTAGAATTCAATAGAAATAATTCATTAACAAATGTACGTATGCATTTTATGAATACTATCGGCGGAACTTGTATCCTATATAATCATTAAACATATGGTCTTAAAAATGATTGTACACACGTAATAATTTAAAATCGGAAAATATTAACAGATTCAACAATTGACTAGCAACCTATATATGGCGCGAGAAATATGTGATTAAAATGAATTTTCATAATATAAATATAATTGTTTAACAACAAATAAAAAGTCAATAAATCAAAGTAAAAAAAAAATTAATTTTCCGAGAAATGATTTTTTAAAGATTCACATTTTTGGGACAAATTACAAATGGAATTTTTCAATTTATAGTGAATTTGTTATTTTGTTTAATCGATTTAGCAATGTGTCTTCGGATGTAAATTAATGTGTGCAGAAAATGAACACACAATTTCTTTTTCCTGATGTCAACAGAATATTACGCTAAATTACATTTAATTGTTATTTTAAATTGGTACAACGATGATATATTTATATTTTTATATTTGTTTCTTATCTATTTCCTGTATACATATCATAAGTTTCTTCAATTTAAAAATTTACAATAATTGATCAAAATGATTTTACAATATTCGTCGATGTGTATATATAAAAAGGATACGAGAAAATCCATTTATTAAATCCTAAATGTAGATACCGTATAGGAAAATAATCATTTTCAACAATCCAAATGATCTGAACAGAGGAAACGAACTCACCATTAGTTATACACATTGAAAGAAAATACATTCAATTTTTCAACATTTTATATAGAGGGTATCCGCAAACATTTACAGCAGAAAATAAGCGTGGTAAATTTATAAATCTTACTGAATTATATCGATTTGATTTATTTATTTATTTATTCATGAATAATATCGTACAACAACAACAGAAAAATTATTTTGTTATCACATGCAACAGAAAAAAACTGATTGATTTATGATTTTTTTAGAGAAATTTTGTAAATGGATGCCAAACCTATGTACGTACTACTCCTTTTGATACTATATGTATTGCTTGTATGCATATTTAATGTTGGATGCTGTATATATGTACACATTTGTATGTGTATACGTATTTTGTTTTGTTATTTAGGTACATACATAAATTATTTATCATAAATTTTACGACGCAATAGCATATTTGAATATCACTTGTCTTTTTTTCTAAAAACAATATCCCTTTATAATAGAAATATTAAATTGTATTTATAGAATAGAAAAGAACATAATATAATATATACGTTATACTCGCCATACAATGTACAAATGTGTGTATACAAATGCCTATATATATATATATGATGAAACGAAAAGAATTCACTTTAAGATAAACGCTCCCATATACATATATTCACAACTCATTATGATAGTACAAATATTATATGTATATAAAAAAATACAATAATATTTATGATTTAAGAAGAGATCTTATTCGGTATATAGATATAATAGAAACAATATACCGGGTGTCCCATTTTAAAAACCACCCACCCAAATATATCGCAACGAACCTTGACCCTGAGCTTTAAGGTCAAATCGTATTTTTCAAATAGGATTCCGAAAGACATTTTTTTTTTCGCTCATGTATTCTACGGTAAAATTATACTTTGCAGACAATGGTAAGGTTAAAATACATTTTAATCATCCCGATCGATATTTGGGATCCACCCAAACAAAAATAAATGGAACACCCAGTATATATAAATAAATTTTAGTCGTTATTCGAGGCGTCTGAATAATTTTACATCGTTAGACTAAATAATAGTTGTTTTTTATTTTATTTTTATTTTTATTTCCTTGCCTCTCTCATATATATTGTACAAACAAGTGACTGTTATTATAAATATAAATTCATGTATTCGTTGATGAACCATATGATGTTTTAGGGCTAGCACTTATGATGACACACAAACAAACAAATACATATATTTATATTTAATTAATAAGAAAAGCTTTGTAATATACGTGTGTGTGTGTGTGTGTGTATGTTTAAAAAAACATACAATCTTATAATATATACAATTTCTTCAAAATTAAATATTGTATTTATTTATTTATTTATATTAACTTAAAATTATGGACTTTATAATAATATTATGTTAATGTTAATATTTTTGTTATATATTATGCATAAGACTACACTACACCAGCAGCACACATGTATATATACGTATAAAAATCCGATCTGAAAGAAAATACCTATACAGGAAGACATCTCTAGAGAAATAAGAAGAAAAAAAAAAATTGTTGGCGGCAAACCCATAACTATATTTTGAAAAATTTTGATTTATTATCTCATATCAAATAAACACTGCAGTAAAAATATATAAAATAGTCCTTCTTACACAACATAAAAAAAAAAAAATACCCTAACCTAACATTCATAAGGGTCAAATTATTTCTTTAAATACATATTGTTTTACAAATATATTATGTAGCAGATACTAATTATGAATAATAAAACATATTTTATTGACAGATTTTTGTTTTATTTACAAAAAAAAAAGGTTCCCATATAAGTTTTATATATACTTAAAAAAAAAGTTTACATTTTTTTCCTTTTTCTTTTTTTTTTTGTCAATGTCAATATAACGTATTATTTTGTATCCTTTTGGCGGGAAAACAAAAAGTATTTAATTTATTAACACATAATTATACAAATTATGGTTTTATGTAGAGCAAACGCTTTTTCAACAAAAAAAATGGTTATTTAAATAAATCAATATAATTTTATATTTAAAAAGGATATCAACGCACAACAACGGGGATCTTTGAAAATATATAATAATAAAAAATTTAGATTTATATAATTAATTAAGGTTAATTGCCAAAAAAAAAAACAATTCTACAAATAAATAATCGTAAACCGATTATATTTTTGATTTCAATAATTGCATTAATATAGGGAATTTTATTATATATATATAAAATTCAGTTCATAATCTTCAAATTTCAATTTTAATACCTGGAAAATAATAGGAAGTGATCGTAAATTCAATTGTCCGATTTAGCCAACACACAAATTACTTATTTATACATTAAATACTAAATTATTCGAATTTAACTTATTATATGATGGATGATGAGTGTTCGATAAAATAAACAACTCATTCGACAATTGTGTCGATTAAATGCAATTTTAACTTTAATTTAAAAAGTTAGTTAAAAGAAATGGTATTCGGCTAGGTTAAACCAAAACTTTCGACTCCAATCATTTTTTATGATTTTTAAAAAATTACTTACAGTCTAAGCCACCTCACCAACACATTGCATAATTTATAATTTATCATGGTTCAAAAACAAGCATTTTACAACAACAAGAAAACTGTAATTTGCGGTAGGTCCTTTCTGTTGCAAGTAACAATAACAACAACAACAACAACATTGTAGTGTTCAATGGTGTAATGTTTAGATTTTTATTATATTAATTTTAGGGAAGAATGGAAAAAATAACAATTTATCTTTTTTTACAATACAGTCGACCTATCCAAATTTAATATATTAAATATTAATAAAATTGTAAATAATAGAAGATAGAATAATTGTATATGTTTTTTTATGCTATAAGGTAATAGACCCAAACTCTGTTAGTGTCCTATTAACAGAAATTGTTGTAGTTAAATTAATTTTATTGTTTAAATAATCAATTATCTCGTTCATCAAATGTTTAGAAATTACTTAATTACATAGAGAATAGTTTTACATAGCATACAATTTTTTTGTTCGTCTAATATTGGGACATTTGATATATTATTTTTGCAGTTATTTTTCTGAATTTATAAAAATTTAAGATTACATTTTTTTTTAGCTCACTAAAATTAAAATAAAATATGAAAATAATAACATTAAAATAATACATATATAATGGGTTCGTTTATTATCATAATCGAAAAGTGAGAGTTTCCTTAACATGGTACGAATTTGACTCACTACCTTAGCATAGTATTACGACCCCTTAAAGATTAAATGGATAGATTTCAATCTAAATAATTTGGATGATTTTTAGATAAAAAAAATAAAAAAATATAACAATAAAATAATATAATAATGACCCATGATGTTCCTAGAAAATTTTCTATAAAATAGTTTCCTTTCTTTTCATTTGTATAATAAAATTTAGTATATACAAAACTTATATTTTTATGAATACTGTTTGTAATTGTATGTGAATGTGTATTATTTATTTATTTATTTATTTATTTATATATTATTTATTTATAATAGATATAATAGAATAACAATGAGAAAAACATAAAAGAATGTAATATAAAATCAAAATAAAATAAATAAACAATAAACTCACCTGTTTCCATTATCATTTAAGGAACATGAATTGTTGCTATTACATGAATTTGATAAAACAGTTGAATCACATAATTTGTCTGTAAAAATTAAATTATGATGTTAATTCAATAAATTAAAAGATAATAAAATATATATATTTTTTGTTAATTTGTGTTAAATTTCTTTTTAATCTTTACTTATTTTATACACAAAAATTGTAATTGTTTTATTATTTTATTAAAACGATTAATATTTTGCTGAATAGAATGATAGTATTATATAATAATTAATAGTATATAGCTAAAATTTTCCATAGAATTTCGTACTATATTACTATCCGATAGTATGATTTTGAAAAGTTCTAAAAATGACTGGAAAAGTGGAAATAAGGTCGCATATTTTATAGAGTCGTCATAATTTGATTGATTGTTTTAGTATCATCCTATCAAATATTCACAGACCAATCTTACAAATATAGAAAAAAATTAATAAAACAAAGTTCGAAAATGTTTATACAATAAATAAACCATTTTCTAAACGCATTTCAAAAAAATAGGAAATCAAAAATCATTTTCTAATTTATATTTTTATCATAGAATGTCCACTTACTAAATTTTCCGGAAAAACTGCTCTTTTAGAATTATAATCTTCCAGTATTGGATACAGAATTGTAAATTATAAACAATATCGAATCTTTCATAGAACAGATTTTTAAAATCGTTTTACACGTTCAAAAGATATGACCGATTTTCCATTTGATGTTATTGAAATTTTGTATGAAATAATTGTACAGTATACATTTTTTGTACCATTCAAATTTCTTTAAATTTTCTCTGTTATCGATTGGAACATTGATCATATTTTTTGAATGCGTGAATCGATTTTAAAAATGTCTTTCGTGAAAAATTGGACATTGATTATAATTTGCAATGCTGTAAGCAAAAATAGAAATCCGTTAAAACTAAGGCTCGTATTTAAAAAAGATAATAATTCATAAAAGTTGATTTTTCGGAAAATTTAATTCGGTGAACATCCGAATTTTTTTTCATAATTCATCAATAATTTCACCCAGGTGATAAGAAAAATATAGCGGCATTGAAAACTGAATGCTATTTCTCAGCCTTTGCTACTGTTTTCCCAAAAAAAAAATCATTTTCAACAATATAAAAAGATTTTTGTATAAAAAAATATTCAAATAATATAAAAAATATACAGATTTTCGGAAAAGTGTTTTTATTTTATTTGAATTTTAAAGAATACATTGTGAATATAATTGTTTTTTTTTTCAAAATATCTTTAAATAATATTATTTCGTCTACAGAAAGCTTATTATATTTAAAATACATTGTATAAAAATGAAAGACATATAAAAAATGTGTACTATATTTTAGCATAAGAATAGAATAAGATTAGAGAAATTTTACCTATACAATTAATATATTATATAGGCAATGTTCAAACTGTATATATACCACCGAAACACCAATAGGTTGAAATTTTAAAATAGTGAAAAAAATTCCATTATCCAATCAACAAATTATATGGCTAATGAAATTTTGTTTGATCAAATTTCAAATATTCTCCTCTCAAGTTCTAATTTATAGATTTAAACAGGGTAGATAGATAAATTGGTGGTGATGATTCTATTCAAAAATTTGTCTTATTACAGGTGTTATTAATGGAAAAAAGAATAGACAAATAATGTTTAAAATTATAGTTAAAATGCCATGAAAATTAAGCCATCGCAATTATCGGTAGAAATGCAAAGGGCATTTTTGCAAATTATATTATATTTTCAGCAAATGAATTAATTATTATAAAGAAATTATAAATATGAATGTGTGTAATGAAAGTGTCAATAATATAATTATTTTGTTATAAAATGTACAATTTAAATAAAACTCTCATACACTATATATGGTTCATATTCACAAACGGTTTTCCATATATTTATATTCATCAAACATTCTAAATTTTATTATAAATTGTTGTGCATGTATAACATTGTTATGTATACTACATTTGTTTTGAATAAACTTGGGTAAAAGAAAACAAAGTTTCAAAAAGTAAGTACCCAAAATAATTCTTAACATTAACATTTTATATACAATAATAATAATTATTATTTAAATTGTATATAGATAATGTTGCTTATAGTATAGGTCAACGTCTTTTATATATTGTATATATATAGAAATAGAAATAAAAATACAAAAATATACACATCATATATACTTTTCTATTTTGTAGTAAACGAAATTATAAAGATAAATATATGGCATTAATATACAAATAAAAATATTTAATCATATGTTAACGAATGTAGGTAGTAATGTAGGTATATTTGGTAAGAAGAAGTACGTTACATACGTTACAAATATCAATCGAAAAACATAAGTACAAAGGATGTGTGTGTGTGTGTGTGTATGTGTGTGTGTTCGCATATATGTTAAAGAAAAAAAAAATAGTATATGATAACATAAATGTCACATAAAATATAAATACTTTTTATTATAATAATGTTTAAGAAGGCATAAGTATATCAATATTATTGTATTTAATTTATATGTAATTCACATGAATTTTTATAAATGTACGTGTACATACGATACGACAAATATAAGAAACCATATAAAAATATGATGTACTAAATTACTGATCACAATTGATTGATACATATAATTTTTTTTTTTTTTTATTTGTTTACATTCAATTTCCGTTGGATAAATTATCTTTTGTAAAGGAAAAAAAAAAAAAAAACTTTATGCCATTTGATATCAAAGAGGGGCGCACCGGGCAACAAAATTTAATTATAATTTTATGCGTGTGGTAAAAAAGAAAAAAAAATTAGTATATACTTAAAATGAATCCTGATCGAATGTGTTGCTTTTTTACGTACACCAAATTTATTTGATATCATTTACACAACTTCACTATACTACACATTGATTTTTTTTTCCACCATTCCATCTACCAAATTTTTTTTTTAACATACAAAATTAATAAAGTTAATGACATATTATTTTACATACATTATTTTTATATAGATTCGTATATGGGCAACATGAAATAAAGTTTATATTTTAACCATGTACCAGCAGACCAATAAACAAACAAAAATAAAAAAAAAATTACAACCAAACCACAAATAATATATCGTAAATTTTATGTACCTAAATATTTAAATTAAAGGAGAAAAAACAAAAAAATGGTTCCAAAAAAAATATACTTCCCAGTCTTAATTTCAGTGGTTTCCGTTGTCCAAGATTTACTATTATATATGTTATAACAACAACTTTTTATTCCATATGATATATATTTATACTTACAAACACAAACAGTAAATAACGAATTTCATTTCATTCATTACATTCAATATAAAGAGTAAAGAAATTAACATAACGAAAATAAATAAATAATAAATAAAATAAAAGGTATAAAAGGTATTTAAATAAATATCGCGAACTCTAAACCCTATTTCATAAAAACAAAAACAAAACGAAGCTTTTCTCTATATTATTTACTATTTTTGTTTTTTTTTTTTTTTAAATCTTGCAATAGCCGGAAAAAGAATATAAAAATTTTTACGCATTAATTGAGATAAATACAAAAATTCATTTATCCCAAATCTTTATATACCAACGCATGTGTTTGTCTTACTTAATATAAGAAAAAACAAAGTAAATTCATAATATATAGAGTACAATAATATGAATATAATAATGAAACAGCTATTGAATTATATTATATTCTCATTACATTATAATAAACAAAAATTTTAACATATACCAATATAATAAAATATAATAGAATAGCGATGGTCTAATATAGATTAATAACATAACAAAAGAACATTATATACTTTGAGAGGTACAAAAAAAAAAAAGGTCTAGAAAAGGTCATACACAAATAATAATAATATATAGGTACATTTCATTTATATCCGAAATATTATAATATTATATATTTTATGTATATTTGAACGATTGTGAGAAATGAGGTTATTACATATTTAAATGAATAATGAATAAAAACCGAAAATAATTTATATATATTAAGAAATCTGATAAGAAAATTTTTGTTATGTTTACCCCTTTCCTTTTTGCTTTTAAATATTTATTTGAATACCCTTTGTCCGTGCAAAATAACAGCGACGAATTCGACGACATTCTTTGCACATAATTTGTGTGTATCTGGAAAAGTATTTGTGTGAAAAATACTACCGTAACGCTTGAAATGCTTAAAATCGTTGTTTTTTATATGGAGAACATAAAAAGAAGATGTGGATGAAAGTCCAGCTGGTTTATCACATCAACACCGAATGGCGATGAAAGCATCCAACAAAAAAGTGTGTGTTTTCGTAAAGATATAGTAGTAAGAAATTTTTAATAAAATTCATGTATTTGAGATTTTAAATGAAAAACGGAATGTGAATTGAAAATTTGATCATCAAAGAGAGATTATTAAAAACGCTCGATAATTTTTTAACCAGTTAACTGTTTCGAACTCTTTAGAAAATGCGTATTTTAAACTTATTCTTGCAAATTATTAATATTTATTACTCATGACGAATATACTCGTGATAACACAAATTTTTGCAATTTTTTCATGACAAATTTTTGGCATCAAAAACTTAATTAACTAGTTAAAATATATTGTAATTGGTGTCGTGTTTTCAATACGAACCAAAAATTAAACGTCAAAGTACTAAGTGGTTACCAAATGAAAGAAATCAAAAAAAAATTATTTATATTTTACGATTTCAACAAAATTATTATTCGCAATAATGTTTAATCATTCTTATACTATACTTATTCGTTGTACTCGTCCTGAATATCGAGATACATGTATCGCGTACCAACAATTATCACTAATATAGTTTTATTTAAAATCAAATTTTCTTCTACAGTCACCTTATTTTCACCCGTTTTAGCTGCACATAAGTATTTTCTATTCCTTAAACTTTATTTAGCTAATCAACTAAATAAAATAATAATTTCATGCAGCTGTTAAAAGGTGCAAATAGGAAGAAGAATATTTCGAATATATTTATATTATATTTTTCTAAAAAAATTAATTTGTTTCCTTTTATTGCTATTAATTCATTTTCCGTGATTTTTTCGGACAGACGATGTATTTGTATAATTAAATGTAATGCTATATATATTTTTATATAATATAGCACATATGAGTATAATTAATATATATATATATATAGGTTCAAAAATAAATGCTGTCATACATACAATAATATAATAATTAAAGGAAGACATTCAATTATTTCAAAATATATAACATCAATAGAGAGATACGTTTTCAAACAAAAAAAAAATGGAATATAGTAGTTCTTAATACATCGTACATCAAGTGAATTGAATATAATTTAGTTAAAAAAAAAATAAATAAAATAGCAATAGAGAAAAAAAAAGTACGCATAGGGAAAAATATAAAGTGAAGGTGTCTTTTTAGTACATATATATATCATCAAATAAATAATATAAACAATTAAACCGTACAACCCACATACTACGCATTATAAATATATATTACTAAGCACATAAAGATAAAGTATTAAAGGTGTATTTGTCTTATATTTTTGTATGCCACATATATATATATATACGATTTATTTAACCTCAAGTTTGAAGCGTGGTTCCTTCCATTTATTATATTAAACAGAGCATATATGTATGGTATATTGTATAAGTATAAGGTATTCATATGAATACATATTTATTTTTATCATTATTTAAAGAATTTAAAAAAAAATTACATATATATTATATATTTAGTATCAGAACAACTTGTACCCGGGTAGAAAAATTTCATTCAATTCCATTAATATTTGATCGAAAAATTATTGCTAAACAAGCAAAATAAAGTTACTATAAATGCACAATGAATTATTTATTAGAAATCTTAAAATCAATTGCGAATTGTTTAAATGTACCATGAGCGTACAGCTAAGAAAGAAATTAATTAAGAAATTCATAATTTTTTGAACAAGTGACTCCTCATTTGCAACTACTACTTGTTAATTAAAAAGAGGTTAAAAGAAATCCAACCGGTAATAATTAATCACCCTCACTGAAGCAACAGCGTACATGTTAATCAATCGTCATTAACTATAGCGCGTTCAATTCTCGAAATTTAAATTGTGAAATTTTATTTATTTGAATACAAAACTTACCATTTCTTTGTTTATGGAAAAAAAATGGGATATCTTTACAAAATATGGTATTGAATGGTACTCAAAAATTGCCCAATGTGCTAAGAACACATGTCTTCCAATCCCGAATTTTAAGAATCATTACAAAACAGTTCACTGCATCTGGTTTTTCGGCTATTACACTTACTTCTGGATTACCATTCAATAGTTTTTTTTGGCACACGTTCCCTCCCTCTCCATGCGTGATACATGTACCCATTTTTGTATCCATTCCGAAATTTCCCATAAAATTAGCTTTTATTATTATTTTTAAAGTATTTGAATTTTACGTTAAATCACTGAAGGATATTTTTTCACTGAAAGATTAATTTCTTCAAAAACATGTTAGTCATACAAAGATTAAGAATAACAAAAAAGAATAACTATACTATGGTAAAATTACTCTGATAATATATTTGAAATAAGAATAATATTTTCAAATATAGTTTAGTTTAGGGAAAATATATAATTAATATGAATTCTGTTAAATTTTCTAAAAATCTAAATGTAATGTCAGAACAATAACAATACTTCTCAACTCTTTAAATGTTAATAAAAAATAATAAATGAAATTAAATTTTAAGGATAGTACAATATAATTTTAGTTTTTTTCCTTTCATTTGCATTTGTACACATAACAATCGAATATAATAAATAAAACAGGTAAATATGTGTACAATGCTGCAGTCAGTCAACGCAGCAACGCACAATGTTTTAACAAAAAAAAAAAAGTAACTTTACATAATTGCATGGATATTTTGAATATACGCAGATACATTTTAATAATAATATAGGGATTTTTACATTTACACATATTACAATATATTATTTATGCATAAAATGTATTTAGATACTTTAAAATTGTTAATGCTATGGCATATAATTTTCAGTTGTCTTGTTTTTGTAATTATTTTGAAACTAAAAATTATTTATATTATTTTTAAAGTCGTCGGTCGTCACACTATAGTGAATAAATTGTACGAGTATACGTTAAATTTTGCCAAACCCTTTTTTGTTAAAATTTGTCTTATATACTATCTGTATTATATGCACAAAGGAAGTTAAAATGTTTTCTTAAAGAGTTTTATTAAAATATACAATATTATGGTTTGTTCTTTGATATTTATAAAAAATATAAATAATAAAAAAATTAAATAAATATATAAATAAATATTTAAAAATTAATTTATATATGCTTAATTTTCTTTGTTTTTTTTAAAAATAATTTAATGACATGGTATTTATTTTAAGGACGCGGTTTTTTAATTTACAATTCAATTTTTATTTATCTTTTATTAATGTATTCACAATTTTATTTATTTATACAATGTGTATATTAAATATTCGCAAGGACCTTTAAGTAATCGCTAACATGGACTAACTAAATTATTTATTCATTATGAGACGACTTTTAAATGTTTTGTATATACACGCAGCGTGGCCAAAAATTTAGCATATACACTATTTGAATCGTAAGTACAAATATTGTTGCGACAAGTTGTGCCACCGAAAATTTGTGTTAGTCAAAAATTTACTATTACGTTTGCTTCATCAATTATTTAATTTGTTATTTTTATTTAGTTGCTGTGACTTAGTATACCAGTATAACTATTAAGAAATTTTTTAGTTCTTGATGGAGTCAGGCGAGATTTTGTTTACACAATATTTTAAAAGTATAACTGAGATGCAAAATTATATTATACATTTCTATTGTGCTCCACAAATTTTTACTCAGTAAACGAACAACACCTCTTAATGAAAGGTTTTTAAAAGCAATATTTTAGATAGTTTGTCTCAGTACTGACAGACCTAGCCGGATTTAATTTATTTTTAATTCTAGAATATTATACCTCTTTCATCTTCCGGTGAATGATATTATTATTGTTTTTTTTTTTAACTATAGTTCGCGTTTCTGAAAGCACCTTCAATATCAATGCGATATCCTTAGACTCTATAAAGGACTTTCAATGTTTCTGACAATATGATGAAAAGCAAAAGAAATTTTACTCAGGGGTTTAAATCACTCATATGTGATATGGTGCTCCATCATATAGTATTTTATTATTGATGCAATGGTATTTATAGTGAATAATTCTCATTCCTATACATGACGATAACCCGATTTATTAAACAACAGTATAATAAAAATATTAAAACATTTTTAGTAAAAAAATTTTCGTCGATTGCAGGAATCGGAATAATAAAAGATGAATATACTACAATATTTACGTATTTTTAAATGAAGAATCCAAATCTGCAAAAAAAAGTAGAGATTTGCATTTAAAATTTCAAAGTTACCGCAAACGTAAGGGGATTGATTTCAGCATAGAATTACTCCCTCGAATATATTAAGATGTTTTTTTTTGTAACAATATTTATTTTTCCGGATATTTAGCAGTGTTTAGTTAAAAAAATAAAAAAGACACCCTACCTCTATACATTATATAGTCTATCTATTGTAATATAAATAAATAAAATACAAATATATTTGCATTAATATAAGGCAGACACAATAGAACAAATAAAAAGGAAACAAATTTCTTTTTATATCTTTATTTCGTATTTTTTTCTTAGTTTAAAAGAATTTAAATTATATACGAATAATTTTAATATAATATTTGACTAACTTTGAATTGAACACGTGCACATCATTATACATTATGTATACAAAGACAAAATATAATATTATTATAGTATTACATATAAATTTATTATAAAATCAAAACGAAATCTTCATTAGAGGTGTACAAAATATTTATAAATTCATTTTAAATTCAAATTTTATATTTATATAATGATTTGATTATACTAAAAATGGCGTGAGTACCTTAATATACACAAATACATACACGTAAAATGAAAAGATGTTACGTTATAATATTTGAATAAAATAATAATAATATTACATAAAATTAAAATTATACATTTGCATTTGTACAATAGTTGACCCAAAAAAAAAAAGAAATGTTTAAGTTATGAGATACGATCGAAAAATAAATACAATAATTTGAATTTATTAGAACTATATGTAGAACAAATAAATGAAATAAATAAAATTGACACTTATACCTATATAAAGATATAGAAATACTAATAAAAACAATGACACAGTCCGAATGGACGGCAATTAATTTATTCTATAATAATTGTGGTAAGATTTTTGTTATTTTTCTTCTACCCAATTATTATATAGAAAAAAGCGTTAAATATTGTAGTTTCTATTCAAAACAATTTTATATACATATTTTTAATATACAATACAAAAAGAAATAATAACATTCAACAAAAGTAAAGTTATACATAAACCCTTAATAATTTAATAAATTAATTTAATTTCTATATGTAATTAAATAGCTATATACGAATATATGTTTGATGCATACATTATATTAAAGTTATTATGTAAACGTTGTAAACACAATAATAATAATAATAATAATAATAATAAACTGAAAGTTTCACTCGACTGCTCATAATATATTAAAAATAAAAGAAAAAAAAAACAAGTCAGTATAATATGATTCGATTGTTCCAGGACTAAAAACACTTGTTTTATTCAAATTTACTGTATAACATACGCGACTATACATAAAACGTACGTCGTGCATATAATAACCTTTCATATTGTCATATAGCAAGTTTATAATAATAATAATAATAATAATAATTGAGGAAATTTAACGTTGAACTCGATTGATTTCGGCGCAAATGAATTTATAATATTTGTATTTCTTTTACTATATATATTATAAAAGTTATGTATATACACAGTGCACGCTCTACTCTACGATAATTTTAAAGGAACCGATAAAAAAAAATAGGCAATTTTATTGACGACTGAAATGTACCGAACTTGTATATGTCCAATTTTATTTAGAAATGTAACAGGATGTGTTTTTGAGTGTAATGGAAAATGATCTATAGTAGGAAGAGTATATTTATTTTTTAGGATATCCTTAACCCTGTAGAGCTCACCTCAAAGATATATCCTTTTTTCATTTTTCTGGCAGTATATGGATTCCGCGTCAAAAAAAAAAGTAATTTTTTTTTGAAGTTATCCACCAATTGATTCAATTTTTTTTATCTTCGAAAGTGCATTTATACGTTTGGAAATTGTCGTGCCATCAACTTTCAACGATTCAGCAAACTCATCTTGCCTGACATGTGTCTTGGTCAAGTAATGTTTCTTCATCTAAGAACTTTTTCGGATGATCAGACCATTCTTTGTAAACTGTATCGAAATCACCACTTTCGAAACGTCGAATCCATTACAAAATGATACATAATAAAAAGTAAAACCTATAATGATGGAGCTTTGACATACATATATGGTATATGTAAATGATACTCAAGTCAGAGGTTTCCAAAATTAAGATTCCAGGAATATACTATATATTTGTTCATTTCCAGTTTCCTACCAAATTAAATACAAACCGGTAATACTGACGAGATTGCTTACCTTTACGATGTCAAATTTTGTTTTCATGAAATTGGATATAAATAATTGAAGTGAACAGCAAAAATCAGTTTTGGAGGAATGTGGATAAGGTGCATATATTTTCTAGAATTTACGCCTGAATATCGATTTTCCATTAGAATTTTCAATATGATACCATTATAATAAGCCTTATTAAAGAAATTTCGTCAAAATTGGCTAAGAAATATTATCGCGTTTATATAGAAACAAACCAAGAAAACTATCCTGGGTAACGATATTACCGCCACAGAACTGTTCATATAATCACAGTATTTATATATAAATGTACTTTAAAATTGTACGAGAATACTCTAAATTTCAAATTGTTTTCGTAAGTAGATCGAAAAAACTCAAATATCATCTTTATCTTGTTTAACATAAGTTCAAAAAATTGTTAATTTTTTAAGTAATCCAAATAGAAAATGGAAAATTCTCACATTTTTCTATCGCTACCGTATGCAAAATTATTTAGATTGAGAAAAAAAAAATGTACTAGAATTACTTCACAAGTTTGATGTAAATAGCGATAAAGGATTTTGTTAATCTTTTAAAGTAAATTTTAAATCCTAATCTCATAATGGTGTTGAAAGGCCAAATATATATATAAAGCCTATATTTTGTATTTTTTTAATTTTATGGAATTATTACATCAAGAATGAGAGATGTTAAAAGTATTATGGTGCTATTGCTCTATAGAGTAGAAAAATTATTTTATATGTAAAAATGAAGGGACCATCGAAACGTATGGCTAAATGACGATTAGAATGAACGAGATGTAAAGGGAACACTGTATACATAATGTATATATATATATATATATAGGTAAAAATAGGATACGCACAATGGTTAACTGTCCTTTTATATATATACGAATATATTGTATGCATTTATGGTATATGATAATAATATAATAGAAACATATCGTACAGGTTGTAATTAAGGATAGATATTATATATATATATATATAATATGGAAACAGGTAGAAATATGTGAATATGTGAGGCACCGGTATTCAGTGAAACGTATCAAAGAATATATTAAATAACATTATGCGATTGGGTTAAGTTATATGTACTTTTATACCATTTTTTTTTCCATTTTATATAAAATGGTAAAAACTTATTTATTTATTATTTTGCATTTTAATATACCAATATATAGAATATTTAGAATAACGTGTGCTAAATTCTATATAAAATACAAAATATACATATGTAAAAATAACAATATATCTAATTAAATGTATAAATAAATTGAATTATTATTGTACTCGTATAATATTAATATAAAAAAAACCATATATTTATAATATAGTGCATGCAACTGTCAGTACAAGTTAATCCATCATAAAAATATATGTATGGGCAAGGAAAACTTTACATTTCGTTTTTTAACAACAGGAATAAAACAAACAGAATAATAATAATAATAATAATATTAAAGGTCCTTATTATATTTATTTCATATATTCATTTAAACTATTTACTATTTATTGTACGCATTCATATTTGTATATAATAAATTATCATTACATATACCTACAACACGTAATAATAAATACAAATATGCACATTGAAAGTTTATTCACCCTTACATATAATAACGCGCATATATATTTAAAAATAAAAAAAAATAGTCTATTATTCTTGTCATTATTGATGGCACGGGGGCAACCGATTTCACATATGTCGTAATAAATAATATAAAAAAAAAAAATGTGTACACGTATCTGCCATTACTTTTTGTCTATTCCCATTAATATGGTTCCGTTGTGTGTTTATTGCAGCGAAACTTTATTATTATATTATTATTTCCTATATACTTATAATTTTCTTTATTTCGATAGTACACCTATACAGGCACACACATTTTTTGTGTACTTTCTATTTTACACTTATTTAAAAATAGGATTATATTATTATCAATGAAATCGTATTAGAAAAAAATAAATAATATAACAATATGATAAGATTAAAAATTATTGTACCATAATTATAGGTTAACGTGCTGCGGTAACGTATATCTAACAAAAATGTTTGTTACATTGGAAATGTAAATAGAACAAAACTGTAGAATATATGCAATAGCAATAGGCTCATAAACCAATAATTGTTGAACCTAAACCATACCGTGAAAAATATTCCTATATATTTTCATATATTCGTCACATATTTGAAAATATACGTAACGTTTTCCATTAGAAAATAGAAAACATTAAAAGGACCTTTTTTTTTAAATTGGGCATGAGATACCTTACATAAAAGATATAATATTAAAGTAGGATGCAAAGGGAATGGATGCTTTTTTTTAATGATTAAGGATCTTACAAGGATATACAATTAAATTACAATTTAAAAAAATATCCTTGTAGAGTTCTTAACACAAAAAACACAAGTTGTGTTCAATTAGTGTTTTAACGCTCTTTCACATGACGTGCCGTATGCATATTTAAAAAAAAAATATTCGTGCAATGTCCATTTAATCCTTATAACAACAATTCTACTCGAATACTAGTTTTACAGTCGCTCATGTAGCTGTAACACATGGAAAATTTGCAAAGATATCCTTGTACGACGGTTCTTACAATGTCCTACTGTTAATCTATAATGTATTATTTATAAATTTTATAAAAATACGGAGTGGATATAAGAAAATTTCATGGAAAACTGTTCGTTTCGTAACTTATGTATTTTTTATGAAAATTTCAACTAAATTTTTTAACCATATTTATTTGATATTAGATTTTTTTTAGATATTATTATATTGTTGGAAAATTTCACAGTGTGTTTATCCTGAACACCTTATCGAAACAATGAATTTCGATATACATACTCGTTATCTTGACCGCAGCAACCTGGAATTTGGTTATATTGTCATTTCTCATCCGAATTTGATGAAATTTCGTAAGTGGATTTATATTGGGATTATTGAAGCTGCACCGAGAAAAATTCTAGGAAATCGATAGCTAAGCTCATTTATGTTGTTCGGTTACCCTTGGTAATTTTGTTTATGTGAACAGTTTAATTTTGCAAGTTCGGTATTGTAATTCATGGCTTTTTGAATGAAATTTTTTAAAGTACAAGATATCTCATAACAAAGACCAATTTTATTGTTTATATTTGCTCATTTCTGGACACAATCTACGTTAAATTACATATAACTAACTATATAGACATAAATAAATCGTTTTATATAAATTTGGTATTAGAGATTTTTTATAAAAAAAAAAAACATAATTTCATTATTTATAAAAGGTTTTTACCTATCTCTATGTCTTGTTTAAACAGCAATTTATACTAATATGATAAAATTTAAATTAATAAAACATTGTCTATACAGATATTTTATTGTTTTATATATTACAATAATGTTAAATACACTTAGTTTTTATTAAAACAAGCGCTTACACATTATCATAAATAAAAATCAGTAAATTATATATAATAGCAGAACGTTATCCTCATTCAACCCCAACTACTAAATGTTATGGTTCCTTTCCCATATACATTCTATAATTTAACTATAAATAAAAATACATATGTGTATAGAATTTTAGACACAAAAACATATATGGTTCCATAATTCTTAAAATAAATAAAAATTTTTTTGGTTGTTTTAATATTATTTTTATTTTTTACGTCACATTCAGTTATAGTCATTAAAATGTTATCTAAAAATAAATTTATATAACGACAATTTTTACCTTCTTATTACAAAATAACATATAATAAATGCCGCAATGAATATACACATAAGTTTATTTTTAGTTACCACCGTGATTTATTGTATGGTGGTACAGGGGTGTCTCAAATTGTGACGACAATATCCGGAAACGATAGGTTCTGTAGGTCATTTTGAAACGAAAATATTATCCAACTTGTTGGTAGATTGGACTTCGGTACGAAGCTACATGTAAATAACAAAATCATCAATCAGAGACTGTGTTCAATACCTCAATAATTAATTAATCGATTTAAAATTTTTTATACTCTATTGGCCATACCATACCGAGAGATCTTACGTTAAGATAATGCGATTCGAACCTGTGGTTATCCAAATACTTAAAGGAATGTTGACAAATAGTTTAACGCTATTTTTATTGTTAAATTTTTCTCGGTATAAGTTTAAAACAATTTGCCACATTCAAAACCTTTAATTTATTTAAGCTATAACATTGCAATGGGTCTCAACTGGTTCTAGCGACATTCACACAAATAACAACAACGATGATGTATAGGCATAAAATTTATATATTAGATATAGATAAATTTTATCTGCTAATTGACTTAACTTAACGTTACATTAAATATCTCGGTATATGCTATACAGTTCAATATGTGTATCAAAAATTTAAAATCAATTAATTAGTTATTAGAGATATTGTACCCAGTATAGAGTGGAAAACACGGTTTGATTGAAAATTTAATTATTTTCATATAACTGTGTAGCCCAAAGAACTTAGCGTTTTCGTATTGCCATCGCAATTTAAGACACCCTGTATAAAAATAATAATAAATTTAAAAAGTGATGATATGCGATGTTTCTAATTCGAAAGTCAATAATGTCATGTCGTCAGAAAAATCTTTGTCTATTTTATATTAAAAGAATTTTTTTTTCGATTTTCTTTAATAAGCACAAGAGTAAGAAGAATTTTGTATTTATTGTATATGCGCTCGTATAAGTTATAACCCCAACGTGTTTTTTTTGTTTTTTGTATAAGAAACGTAAATATACGTGCGGTAAAGATAATAATAATAATAATAAAAGTTATATAAATAAATATATGGAAAAAAAATGCAGACTAATGTTCTGAAGATAATGTGAGTTATTTTGATAAAATTTATGTATAGAGAAGGGGATGAAAATAAAAAAAAAAAAAATTGTATGTCTTCTTTTTTTTTAACTTAAATCCAGGAAAAATCTAAAAATATAAAATAATAAAAAATTTAATGATTATATAATACTTTTTATTATATTCACTTTTTATATGTACGTTAATTTTTTGTTATTATATAAATTAGTATTTCATCTGAATATATATACGCAATAGATATATAATAGCCCAGTGGAACTTTTTCTATATGTAATTCCAATTTCGGTGAATTTATCTATGAATTTATAAGTAGTTCCAATTTCATAAATGAATTTACCAGCGGATTTGTTGAATTTGTACTGTACAGCACCGTACCCATCATGAGAAGAAGTACTTACCACCAAATGAAATTTCTGCACAAAAGTAATCTAAAAAGGATTTTCAAGAAATGTAGTAGTGCTGACAATAAGTAAGTGGAAAATCATAGATGTTATCATACATATCGGTTCCACTCAGAGTGTTTTATCAACTTTTCTAACTAATATTCTATTATTTATTTTTATATACTGCGATATAAGTTCAATAAACTTTAATTTTATATAATATTGTATAAAAACAAACAAAAAACAGATGCAACTTAATTTAAATTCAAATATCATATATTATAAATAAAACAAGACCATCATCATCATATTTAACATATATTGTATAAATAATAATAGTTTAATTAATTTACCTATTTATCTTATATTTATTTGTAATTATATATATACCAGGTAGAGGAATATGAAATGAGCCTTTTTTAAAGGAAGAAAAACACATTATTTAGAATAGAAAAATAAAAAATATTTTATTTAAAATAACTTCCATCGCTTTCTACACATTTTAACCACCTTTCAGGCAATTTTCGTACACCACGTCGAAAAAATGGTGTTACTTTGGACGAAAACCATTCAGATAGCCAATTTTCAACTTCTTCAGATGTTTTGAAGTGCTGTTCTTTCAAAGCATGTCCCATCGATGAAAACAAATTGTAGTCCGAAGGTGCCAAGTCTGGTGAATAAGGCGGGTGTGGTAACAGTTCCCATCCAAGCGACTTTATCGTATCCTGAACTGGTTTTGCTTTGTGTGCTGGTGCATTATCATGTTGCAAAATTACCTTAACAGATTTTTTCTTTCTTTCTGTCCATTCTGGTCGGTTATCTAATAATGCATGGTTCAAATCGATTATTTGTTGTTGGTAGCGAACCGTATTAACAGTTTCACCAGATTTCAGAAGTTCATGATACACCACACCTTCCTGATCCCACCAAACACAAAGTATTCTCTTCTTACCGAATCGTTTTGGTTTTGCAGTCGATGTTGCTGCTTTACCTGGTGTAATCCATGATTTTTTGCGTTTAGGATTCGCAAAATATATCCACTTTTCATCACCAGTCACGATTCGATGCAAAAAAGACTTCCTTTTGTATTGTTGAAGGTGCAATTCACAAATGGTTTTTCGATTTTCTTGTTGCCTTTCAGTCAATTCATGTGGAACCCATTTTCCACACTTTTGAATCTTTCCCATTGCTTTTAAACGATTAGAAATTGTTTTTTGATTTACATTTAAGGCTTCTACAAGTTGTTTTTGAGTTTGTGTATCATCTTCGTCCAACAATGCTTGCAATTCACTGTCTTCAAACTTTTTTGGTGGTCTTCCACGTTCTTCATTTCTCAAATCAAAATCTTTGTCTCTAAATTGTTGAAACCATCTTTTACATGTTGCTAATGATAGAGCATGATCACCAAAAGCTTCTACAAGCATTCGTTGAGATTCAGCTGCGTTTTTCTTTAAATGATAACAAAAAACTAATGATACCCGCAAATCGTTTGTTGAAGGCACAAAATTAGACATTTTTAACACGATAAAATTTTATGTTCTTCATACTCCTATACCTGGTATATATATGTTATTTTAGTATAGTGCACATATCTACTATATATTGTAGAAACATGCAACGAAATATATAGTTAATGTATACAATTTATAGTTATATATGGTTGATATGCATATGTGTGATTCACATGCATATAATAAATATACATATACTAATACTCGTTTATATCAAACAAATTGTGCTTGAATTTGGCTCGTGTTTCCCTTTTTTTTTTTTTAATTTCATATATTTAAAATGTGTTACAATATGCAATTACAATATAATTTTCATTGAATTATTTCAAATATTGATAACATTCATTTTATATTCATATACTATATTTATAACTACTTATATATATATATATTAAAATATATAAGAGTGCGTAGATTGGTGAAAATGACAAAGCGCGGGAATTGAACATATGGTATATAAAAAATGAAAACGCATATATATATAACATTAAACGCACAATATATGAAAACTGAATTTTATATTATTATTATTATTATTATTATTATATACGTTTTTTTTTTTTACAATAATACCCCTCCAGTTGTTGGTATATATTATTGTTATAATTTATGGTAAAATTTATGTCTGGTGCATATTTGTCTAATAAATGAACCATATACATATGTGCGAGATTAAATTGTTGGATATGTTTTCCAAATGAAAATAATGAATGATACCATGGATTTATAATAAAAAGTTTAATAATAATTGAATAATTTTTAATTTTTACTTTTATAATAAAATACAATTAAAAATTTATTAAACCACAAATTATATTGAAAAATTTTATGTTAATTTATAATTATTCAATTCCATGGATGATGACTGATAACAATAATAATAATAATAATAATAACATTACATTTTCTATATATATATATACAATATAAGTTATATACATATAGTCCTGGTTCGATGGCCTCGCACATATAGATGAATGGCATAGATAGGGGTGCCGCTATATTAAGTATATTTTTTCTATATATATATATATATATATATTGTATAAGGGGTAGTCAAGTAAGAGGGACCTGAAATATTGCACCTGGTGCCCACAATACTGTATTATTTGTATAATGTAAATTGTTTTTGTTGCTTCCATACGTATATATAATTATTGCAATATCGGTCATTGGTATTACATTTATATAATATATATATATACAATATATGGTGGAAGGTGGCACGTTTAAATTATCAATAGTAGTATTTCTAAAAACTATACTATGTTAATACAAAGTGCCCGAGAAAACAGTTTTCCTTTGTCTATGGAAAAAAAAAAAAAAATATTTAAAATGTACTTTTGTGTCTGGGCGTTTTTTTTTTTAGGATTTACTTTTGTATTTGGAAATTGGGCAGAAAAAATTGTATGGCAAAAATCGGGTTCTTAAAATAACACAATTTTTTTTTTATGGTATAGCTTATTTATTCGGATATCAACTAAGTTTTTGTTTTATCTTATAATAATAAAATTAGAAATTCGTTAAGATTGGAAAAAAATATATTTTATAATGTACAAAAATTGGACTTTATATGTATTTTTTATTATTACATGATGATATGATTTTTCCAAATTTGGAGTGGAGTACTAATCAAAATTGAAAAATTATATATTATTTATCACTTAATATGTATTTGAATGGGTGTGCAAGCACCCCGAAGGAGTAAAAAAAAAGAGCAAAACATTTTATGAAAATATATTTAGCTTTTGAACATAAAGTATAACACTCTATATCATATACGCAATTAAAAAGAGATTGTCGTTGATTGTATCATATGTATTACTATGACGAGAAAAAAAAACAAAGTAATTATGCGAAAATTCTGTGTAACATAATGTTTTCCATCACATAGAAACTGAGTCTATACATATAGAATAGAATATGACCTAATAAAAGATTTTTTGTTTCTAAAAGCTATAAAATTATCTACAACTCAAGCGATCCACACCTCAGAACACTGCTGTTGACCGTAGAAAAATAAATAATCTTCTCATAAATTGCAATCACACACACACAGACACACAAACATTCATACCCAATTTGATAGAATTTGATCAAGATATAACCAATAGTTCATATAATATCAAATTCCTTTCATTTCAGAAATACTCTGGGTAATAATTTTCAATGAATTTATTAGGAACTGTAATTGTAATCCAATGATTAAGTTGTATTCACATAGGCATCAAATTTTTCAGAATTTTCTACAACACAATTATTTATAAAAACCTACCATACAAAATTTCATTAAAATAGTGTAAAAATGAGATTAAAAGAAATTTATAAAGAAAACTGTTGCGGATAACGATTTCTTCAGAACTAATATATAGAAAATATAATACTTAATATAAAATTTCATTGAAAAATCTTTAAGGAATAGGAGTTTAAAAAATTTCGAAAAATCACCTTCTCGTCGATAGATTCCAAAGAAATAATTTAACATTTTAAAAATATCGTATGTAATCTCTTAAAAATTTATTAGTTAAATATTTTTGAAGAATCAAATTAGATCACTATTTGGATTCCACTTCATCATCTTGCCGAGTGGTCTATATGGGTTGATGACCTGAACATACGATACGTCTTTTTCCCCCAATAGAACCATTGTTTTTACTTTATACCCATTTAACATTGCAGTTTGTAAATTAATTCTCATTGAAGTAAATAACTATTCATTGTAATAGAACAGCAATCTGCAGACTAACAAAAGATAGCTGTTTACGATAATTCTATAATATTTTTATGTATGAGTAAAGCGTGTGCTGACATTATTAATATTCGAGTATATATAGCGTCCAACACCATATTTTGAAAAATATCCATGCATTTCTATATTCCATTAACGAACAAATGGTTACCGAATTGAAAAATGTCTGCATTAAAATGATTACCGAAAACTGTTTAATGTAGATTTAGGAAATTGAAAACCGTATCTCATATACAAGCTGTGTGTATTATCATATCTATACGCAGACGATGTCTAATTTAACTAATGCTATATATGTTTTCTTAGATATTTTGAGAAAATTCATATATGCAATTCGATTTGTTTTTTTTCCTATATTACAATATATCCATATCGAATATTGATTTTTTATTATTGTTCTGATATTTATATCTTTTAAAATTTGAAATAGTTATTATAGTAATTATTTTCTTCATTTTGCGATCATAACCTCAATGCCAAAATATAGACGATTTTTTTTTTTCTTTCACATGAGAACATAACACATATTTATTTATGGTATACAATAAATTATTATAAAACACACTATACCAATAATAATTTTATCATAAATGAAAAAAATTGTAATTTTTCAATAACAATAAATAAAAACCCTTATAGCATTTCATAAGAAAAACAAAAAAATTTACTTTAATGATATGCCATTTCTATATCATAAAATATATATTGTATAGTTAATAATAATATACATTCTTATTATAGTGTATACAATAAACAACAAAATCAAAAATTATGATTCTTTCTTAAACGTAATGTATGTCTAACAATGTTTAAATAATATATATTTTATGAAATTTATGATAATATCCCTAGAATTTTCAAATTGTGTATTGTTTAATTTTCACAATAATTTTGTTTCCCCGACGTTTCGTTAATTTGCACCCTAAAAACAAAATGTGACACGACGACAATGAAAGAAGACGGCAAAGAAAAAAATAAATTACTACTTCCATTCATAAGTTATGGGCCGTGTAATTTAACCATTATTGATTTTCAAAAGAGTTTGATTTTTCTTTTAAAAATAAAAAAAAATGTAAATATTAAAATTGGATGCATATGCGGAATCAAAAAAAAAACAAATGTCACATAAAAACAATACAGTATGTATAAAATCATGCAATACAATCAAAATATATCCGCGATCACCTCGCCATTTAAATTTGACGACACGTAAAACAAATATTATTGAACATTATTGAAATCCACAAAAAATACAAAATTTCAGCTTAATTGTCACTATCACAGTTTTATTTATGTGATATGATTTTCATGCGAGTTTTTCTGTTCAGTAAAGATTTGAAAAAAAGGAATTTCGCGACAAACACCATTTGATATTGCACAAAGGCAATTCAAAAAAATAACACAAATATCGAATTCGTAATTGAAAATTCATCAATTTGCTAGATTAGTAGAGTTACCGGACATAAATAGTACAGAGTGCATACGATATTTGAGGACATCCATGTGGCTGTAATTTCTCAAGGTAATTATTTCGCATTTTTTTTTCTTTTCAGATCATTGATGGAGAACTATAATCTGACACAAGAAATGAGAAGACATGCTGTAATCGTCGCTACATGTGCGAAACACACAGATTTAAAAAAATTTCTAATTCTCTCAATTGGATCTGATCATTTGTACATATTTCGATCAATACAACATTAAAAAATTTACAAAATATATTATCAATAAATTTATATTAAAAAATCAATCGGAGAAATTATAGATGGTTATGTTCAGAAGCTACAGAGGTTCAACGTGTTATGCACACAAAATTTTCAGCTACTGTTATGGTTTTAGGAGTTGCGAACAACGAAGGTCATGTTATACCACCTCACTTATTTTCCCATGAATTCCGGGATAATGCTGTCGCGTCTACATCGAGGTTTTAGAAAGTGATGTGAAATCCTGGATTGATAGATAGAACAGAACATACATATTCCAGTAAAACTTTCCACACAAAGTGGTAGCGACATAAGATCTGGACGGCCAATATTTACATGATCAAATCGACCTTATGGCCAACTAGCTCCCCAGACCTTAATCAATTGGATTATTACGTTTGGCATGTAGTTGCTACTCCGCAGGACTTAATATATATTTAATTTAGGAAACGGCAAGAGTTTAATTTTGAGTGACAATCAGACTGAAATTTTTTAGAGAATATTACTAACATGTGTTTGGAAGAAAAAATCTTACATATATGTTTTCTACACTACGTGTCAAATTTAAATGGAGTTTATTTTTTGATAGTGATAGTATATGTACATATTTTATATATGAAAAGAGGGAAACATAGTTTATAAGAATTTATATAAAAAAAATTGTATTATTTATATAATAAAAAAATTATATATAATTTTATAATTTTCACAAATAAAAAAAAAAACCTTTTATCCTTTTTAATAAATTTTACCTCAGAATTTAATCAAAAATGGTGTAAAATAACAAGCAAAAAAAAAAACAAAAAATAAACATGAGTAAACGTTAAAACATATAAATTTGTAATTTTAGATGAAAAAATCGATTTATAAATATAATTTTTTTTCTTCACCAATCTGTCGTAAAATAATTTGTTAAGTAATAAATCAAGTGGAAAAAAAAAATAAAATTTTCTTTTCTATATTTTTTATATAGTTTTATTATATAAGAAAATTATCAATGCCAATTAAACAACACATCATATATTGATATTTAATATGAGAACAAAAATTGATAAGTAATATAACCCTTTCTTCAAAATAAAAAAAAATTAAGAACATTCTCAATATGGTATTTTTTTAATAATAATATATACTAACAATTGTTTAACGACCACCTAATTGATTCCCTATTAACTATCTTCTTGTTATGGTATTATAAAATGCGATATATTTAATATTTAAAGGACGCATGCCTAATTGACACAATGCATAATTAAATTTAATATAATTAATTTAAAATAGAAATTAAAAATTTATTTCACATTGTTTCTTATCATAAGATTTGTGTGTGTGTGAAAAAAACATAAATTATTTATTATTTTTGCTGTGAGCCGTGTGAGGTATACGTAAACAGGATATTAAAAAAAAAAACATATTTGACATATGGTGAATTCAAAATATAATTTATGCACTTGCTTATAAACTCTATTGTCTTTATAATTTACATTAGAAAAAATACATTTGAATATACGCGTTCATTTTCATGTGTTATGGTATTGCGGTGTTTTGAAAATAAAATTCTATGAAACTTTTTGTGGTTCAATGATTTTTTTATTTTGCATGCATGCATAACTTCCTGACCGAATTTCATATACATATAATGTGTACCACACATTCAATGACTGAAATAAATAAATTCAACTGAATATCGGCTTCTTCTTGGACGGCATAAAAACGAGTCTATTTTTGGATCACATTATAGCAGGCAATGAAAAATTAATCCTATTATAAACAACAATGTTCAATGTTAAAGAACTGGGTAAAAAGTAGTAATTTCTAAAGCTGATGTTCATCCAATGGTTTTTCACCCACCCATGATAATGCAAGAGCATATGTGGCCCAAAAGATTCTACAAAAAATTTTGTATTTAGAATTACATCACGATTTGTCAATGCCCATTATTTTTAAATAGGATGAAAATGTGTTGTTAATAAATGAATTTGAATTATGAATTCCATTAACAAAAAGAATTATACAAATTTTGTTTGTGAGATGTTAATAAATTAAATGTTAATATATTGTTATGACTGTATTTGATCGCGCGGCCGAATGCAGGTGGTTAATTTACTTAATGCACCAAATTTGTTTTTATAAATAGTTTTATGAATAGCTAAATTGATCAAAAATATTATTTTGTAAGTTGTACAACAACTTACCTAACTTGAAAAACCGTAACTGTCTTATTAAAAGAGGCATGTTGATGTTATGCGTAATTTAATAGAATCACGTTAATAAAAATAGAAAAATTAAAGACTGCTATCAATCGCAAAATAGGTTGTACTTATCGGTAAAATTTTTTGGCTTTTAAGAAGTTAAAGATAAGAAATTACTGCCCTGTTTTTTTTCTTTACTCTTTTAAACTATAAATAAATATGTGTTAATAATAAAAAATAAATTATAATGTAATCATTTTTTTTTTTTTTAATTATCATTTAATAATTAAACAATCATTTGAGTATATATTTAAATTAATTAAATATTCAAACATTTAATAAAATTTAATCTAAAATAAACGTAATACTTATCATGTGCAATAAATATAATATATAAGTTATAATTAACATTGAAAAATTCGTTGAAGCTTTTATAAATATAAAAATTGAAATAAAAAAACACAGCAACGAGATTCAAATGTATATATTTTTCTGTACTAATATGTCACTTTGGTGATACAAATAGACGGATTCATTGTTTGTGGTTTGTATTTTTAGAAATTTTCTCAACTTACAAGTTATCAATACTAATTTCGATTGCAGTTGTATTTATATGAATGTAATGGTGGTCCCATAACATTGAATACTCTGTCCGACTCCCATGTTAATGAAATTTTTCCAGTTTGTAGTCAACGAATTAATTTTGTTTTTACCATAATTTCATTCTGAAGGAATGTATATATATATAAACAAACTTCCCGAAGAAGTTAATTTTGAAGTCTTATAGTTAATAGAATTCGGAAAATGATGTCGAACTTTAATTTAAAATAATGTTTGATCGTGGGCTTGTACAATATTATTTTAGGTATAACTTTAAAAAACTTCAATATATTGTTTTCATTAAAATACATTTATAAAATAAAATGCCATTGATGTTATTTATTGTAAGTAATTGTTTTTCTTTTAATGAATCGCAGAACATCCCGGAAAAAAAATGATTTCGAATGTAGTTCGTAATAGTAACACAGACCATTCTACGCAAAAAATGTAACAAGAACAAAATTTCGGCGGATATATTCAATGTATATATAATATCTATCTATGGTAAAAATGTCAATGAAATCGAAGTCAAATCCCCTTGTAAATTAGTTACAATAGATAATAATAAAAGACAAAATATAATTGTATAGCAATACCAAACCACCCTATTATAAAAGATATATAATTAAATATTAAAAAGTAATTTTTCATTTAACTTAGCGGCTTAAAGGTAAAGATTACAAGACACCCAAACAATATTATAAATTGATTTCATTGTTCAATTAATAAGTTTTGCAAGCTGACCATATATATTTATTTTTATACAAATAAATATAATGTGATGATTACACGTACTCCGATTGTACACGGATTAATAAAGAATTCTTATATATATATATGCATCTTGACTTATAAGCAGTTTTCACCACATGAGTTCGTCAACATATATAATTTTTATCCCGTTCTATTTCAGAGCAAAATATTATTATTATTATTAATATTAATAATAATGTATCAAAATAAAAACGAAACCAACTGCTACAAATCAGTTTTTACATGTGCCCAACATACAGGAATATAAATGGTACTGGTACATATATAGATATTTAAGTGGATATAAACTTAAGTATATATAGTGAAATAACATATATATATACGATATAATATGCACAATATTATATAGAAAGAAGGCCCGTGCTATAATTTATTAAAAATTTATATATCCCTTTAGTATTACTTTTTATTTTATTTTATTTATTATTATTATTTTATTCTTGATTTTTGGAACCAAATAGAATTTTTGTAAAAACATATAAATATCGCATATATTATATATAAAACTCCTTTTTTGATACGATATCTATAAAACTGCTCTTCTATTCCATATTATAAAATACAATATTATATAGTTAGTTATAAGAAAATGAAAAAGAGGGTGAGTGAATGTGAAACCTTTAAAGTTTTTATTAATGTAAAATATACAATATGTAAACGTATATATAGCATAGACAGAAGTCAGTACCCTGAGTAAGTAAAATAAGTATTGTACTCGTTGTAATACCCCATTGCACCCTGATCATAAGAAAAAAAAAAGAAAATGTAAAAGAAGCAGATGCGAAAATGCGTTATTATAACACATTTCACTTTTTTTTTTTTACTTAAAGTTTATATATATATATTTGTATAAATAAGACGATCCCCAAACCTAAGGTTATATACGAATTCCCTCAATATTGCACATATTTTCATATATTTTATATGAGTAAATATATATACACACACACACACACACACACAAATGAAATGAAAAATGTCTTCAAACGATCAAATGCATATGTCACCGACCGCATAAATATAAATATACTAAAATTCCATATGAATAGTAAAAGTAACTGGTATATATATACTCTAATTATATATACACCTTTATATATTGTATAAATTATTAAAAGTGAATGTTTTGGAAAATAAACAAATGTTTTTTTTTTTGGGAGATTTGGAATTTAATATTCTATCGAACAAGTTTTATTTTCATTTACATAATGTTATGTTATATGAATATGCAAAAATTCACATGTGAATTAACCAAAAAATTACATAAAATTATGAATCACATTCGAGTACTTATAATATAAATATTGTAATCATTAATCATGAATTGCTCATGCAGACGGGGGACACTTAATTAACAAAATATTCTAAATTATTTTTAGCCATGTCTATTACCATATATAAAAACGAATACTCTTCTAAATGATTGGTTGTTAAAATAAAAAAGAACATATGTGTGTACAGTAATATTATATAAATATATACTTAAAATTAAATACACATGGTATACATTATATGAATTTAATTACACTTAACTACAATACAATATATAACATTAAAATAATCTAAAAATTTACTACATTTAAACTATAAATTATATTTTATAAAATGATGTATACTATACCACATACAGGTATGCCAGGAGATATGTGCGAGATATATATATTTATGTATACCCACAACATAAACATAAAATCAATAAAAAAACAAGGATCTTGAAATAAAACGTGTATGAAAAAGTTTGAATAGCCTATAGATTGATTTTTGAGAAATAGTGATTTTTATAAATAGTTAATATCATGGATGTTTTGCAAATCACACATATTAGTGAAACAATGTACCGTCAAAAAATAGTAACTTAAGTTAAAGCTCTATACTCAGGTTGGATTTCAGATAGAAATTGTGAAAATCATTGGGATATTTAATCGAATTTCTTATAAAATTTTAAACAATTTCCGTATTTATCTTTATTATATGTTATGTATTTCTTATCATTTAATTTAATGTGTGAAAGAATAATCGATTGATCTTATATAATTCCAATATGGATTTAAGCCGCAAAGATGAAATATATCTGAAATATCGCTGGCGCTTGAAATTCAATGCCCTATACATATTCATTTATGAAATTTAGTCAACATTATAGATGAGAAATGATAAAAATTTACAAAAAATATATTGGGTATTAATTTTTAAAAATTACACATACAAAATTTCATCAAAATTGTATGAAAAATTGTCATATTTAAGTACAGATTATTCGGAATCTACCCTTGAAAAGTGTAGTAGAAATTATAAGCTCTCAAATATCATCATTTCTGGTTACAAAAAGATATTTGTCTTGCTGGCAGAGAAATTGCATAAAGCTAAAATCGCATGTGCAGCGTAAGGAGTGCGAGTCAAATTTATAATTGATTATGACAAAACCAAAACAGCATATAGTAATTTATTAATATAAAAGTGAAATAATATAAACAATTTCAGTAAAGGAAAATATCGAAAAATTTTTCATGTAAATATTTAAGGATATAATAATATTATTATATATTTTCTCCTTCTATAAATTATTTTCAATTGCAAAAATTTCGTTTATTTGTTCTATATTGATTAATGTACTCAATGCTGATGGTATATATAAACTTAATTGAAATATGGTAACTGCCATCAAGGATGCTATCGAATCGTTGTACAAAGAAGCATCGGTTGTATAGGTTGCAAAGCAAATGAAGACAAAACAACAAAAATTTATGGTGGCAATGAATGCATGACGAATTCGAGGTCAGACTGTTTATATTAAAGAATATAATTTTGAAATATTTTCCAATATACTTGGGATCATTATGGTAAATGTTGAAAATATTGATATTGACTTTTGCTCGGCGTGACAAACCAACATATATATATATATATATAGTGACGAAAAATTCATTGGAAACATACAATTTAATAACAAAATATTTTTTAAATTCTTTTTCCACCAATTTATGTACATCTTATATCATTTTACATAGATGATTTATATAATAATATTAATATTATAATAAATTGTAATGTGTGCCCCATTACAAAAATACATTGATTATTTCCGCTGAGAAATCAGCTGCGATGGGCACTATTAATAACTTAAATATATGAAATGATTATATTTATTTCCGATGTAAATGTGCTTCTGAAAATCTTAATTTTAAATTCAATGTTCTTAAGCGGAAGACATTAATAAAATTTAATAGAAAAAAAAGGATTTTCTTGCTGAACCCTGAATATGGTCTCTCACTCTTTCTCGTCTTTTTTTTTCTATTAAATTTTTCCAATGTCTTTCTCTTAAGAAATCATGAAATAATCAACATATTTCGGTAATGGGGCACACATTAAAATATAACATTATATTAAGACATATTTTTAAATGCTTTTCCCCACCAGTTTATATACATCATATCATTAGACTATATATAGATTAAAAATAATGCTATAACAACTAACACCACCCAATTTCAAATAATTATTGTAAATAAAATTTTTAATGTATGTATATACTAAATTCCCGAATCCAGATTATACCATATTCCAGAATACAGATTAAATTTTATTATTTAAAAAAAAATATAATTGTAGAATTCTCCTTACTTTTAAGTATTTAATTTAATATTTATCATATTATTATAATGTATACAATATATTATTATATTAAAAAGTAACATTCGTCGTATAATATAGTCGCATACCATTGACGACGACTTAACATATGTTATTTATTTGACTTCATATGTTTCTTAATATTTATATTTTTATTCATTTTTACTTTTCGTTTGTTATATTTTGGTTGTTATCAAATTCTTTAGAGCACCACATAATGTCACTCATACTGAATAAATAAATTACACACCGACACCGTGTCACACATACACTATATAAATGAATAACAATATATTTATGCTTCGATACGCTAATTAATTATTCATATCATATGGTCATAATAATATATGATGGAATGGAATATAAACATATATGATGTATAGACGAATATTCACGTGTGACTTAAAAGAAAAAACACAAAACCAACAAAACCTCAACAAAACAAATAAAAACCAACCAAACATTTAGAATAAATAAACTTTTGAGAATAAAATCATTGTTATCTGTGGTCGAAATTTTATATATAAAAACTGATGTGAATTTTTGTTTATAAGAAACTAATCGTCTATATGTGCACCTCGTTTATGGTGTTTATATTTTTCTGCGTATGATTATTAAAGTTTTATGTGCTGTGAGGGAACAACATGATAAGAATTTATAACGAGAAATTATATATGTAGATGGTATAGTATTAATAAGAATATTATTTAATTTATTCAAAAACCATCAAATCATCATCACCGAAAATATTCCAAATTATTATAATATTTTATATTATTTGAAAATAATAAAATATTTCGATGGATATACAACAAAAAAACCATTTGAATACAACATATAAAAATGTGCATTATAATCCGATCCATTCTAATCTGTCTGTGACAACGTTTCGGATTGTAATATCTATAATCAATTTCAGATAAATATTTACAAGATTAAAAAATTTAAGGTTGTTATAAAATAAGATAAATTGTAGCATCTGTTTCGTGATACATTATTATTTTTTTCCATATTGAATTACTCAACAAAATTTTATTAGTTGGAAGAATCCTAAAAAAGCTTATTCTGTATGAAAACTTTCCAAAATTTAATCCATTGTGCGCCAAAAAAAAAAAAACAACGTTCCTTGGCGCCACTTGTTTTCGTTATATTTTAATTTTGTTCTGTTAAAAAAAATGTTATTAATATTCTTTTCTCTTTTTATTTTTTTTTTATTTTTGCGATTACTCAATTGTAATTTGATCTTTTTCTTCACAACAATGTATGATATAAGAAAAAAATCCATTGGATCTTTCTAATATAAATTTATTATACACAAGAAAAAAAGGAAAAAAAATAGTTAATACAGTTGTTTTATTTATTTAAGAAGAAATATTTTATCGGTCCATTGGTCCGTATTTGTGCACATATAAACCGTCATCTTTCTATTAGGTGTTTAAATAATATGTCGCCATTATTTTGCTTGTATTTTTTCCATCCATTTTATCCCTTCTATTCATCATAATTTTTCTTCAATTTTTATGTGGTTCAAGAATCGAGATATTTTGCGATTTCTTCATATAATTGTAGCAGCACTGTTCAGAGAGACAGTTTGCCATCGATCTAAACTAGTGCTTTTAACGTACATTCTGTTGCCTCTTCACAACATGTGTTCAAGATTTATTGTTTATACTATTAACCACTTTTATCGTGCATCTAATCATTTTTATTGCAAAGATTTTTTTAAATTAAATAGTTGTTGACAATAGCAAGTCCAGTGCTATTAACAAATTTGGTCCAATTTTCAAATAGCACCACTCAATTCAAATGGAGCACAAGTTCTGACCGCATATGAATATATCGCTTTGGCGTTAATGCATCTACTTCAAGTAAATGGCGGATATTTATTTAAACACCTAATATATATAAATATAATAAGCAATTTTTTTCTACAATTTATTTCCTTTGTTAAAAAATATATACAGAAGATTTTTTTTTTGTATGTATATATACGAATTACGACCGACGACTATATTAATATTAATATTTATTTTCTTTATGTCGTTTACATATACTAAAAACAATGGATATAGCAAAAAAAAAATTAATAAATATTTGCATATGTGCCGTATGGTGTTCTTAACGGTTATTATTTCACTATATGCAATATTATTACACAAGCAAGTAAATCATATGATACACATATTTTAAAAATGTATGGATAGAGTAATTAATATATATATATATAGAACAACTAGATCGGATATTACAAATTATTAATTTATTGATGAGGAAAAATGAATTACTTTTTTTTATATCTTAAGATTTTAAAATTTTAACATAATTGCAATCTGTTATTTTAGAGGACAGACAAAAAAAAATTGTAAGGATGATAGGTATAGTGTGTCACTGTGGTAATAAGTAAAAGTAAAACAATAAGACCAACTTGTATATAGGAGACAATAAAATTCTGCATTTAGTCTAGACACAGTGACCATTCTATTATAACTGGTTTAAAAATAGACTATACATTATGAAGAAAAACAACGATCTAAATTTATAAATTTCCACTAAACACCATAACCGATAACTTTGTGACAATTTCATACAATTAACTGGCTCTGCTTGAAAAATACGTTGCTCACATTTATGCGTAGTGTAAACACCTTCTCTGTATAATTTTTGACAAGTAAATTTAAAATTTTTTTTATTAAACAACATTTTCAAAATAATAATCAATTTCTACGCGTTTCATATAGAAATGATTTTTAAAATAGATTTAATATATAATCGATCCTATATATTGCCTACCTAAACACTACATCAGAAAAGAACAACTATTATAAAACACTTGTTGTTAGTATAGCTGATTTATTGCCGTCGTTGAATACAATGTCAACTAAACATAAATACTCTGTGCCGAAAACCATAAACCATAAATGTTATGCTGCCTTTTTTTTTATTGGTAATGCATACTAAACTACAATATTCAATACCAACCAACAGACAAACCATGTCAACCACTCGTGACTTCTGGATTTATTAAAAAATTAACACAATTTTCAATGTTCATTATTATATTTGTAAAATTGTAATTATTTGTAGTCCAGTATCTCACCATTAACAATATTATTTATTTATTAAAGCTAAAAATACTATACAATAAAAGACTTAAACGAAATTATGAATGAAATATTGTCACATAAGATTAATGGTCTTTATTTAAAATATCATCTATAACATTTTCTACAAAAAAAAAATTATATTTACACATAGAAATACACCCTCTGTCCGAAAAATAATCAAAATTATTTTCTAATATATGGATCTGTAAATAAAAAACCCATATTTATTGGCTTCTTATTGATTTATTTATTGGGAACCGATCTTAACAAACTGTAAAAGTATATAATGACATTGCCTTCAGTGTAAGCCAAAACAGAACGCAGATAGATTTTGTAGGTCGATTGAAAAATTTATAAAAAAAAAAAAAATGATTTAAAATTGGAAAAAATACCAACAAAACGCTTAAACACACTTTTATATTGATAATTTGTTTGTTTCTATCCAATACACAAGTTTTTTCGTATATATTATTGACGATTCAATGTATATTTCATTTAAGGACGAATATTTCAATGTTATCGATATTTCTATTTTTGCACTTATAAATTAATTGTTTGTCCTTTTCTATATCCATTCCGGTTTTATTTCGGACAAACTGGATATTATTAAAACAGACTTGGATATTATTAAAACAGAAGTGAAACGAAAATTTTTATTTTACAATAGGCATAATATTTATAAAGATTTTCTATAATCTACATTTTTATACAAATGTTAACATCTTTTACATTATGTTTTCCTTTATTACAATTTACAGATAATCTTCAAATAATAATCTTTATTAACAAAATGGACAATAAACCATTATTTAAGAAAAAAAAAAAAAAATACATAAAATTTTTTTAATAAATCGGTTACACGGAAATATTTCTTCCTTTTTTTCCTTTTACAATAAAAGTATTGTATTTTTTTTTTTATAAATACAATATATTATTGGCGCGCAAACAGGTAAATTTTTAAACAATACAAATACATTTGTTCAATATCTTTATATATACATTTTCATAATAAAAGATAAACGGTTGGACATATATTTGATCAATGTAAATAAGTGGAAAATGGTCCAGTTCTTAAATAATATGTTTTTAGATTTATTATAAATTATTATCAGGTAAATAAAGTTGTCACCTTTATTTAAATACAATACTTAAGGCATTCATAATAGATTAAAAATTTGTAAACATACCACATATTATGAGATTTCAATAATATAATATATAAAGTTTTATTTTCTATGGAAAATACAGTAGCGGTGTGCACATAGTGCACAAATAAATGTACAATATTAAGAAATGGATATGGTAAAAAAAAATTAACTAGCAAATATGAATTTGAATTTTTGTTGTTTGGTGTCGCCAATTAATTAATGTTTTTATTAATATGGAATTTTATAATACCATACGGACGAAATAAGCAAATGATTAGAAATTTGTGTGCAAAATTTGATTAACAATTTGGTAACAAAAGAAAAAATTATTTCACTTTATTCACAAAAATTATATATGCCATGAGCTTAAGGCGAAGCTAAGACACAAGGATGCTAAATCATATTCGCATGTGTATCTCGTTTTATATAAAAGTACAAATACATAATAAAATTATTTATACTCAAAATTTTTAAAATAAGAAGTCTTCGATATTTTGATGTTCCTGTATAAAAGGATATAAATGTCTATATATGATATTAGTCTTTTACTATATTAATTATAGATATAGTCCATTTTTACTGTCATCGATATGCGGCGGTAATTTTCCATAGGCTAATAATAGATATTAGCTATGCCAATTTTGCGCGCCAATAAACCAGACAACATTTTTTTTTTTTCATATTTGCAAAATTATATACATTTAGCTGCAGTAACAAAGAATTCTCTATACGTATTTACATACCTTTACCCTATTTATACGTGATTTACATATAAATGATATAGAATTTAATATATACAACGATGAGCTGTGTATATGTGTTACCGACATTCAATAAGGATACAAGTTGATTCTATAGAAATTGTATAATATACGCAATCATTTGTATATGTTTATGTATAAGGAAGTTTAAAAATAAAATAACGCGCGAAAAAAAGTGAATTCCAATTGTTATTACTTCTTAAATATATGAAGGGGTTGCAAAATCTGTTACAAGAATATTTAAAAGGATTCTAGTTTTTATGTTTACTATTCCATTTTTTTGTGCATATTTTTTTTTTTTTAATGTCAGCTGTTTTTTTATTGTATTTGATTTTTTTTGTTTTGTTTTTGTTTACTAATATAACATTTAAATGTATTATAAATAAATTGAAATGATGAAAGTTATGTATTAAAGTATATATATGCAATAATGAATGTGCTAAAGGATTAAGCAATTATCTTTAAAATATATGATTAGAGTTTTTTGTAAGAAAAATCGAATTGAATTTCTTAACAGGTAGTAATTATATATATTATCCAGTTTAAAAAAAAAAAAAAACCCCTGACTGGTACAATAAAACCATACAATAAATAGTAGAGGAATTAAGGAAACATTGTCGAACACAGACAAAAAAAAATACAACAATATATTAAGATATGTAGTTGAGGCGTATTTTAAACTAATAAATTAACAGATGAATAAAAAATTGTAAAGCGTTAGCAATACTGAGAAACAATAGCATACATTCAAATAATACAATGTCGACAGCAAATACTAAAAGTGTTATATCTGTAGAGGTTCAAACATCATATTTTTAAAAATATTTTATTTTTGATTCCATAAAGGCATAAACGAACAAATGGCATATATAGTAATTCGGCGCCCTAAACACTGATGCAACATCTGATATTTTTCCTTATCGCATAACTATTTTAAAAATACTTCCAATAATATTTCCTATATATACTTTTCAATGAATGTTGTTAAAATTAAGCATACCAATTTTTTCGTTATTATAAATAGGATAATACACTCAGGTATAAGAACGTTTTCTTGTCATAATAGAATTTCATCAAAAAAATATCCTTAAAAATTATTATTATTATTATTAAAACGGTTAATATTAAATGAACAATAAGGTAACCTTAAAGATTGATATAAATGTTATTTTATTGGGGAACGCTTTAAAACTATATATATATATATTTATTTTGTTAGACAAAAAAATCAAGGATCAAAATGAAAAATATTGTAGCGTAAAAATGTACATAGAATTAGTTAATTTTCTTATATTGTATATCTATTGTATGGATGCGTGTGTTTGTGTTTGTGTGCGTAACGTAAACAATTAAGAAGGGACTGAAATAATTGAAAATTTTGACATCTATTGAGATGGATATCCCTTTTCTTTTAGACATAAACTATCAATACATATATTAATTATAGATTCATATAATAATAGAACACATACGAATTATAAGAGTATATATTAAAAAATTTGATTAATGAAATAAAATATATCAATTTTTCTTTCAACAACCCTTTCGATACAAGGAAACAATAATTAATCAAAAAAATATTAAAGGTCTTTCAACCTACACCTTGTGTACAATATATGTGTTAAGGATACATTGTATATACATATATAGGAAAAAAGCAGTTGTAATAAAATGAAATCAAAAAATGTAAATAAAAACTATATATAGTTTGGGGAGTTATAGAGGATTGACCCTTATTTTTCAGTTACACATAAAAAACCATTAACAATTATTAGTTGAAACAACAGTTTTAGCGCGTGCTTTATTATCAAAGGATATCTCTTTTATGTGTGTGTGTGTGTTTGTGTGTGTGTAAATATTTTCTATTTCATTTCTATTTAAAATTGTTATTATTATATATTGTATATCCGACAGAACATTAGAATCACCCCACATTTAGAATTTTATTACATTCATTCAATATATGCATAGAGCAAGCGTACAATTATACAAAACGATTATTTATTCTGTAAATATAATTTTGGTACATTAACCAATAGCATAACAAGAACAATGACTTTCTTATTCTTTAAATAAATAAAAACGGAAAAAAAAACAAACATATGCATGTAGATAATGTATAATCTCGATCCTCTGTCCGTAAATGAACCGAAATGAATTTCTATAATAAATGGATGTACTAAAGTCATGTATTAACCGTTGATGGATTTACTGTGTATTGTAGACTGATCGTTCAAAAAAAAAATATTAAAGTTTCATAAAATTAAGCATGAAATGATTAAAATCGATAATGGTGATAATTGTTTATCCAAAAAAACACAAGCGTTTGAGTTGCATTGAAGATTCAAAGACAACAAATAAGATGTGAATGATGATGTATGCGCCAACTATCAACACATAGATTAACGCGTGAATGTCAGCAAGAAATCTTTATATGAGATTCATGGTAATGGAACTTGGTACATATACCAAAAACAACAATGCATATTTTAACTGAAAAAATTGGTCTACAAAAGGTGATTTCAAAATTTGTTTCACATCAATTATAATTGCCATGTTTAATGCGTTTCCATTGAGCTGATCAATCCAAAGACAACATTAAAAACGATACAAGTGGCGATAATATCTTAAAAATTATACTGGTGATGCAAAACATGGTGTTATCAATACGAACGTGAAACTCAGCGACAAAGTACTGAATGGTTGGCCCTCACCATATGTAAGAAATCCAAGAAAAATCTCGTTTGATGATATCAAAAATCAATAAAATGTTTATTTGTTTTCTCTATTGCCTCAATTCCATACGATATAAGTAAACCAGTTTTGCATCAATGGAATACATTAAACAGTCAACAAATCGGCAACAACTCTACGACACTCCAATCAGCAATTTAAAAAAATGGTTGATACAATTGTTGCACAATTACAGAATATTTCAAATAAATAAAATTAATCTTGAAAAATCAATTTAATTGTTTTCTATTTTTTTCTTAATCCATTCCGGTTACTTGTCGGACAGATGGCAGGCATATACATACAATATATGTTGATGGTAATGTGCAATGAATGCAGTCTCGTCGTTAAATCAAATGAAAACAAATTTATTTTATTGTTTTCAAAAATACATAGCGCACAAATATGATTTAAAAGAAAAAAAAAATTATAATAATAAATATTAACAAAAAAAAAAAACATTATTGTTGACATTAATTTTGAGTTCCATTATTTTTTTATTTTTTTTTTGGGTAGTTTCCTTTTCTCACTATATATACACCAAAATTATCAAATTCAAATACAAAGGTTTGTGGAAGTAAAGGATTTATTATTGTGTGAAGTAACGCACCGGGTTACTTTTCAAAAAATCAATATAAAATGCATATCATATAATGTGTGTTTTGCTGCCATACATTGAATTCTCAAATTAACAATTACATAATTAAATAAATATGGTCTTATGTCGAAAATCAAATCACATGATTTATAGGGTGTTCACAGTGTTACTATTAAATTGGAAAAAATTATTTATATATGTCCACCTATACTTTGATGCATATAATTTAAAATTTATTATATTATTTAATTATTTGTATATTATAGTACGAATTAGTGCTGTTCATAATACACACGAACGAATGATTATTGAAAATGATTATATTTGTAATTAATTTTATGATCAACCAAAAATTAAATCATATAAAATTACCACAAATTTATTAAGAACTCATAAAGTGCATAAATAAATTATTGAATATTTAGTTGAAAAATATGATTTTAAAATAATTCGACGACTGAAAGATTACAAAGTGTCACCATCAATAAAAACATTACATCATTTTTGAATTGGAGAGAATAAAAAAAAAACTATTTTTATTTAACCTCGAATATGGTTTTTGTTGTTATATCTATTAGTGCTATCAGAAAAATTCCGTTTGTATACCATGGCCAATCGATACGAAAATATATCATTCGTATGTATGTATAGTAGGAACAGCACTTTACTGCGCCGATTCGATTTGCCGCATCAACAAGTAAATAAATTAAATTATTATTTTAATTTTGCATTATTCAACGTCCAATATAATCTCCCAGAATTCATTTCAAAATAACAAATTTACAGATCACTTATTTTCTATTTATTTAAACAATATAACATATGTATTAAAGGCACAATGTGCGTTTAAAATTTCATATAATTTTCAAGAAGAAACATTGTATATTTTTAATGTCAATAATCAGAACAGAAATATGTATAAATGACAAAATTTATTATTCAACATTATAGAAATCACAAATTGTTGTACATATACAGAGAAATTGGTGTTCAATGTAATCGCAATTCTATAGAATAACGATAAATGTGTGAGGAGCTATATATATTACCTTAAAAAAATCGATTAAATAGCTTAGAAAAATTATTAAAAATAATTAATTGAATGGGAATTTCAATAGAATGGGAATTCATTTGTATGTTGATAAATTTACAGGAAATTTTCATATGAAAGAGACTTTTGCATGAATTATGAATGTTCCATTGAATAGAAATTCCACCGTATATAATTTAAATTTTTTATAAAGTCACGTTTTCAATATCAAATTTAATGTTTAATGCTAATTACTTTTTTATTTTTTAATACACATAATAAAAATAATTGAATATATTTTGAATACAACAAAAAAAATAATAATAAAACATTTAATTTTGTGTTGTAAAGTAATATGCGTAAAGCCAAAACATAAATTTACTTACATATGTATCATGTTTTTTTTTAACATTAATAAATACAATGTGATTTAATGATATCATTTAATTTAAATTAATTTAAAAATAAACGGCTCCAATCGGAAATAATATTAACAATATACAAATATAAAAATTATATATTATAGGCAAAATTGAATTGATTTATTTATTACAGTATTTTCTGGTGAACATACTGTGTTCACTCATATATATGCCTTTAGACCACACCACCAGACTTCCTCTAATTTATACCAAAATTTTAGATGATGAAGTTGTAAAGAGAAATCAAGAAATTGGTTATATGCAAAAGTAAGTTCCGTTTTTTTGTTGCTAAAATTACATATTTATTTAGCACGTGTATAAAAGTGGTAAATTATTCAAAGTATTCTCCATCAGAAGACACACAACCTTCGCCCATCTATCAGACAATTTACGAATTCCCTGTCTGAAGCAGTAGACGTCGATTATGAAACGATCCATTCGTCAAACTAATTTTTTATACTTTCATAAGATGTGAATCGTGCGTCTACAATGGTTTACATTTGCATTATGTGGTTTGACATTTTCATTTCACCCATTCTGGTCGCTTACTCATCACTATGCTTGCTTCAAACGCATTAGTTGTTGTCTTACTTACTTTTGCATATAACCAATACTCCATTCTTTCAGCAAAATATTTTATTCAATATGTTATAAATAATTTAGGTAAATCAGGCTAAATAAACTATTGATAAAAAAACACATTTAACTGAAAGAGAACATTTGTTTACTGACTGAAAGCGGTAATGTAAATATATAATTACACCAGCTTAAGAAGGAACGAACAATTTAAATAAAACTCTAAAATATCTTTAAAATACAATAGAATTATGAGTGTAGATAAAATTTTCATTATTAAATCTTAAGAATTTTAATTTAAGACTTAAATCCCCTGTAAAATTGCTAAAAAAAAAAAAAAGGTGTAGATACGTTGTTTAAAATAATGTCTATCGTAAATCAGAAGTTAGATAATATAAAGGTTTGTCCATTAAAGAATAAATAAAGCATAATTTATATATAAAAAAAAAAAATAACCCTTTTTTTTTTCTTAATCGAAGCTCAGCAGATCACAACAACAACAAATAATTATATATATTTTCAATATATTACCCATATTTACATATTATAATATTCGAACCAGAACCATTTTTTGAACATAAATATAATTTGATAAATAAAAAAAATTAAACAAAGATAGAAGGTATAAATAATAACATACCAATCCACAAAATAAAACATAAAAAATAACCCTATCTTAAATAACGATTTGAAACAAGAATGCATCCATACAGGGGTAAAAACAGCTGGTTATCATCAAAGAAATTATTTTCCGATAAAATATGTACAAATTATTTTTTAAGAAAAATTAGAATATTTCATAATGTTTACTTAAAAAATTATTATATGTTTAATGCATTTCTCATTTTATGTTATTTATAAAATGTGGAAGATACGTGGAAATCAAGGAGCATTTTAAAGATCTAAATTTATATGTTAATGGGACAAAAGTAATTGCATAATTTTGTATAGAAATTAGAAAAACCATTCATGTATTGTTAATTCTTATCAATGGTTTTTTACCATCTTCAAACCGACGTCTCTTGACATTCACACATTTTATCGGCTCTGATTATATGGCAATATTTAGAGAAAATAGAAATACGCAGTGAAATACAAAATATCTTAATGGAAGGTTAATAATTTCATCTATTCATAGTATTAAATTCAAATTTATTGTTAATATTATCTTGTATTATGTTCAATAAAATTAAGGTACAACAAAAAAAAACATATATAAATATACAAATAGAATTATTTATATATTATTCTAACCAAATTAATCATTTACTTACTAACATCTATTTTAAAATAATCTTTATCTTTATCTGATTTTTTTTTATCTTATTTTATATTTATCAATACGTACGTTATTGTTTATCTACCATAAAAAGATCATACTTACATATGTTCGTAATACATATACATTTTAGTATATACTCGTTACTACCACTATCACCATATACACATATGTTTATTTTATATCATTAAATGTTATATATGTTTTGAATGAATACAAAAAACATATGATCAATGATTACAATGAATGATACATATTCTTAAGTACTGACAACGCCATCTCTCTTTGACTAGATATATTATCAATAATAATAACAACACAAACATATGTTTCTTTAAAATCATATGGTAAGTATTTGTTCTGTGTTTTGTCTGGGAATTACGTCAAGCTTAAGTTTACTGTTATATTGGTTATATATATTCATTCATATTTTATTTACGTTTTAATGCTTTTGTTTTGGTTAGTTTTTGTATACGTATAAAATATTGTCAATTCTTATTTCGTCTTGGCACAGAAAATTTTATTTTTTAGTAAGATTAGTAAATCCGCGAATATATAACCATTGGGTGTTAATTTTGAAATTATGTAATATCTGATTTGAAAGTGTTAGTTTATATAGTTTATATCTATTGCACATGAAATCCCAAAAATATGTTATCATACATAACCACAATTTGACTTATTACTGCACGCAACGATAAAAACTATATACATTTAAAGATTTCATTCGTCTAACAAATAGACAATATGGAATAATCGTCAACCATCTCATACTGCTCTTAATACACAAAAAAAAAAACATTAACATGTTGGTTAAACACAATAGTAATTATTTCCATTCAAGGCATAAGGTGTCACGAAAATTCCGATAGGGTATAAAATTTTATATTTTCATAAAAACAGTGTTTTATTTTATTATTTAAATATTTTAAAATAATGAATTTATGTTTTGTACCTAAAAATTGTTACTGATTTGGTAAGTGATCATTTTAAAACGAGATAAATATAATTTAATCATAAAAATATGTTAATGAAATAAAAAAAAATAATAATAATAATAAACTTACCAAAATCGGAAGTAGAAGTAACAGACAACGTGGTATCACTTAAATAATTTGAAATAGATAATATATCATCATATGAAGGTATTGTCGATGGTTGGACTATTTTCAATTGTTGGTTAGCTGTAGCTATTGATTGATTTGTTGTTGTAGAAAATTCAAAAGAATTTTCATTTGATTTTGATGAATCATTAAATAATAAACATTTTCTATTTAATTCATTTTCACTTCGATTTGAACCAGATTCAATAACGAATTCTTCCTTAGCGTCATTCATATTTAATTTTTAATCACTTGTCACTGAACAAATTCACTAAAAAATATATTTCCATAAATAATTATTGCAACTAACAAAAAAAAAAATTGGTCAAAAATATATAAAATAAAATTAAATTAATGATGACCACCGGATAATCAAAATAATATAGATGTGAAAAAATAAATTCAAAATAAAATATATTAATTGTGTTTGTATTCTCCTTTTATGTTTTTTTAGTTATTGTTTAGTTTTTTTTTTTTCTTTTTTTTTTATATTATAAATATAAAACACAAAAATAATTTTATAAAAAAAAAAGGTGTAATGACCTATTTAGATTGTTGTTACATCTAAAAAATCTGTAAATTAAAAATGAATACGTAAATTAATTGTTTTTTTCTTCAATAACTTTTTATTAGTTATAATTTTTTTAATTAAATTATAAAATAAAAACAAAAAAATTTGGTTGCTTTATTATAAATTCGAAAAATTTTGGAAATGATTTGGTTTTTCTGTTTTATTTTTTTTTTACTTATCTTTATTGGAAAACTTAATTAAATTGAGCATCCGTACGCAAAATTACCGATGCCAGTAAAGTACCAGCAGCCACATACAATTAAATGCAGTAACGAAACTAATTGAACAATTATTGAAAATATAATTTAATTTCTCGATAATTAAAATATATTATAAATTTAAATAGAATAAAAGCAATTAATGAATGTGTGACGATAAAAATTAAAAAAAAGATTGTGATTTGTCGACTGATAACAACGCAAGAAAATAATTCAACACGTTTTCATTTTTGCTTTTTTTTTTTTTTCAACCAAAAATTTTCGATTGATATTCCATTTTATTTTTTATTTTAATGGAATTGGAAAATGATGACTGTATTTTTGGTATGTAGTATACGATTTTTGCAATGAGTATGTGTGTGCATATGTGTAATATATCGAATGACGCATTTGCTTAAATTACATTTTTTTTTTCCTTATCATGCAACGAGATTTTTCTGTATTCATTGAATTTCTATTTAATTAAATGAACAATATGTTTAATAATTATAATTAAAATTACCTGTAGAATAATTATTAAGATAGTAATTAGATATAAAATTACAAATAAAATATATTTTATGATTTTTATTTAATTTTTTTCTTTTTTTCTTTGTTCTAGTACAAATTGTAATTTGGCTGGCATTGAGCTCCCGAACCCAACTTATAAGTAACTTTATTTTGAAGAATTTTACTTATGCATTCATTAAACAATTAATTAGATAACAAACAAAAAATAAATTGAACTAAATATTTTATGTTCTTATAAGAAGTACAACGATTAACTTTCTTTAAACGAATTTATTTCATTTTTTTTTTTCCAGAATTTCACATCTACAATTACAAAACAAAAAAAAATAAAATACTAAACTAAAACAAAAACTAAAATAAAACCAGATAGAAAAACGGCAAATTAAAAATAGAACATTTTGTGAGTAATGAGTATATTTGACTTGAAAATTGACATTATAACCAACAACAAAACAATTATAGAGAACTAGTAATAAATTGTTTCGATGATTTGTTTTTGTTTTAAAATTTTTCGATGAAATTGAATTGCGCGAATATTAATTATTTATTTAAATTTAAATGGAATTTTTTTGTTTTTATTTTTTAACTTATTTGTTACAATTTTAATTTAAGTAACAAATTATAAATATATTTTTATATTTTAGTTCTTTTTATACATTAATTTATAATATTTTCATGATACATATTTAAAAAAATATAAATTTTATTTTTACACAGGAAATTATCACAACGTAAATTATTAATAATTTTATTATATTATTTTAAAACTATATGAATATTTAAATATAAATACTTCCGTGTGAAATAAAGTAATGTATATAGTTGTGAAAAACGTAATTTATTTATGTGAAACGAAAATTTAATACAATATATTTTTTAATATATTATGGAGATGAAGTGTATGTACTGCTGTTTTCAGTGTAAGATATTTTGGTGTTTAACTATTATTATTATTATTATTATTATTATTATTATTACTATTATTATTATTATTATTACTATTATTATTATTATTATAATTACTATTATTATTATTACTATTATCATTTTATTACTGAATTTGTGAAGTGAATTCAGATAAGAAATTACTATTATGTATTTATTTTCTTTAAGTTCATAAATTATTGCACATACATTAAATTGATATTATATTAAAAACAAATTATATGGTATTCATAAATAATAGTAATGAAAACATAATTATGTCCATCATTCTTAATAACAAAACAAATTTGGAACAATTTTTTATAACATGATATTTCTAAAGGTTATTAATATATTATTATTTTTGACTAAAAAAACTTTGGTTTTAATTATGCGAAAAATGTATTAACCATAATTATTGACTGTCTGTAAATGTTACATTTCATTTATTATTATTATTATTATTATTATTATTATTATTATTATTATTATTATTATTATTATTATTATTATTATTATTATTATTATTATTATTATTATTATTATTTCAACCAATTTATCGTATACTTTATTTTCAAAACGGAAGTATAATTTTAATTAAATTAATGTTTTATACAAAGAAAAAAAAGGATAATATTTTAATATTAAATGATTTGTAAAATAAAAATAGGATTTTTATGGCAACTACAGCCTCTCTTATATAATATCTTTAATATATATAAATTTCTGATACTAGATAATAATAAATTTATCTTTTTATAGTTTATTTACGAATTATACTACTACATCGTGTTACATAATATAATTTATTTGTTAATCAATATCAGGTTAATTTACGTTACGTTTTATATTTAAATTTTTATTTACATTTTTTATATATAAAAAAATATTCATTTTTTCATCTTTGAAATTATTTTTCTTATATTAATTATTATTATTATTATTATTATTATTATTATTATTATTATTATTATTATTATTATTATTATTATTATTATTATTATTATTATTATTATTATTACTATGATTCAAACAATACAGTCATTATTGCCATTAATAAAATTCCTAAAATTAATGCGGCAAATTGTTTCAATGATTCTTTTGGATTTGTTTCTTTAAGTAAATCTGGTAAAACAGTAACTAATGCTATGTGCAAAAATCCACCAGCTGTAAATGGCATTATCCATGAAGTTTTAGCTTCTATATAATATGAAAAGAAAAAATATAAAAATAAAACAATTATTAGTAATTAATGAAAATTGAATAAAATGAAAAGAATATTTAATTACCCATTGCGGATGTGACACCAGTGCCTCCAATTGCTACTAATGCACCTAATAAACCAGCACAAGCTGTTAATAATTGTGCACGTGCTGCATCCCATCGACTAAATCCTGAACGTAATAATATTGCAAAATCACCAACTTCATGCGGAATTTCATGTACTATAAAATATAAAATAAACATAATTATTTTTAAATAAATATAAGAACAATTTTAATTGATATTGTAAAATAATTGAACAAATTATGGTAGTCAAGGACGAAGACAGGTATTTCTATACATCATAGATATGTACTTATACTGATACCTTACTGGGCTAATCACCCATATAAAAATAATTGAATTAAGGAAACATCTATTTTTCGTTTGTTTGCAGAGTACAATTCGTAAATTGTTATATACTACGATGCGGAGCAATTTACCAACTTGGTGGTAACAAATGTTTGGTAGATGCCATATAAGCTCCACTTGGAGTAACATATTATACAGTACAGTTTCTTCAAATGTGTTACGCAGGGAAGTTTTATTGAACAATTATACTGTGTACTGGATTATCTTGTGACTAAAAATAGAGATGCCAAATAATTCCGAAAATTTAATAGAAAAAAACCGAAACGATAATCTAACCAACAATTTAAATGTATAATATTGGATAGACTATTTAATTCGATATTACTACATTTTACAGAATCACCCCTACCCATTATTAATATAAAAAGATATATATATATATATAATTACATAAAATCGCAAATGTTGCAAGTACACCATGTCTAAATGATACTAAAAATGAACCGGCTACAGCTAAACCATGTGTAAAATTGTCAATTGAATTTGCCATTAAATTTAAGTATCCAGCTACCATTTTTTTTGGCGGTTCACGTTCACGTGCCGCTAAATAACAACCATTTGGAACATCTTCAATATCACATGAACCATTTGCTGTACAATTTACAGATGATTTATCATCGGGAATTTTACCACCATTTTGACGTAACAAACAATTTGCTATTTCAACACATTTTGGTTGTGGATTACTTTCGTCAGCATTTGTATAACCAGAAAATATTTTTTCAACTATTGTAAATATTAATATACCGCTTAATATCCATAAACCAGAACGTAATGATGGATGTCCATTTTCTATAAAATAAAAATATACACATAAATTTTATATTTTATATAACAATAATTATGTCTATATTGATATTCTAACCCATAGCTGCCTTATCAGCACTCCATGCTTCCGGTAATAAATGTAAAAATACATCTCCTAATAAACCACCAACAGCAAAACTTAATAAAATTTTAAGTGTATTTGAATCAGCAGCTAAAATAAAATAAATATAAAAAATTATTAGTTTAATTAATTGTTAATTATAGTTTAATTTAATTAAATATATATGGCATTATTTATAGTGAAACATAGTAGAAATTATAAATTGTTCAAAGCATATCGGAACATTATAATAATTGATTAACTGAACTATCTCTATTTATATAAAATCATCATCTAAACATATTAGTTTTAAAAATTAATTCCCGGAATATGTATTATCATTAAAATTAATGTTTTATTTAAAGAAATCGTCAAAATATATCTAGTTATGTAAAGTATCGACAATTGTAATCTGATGGAGCAATATCTGGCGAATACGACAGTTGGGGTAAGATGTGTCAACCAAGTGTTTTCAAGCTCACAGTACACCACTCTCTTCTGATCCCATCATATGAAGAACAGTATACTCTTGCTATGAATATCACGCTTTGGAGTTGACGACTCAATTTTTTGCCTTTGAAGCAACACATTTTATAAGTGGAATTTCTGTTTTTCATAATAATCAATAATAACTTTCCTTCTGAAACATTCACATTGTTTATATAAACGATGTAATATTTCTCGTTAGGTAAATTTTAATGAGTCTACAAATTTCTTGTTGTGTTTGACATATATCTTCATCCAACAATGTTTCCAATTCATACTCTACAAAAATTGTTTGGGTGACTTGGTCGTTATTTATCATTCACATGAAAATTAACACTTTTGAAGCCGTGAAACCATTCATAACATAATGTTTTTTGATAGTTGAGGTTCCGTATCATAAATTTATTAATGAGGTTGAGTTCAATTAACTTGAAAACTAATGAATTTGAATAATACAAAAGCTATATATGATACTTATATAATAATATTAATACTTAAGTCTTAACAATACATATAATAATAATAATAATATACAATATATGACATTGAAATCAACTAACACATCCGCCATAATTAAAGTGCTTTATTAATTTTATTAATTGTTTAAATAAGATCGTATATGTAGTGCAAATATTGATATTCATATAATAATAAATTGTAGATGAACAAAATAGTCATGATGGAAAAATAATTTACAAACTAATAATGAAAAATTGAAAATATTATATTAAATTATAGATTAATTAAATGAAAATCTGAAATGTCATTCAAACATTCATAGTATAAGATATATATTAAACATATTCAAAGACCTATAATAGAAAATAGATTAAGTACGCGTATAACCGCAATATTGATTAACATTTGAATTGTTTCAACTATCTTATCAAGAAAAAAACAATTTAATTTAGTTATTATAATTACCTACACATAAATATTTATATTTTAACAATGTTGATGAATATTTAAATTTATATATAATTTACAATAAATATTAATTACAAATATATAAATTAAATTGTTCTGATAAATTATAATATTGTATCGCATTTATCTAGAAAAAGATGCTACAACTAAATATGATTAAGGAATCACGATGTTAAACAATTGTTATTAATTAGTTTTTAATTGTTTTAAATAAACAATAAATTAAATGTGATTGCAATATAGGAACGAATATATATAGAAAAATATTTAAACTATAGTCTGCAATTAGTATCGCACCCCACTTCCACAATGTGTCCACGGAGAGGTAAATGAAAAGTGGTCCATAATAATTAAGAATTTGAATTTAATAGACTTCTTCAGTTATTTCGTTAGAGCTGTCACTGTTTGTTATCTACCATATAATATACGAACATATATATATATATATATTAGTATCAATAGGTACAGACGAAGGTACAGTGATAGTAGTTATTTTATTTAGTAAAAATAAAAGTATTCTTATCAAATATGTATACAATGTGAGTGTATACATAAGTCATATATAGTAATCATTAAAATTTACAAAACTTTTAAAGGTCAATGCCACTTTTTGTAAAATTTAGTATGTTATTTATGTCAAAATACAATAATAATGTCTGATGATAAGGTTTATTTTTTCTGCACAATTTCTGTATATACTCACGTATAATATGAAGTTTTATTTGATTAACAATTAAAAGTAGATGGATTTTTTTTAGATTTAGATTGTCTACATCTTGTCATTCGTTGTACCGTAACCAGTTACGATGTTTCTCCATACGCAAGTACTCGATTCTAATCTTCGTTATACCTTTACGGCGGAGCATAATTCCAGAAAGTTTGGGTTTACTTCATTTTTGTTATGTTTCTATCGATCTCCATATGCGTGTTGCCTTACCCAAACCAGGATGAGCTTATTCCAAGTCGCAATGATCCAAATATGTAATCATGTTTGTGCGTTCCATACTTTAAATCAACATCTGCGCGATTACATAGTGCATCTAGTGTTGTCCAACAAGAATCTAATGGTAAATATTGCGAACTCCTCCGATCCCGCTACGCTGGGTGCATCTCATACTCAATCAGAGTGTTATAGTATCTTTCTGGTATTGATATTACTTTCTTGATCTAATACACTTGTATATATCCTGTTCCGTAATCAAGATTCACAAGATTCAGGATACTTTTATACCCGAATAGATTTTCACAGTTTGATGTCATGTACATGAGTACAGTGACTACCGCCGTCTTTATAACAAACAAATTCAGCGGTAATCTTGTCAGATGTTTTCTAGATTACTTTCGTATAGCCTTATGCCACCCCACACAATATATTGTATTGTATGTTCTAATGGATCTTATAGACGAAGTCCGCGCGCATACCCATCGATAGTGATGTATTGCAATCTTTGCCTTTGTGTTATTTTTTAAAATGACGAAACCATTTTTTACAAGTTTATGTAATCGATGGAGCGCATATGCTCACCCTCACACCGTAAATTCCGGTAAGCAAACGAAACGTTTCCGTTGCATATTTTTTTTAACAATAAATTTAATAAAATAGTGAGTATTTTAAGTCAAACGATACCAAAGAAAATAAACGCTACATAGGATAAATAAGGGAAAAGACATGCGGTCAAGAACGAAAAATGAGTGAACGTAATTTCTCATATTTTCACCAAAACCTTAAAACATATCACTCATGTGCTGAACTTCTAGAAAATCTAATAAATTGTTCTATAGAGTCATTTTCTATTGGAAATATTCAGATACCATAGAATTAGCCATAACAGAAGGAGTGGCGGTATTGTCTTCTACTTTCATACGATATAACTTAGAACTTATTACCAATTAAATTACAATTTCGAAAAAATCGGATAAATGGAGGAGATGAATTAGAGGGATTAGGAAAATTTTGTTTGTATAAACGATTATCGGGGACTTTTTAAGGGTGGATAACCCATTTTCAAATAATAGTTTAAAATAATTATAGATATGGTATATTTTATAAGGATTTACCTATTTACGACGATAAAAACTATGAAATCATCGTATTTATGTAAAATAAATATTAATAACAAACTTTATGCTAACGTTAATTATGCAAATATATAATAATAATTTGCAATTTTCCAATTATACGATTTCATTGGAAAATTTGCATTATTTATAATTGTTTGGGTTTTTTTATAAAAAGTGATTATATTTATATAAATTTAATCAGTTTTTATAGCGTCTATTTTTATTAAATGAAAAATTTCTATTAATAGTAAACGATAAGGAAAAAAAAATCAAAGTATTTTTACTAATAATAAATTGAAATCATTTGTCTGGGATCAAGAATAAATTTAAAATTTAAATATATAGAAAAATATATTAAATTATAAGATAAATCAATCAATATTTTAAGCAGCGCGGTGGAAAAATCATGACAAGTTATACTTTATTTTTTAATGCTTTGCAATATAATTATGTAGTTAAATATAGTATAAAATATTACAAATTAATTATTAACGCTTTGCAATATAATAATAATAATTAAAATACAATTATTGAAAGATTAGAAAATTCTACTGATTGTAGACATATGATAAAAGTTAAGCAATTGAATTGATTTTTATTCATATATTTAATATTTATAAATATATATATTTTTTTATATTATATTTATTATTAAATGTTTATTTTTTTATTAATATGATTTATTGTTTTATTTATAATTAATAATTTCTTTGAATTTATTGCATTATATCATTTTAATCATATTATAATTATATTAAATTATTTATTGATATGTGTGTTAACATTGTGAAATGATATCTGGAAAAAAAAGGTAGACGAATAATTATAGAATATATAATCGATAATGTGTGACACCAATATTATTGCAAAATAAAATATATAATATAATTTATAATCTATTACAAAGATTAATTAATTTTCAATTTTATTATTATATAGATAGATTTTAGATGTCGCCGATTAAAAATATTCAGAACTTACATATTTCTATTTTATGTTGATATTATATTGAAAGAGTAGACAATTAGACTAATGACAATAACATGATTCATAATTGATTATTATATATTATATATAAGATAAGCTCCAGACGATTGTCTGGTGTACCAATTAATTTAATATTGGTGAATGGTTTGTTAGTGGGGCGTGGATTAAATTATTGTAAAGTGTCCTGGCTATGGCATTTGATTGTAGCGCGTAGCTATAGTCATATGGTATACATTTTCAAACATTAAATGTTATCCGCATCAATGTTTTGTATAAAATTTTAAAGTTGTATCACCCTTAAAGAAAACACACCTTATATAATCACTAAAACATCTTTACACTCTGCAATATTGCAATTATTTGCTGGCCAATTTTGTACGGACCAGGGTTCAAATTTAAATACTGGACCAGGTGGACTAATTGTAATTGAAATGTTAATGTTAAAATGATGAAAAGATTACTCTAGCTTCTCCAATTTTAGCATAAAATAAAATTATATTGGGGAAATTTCTACTCACGCATTTCACGTCAAACAAATTTTTATATATATTCCATATGCGGAGCGATTATAATTATGAAATATGGTAGATTGTTTACAGCGTATGAAATTCAATGGTTTGCACTCAGAGACCACCTGTGGTGATTGCTCATGGTGAAAAATAATCTGGCGGTGCTTTTATATAAACTTGTTAAAACAAACTAATCAACAATATTGTAAAAGCATTATCAAGAGTTGTAGTTTCTTGGAAAACTGTATACACTGACATATGAAATGAACGAAATACTCGATTGTTATTCTTCATTTTAAACAGAGATGAAATGGTTCATATTACGCAGCGCCTTGTAATTATAAATCTGCGATTGTATATGAATAGATCCTCTGTCGAAAATCAATAGACTTTTCGTTTTCCAGATTCGGCAATAACCCTTTAGTTTCTGGCATTTTTCTTTAAACTGCTATAAATTACTTTAGTCAGTCTTTGTTGGGAAAACCAAATTATATAAGCTGCAGTTTTTTTCTTAGTAATATTACTACTACTTTTTATGCTGTTGCGTTACATTTACAATTTTAAAAATTATAATTTCTTCTAAGAGTATATATTTATCATAAATGTCTACTATAATTATAAAATACACAATTGTAATTATAACAAACGAAACAGGAAGTACATATTTATTTCAAAGGTTCACAATAGGACAATTCATTAAATCAGAAAATCATAATCAAAAGATTTAATAAAAGATTATCTCAATCTAAATATCATAATCAGAAGTAATATTATACCAACAACAACAGTATATTTAATTTATTGACACACAATCAAATTTTATAACATGTGTATTTATTTTATTTGATTATAGTTAACTATCGCAGTACTTAAATCATTTTTAAAAGGTAATTATATATTGTACTTATCTGTATTTACAAAAAAAAAAAATTAGCTTATACACAGGGCGTTTCGAAAGGTACTGGTTTGGTTCAACGACCAAGAGCTAATACTATTTTAAATGTGTAATGTCCCGACGATTATCATATAATGTCATCTGAATATTGTTCTCGTGTAGTCGTCCTATCTGAGACATTTGCAAAACTTACAATTTTATAAGACAGAAAGATGAACTATATCATAGAAAAATATATGGTATATATAGTAATTTTCAATACATTCTGTATTATTTATATTGCTAATATTTATATATGCATTGAAATATGAATTGATTTATAAAGTTGTAATCTTTTCCAAATAAACAAAAAGTAATAAATTTTCATTTTCAAATATAACTTTATCAAAAATTAATTATTATGTTTCAATTTTATTACTAAATTATTGTATTATATTTAACATTAAACCTTAAATATTAGGTGTATAAGTGGAAACATAGCACTGAACGCGATTGTCATGAAAAAAAACATACTTAAATGTATCTAATTCGCGTGTTATTTTAGGTATACGCATAGCTTAGTCATTGTTATTTAGATGTTGAAGCTACGGAAATGATTATTTCGGTTTGCGAGATAATTCTGTTGGTGCTTCAACTATATTAGAAAGTGGTTTACGATGAGGAAAATCTTAACCTTAAAGACGAAAAATGTCCAGATTGTGAAAAGCAATTTGGATAGATGAAGAATTTAAAACTTTACTTGATGAAAACTCAAACTCAAGTTCAACAAAAACATGGAAAACAGAAATAGGAGTTACTCAAATAGTAATTTGCATGCAATGGGAAAGATACACACAAGGAAGGAAAATGGGTTTCGATAGATTGCAAAGAACCATAGATAGTAAATATGATGAATATTTTGATTCTTAACGTTTGTAACAAGTATGTTTTTATTAACAAAATAAAAGTTATTTCACCAAAAAACGCTATGTTCGCACTGACACACCTAATGTAATGTAAAGTGTTTATAATTTAATAAGATTATTATAATGTATACGATAAGATTTCAAATGTATATAGACTTTAATTATTACATAATATTAAATTATAATATTATGTGTGTGGTTTAATGACTTCAGTTACCAATATATTGTTGATATTTATTTATATGAATTAATAATAGAGTAAAAAAAATAGATTTATTACGAAAGCGAAAATAATTGTTAATATAAATTACATGCATTTTTCTATTATAGCCGTATTATATTCAATACATTGGGTTGACTAATAGATTCTGTGCATGCTTTTCTATAATACAATAATATATTTTATAACCACAATAAAAACTTTTGTCTAATATTCTGTATGCATTGTCCGTGTGTCCATATGTGGTCTAAGTGTTCTTATAGTGTCCTATTTATAGATGCGACATTGAAGTGACTATGCAACTTCTGCAAGACATATAGATAGAGTGTGCAATAAGGAAACAATCACATTTTAGTGACAACTAATACATGTACACGGTGTACGCGTATTACAAAACATTATACGACCACAAGTATCCCAATATATCGTGACTGATATTTACAAACAACACGCATATAGATTACACAGTGCACTATTACTACCTATGCCAAGAAAACATACAGCCTAATTACATTAGTTAGAATATAATGTTTTCAGTACATTTGGTGACTTTGTCAGTTTAGGCATACACTTAATTGTGTGGTGGTTGTGTTGCATCCGCTTTGTGATATCCTTGTCCGTCAAATATCTCTTCATCACCGAGAACTTTGTAAGCAAAAAGTTCGTCAATATCATAATTGTTGATATCATCAAAACCATCTATTTTATATGCCAATGCTATATGATATCGGGATTCTCAACCAATTGACATGTTAGTTGAGTTTACAGCTGCTTTAATGTACTCACACCAAAATGCTTTCCAACAATTCAAGTGTACAAAGTTGACTTTCGTAATGCCAAAATCCATATAATTTAGTATTTATTATGAAATCAAGTATTGAAATTGATATCCATCCATCAATTACAGTCATCGTTTCGTCACTTATTCCAGTTTATTTAAGATGAACTGAAACGATTGTCAGTAGATTTTAAAACTGACAATTATGCCTTGATAGACTGGATGAATTATTGCGATGTTGTGTGGGGTGGCTAGAATACGGGATGACCATATTGTCAATTAACAGAAAAACTTTTTAAATTCCAGTTTTTTATTTTTGTTATTGCATTCTAGAAAATAAAATAAAAATGTATGTATAGCTAAAATTTTAAATATAAAAACTATGTAACAACAACAAAACAAAAAAATAGTTATGGGAAGGAATTTCTTTTGAACCGTGATATGGTAATAAAACCGTGTAAAAAACAGCATTTTAAATTTATATATATTAATTAATTGTTTTTAAATATATACTTACGATTTTTAAAATCGCCGGAATCAAGTTTTATAATAAATAATGGTAATATGCCACTCAGTCCGATTAATACTGAACCAAGTATTGAAAAAACCCATGGTGTATAATCAAAACTTTGAAATAAATCCGGAATATAATGTTCTAATATATCATGATAAATATATTGGATTGTGTCATCTAGAAATTGAGCTGATGCATTCATAATGAATTCGTGTTTTTTGGATATATTTAACACAAAATAACAATAATAAAAATAATAATGATATAAATTTTAATCAATAAAAAAAAAAAACCACACTTTTATTAATTAATTTTATTATAGTTTTTAATTAAACACACAATTATAAATTTTATATTATTTGTTTTTTTAGAGTAATTAAATTAAATGTTAAATTTTAACAACAATTTTTTATACAAATTATTTATAATTTCTATCACAATAAATTTTTGACTGGATGGATATGTTTAAAATTTACCTATGTTATAATAAATTAACATTGAAAATGTTATGCAAATATAGAAATTGACGACGACGACGACGACACCACACACACACACACACACACACCCACACACAAACAATTTTTTTTTAATTATAGTTTATAAATTAATTTTAATACATAAATTGATTTTTATTATTATCACAAATAAAAATTTAATTGTCACATCAGAAAATATTAATAATAATTATTTGCTGATTACTTTGATATTATTAAATATTTCATTAAGTTGCATATGTTTGTTTGTTGTGACTTTGTAAGTGAATTTAGATCTGTAAACATAAAAATATAATAATAAATTAATTAATTAATTTCGTTACAAAGGAAATAGTTCTTTTATTTTATTCATTATACTTCTTTTTTAGAGAACTTAATTAATGGATAATAAAAACTATATATTCTTATTTATTTTAATATTATAACTTTAATTCTAATGCCTATACAAATCATCGTTTTTCATTTCCATTTACAACTTATAAAGAGGTTTTTGTTTTTGTTTTCTATATAGAAATTAAATTATATATAGAGCAAGGTCATTTTATTCGGTCATTGACCGTAAAAACTAAAGTTATGTTAATAAAAAGTCGGTTTTTATATTTAAATTTTTCTTACAGACATGTGATCGTTGTTGTGTATAGTGGCAGTGGGTGCCAGATGATAAAAAAAAATACTCAATTTTTTTATTATTCATTTGATGATAAAATGTAATTTTATCAAATATTTAATGATAACTTTCTTGTAATAAATTAAAAAAATTAATTAATTTATATCGTCACAATAATATATTTACAAAAAAAAAATTAAATTATTAAATTAAATTAAAATTAAATTAAAATAAAATACAAAATTGTGTACAAGGTTCGGTTGTATATTCAACCATCATCAACGCACAGTTAAAATAGTAAACTAAAACTGTATTGTTAATTTTTATAAATAATTAAAATCGATTATTAAAATTATTATTAAAATTGTTTTAAAACAAATACCATAATTACTGACACTGAGACTATATAAAATCGTTGGTTAAAATAATGGAATTACATGCATATCGTTAGATTGAAAAATGCACATCACATGCCAGATTGCACATCACATGCTCCACTTGGAGTTACATGATTTGATCATAATATATATATTATTATTGTAGCATTGGGTTGAATACTACATAATTACAAATTGAACTTATTTCAAAACCATTGAATTTTTTGCCAGCAAAATAAAGATTGTTTTCTCTGTGTTTGATTCTAATGTAACTTTAAATCAACGCATAATTACTGTAATGCATCATGAATTGCCTCCAACTTGTCGTCAAACTGTTAATATATAATTATATTATGCAACGATTATAAAGTGTTTGGGTCAGTTCTCTTCAAAAAAAAAAAACTGATTTGTGGAAACACAGAATATTAAATGCGTTGAACTGGTTGGCGGTTTTAATGCAAATATATAACAAATAATTGTTATTATATTAATTTGTATCAAACATATATTTATATGATTCATATTCGCATATAATAATATATGTTCTTAGTACGACAAATTTTCACAAAACCAAGTTATGAATCATTTTTGGTGGTGCCACACAAATTTTTCTTTTCATACAATGAATACAAATGTGACTAAGAAATATATTTATTTAAATATATAAAATAATCTTACATATACAGGATACATTATACGTGAAAATAGGACATACAACGCCTTTTCAAAATGATGGACAATGGCATTTTTCTTTGGTAACATTTCGCGTACATGTTTCCATTTCACTATAATACCTAATACTGACCATAGACAGTCTATTTATTATTATTATAAATAGATATGATAGATATATCAGGATTGAGCGATTTGATTAACCCAAATACACAAATGTGTACGTATAATTATAAACAATATATAAATTTACACTTGATTGTATCATACATTAATATTCATTTCCAAGAAATTATAAAAATATATTATGTTTATTTATTATCTCTAAATATAGATTAAGAGTTGGTTGAGCAAAAAATAAAAAAAAAGTGATTAGTAAATATTTTGAATTCATTGAACCATTAATTATTTCAATTGATTACATATTAAAGCAAAAAATTATTCGTAAAACGAAAAAGAATCTGGTTTTCAGGTAATCTCTTAATGGAATTCGAAACATATTATAGTTACAGAGACCGCAAAATTGCGATAATTAATTTAACTTACACACTCCCTCCCAAATGCAGCGAGTAATTTACAAAATTGAACTACAAATGTTTCGACAGATATGCCATATGTTTCACGTATATTGTGAGACTGACTTGTCTTTAGAAAATACTAGTAGATGTATGAACTTTTTTTTAATTTTAGAACAATGAAATGAATTTTTTGTGAAAATACGACATTTTTTATAATTTCGTAAAGATTTTTAAATTTTCCAACAAATAACTCAAATCATGATTTTTTGCAAATCATTCACAAATTTTAATAATACAATACAAACAAATGGTTTAATATATTAACTATATCAATAAGTAAGTACTTGTACATACAATAACAATTTAAAGTACTTACAGTATCGCACAAATAGAAGAGATCAATAATAGGGATACATTTCTTTTAATTCTGGAAGTATACCATCGCTATTATGATGCCGACTTTATTACTGTACGTATTAGTTATATGTCATTGCGGCCGATTGACTTTATTCAATTCATTATTGCAATACACATGCATATATTAAATATATATTTATAATTGTGACATCGATAAAAACACGTAATAATTTGATGGAGCAACATTTGGTGCATACTGCCGTAGGTTTAACACTTAACACTACTTCCAAACCAAACCAAGTGGTTGTAGCGGTTGTTCGATGACTCTTACAATGTATGCGGTCGAGAATTGTCGTATTGATAATTCACTTTATCATGCTTTTGGTACTGTTTTTTTGCCAGCAATCAATGTTGCTATAATTTTTGCGTTGTAGTCGACTTTAATTTAATATTTGCTTTCAATAGCTGAAACCATAATTCACAAGTTTTTGTTTTTATTGAGAAAATTCATGTCATAAGCTACCACAACCATTTGATGATGACTTTCTGCAGCAGATTTTCTCTCAATTGAAACATAAAAAGTAATGCTTCCGTCGAATGATGCTTTTCGCATAACCATTCGACATTTGTCTGAAGCCAAATATATTTGTGTTCCAATACAAGTGTAACAGCATATATTGAAAAATTTGTAATATTTTCGTTTCATGAATTTTAAGAAAGCTGATTTAGTATAAAAGCAATTTTTTTGTGCGATAGTGTAATGCCATAAAATATATATTAACAAAATATAAATTCTCTGCAAAGAAAAGATAAAATACATAATAAAAGAAAATTTCCGTTTGATTAATTTTAATATAGAAATAAAAAAAAAAATTACACAATTGAGACACTACAGCCTCTTTACAAATGTGTGTATATAAATTCATTAAAATTAAATATGTTGATGGATATTTTTGAAAAAATAAACAACATAAACCATATTTAAATGGGATTAGTAATAGGAAGTGGATTAGCGATAGGAATTTAAATGGTATACGATTGGAAACTAATAGTTATAATGGGCATATGTTTTCAATTGAAAGTAACGACGCAGATTATTCTGCAATTAGTAGATGGATAAATATATTAGATGTCAAAGTAGAATTGAATGTCAATATATATATAAAAGAATAATCAATCCAAGAAACAAATTGATATAAAAAAAAAATTGAACTTACACCAGCACCGAAATTAGATTTGACATAGAACACAAAAGTATGTTTGTTTATATGCTCGCATAAATTTACAGGCAAATGTGATGACTTAAATATGTATCTTAAAATATCTCCAATCACACATATAAAATGTTAAATGTTTAAAAAAATTATTTCGTAAAAATAAATAATAAATGATAAGACAATTAAAAAAAAAATATAGTGTATGTGTAATGCGATATGCTTCCTCTGTCGGAACGATAAAATTACCGGAATGAATTAAGAAAAAACAAAACCAAAGGGGTTGGAGGCAAAGATACAAATTCTAAATATATACAGATCGTACAGTCAACCAAATATTGTCAAAACAATCAAAATAAATAGTGTAAGATTGCTTAAGCACATATCACTTGATTGCAAAAGAAGAACGTGTGCCAAAAAAAAAACTATTAAATATAGTAATCCAGAAGGGAGTAAAAATGATGGCTATACCTAAGACTAGATGGCTACAGGCAGTTAACTAATCATATTAAGAACGTTAAAATGCGGGATTGGAAAACGGTTCAAAGATTCATATAGTTACGGTTGGAGATGTCTAAAACCACACCTGAGTTTTATTGCCATGCATTAAGTAAGAAATAAAGTGAAGAAAAAAGTAAACCATTAATTACTTTTTATAAAAATCATTTTATTTATTCGAAATATTCTGCTCGTCAACTGAAAAAATCGTTCAGCAAATTCCCGGAACAATAATTGAAATACTATACAGCCAAAATATAGTAAATTAAACTAAAACTTTTTACAATATGGTAATTTCTTCATTTACACATTTATGCAAATTTGCGGACAGCTTTGAAATTTACGATATTATTAACTGGTGTTAAGAAATATGTGAAAAACTACTTTTTTAAAGTGGATGTTGCACGGTGCAGTTTTGTGCAATAATCGTCAACTGCCTGAGACTCTTCATATTAAGACAAATTCTTTGTGTATAATACCTTCGTGTGCAATTCAGAATTACTAAATACTGTCACTTAAAGTGTAATATTTTGGCTTACAATTATGGAAATGTTGTTCACAACATTAATAGTTTATTCTATACATTGGTTCGCAATATAGAATTGAATCGGCAGTCAATAGAAAACCATACCGGATTCATATATTTTACTTTAGAAAACCATTCCGGTTTCGGACATATGATGTATACACATAAATAAGATATATTTATACGATATGACCGTACAATGACATTCATGATATAATAATTATTTATTTTATAGCTATAAGTTTATAATAGTTGTATATTGTATTGTAATGACGACACATAAAAAAATTAACATTATTTATACAAAACTTTAAAAAATTATAAAAATAATAATAAATTATTAAACAATAGTTATTAATAGTTGTTATTTAAAATATTAACACATATTATTTTATTTTTTAAATGTGAAATGATAAATAATAATAATAATATCAGGTTTAATAGAAAATACATAAAATTATGGGCGTAATAATAGAACAATTTTTTGACTTTTAACATAGTATGAAAAATTAATAATTATAATTAAATTTAAATAAAACAAGTTTTTGTTACAATTCCAATTCATCAGCACATAAGCTAATGTAAAATACGTGCTGCTGTACTGACAACGGAAGAGACAAGACTTTTGAATAAATACATTAATTACGAGTATTATTTTGTTATTATTATAATTTATAATATATTATTTTTTTTTAATTATATATTTATAATGAATTGATTAATAACAATTCATAACACCGAATACATTTGCATATTATGTATAAATAAATATAAATAAAATTATTATAAGTTAGTCACTTATTTTATTTAAAAATCATATAAAAATAATGTAAACAAAAATAGAACGCAAAAAAATAAATAAAAAATCAGCTGATTTTATCAAATGTTTATATTTGTGTTTTCTTTTTTTACTGCTTAAAAATGATAAGATTTTTAGAAAGAAAATTTTTTGAAACCAACGAAATTACAAAGAAATAGAAGAAAATATTATTTATTAAAAATTTATAATTATTTTATTAACAAAAAGTAGGAGTTTAATTAATTAATTTATAAGTGATTATGCTATCAAATCTTTTAAACATCTCGCAGCAGATGAATGCGATGGTTACACCTGAATATTTGTAGAGAAATTTACGATGAACACAAGTTCCATCGATTATAACTTGAAAAATATTGGTTTCGACGTTGGAGAATTAACGCCATTGATATAGAGGACGGAAAGGCATGGAAAACCTGTGTATATTTGATGGGATCAAAAAAGATGTGATCTATTATGAGTTACTGAAAGAGTGATGAAAAAAAAAAAACAATAAAAAGTGGCCACAGGCCGCAACGGTCTACATTTTAAAATTCTCTATTATAATATTAACTCTTTGGTTTTTTTCGTTTTATCAATATAATGTAAAATCATATTGTAAAAAAAGATAAAATTTAAAAAAATATGTTGTTCTTTGTTGTGAAATTTTTGTTTCAGTGTTATTATTTTACTGGTACAAATCAGCTGTTTTGATTTGATAACAATTATGATTATATTTTTTTAACAAATTTTTAACACAAATAATACATATATTATAGTTTTATTTAGATGTAACGCTATTATGATGATATTAGTTATTAATAAATAAAATTAAATTAAATGTCAATTGTTTATCATGTACCCGATAAAATTGTATAAATATAATCACATTTACAACAGGAAAAAACAATTCACACGCACAATTTAAATTATAAATATTGTTATTAATCAAGTAATTAAAATAAAACTTCTTTCTAATCCAAGGGTTATTGAATTAATGATTGAGCTAAATTGAAAACGATACAATAAATATCGCGTATCGGTACAAGAATGTTTAATAAAATAATACACAATGACATATAAATTTTTTCTTATGATTATTATAAAAGTACTTTTTTTTTTTATATATATATAAAAATAGATAAGAAAACGTGAATATGAAAAGAAAAAAAAATTATGTTTTGTTACTAAATGTAAGAAAAATAATGTACGTAGTTGGGTTGAATAGTTCTAGGCCTTACACACATTTATAGATGACGTTAAACACTAAGCAAGTAAATTATTATTCTATTGGAAAGTTGTTACAGGCCGCTCAAAAGAACGAATTGGAATCATATTGCACAAAGAATTGCACATGAAAATGGTTTATGGACGATGTGGGTATCACAATTTGCTAAAAATATACCAATAAAATATATTCCACAGTGATGCAACATTAAATAGTTTTGCAATAAATGTATTGAAGTTTCAAAACATATATATTCTTAAACGTTATAACAATACACAATTATATAGTACATTTGATAGGCCGAAAATTTTTCATACACTACTCGCAGATATTTTTTTATGAATAGAAGAAATCATCATTTTAATGTTAATCATATATTTTAATTTTGTTGCTTAACTAATTCATTGTTATAAATGTGCTTTTGTATATTTTTATTTTATCATATTATATACTTAAAATGTGATGATAAGAATTTTACATATGAATTATTTGTGTGTGTATTTTGCAAAAAAAATTTTTGGTTTTTTTTTTTGTATAAATGATTTGTTAAATTGTTAAATAAAATCACTGCAGTGTTCATTCAATATATAAATGAAAAATATATTGTTACGTTTGCTCATTCGATTTATACGAGTACAATAATATTAATGAATTATATTTACTTCTGGTTTAAAGTACCAATATAAATACGAAACAATTTCGAGTGATTATATAGATAAACAATTTTTGAACATAGACATTCCAATGAAAACATTTTTAAAACATTGTAAGGTTTTGATTTTGTATTCAAGAGTAAGATTTTGTTCATGTTTGTTAATAAAAACTATTGTAATTGATGATGAAATATAGTGTTTTCAATACGAACCATAAACTAAGCGCCATAGTCACCAGATGAAACCAATCTAACAACGTTCTGTCCTAGCTAGACAAAGACTTCAGTTGACGATTATTACACGATTTTTTGCCGGACAGAGTGTGTATAATAATAACATTATTAATTTTTATAATGTTAAATTATGAATTATGAAACAATAGTTAATTTTATTATCGTTAATAATACAACACATTAGAAGTTAATAAATATTATGCAAAATCGAAGAAAAAAAAATAAAATAAATGACGCTGTGTTAAATTGGAATAGAAATAAAAAAATAATACTTGTTATTTTGATCTATAAATAAACATATAACAACAACAACACCGAATAAATACACAATTGTAAAATGTACGTAAAGTGGAATGCATATAAAATGTAGTTTTTTTTAATTATTATAAAATGTTTATAATAACATTTGAAAACAAAGATGATAAGAAAAATAATACGATGGACGAGATGTCACATACGTTTTTTTATTTAAATTAGTCTATGCATAAAGAGAAAAAAAAACAAACAAAAGTGAACCTAAACATTCTTTTATTTTATAATTGTTTTTTTGATTGGACACGCATATTTTTTTTATTTTATCGTCGTAGAAAAAAGAAACACTAATATTGGTATACCAACAAAACAAAATATTAATTTCATCATTTCTTTCTTAAATATATTATTAAAAAATAAATAAATTTATATTTAATAAAATCGTTATAATTAAGATTATAACTTCTTTATTTTTTGCCAAAAAATTAGTAAAATTAAAATATTGGAAAAAAAAATATGTATCAGAAATTGTTGTTGTTGTATAAATGTATAACTTACATATTTTTACTGGTACCTGGTGCTTTATGATATGGACGAGTTTCACATTTATTTATAAGAAATAATAGAATAAAATTAAATGACAACTTTATAATTATATTTATGATAAAAAAAAAAATGTTAATTTATTATATTTATTTGTTGAAAAATTTCTCAAAAAAAAACGAAACGACAAAATCTATTTGCGCGTTTACTAAAAATTTTATACATTTACAATTTATAATTTTTTACACATATTGAATCAATATCAAATCACATTTTGTTTTGTTCAGTTGTTTTGAATAATATATAATGCTTTTTTTAATAATGTATTTGACATTTATAATGAGTGCAAAAATTGCACTCGACACTATATTATTATGGACACCATTTTTAATTTTTTACTGTGTTTACAATTCATTATGCACGTGAATTATGTCTTGTTCACAATTATTTATTTTAATCACATCAGTCAAACACAATATTTTATGAAAAATGTTTCTATTATAAATTAATTTAATTTTTAATTGTAAACACAATTAATTTTAATTATATTTATTTATTAATCTTTAATATAAATAAGTATAAATTACTTTGAATTTTAAAATTAAATTAAATTCATTTCACAAAATCACTTGTGAACTGTAACAAAAAAATGATGTACTATTTGTTTCTAAATGAGATATGGTACTAAAAAGCTGTCATTTTCATATATACTCTTTCTCATATATCAAAACAATATTCAATAAGCAGTCAAATATATGTCATTTAATTTAAATTGAATGAAAGAAAATAAATGTATTGAATATTCAACAACGAAAATATTTGTTGTCACCAAGATAAAAAATAGGAAAATTAATAATTTATTTATTTCCTTCGTGTGTTATCTATTTAATTTCAATTTAATTTATTAAATAATAAATTAAATTATTCTATTACTATAATTTTAAAATATTTTATTTATATAAGTACCTAAACTTTGTGAAAATACTCTATAATAAATAATATTCGATATGGCTGATACAATTGATGATGATGTGCCGGTTGGTTGGGAAAAACGTTTAAGCCGATCTACTGGTAAATAGTTTAAAATAACAAAAACTAAAAAAATTTATTATTTTTTCACTAGTAGCTATAGAATAAATTTTGTTGTTGTATTTGTTAGGGATGCACTATTATTTAAATGTACATACAAAAGAATCACAATGGGATTTACCAACTGCACCAGCTAAACCAGCGTCTAATAGTAATTCACAGGTAGTTGAACCTACAATTTATCAGAATAAAATTTAATCTTAAATAAAATTAAAAAAAAAAAACATTTCTTATTTAAAAGGAACCAAAACAAATTCAATGTGCTCATTTATTAGTAAAACATAATAAAAGTAGGCGTCCTAGTTCTTGGCGCGAAGGAACTGTAACACGAAGTAAAGATGAAGCATTAGAAATTTTGGAAAGCTATTATAAACAAGTAAGAAAATAATACTATATATAAATTTGATCTATATATATATATTTTTTTTTAAGTCATATATTGCTCCATGCGAAGCTTTATGTCATCTAATAAACCTTTCATTACATCCAAGTTGGTAAATTACTCCGCATGGGAGTATATAACAATTTACTAATTGTACTGTAATTAACAAAAGATAGATGTTTTCAAAATAGTATTATATTTATATAGGTGATTAGCCCATAGTGATGTGTGTGTGTGCAGGCATTGTTAATCTTTGAATAGCGTCCAACACCATATTTTCAAAGATATCCATTTTTCTTTGTATTCCATAAACGAACAAATGGTCACCCAGCAGAAAAATTTCAGTATTAAAATAAATACCGACAAATTTCCTATAGAAAATAGCGAAATTGAATATTTCGGTGCTATGCAACGGCGCTACTAAATGTTTTTTTTTATCTGTGCTGCTATTAATATTATATTAATTTTCATTACAATAACACTTTACAATTACAAATTGAATTAAGTTTTTATATATAAATAACAATCGTCATCTTTGTTCATTATCAAAAAATTGAATGTTATACAATATTCCATTTCAATATGTGGATAGAGAAGATATTGATTTTATATTATAATAAATCGATAAGTTCTTTTTTTTACTTTATATTAAACTCATTTTCGATATTTAAAACAATGTAGTGAATACTATAATGGATTCTATAGATTCCATTGTTTTTTAAAACTAAATAAAATTAAAAAATCAATTCGGTTACCGTGAGAACCATAGTATTGTTGTTGCTATTTGTCTTTTTATGATGAAATACATCAAGAGCAAAGTTCTTGTAATAACTTATTTTTTCTGCTGAGTGAATGCAATCGACCTTCAACATAGACTTTCAACAGAATACCACCTCTGATTGAAATTTTATGCTGTACTTTTTATTCAAATTATATTGACAATAGAACACACCTGATTTTTAATTAATGTGCTGCTACTATGGGCAAATTAATCAACCTAACATGTCCGCCTATTTGTCTATTCACGGAAATTTCTCTTTCACTATTGAATATAGGCTCTGGAAGATATGATATTTGTTTTTTGTGAGGGTTTCCAGGAGGATAGAAGGAAAAAAATAATTCACTGATTTATTTGCGACAGGTAGGTTGAGAAAAAGGAAGTATTACCATTTAAATTTATGACTGTCAATGCGGGATATTAAAGTGACAAAATGATTGATAAAAAAAAATATGATATATTGTAGGACTGATTAATCTAAACATACTGTACAGTACACTAAAGTACCGCATGTTAGAAATTTTCTTTCGATCTCTGATATAAATTACAGTAGTTTTTTATTTATTTTATTATTATTATTTAATTTTTTTAAAGATAACATCTGGTGAAACAACATTAGCAGAATTAGCAAGTAAATACTCCGATTGTAGTTCAGCCAGACGTGGTGGCGATTTAGGACCATTTACCCGAGGTAAAATAATTTTCGTTTTTTCATGGAAATTAGTTAATAAATTCTATTTTACATAAATATTATAGGTCAAATGCAAAAAGCATTTGCAGATGCTGCATTTAATTTAAAAGTTGGTGAACTATCGAATATTATTGACACGGATTCTGGTTTACATTTAATTGAAAGACTTTCATAGAACAACATGCTTTTCATTTTACAATACCGCATACTGCAAAAGAAAACTAACAACTTACACTAAGCGCATTTAATCTTATACATATAATTATTAAATGTATGATTAATATACCAAAAATATGACCGTACATTTTGTTGTCATTTAACTAATTTTGAATCAATTATTCAATTTAAAAAATTTTATTTAATTTTAAAATTTATAATTTGCTTAAAAAAAAAAAAAATTGTTAATTCCATAATCTTTGATTAAATAAAAGAATATTATCTGCATAATTAATTAATCATATCAAAGTTTATTTAACAATAATTTACCACCAACATGTGATTGTTCACGTAACAATGTTAATTGCTTCTTTATTACGGATTTTAAAAGAATCACAGTATCATTTGGCCCATTTTCTATTATATTAATTAGTAAAAATGATGCACGATTTAGAGGTAACCAAATGTCAAGCTGAAAATGTATTATTCATTTTTAATTATTAAATAAAGTTATATAAATAAAATGTTTATTACCGTTTCTTTTGTTAATTTTTCTGTAATTGCTGCACATAATGTGGGTAGATTTTTTTCGCTACGCTGTTTATCTAATTTTAAAATTCTTTTCAATATCATATGTAAACCGGCATGTTCAACACCTAATACTAAATCGCTGGTTGTGTTTTGTTTTGATGTTGCTGCCGGTAAATCATATGGTGATTTTTTAATTTTTTTAATTTTTTTAATTTTTCCAATCACAGGTTTTTCATCTATAATTTCTGATTTCTTAATTTTGGTATCCAATGTATTGTCATCTTCTAATGCAATTTCACATTCAGGAACTTTCCATTCTACATTACATATACATTCAGCCATTGCATTATAAACTAATTGCAATAATTTTGAATTTGTTATAGCATTTAAAATTGCAGCTGTAGTCATACCAGTATGACCACCACGTAACCAAAACGCCACATTATTTGCAATTGACGTACATAATGGCTCCTCAATTGATTTTATGATTTCTGCACGACGTACATTTTTATCTTTCTTACTTAATATTAAACTTTCATCTAAGTATTTAGCTAATTGTGGATGAAATAATTTTGTATCTTCTGGTGCAACAAACCATTGGATTACCTAAATGAGAAAAAGGAAAAATAAAATAAATAGTTCATAAGTTTTTGTGCGGTAAAAAAAAATGTGCTATCATAGGCGTTCACTCAAAAATCATTCATACCTTTCTTCCCGACTCATTCGATACAATTAATTCAATGTTATTAATTATATTATCAAATATAGCTTTATTAATTCCTTTTGTATCATCCATTGAATTTATAATTGATAAAACTAATACATGTCCATGTTCATGTAAACATAATTTTATTAAATGTTCTTTTAAATTTTTAACAATTGCTCGTCGATCTTTTACAATTGAATAACAAAAGCATATAATCGATGCACGTGTACCATCTTTTGTACTTGTTAATGATGGTATAAATGGTGAATATTCGGTTATTATTTCACTACGATCTGCTTCCGAACATATCGATAAGTAATCACATAGAACAGCATGTACAAGACTATATTAGAACAAAAATTATGTTTCCATAAAAATGTTTATAAATAATTATTTAATGTAAGTAATATAAATTAATATTGATTTACCTATTATCAAAAAATTTTTTATTAGCAACACGAATTAAATTTGCTTTAACCGAATTATGAACAGCAATTTTCATTTGTTCTGAATTTTTATATGTATCTAAAATACATTTAACCTTGGAATCTTTTGACTAAAATTAATACATTAATAAATTATTATTAGAATAATTCGATTCAACAAAATTATCAATTTTTAGTTTCTTACCAATTTATATAAATCACCATAAAATTCTTGACGCATATATGATTTTTGTAAACTACTGGCCCATGACATGTAAATTGTATCAATAATGTCAGACGAATATTTATTATTTAACATGCTTATAATATTACCAAACATAGCATTTATTATTTTAACTTTAATATCTGGACTACCATATTTTACCATACGATTTAAACAAAAATGAGCATATTTTGATTTTGACATAAACACAATGTGATTAATTAAATTCTAAGAAATTATAAAAAATAAAGTTAGAAAAATAAAAAAAATGTATCGATAAAATATTGTATGATTTCTTTTCTAACTCAAACTACCTCAGAAATTTCTTGACGTATTTCTGGTGATGTATATTTTAATAGACATTGTACGATTCTGGCTGTATCATGTGCTGCTACTAATTTTTCATAAATGTTAGCATCACCTTTTTTAAATAATAAATGTAATTCTTTTGATAATACATCTTTATTCTTAGTTTCTTTACTATAGATAGAAATAAAAACAAATATTTGATAAATTGTTGAAAAAAATAAAATAAATAAATAAACAAATGGTAAAATAGTATAAAAATCAATACCATTTAAGTTCTTCATAAAGCTTCTTAGCTTCAGTGGTTATTTCAAAAATATTTGTATCTGTACGTTTACGTTTTAATTTTAATTCCTTTTTATCTTTTTTAAATTTGGACCAATCAACTTTTTCGGCATTATTATTGTTGGTGTTATTATTTTTATCATTTTTGTTATCATAATTTAACACTTTCTTTTTATCTAAAAGTTTATTTAAAAAAAAAAATATTTATAATTATAATTTGAAATTTGTTAAGAACAAGACAATAACAATATTATTTAATTAAAAAATAACAAATTTTTACAATAAAGAACCAATTTATGCAATAATGTGTGTAATAATATGGTTTGGCTAGTTATGGTGAACAGCTTCTCAGATAACATTGGTAAATGGGAATCAAATTAAGCATAATTTTAAATAAAAATTTACAAAATATCGAAAATTATACTATTGACAAAATAAATTTTTATTGGTATAATAAAATTAATTTTCGTATGTTAATATTTTGACTATTTTATATCGAAATGTAGTATAATACATTTTGAGCATTATTTTAGTTGGGTTTTATTAACTGTAATAGTTTACCTATTACAAAACGGACGGAAGCCAATTGGATGAACATTTTCATATGAAATATTTCAGATCTATAATGGACAAATATTTTGACGTAGATTTTTGAATTTTCCCATTTTTTATGTTTCGTTTGGAACACAACACAAAAATTTGTGTAAAAATCGCTTATTAAAATATGGAACTTTTAAATAATAAACCATTAGTTAACAGCATTAAGAAAAATAAAGATAATCAACGAAAACATGAGGTATGTCCTTCTTCATTCCGATCTGATGACAAATATTAATGTTACGTGTTTTCGTAGTTTAGAAAAATAATTAAAAAAAAATAAATAAATAATATACTAACCAAAATCGCGTTTACTATCATCTGTTTTATCATCATTAACTGGTTTTTTAGTTGATAATTTTGGTTTTTTTTCAGGTGAAGAATCACTTTCTTCCACCGATCTTTTTTTTGAAGAAAAACTCATTTAGTGAATCCGTTTTGTAGTTTTTTACAACGAAATTTTTATTATTTACTTATTAATTATAAATATAATTAATTTTTATATATTTTTTATACAATATCCAAGGTTTCCTACTTGTCGATGGTGAAAATGCCGAATAAACGCTAGACCACGTTTATTTTACTTCCAAATTTTAATAATAACTTTTTTTTTTAACACTACACACAAAAGACACACTACCTACACTGCACACTCAGTTCAGTACTACTATGTTATTCGAAGTTATTCGTGACGTATTCCCGTATTCCGTCAAAATATGAGACTGTATATTAAAATAGTGTATACAGTGTGGTCATCAAAATTCGAATGCATACAATTTGATTCGAAATTTGAATAATTGATATTTAATCAAAATGTGTGCATTTTTATTTGCTTATATAATTAAATTAATAAAATTATTATGGAAAATAAATTCATTTTCTTGAAGTTTACGTATTTGTTCTGCAAACATTTTCATAGAACGCACAAACTTTACATATATTTTACCACAAGTGTTTATCTGCGACTGCAAAATATTTCAGAGAACGCAAAGCTAAACGAAAGCGACATGGTTGTTGAACGCAAACTATTACAAAATTATGAATAGAAATAATTCTATTTAATAAAATAAACGAAAATATAGACAATAACCGCCAATTTCGATAGTATGTTTTAAAGATCCAAATACAATTTTTGAGCAAAAATTACAAAAAGGGGTAGATAATTTATGGATGAATTTAAAAAATATTTTGTACATTTATTAACATTGTTCCGTAATCCTATTAAATTAACAAAAATTCATATATTTATGTATCAATGTATTATAATATAAAATAAAGCAGACACGATTCTAACAATCTGCATGTTCATACAGTATAGATCTAGAATCTAGATTTATCATTTTTTAACTGCTAATAACCAATAAATCAATGATCAATCCATACCAGTTTGTTATTGCCTGTGTGTATAAATTATGATTATTATTAGAATATTTATTTATTTGATATAAATAAAAATTATAATTATAAAATAATATTTGTATCAGAATATTTTGGTTATCATCTGAAAACAATTATTTTAATATTTATAATGAAAAATACATTATAAATATTTATAATTATTTACTCAGGCTCGTCATCGTATCATCATAATAATTATTATTTTATATTTATAACAAATATTTAAAGAAAATTAGTAAAATAATTAAACATACCTTACTCATTCTTTTCCTTCATATGAATTTCGGTAAGTGATATCTCTTAAAAATTTATAGTACTATGGGTAGTATTCAAAGAACCATCCAATCTATCTAAAAATGTAAATGCATTATAATTTAAATTAATCATATTATATAGGAGAGATAGATAGGAGTAATTTTGAGAAATTAACACTTGCTGTTTTGATAGAACTGAGGTTAAATAATTAATTCAGCTAATCTTTTAAAAAATTATGAAATAAATGAATTTAATATATTTAATTTTATACCTACCAAACTAATTTTCTTTTCACACCCATTATCCTTAATAATTCCTTCTTTTATACAAAAAGATATTATTGGAGACGTTTCACGTTACTTTATAATTCCAGATTTGACGTGCTGCCTTTCCTGCTGCATATCTGCACAATTTACTGTAACGAAATTGTAACACCTATACCCATCCAAACGTAAATGAAATATTTATTTAATTTTTCATTTATATTATAATAATTTTTTTTTATGTGACTGAAGAACACGTTGCTTTTCTTCATATCAGTATTGATATTTGATATGAACTTCCTTCACGATCTTTGATGCAATCGTTCAATTAACACTTTTTGAATGAAACCGATATCGAAATGATAAAGTATCGTTTATTTATGAATGACATAAGATACTTTGACAAGTCAAAAATGGAGTATAAAACAAGCCGATATCGCGATGTTAACAAAAACATTTTATGGTCCACTGGTTAGACAAGAGATATTTTGTTACATTTTAGATTTCCATAGCAGCAAATTTGAAATTGGCATTCAAAGAACCATCCGTCCTTAACCGTAATAGGAAATCTATGTGATTTTCAAAATAATTTATAACGTGTGAAATCTTCATATTCAATCAAGATCACAGTTTGCTGCGCTATTAAGTTTCTGTAGGAATATTCATTCCTATTAGTTGCAACATATAATTTGTCATTTAAAATGTAAATTTTCATAGCATAATCACAGTTATATTATTTATAGTTACAGCTTTAAATTTAAAGGACCATATATAATTTAAAGATCCGTGATAGTCCAAATGATATAATTATTCGTATGCAGAATTACACTATAAAATTTATATGCACGTATATTGAGCTGAGCATGAGTCGATAACTTATATAGATAACATTAAAAAAAACATCAATTTTGTATTAGTTGTTCTTTTTATTAATACAAAATTAAAACGTATATAAAATCCATTTTTATTTTAATGGGATAAATCTTGAACTGTGGGTTGCACCAATACCAGGCCGACCATGTTTTACTGGTTTATAACTTAATGAAAATTCTCCAAGATAATGACCAATCATTTCTGGTTTAACTTCTACCTGGAAAATAAAATATTTGTTTATAGTATCGTACAATATTATAAAATATGTGCCATAAAACAATAAGAAATAATGTAAATGATTAATTCAGTACATTTAATTATAATCCTTAAACAATCATTTTAATAAACTATAATGAAAAATACATTATAAATTATTTACAACTGTTTAGATTCAGACTCGTCATCGTTCTCATCATATAAAAAAACATTTACATTATTTCTTTTATGCTTGCGTATAAACACAAAAATCAAATTTATTGAATATTTACTTGATTAAATGTTTTGCCATTATAGACACCAACTATTGAGCCAATCATTTCGGGTACAACAATCATATTCCGCAAATGTGTTTTTACAATTGTAGGTTTTTCACCGGCAGGTGCTTCTTTTTTAGCTTTTCTTAATTTTTTAATTAAAGCCATTGGTTTACGTTTTAAACCACGTGAAAATCGTCGTCTAGCTCTGCTATGCATTAATTCTACTAGTTGTTCACTAAAAATAAAAACAAATATCACATACAAACTAATGATAACGTAAAAGAAAAAATTTGTGGAATATTTACTTACTTTGGCATATCAAGAAGTTGATCTAAATCAACACCTCGATACGTAAATTTTTTAAAAGTACGTTTCTTTTTTTGAGTTTCGTCAACCTTAAATAAAAAAAATAACATAGAAAAAATGTGTTGTTAGTGACTATCAAATACATTATTCTTTATAAGAAATTATTATCATCCTTTTATTATTTTATATGTATTATCATTTAACGGTAAGAAAATATTAAATATTTATTGGATTATACCGATATTTAAAGATTTTATAATTAAATTTTACATACCTCAGCCATTTTTATAAGCTATTTCTTCAACAGAATACAATGAAAAGAAATGAATATGAAGAAAACGAAACGTTAATGTCATTTTGCTAAATATTTTGACATCTGACATTTAAGAAATGATAATGTTTAATGGAGAAACGTAGTGTGCATATACGTATTACGTAAAATTTTAGTACCAACAAGAAATCCTTTGAGTTCTACTTCAATTTTCCAAATTTACCCAGCCATATATTGTAAAACTACAAATGACGAATTTCGAGAATTGTATATATTTAAAGTTTCCTTATAAGTATTTTCCTAACAGAAGTATTATTCAAAATCAAAAAAATATGTTTACATTTTCAATTGTAAGCGATACAAAAATTAAAACACCATTTAATACCATGTTTTTATAAATATTTTTTATGTATCTGAGCTATCTTCGTTTATCACGCGTAAACATAAAAGTGAAAGAGTTGTCAGAAGCTACAATGTTCAATGTTTAAACGTATAAACACATTTGCTGGAGCTTGTCAATAGCCTAGGTTAAATGCGTAACTTTAATAAATCAATCAATTTAAAGATATAACATTATTAATTAGTAAATTTAGTTCATACTTCGTAAACCAATGTAGAAATGAAAATACTGTGTAATAAATTATACTATGAAATGTCATGAAATATCTACGAATATCCTCATATTGAACACGTCATTCCTTCTTGTCGGTTTATTTTTATACGTACGTTTAATAACGCATATCTTTTGATGTTTTGGTTTTGTAAAAATGCAAATTTTTAATAATTAATTATTTGGCGAAGGCGATAACGATATTTTGTGTAACAATTTTAACAAATTATTAAAAATAAATGTATTACAATATTAATATTATAAATTAAATGAAGAAAACACTAAATAAAGTTATTAATTAAAATAAATATAAAATAAATCTATGATAATATATGACGTAAAAAGTTGTTTTTTGTTTTTACAATGTTATTGCTATTAAGGTTATGTTTTTGTAATTGTTGTAATTGATGACGAACATACAAATTTTTTTCTGTCCTATAATTTCAATAAACAAAAATCTATATAAATATAAGTTAAATAAAATAAAGGAAAATTGATAAATATAAATATAATATTAATAAATTAAAACAGAAAATATATATATATATATACACATAAAATATGTTTGAAATAACAGATACACAGAGTAATTTCTTTATCTCATTCTTTGTTTTAAGATGTGTCCAAAAAATAGTTCCTTATTTATTATTATTTTTCTTTTCAATTTATATAGAAATTGGAGTGGGATTAGCTGGTTTCGGTGTAGCGTTTTTATTTCTAGGAATACTATTATTATTTGATAAAGGTTTATTAGCCATAGGAAATGTAGGTAAACATTTTACATTTATAGAAAACATCTTTTAAATTATGGATGCAAAATTATTTATTTTAGATTTTATTCATATGTGGATTAGCATGTGTAATTGGACTTGAACGTACATTTCGATTTTTTTTTCAAAAACATAAAGTAAAGGCTTCGATAGCCTTCTTTGGTGGTATTGTAATAGTTTTAATAGGATATCCATTATTGGGAATGGTATTTGAATCATATGGGTTTTTCCTATTGTTCAGGTAATTTCATAAATTCCATTGCAATGCGAATATTAAAATTATAATTATTCAATTATAAACATTACAGCGGTTTCTTCCCAGTGGCTGTAAATTTTTTACGAAGAGTTCCTGTTTTGGGTACACTTTTAAATATGCCCGGTCTTAAACAGGTATATTTTATATTCATTTAATTTTTTCAAATTTATAGTATATTACCTGAACATACCAAAAGTTAAATCTATTGTTTTTATATGAATAGATAATTGATAAATTGGCTGGTGACACAAATAGAACAACGGTATGAAATAAAAACTATATATATATATATATTTATAATAAATTTAAATGTGGATCAGTTTTTGTAATTCATTGCAAGAGAAAAAATAATGGAAAACTAAATTATGAATTATTTTGATTGATTTAAAATTCTATGTATATAAAATAATATTTTAACTTTCATCTCAAAATAAAATATAATTTTTTTCTTTTTCACAAACTTATTGATCTTATTTTAATTTTTTTAGTTAGTTAATTTTTATTTTTTTTATAAATGTGTTAATTTAATTATTGTTTTTCTTTTTACAGGATTTTTAATTTCTTGATTGTTTTTTTTTTTTTTTTTTATACATTCCCATTGAAATTAAAAAACCGCTAAATAATATTTATATTTTAAATTTAAATTAAAATTTTTATAAAAGTACAAACTAAAAAACAATTAATATCATCGTTTATGTATTACTTTTTAATTATAATTACTTTTTTTTTTAATGGTCAAATAAAATATTATAATTTTTTGTTGTTATTTAAATCAATTTCTTTTTAACAATTATGTATTTTTAATTAAAATTATTTATTTACATTCAATTGCATGCATTATTTAAAAATAATTTTAGATAATATTCCATTATAGAACGTTTTGTAAAAAATGAATGCTACTTTTTTTTTTTTAATAAAAAGAAGGAAAAAAAATTGAAATAGAAAATTTGCAATTCCATACGTTAAAAGTGGAACTAGTATCTGAATTTTCTGTAACAATTTTATTTTTATTGAATGTAGAACTCTTTATTTATAGCAAAACTACAATATTATTCTTTTGCATGTATTTACAATTTTGGTAAATTAAAACTAAAAGTAGTATAATTTTAGCTGTTTTAGAAGAACACTGTTTATTTATCAGCTGAATGTGAAATTCTCATATTTGTAAAATTGTTGGTAAACTAAAAAAAGAGTTAAGTAGTGTATTTGTTATTCACAAAACTGGTAAGTATAGCAATACTTTCTATCCTAAGATCTAATATTTCATTCATACTTTTGGTAACAAGTTTGTATTTCCTATGTTATTATAAATATTAAATTCCTAAAATATATTCTAATAATTACCCCTTTGATTATTGTTTGCTACTATTTCAGTTATCATCAATTGTAAGAAGAAATTCAAATGATTGCAAAAATCAATGAACAGCAAATTCGATTTGTTATGAATATCGGGTTAAATTACAAATTTCCAATTTCGACACTAATTAATTATTTGCATAGTCACTGTTAGATAATCAAATAATACAATAAGCATATTGAAAAATTATAAAATTAAATAATAATATAAATATTAAATTATAAATCAATTAAATTACATAAAAACGTCTGTCTAATTTACGGTAATTAATTATCAATAGATATATATTTTGTAAAATTATTAAATTAAAAATTAGATTCAATATAGTAGGAAGAATAATCAGAATAACTTAATTTAATATGGGCGTAATTGTACTACTTGCCATTTTTATAATTCAATTTTATTATATAATATTAATAGTATAATAGTTATGCTGGTTATTATACGTTGAACTAAATATAAACAATTTTCTTAAAATTACATTTTATTCCAACAATATTTTTGCCTTGCTAAAACATTTCTATTGCTTCTATTTTATAGAGACAAAGTTTTTATGTTTTATGTTTGTATAATGTTATTTATAATGTAACTGTATTTTAATTCGCCTATAATAAATGTGTCGACCCCAAAACCTTCTAATTTTATATCGAAAATGGATGAATTTTATTTAATTTTTTTTTTTTTTTGTAATCTTCAAATTACAATAACAAGAAAAAAAAATATATGAACGAACGTGTAGTTAGAAAAAATTCAACAACACGGGGAAGGCTTTTGTCATGGAATTCGTACATTCTTCATGTGCTACATATTATAATTTCTTTCCATTCGATAACGTTTTGATTGAACTAAACCGCTTTTTGTTGTTATATTTTTTGTTTTGTATGCCACGTGACGAATACACTTTCGTCTACTTTCTGAAAAATTTGGTCAAAACAATATTTATTAAACAAGTTTAATTTAATAATAATAATATAACAATTGATGAATTCGCTCGCATATCAAATCAGCAATAGCGCAATAAATGTGTTTTAGTTGGATAATAATCATTTTAATTTAACGAAACATACGTTAAAAGTATAATTAATGAAACAAAATTAAAATTTTCGGAAATATTCAAATTATATGTAAATTTGTCTTTTTTTATAATTTTTCTTTATGATGCAATTTGTTTTCTATTTTATTTTAATTGATTAATTAAATTATTTATTTAGTTAAGGGTCAATAAAGTTAATGATAAAAAAAAATTCAACTTTATCATAAATCGACCATTCGTTACAACAATTGTCATGAGGTGGCAAAATAAAAAGAATACACAATCAATTTCTAGTATTTGTTGTAATAAATATATTATGTAATTAATATGAATAAATTACTTTATTTCTGCGATATCTTATTATAAGGTACGGTACTTCTTGCTTTCTATGATATGATGTGTACGCGCAACGCTTGTGACTGTATAATTCTATAATTCATAAATTCATGGTGGATAACTTATTATAATTGTTAATATGTATATCTATCCATATATAGACTTCTGTGTATGACAAAAATATTATAGTATTTTAAGCAGTAGTTAGAAACTTTTACATTTCGTATCATGTTTATAAAATACAAGTGCTCAACATTTTACTGTTACTGGAAAATGTTAAAAAATATTATAAAATCTTTGTATCAGCAGTGGCTATGCTTGAGAAATAGAATTCAGTTTTCAATATATATACTCTATTTTTCTTATAACCTTAGTGAAATTAGACTAAATTATAAACAAAAAAAATTGGTTTAACGAATCTATATTTTTCTATACAAAATTTCAACTTATCCAATTTTTCATATTTTTTAATTCTTAAAATCGATACACATTCAAATTATATGACCGATTTTCGAATCGTTGGCAGAGAAAATTTAAAGAAATACATATAAATTATTATTATTTCATACAAAAAATTTTTTTCATAATGTACTCTGTACTTTCAACTTCGACTACCAGAAAAATATTGTGTTATTGCATTTTTTCTTGCTTCGCCACTGTTGTTTTGTATATTATTCTAATTTGTCTTGACATTGAAATTGAATAATAATAATATACATATTTTTTATTCTAATTTACATTCAAACATTAACATTTGTTTGTATAAATTCAAAAAATAACACCCAAACACACACAATGTTTCTGTCTATACTCCAAAAACAAATTGTTTTTATTAATTGAATTATTATTATATTATGATTTAAACGTTGATCACATTAATATATTTATATTTTCTTTTTACATATACAGAGTTGTAAAATATAAAATGGTGGTCTGTCTGTCTGCGGAAGTCGTTCGTTTTTTGTTTCTTAACAAAAGAACAAAGCAGACTATTTGTAATTCTTTTGTTTTTTTTTTTTTTTGTTAGTCGTACTGTACGCTCCTTTTTAACTAAGCTTTACAACGAGGAAATATAATTATAATAATAAACATTTTTTTTTTTTTTATTCAACGACAATCTTTATTAAAGAAAACGTTATTGGTGGTTTTATTATAATTCCATTAATTTTTAATTTTTTTTTTTTTTCTAAATTTGATTTTGAGAAATCAAGAGAAATTTTTTTTCCGTAACAGCGCGCGCGAACACTACAGAAAAAAAAAAAATCTATATAATAAAAAAAAAAAAAAAAAAAAAAAAAAAACAATTTCCATTTTTCTTCCATTACATTTAAATTAATATAACATCAATAATTAGATAACATTTGTTTGTTTTACTTATTTTCATTTTATAATTTCTTTGTTACAATTTCACATATTTTATATAATAATAACTCGAATAATTTCAAACTTACAAACAAAATAATAATAAAAATCAAAAAAAAAAAAAAAAAAAATAATAAACAAAAAAGAAAAATTAAAAATTATTTCGTTTATTTATTTTCAACATAAATTAAGTAATGAGGAGGGAGGGAAACGCGGGAGGGGCACGAAAAACAAAAACAAACAAAATATGAATTCACAAAAATAATTTGTTGCAATTTAACTTAAAAAAATAAGTAGAGAAAAAAAAAAAAAAAAAAAAAAGAAAACATTTTTTACATAAAAATATACATTTTAATAAAAATAAAATTAATTAAAATTTTCCTACGTTACTTTTTCATAATTACAATTTTAAAATGTGTGGTGGTAGTACGAGGAATAGTGATGAAATTGTGTAATTTTTACGTGAGACCAAAATAAGTGTGCATATAAAATACAGCACCCAACGAATTTTAATTAATTATTCTATTACATTTTATTTTTTTGTTTTTAAGTTATTTTTTATTGAATTTACTCTGGACACATTAAATTTTTTTCTTAATTTTATTTTTAAAATAAATTAAATTCTTACGTAAATTTGTTATTTCTTTTAATACTATTTTGTCCAGTGTTTTTTTCTTTTTTTATTGTTATTATATTATTGATAAATATATAATTAAATTTATATCTTTTCTTTTTTTCTTCTTGAAATTTTATTACTTATTATTACATTAAGGTTTATTTTATTTTTGCTCTATCCATCAAACACATTCATAAAAAATAATAATGATGAATGCGAAGATTGTTTTGTTTTTATTTTTCAATTTTTTTCTTTTTTTTTTTTTTTTTTTAAATTAGATAATTTCTTAAATGTTTTACTTTATTATTATATTATTAATAATTAATGAATTAATTAATTTTTTTCTTTTTAACTTATTGGTGTTAAATTAATTTAAAGTACTTTTTTGATTTCATCATACAATACAAGTACGAAGGCACCACCAGTACCACGGAGAACATTAGAGAATGCACCTTTGAAGAAGGCTGCACTACCTTCAGTTTTGGCTATTGTTGCCCAGCAATGTACTGTGTTTTTATATGCCATTTCTGTTGCTTTACGTCCAGATTGCATCATCATACGACGACGTACAGTATCAAATGGATAGGATACAATACCGGCAACTGTTGTGACAACTTGTGCAATAGCCCATGAAATATAGATTGGTGTATTTTTAGGATCTGGTAACATGCCACGTGCTGTGTCATAGAAACCGAAATATGCAGCACGATAAATAATAATACCTATAAATTATTGAAAATGAAAAGAAATGATTAGAACGATTCAAAATTTAATACATATAAATTAAAATTGTTTTTTAAAAAATATATACCTTGTACTGATACACCGAAACCTCTATATAAACCTAAAAGACCATCAGATTTGAAAATTTTTGTCAAACAATTACCAAGACCAGAAAATTCACGTTCGGCTCCACTTTTACCAATATCAGCAGCCAAACTAAAATTTATAAAACAAAATATTTTGGATTATTAATACAAGAAGAAAAATATTAAAACATTATGAATTTATTTTATTTTAAAAAATTACCGAGTACGAGCGAAATCTAATGGATATACAAAACATAAAGAAGTTGCACCGGCAGCACCACCTGATGCTAAATTACCCATGAAATAACGCCAGAATTGGGTTCTCTTGTCTACCCCTCCCAAGAATACCTACACAAGATTAAAAAATATATAAATAAATACACATACTCACACATTATATTCATTGTAATTTATTGGAAAAAAAATTAAAAAAAAAAAAAAAACATCAACTTACTTGCTTATATTTGTCTTTGAATGCAAAATTCAAAGCTTGTGTTGGGAAATATCTGATAACGTTGGCTAAATTACCACGCCAGAATGCAGCAAAACCTTGTTCACGTGGAATACGAACAAAGCAATCAATCATACCTATGAAAATAATTTAAATATTACAATTATTAATTCGAAATTTATTTTTATTATACATTAGTTAGTTTTTATGGTTCTTACCTTTATACCGCTGATCAGCAGTAATTTGTTTGGAGATATGTTGAACTTGTAACAATAATTTTACACGTTCAATTGGTGCTACGGCAGTTTTAGAAACAGCTGCGGAGATACCACCAGCAGCGAAATCCTTAAGGAAGGCAACGGGATCTGATAAACCAGGCATTTTGTCTAGAAAATAAAACCAAATTGTGAATTATATAATATTTTTTTGATTTAGTTTAAATCGTTTTTTTTATTTGAAAAAAAAAAAAATCAATCGACCAGACCATGTCCTGTCAAAAAAAAAAAATCTGTCGTATCTTGGAATATTAATTTTCAAAGATATTCCATTTTATTTTATACATGATTTCGATATGAAATGTTTTATATTTTGAAAATTTGAAGCTTAGAAATTAAAAAAAAAAAATTATATAACCACACTATTCTTCAGTTACTTGTTATTGTAAGATTTTTATAAGAAATTGTTGTACATGGATTATTAATAGCATAAATCAATATAATTATAGTCATTAATAAAGTTAAAAGTTCAATAATTGCATAAGAGACTAAATAGTTAGACGCAAGTACACAATTTTTATAAAATAATTATATATAATATAAAACATGTACAATAGTTCTTTTTATATCTTTACATTTACAATATAATAATACACATTTCTAGTTATGTAATTTTCTTTCCCCGAATGTGTAATATTGAAAAGTAAATATAACTTTGAACAAAAATTTTCATGGACGTTTGTGTTTGTTGTTATTAAATACACAAGTCTTTTGTTGTTTTGGTACATAATAAACAACAGAATCTATTATTAGTTTAGGTATATTTAAAACAGTATTAGTCCAATGTTTTTATACAATTATCAATTACTTTAACCATATGATTTAATTAAATAATTGGCATCAAAATTATATAGGACAATTGAAAATAAAATGGTTTTAATGTAATATGTACATACAAAACAAAGTCATGTTATTTTTATAATGCAACAAAACACACATACTTTTCTTTATGTCTCTCGATAGATATTTTTTGTGATAATGAATTTTCTTTCCTCTTGTTTATTTATCTATTTGTGTAATCATCAATAAAAACAAATTAACATTGTAATATATAAAAATAAACTCTCTTTCGTATAATGAATGACATTCCTTCGAATAATATACAGAAAAAAATTGTTGTCTAAATAAATATAGAAATGAATAAGTGCATTTTAAGAAAATGTTTTATTTTCGGTTCCAAGTAGCAAATTTAACGAATTTGACAAGCAAAATTTTACTTTCCGCTAAAACTAACATTTCTATGTAAAATTAATTTAAATTTCGCCTAAGAATGGAGTGAATATTACTTATGACAACTTCACAATATTTGCTGCATCATTAGCCATAGCTCAAATTTGAAGATTTTCTAACTATTAGTTATATGAATCGACATTTAAGTTCTTGTAAAACCGCAGCAATTCATAGAGAAATAATGAAAATTTGCTAACACTATGCTCTGTCAATAGCCAAATGATAAAACTTGTAGTCTGATAAATTAGTTTTTTTTTGTATTTTATAACATACTTAATTCAAACGAAAAATTATAAACATATTTTTATTATCTCGTATAACAAAAAACGAAGTTTTTTTCCTCTATTTAAAATTTATTACATATTCAAAAAACAACATATAGAAATTAATGAATATGTTAATGAAAATTATTATAAATCGGGCGTCGCTATATATTTTTCATCGTTCACTGTAACTCTTTTTATTGTATTAAACATTATTTATTATTATTTATGCGACAGAATAAACGACAAACAATGTACGTCATTATAATGAGAAAAATAATAAAGTTTAGTCATCATCAACATATAAAATAAAAAAAAAATTATTTAGTTAGATATTTTAAATTACAACTAATTTGCTTCAAAAATTATCTAATTGAATATTATTTTTTTATAATAAAATGGATTGGTGAACGCCATGGCGCTAATTATGTTTTATATACAATTTTAACGAATGCACACTATGAATTATAATGAAAAATTTGTTAAAATCGATATTTAAACTTCAAGTGGTTGGTGTTAAATAACATTTAATTAAATATATTTTCTATTTCATATTTTTATTACATGAAATCAATTTTTATACATAATATACGTTAAAATTTGATAAACTACAGATAAACCTTGTGCAGACAATTAAATATTTACCGGAAAGATAAATAAAATTAACATTTAACGTATCTAAATAAAAGTTTGTATGATTGTATCCAGCTCTCTCGTCTATGATGAAAAAAAAAAGAAAAAAATTGTATAAGATGTTCATGCAAACCTAGCGTCAACTTTTTTCAGTCACCGACGGATTGTTTGTTGGTAAAACGAAACCAAAGAAATAAAAAATCCTTTTTGAATGAGAAAAAAAAATGTAAAACATGTGAAGGAAGAAACACACACGTGGAACATGTTTAATAAAATCGTCTAGAAAAAAAATTATGTAAATCAAAATTTGCTGTACATAAAATATATATATAAAAAAAATATATAGAAAAATGTAAAAAATCAGTAAGAACTATCGTTTCAAATAACATATGACAAAGAAAAATAATGCACGTGAAGATCATAAGACAAGATAAAAATAAACCGCTATAAATATACCATAATTTTAGATTTTTTGCATTAGCACAAATTTAAAAGGCATTTACGATGCGGCAAACAATGATTATTTTATAGTCAAATTTATCAATTATCAAATTGATGTTATAGCACACTTCATTTAAAATTTACGATACGTTTACGTATGTTTTTTAATTTTTTAATATTACATACAGCTGATGACGACATCCGAAGTATGATTTGGTAGTCACATGGCAAATAAATATCATTATATAGAAATAGAGATACGACATAGACGATATATTTCTATATATATATGTGTGTGTGTATATATATGGCTTAAGAAAGTTATATATAAATATTTAAATATAAAAAATGTCTAATAAGTTAACATTTACATAACGAAAAAATATAATCATATGGAAATGCAGGCTTTTGAGAATGCGCAACTGCATGGATGGAATATATGCAGTATAATTTATTGATTTTCTTCCTTATCTAGTTACAAGGCATATTTTACGTAACAAAGTTTTTTGTGAAAATTTTACTGAAAGATAACAAAAGTCAATAAATGTTTAGAAAAAATATAAACATATTTGAAAATATCGAACAAATATTCAATTGTAAAATATAAATACATTTTTATGGATTACAATTCCATGAAAATTGTGCCACTAAACTACTTTTCATATTTTAGATTTTGCCAATACGCCATTTTGAATTTCACGTGTTCATAAATTACAAAATCTAAAAGGTTTCGCTTTTTTTTTTTTTTTTTGCTTGTTTCTTTTAAAATCATGTCAATGTTAATTTAAAAAATTGTAACATATTCAAATACAAATTATATAATTAAAAGAAAAAAAATATGAAATATTTTATGTATTGTCAATATGCACAACATAATACAAAAATAAAAAAAAAACGTAAATTTTTGGGAAAAAAAAATATCACAATATTTAATAAAGATTTGCTTGAGCACATGCTTGAATAATTTCCTATCGATCATTCTTAAATAAAATTCCATCTTTACGTAATTTTTATATTATAAGAAAATTCTATCTGTATTTGTATATACACATGTATATTATATATAAATATATATCTATATATATATATATTGGCGTAGCAACGAAAAAAGAACATGGCTTTTCATCCATTGAAACAGCATTCACTAACATTGAAAACGTGGTTATATAACTTTTTTTTCTTCATTTTTATTTAAATTACTATTTTATATATATATATCTAAATTTTATATCATAAATTAACCTTTTTATTTTCAATTAAATTTAAAATTACACTAATTAAATTAAAAAAAATGAATTTTCACTAAACGCCGCTTTTTATTGTATAACACTAAAGTTTGAGAAACACTATTACTTTTACATAAGAAAAAAATAAAAAAAAAAAAGGAAAACTACATCTACAACTAAAAAACGCAAAACTAATTTAATTTATAAATAATAAATATTATTTAATAACAATTTTAATATATACCTGTATTTAATTGATGTTATTAGGATGATTAAAAATTAATTATTGTATAAGGGCTGTAAAATGCCTTTTTTTTTTTTGGATCTTGGGAGTGGGCACGTATGTATTCACTGAACGACCGCGGTACGAAAAGTGATTGACAAACTGTTCAGAGAAATTGCTTAAACAATACAATGAGACACATAATTTATTCAATTCGTGAATATGCGCAAACAGACGATTGACCTTCCTCTGTCGTCATAAATATTGGAATCGGTTCAACGATTGATATAATTCGTAATGCATCGGGCCATCATTGTCATTGTGTTATGTTTATGCGCCGGTCATAAAATGTATACGCGTTGCTGGTTTGAAGGCTGTACGCTATACTCGTTTTCTTTTTAAAAGAATTTCATAAGAATGCAATAACAAAAAAAATTGATTTTTTTTCATCGATAATTTTATTTTTAATTCAGGAAATTATTTAATTCAATTAAATTATTTGTATTTATTTAATTTAAATAACCATGAACTATTAAAATTATATCAATTTCTAATACGACATCAATATAATAGGTTTAGGTTAAATGTAAATAATGAGAAATATATCCGCAAATTTTATTTTTAATGTATGGATAATATACAAAATTTTATTCAATTTTTGCAGATAGATAATTATTTGTCAGTAGAATGAGTAGTTTCAACAATTAAGCAAATTTTGGCAATTTACGAAAAAACTGGAAATGTATTTGTGAACGTAGAAAATTAGAAAATTATAATTTTTTTATTTGTTTTCTGTTAAACCACTGTGAATGAAACACGATTTCACGGCATTCACACAGGCACGTGATAAACGTGCATAATTTTTACAGCAACGCAATGTCAATACTGGAATCTGGAAATATATCAAATATATGGATGTGCGAGACGAGACGTATGCGTCGGATATTAAAATTATTGTCAAAAAAATGTATTATAAACGTTAAGCCAGCGTCACACGACTGTTAAATTTGCCAAACAATTTGTTAAATTTCCATTGATGTCGGGAAATATTGCCCAGTGGCAAATATTGGTAAAGATGAATTCGGAATGCAAATTTTCGCAAGAATCTCGACAAACAAAACAGATTATGCTGAACTTCGACGTCTATATTATCTATTTATTTAAGAGGATTTCTCCAATAAACTCAAATATGATATAACAATAATAAAAATAAGAAAAATGGCGTTTAATTGCATGCCGCTTGGTTGGTCATCTCTAGCAAATACTACGGCTAACATCAAAGATTGACCCAACTTTTTTTATATGCATTACCTTTAGCAATACAATGCAACTGCGTAAAAGGTTAATACATACTAATATTACTAATATATAATCTCTTCAAAATATTTATTAATGTTGAACACATTTTGTGCCACATCTTCGATAACATTGCAATTTAGTAAAATTATATAACTGCAAAAATGGCTAATTTAAGTTTTATATAGGTGTATTTACTATCGTTACAGACAACAATGAATACATCCTATGCCAACAATCTCAAATCCACCAAAATTAAGTACATTAATATAATCTAATTGTTATGTGAAATTGGATTTGGAGGCAATAGGATAAAGAAAGGTAGGGGAGTGAGGATAAAAGATGATTTCAATTATGTGTGTAAGTAATTTTTATTAAATAATGTTAATTCAAATAAATTAAACAACCCAAATGGTTTGTAACCAAATTCTAGGTCAAAATATGGGATTTATATTTGTAAATAATCAAATAGCAATTTCTTGTAAATAAAAAATATATTGATCATTACAAGATCTTTGGAAAACAAATAATAGCAATAGGGTGAAGAAAGGTAGGGGATTGTGGATAAAAGATAATTTCAATTGTATGTGTAAGTAATTATTATTAAATAATGTTAATTCGAATAAGTGAAACAACCCAAACGGTTTGTAACCAAATTCTAGTTCAAAATAAGTGATTTATATTTGCAAATAACCGTATAGCAATTTCTTATAAATAAAAAGTATATTGATCATGAAATGTGAACCAGTTACAATTTCATAAGTATATTCCACACAAATGATTATATATAATTATTTACAAGAAATTCCTTATTATTATATTATGTGGAGCTCTGTAGGTAGCGATAAATACTATATCAAATTTTTACACTTTGATAAAAACATTTCACATTTTCGTAAAAAAAAAACAAAATAATTCATTAACCCGAAATGAACTTGCGGTACCATATTATTATAGGTATCAATATAACCATTAACACTATATTTTTGTTTTGTTAAGTGAAGCAAGATATATGGTACATTCATATAAAGTTTGATATCGCCACCATAAGGTATGTCATCATCACTTACTGTGCCTGCAATCTCAATTCAGTTTAATATCATAATCATATATTAAAATATTACAATTCAATGGGATTATCGACTCTTTCGTATCAATTAATTTAAAACTTAAAAAAATAACAGAAGATGTACATACATTTTAAATATTATTAACGCTTGTGTACACCAAAACCGTTTACACTATTAGGTAGCATAATTAATTTCATAATTAATTCGATGAAATTCCTTTACTCATAATTGAATTATATTCAACAAATATTCGCATTTGTATGGGAGATCGTTGAAAGGATGGTCGAGTCAGACTCATTTTCTAACTGACGTAGCTCACGGTAGGCAAAAGCTTATATTCAAAATTACGTTAAGAAATATATATGTATAATGGACCAGCTGGTTTCATTAAATCTATATAGAACATATTGTCCAATATCTAAACCACAGTGGAGGATATCATGAAACATATCAAGTTAAATAAGGTAACGAAAATGTAGTAAAAATATCAAATTGGTCTGATCAGACCATCGGAGTCCATAGGAGTATTAATTACAAAAAAAACTGTATCTTATTTTTATTTTTAATATTCATGTTAAGAATTTAAGAATTAAATCTCAATTAAATTCAAAGATTTATTATTTAAAATTTACATAATGTTTTGGTATAAAAATGGTTTTGATGTATCATTTAAATTTTAGTTTAATAAGAAAAGTTGTGCAAGTATTTTAAAAATTTTTTAAATAACATTTTAGTATACGATTATCCGATTACATTACAGAATATATATAACGTGTTTGTGTAATATGATTAATTCTCAATTTTATACAAAATTATTAATATTTTTAATTATAATATTAGTGAAAGGTAAAAAAGAAAATTGTATAGTAAATATTATACGGAATTAAAATATTCAGAATGAAATTTGTATATTGATTTCAATTGAATCTATAAAACAATAGTTAATAACAATTAGGGACTAATCACTACTCATTTCAAAATAGTGGAAAATTAATAAAATATTTATTTTTCGATAATTACAGCCCATTTAGTGAATTGATATATGTATATTCCAACGGCATGTACCAACTTGAATGTAATGCATGTGTTACAGATACCATATTGAATATACGGCTTAATGATTCAATTATATTGGTCTGTGCTTTTAGACCAAAGCTCGTATGTGAGATATATAAATTCAGTTTTAGAAAATTTATAAAATTATAATTGTGAACAGCTTTTGGAAATTTTAGACCTTTGCCATTCCTTATTCAATTTTTTTGTATGTTTAGTATACATTTTGCTAAGCGAATTTACAAAAACCTAATGATAATTTAATTTTTTTAAAATGTTGTGTAAGTAAGTGTTCACATATTGGGATTATTAGTTTAATGGGATTTTTTTTCACAGCAACTGAATGATATTTATAATCGCATTTTAAACGTAAATAAGAAATATCATCAAAATTGAATGAGAAATGGTCAATTTGATCAAGTGTCCTGAAACCTGATCTGTCTATCATTTTCTAAGAACTTAATAAAAATTGAATGCAAAATTTTATCAAACTTAATGGATAAGAAATGATAAAGTTCTAAAGTTTGCAGAAGTTATCCAGAAAAGTTGTGTTTGAAAACTATTCATTATCTTTATAATTGTTAATTTTGTAAAATTCCATTTCCATATTTGCATTGATAGAAGTGAAAAAACTACAATATTATAATAAGAGTTTTTAGCTTAATGTACTGCACTTTGGTGATGAATTACAGCACTTATGATTTAGCTAGAACTTCCAAAATATCAACTATTTGCAAAAACTACTACACCGCTTATCTCAATGAATGTGAATAAATACTTATACGATAAAAAAAAACGAAAATAAAAATATTAATAATTTTTAATTTTCTATAATAATTTCAGAAATTTACTGCAATGGTGAACATGATTTGTTTGAATTACCATTAATATTAAATAGTAAAATTGATGACACAAAAATTGAACCCAATTATGAATATTCATTAACAAATATTCCTGAACTGATCATTAATGATGAACCTGAGATTCCACACAATATTAATAATATAGAAATGCAAAATGAAAATACGTCATCATATATAAAACATGCTGTTACGTTATGTTTAGACCACGAAAATGAAGAATATAATGCATGTGGTAAACGTTGTGTATCAAGTTGTAAATATGGTCCAGTTATATCATTGAAGCGTAAAAATGATTGCAAAAAGGATGTTTCATGTGTGCCTGGATGTTTTTGTCGTGAAGGAAAAGTAAGACATCATGGAAAATGCATATTACCAGAATATTGTCCAGCACGAAATTGTCGTAAAGATGAAAATTATCAGTGTGGTCCAACTATTCCACTAACATGTGATAATTATTTCCGAAAACATGAAATAAATCATATTAATGAAAAACTTTCATGTATTTGGGGTTGTTATTGTGATGGTGTCACTAAAGTTCGAGAAAATGAACGAGGTAGATGTGTAAAAATAAGTGAATGTCATCTATTAACAGATCTTATTACTATTAGTTCACAAGCACCCGGTATTATAAAACCCGATCATCCAGCACATCCAATTTATAGACCTGAACCATCAGTGGATTACAGGCCGGACTATAAACCTGAATATAATCCAAATTATAATGGTAAGTAAATAGTCTAATATAACATTAAGCATACAATGTAAAATATAAATATAAATACATAAATTTTACGAATATAATTAAGAGATTATATTTTATGTACAATATGTATTTTTAGGTGGTTATGGATATGGCGGTAATGGCAATTATGGCGGTAATGGCAATTATGGCGGGCATGGTGGTTATGGTGACGAGCATATCGTGAACGAAAATAACGACGGTGCTGACGGAGACCACGAACATCATGGTAATGGTGAACACGGTGAACACGTTCACACGGATGGAAGCGATAATGACGATGGTGAAGACGCTGTTCCAATTGGTGGAGATGAACAAAGTGGCGAAGGTAATAATTTGAACAAATATATTTTGAGAAAGTTTTTGATGAATTAATCTAATTCTATTAAAAATATTTAATAATATATACACTATAAAAATTGATGTTGTATGTAGAAGCATCAATTTCGTTATTTTATAGCCACATATCTCGTATTTATAAATAGGGAAGAGAGATACAACTATGAATAAGTTAAATAAAAATACAGTAAAAATAAATTAAATGTCCAACTTTCGGTAGCGATTATTATTAATCAGTATTTCAGTTCAGTAATTTTCAGTATATAGAGTTTTATTCATCCCATTAATATTATATTTTCACTATATACAATACATATATGGTAATTTAAACCATGTCTTCTGTTTCACACCCAAATTTGTATAGCTTAATTGAAATCACTTCACTTGCACGCAACTTTTATGCCTATATAAATTTGAAAAAAATTAATCAAATCAATTATACTGTAAATCTAAATATGCAGATTATATGGCAAAGGTGTATATGATTCGTGGTGTAGGAAAATGCTAGTTTATAGCGCAATTAAACTAATAATAAAATTAATATTCTACAAAGCAGTTCAAGGAAATGAATTATTTAAATCCCAATTTATTTAACGATATAACATTTAAAGACACTGCTATACATTTGTGTAGAATGGATTGTTACTAAATATTAAGAAACAAAAAACAGTTTTTTGGTTATATTAAATATGTGACTTATATTAGCTTTAAAATGTTTCAGTTAAATTATAGACCGCACATCTTTATAGAATAAAGAATTTCAGAAATACTTTAATCAAGAATTTATTCTAGAAAATTTACTACATAGAAATTTAAAGTAATTATAACAAACAATTTATCAATATAAGATATTTAAATTCGTCAATCCGTCAATATTCTAAAATGATGCATCATTTTGATTATGAAATACTTAACAAATTCCGCCGCATACATAGAAAAATATTTTAATTAAAATATAAATTTTAAACAATATTTAGTATAGACAAAAAATTATTAATAAATTGAATTTTGACACCTAAAGTCGTTATCAAATTAAACAAAATATATATATTTATTGTATTTTAAATGTGATAATGATAAGATATTATCTAAGTCAATGTCATTGTTATCTAAAATATGTTTAGTATATTGTGTATGTGTGTATATGTAGCTCAATATAAGGTTATTTTAAATTATATAGTATATTTTTTATGTGTGGATTTATAATATAGTATATAAGTATATACAGGGTGAGCGCAATAAATTGGCAAACATTTACTGAAATAAACGCAACATACCACAAAAGTGTTATATTTTTATTTATTTCTATATGAAGATAGATATTATTTAACAGATAGATAACATTTTTGGCGCTATCTATTGTTGGTGCACCTATTGTTGTTGCTTCATCTCCACGGTGCACTCATTTCTCTTAAAAGGTCAAGATAAACATCAGCAGTAACCTTTAAATCATGTGATATCTTCCTCATTATTTACAACACCTAACACCATCACTCTGTAGTTGCTACAATGAGTACACGATCAGCATCATACATCTTCTTCAAGTTGTAAACTGTACTTAAACGTATGCTATATTAAAGTTCGTAATTACCTTAGCAGTCCACCTAGAAATTATCATTGCTCTCACATCGTATAATCCTTCTACATTATGGATGATATCCAGAATTTAAAATACTTAACATCTATATAATATAAAAAAATAATAGCATTACAATCATATTTTCAAAAAATTAATAAGAAACACATGAAAAAAGTATGGAGACAAAGTTATTGCCAATTTATCGCTTGCACACCCTGCGTACAGTTAAGATAATCATTGATATAAGGTATATAAATTTTGTATATACACACATTTCATTTGAGACTGTAGTTGTGTATATTTTTAAGTTTAAGACAACATTTTGGCTTAACTATAATTCTTCTATATATTGGATTATTGCCAATTTGATCATCCAAACAACATACAAGTTCATGATGACACAGTGAAATTTTTACAGAATATATGTGTATATTTATAACTCATAACAATAATAAATAGCAAAAATAAATGACAACAATTATATATTTTGTATTTCATGTAAATTAATATAATGTTAAATTAACAAAAATTCACTATTTTAATTAATAAACTATATGTTTATTGTTCATGTTATAGTGAAATGTTGTATCAAAATTCGCACGCATATGAAAATCGAAATTTTCAGCTGGAATTTCTACATTTAAATTGTCGTAAATAGAATACAACAAATGAATGAGTTATTTTTCATAACTAAAATAAAGAATTCACATTTTCTAATCGCTTATTGACATAATGGATTTTTTATTGTATTACGTTATATATTACGTTGATTTATGCGATAATACGTATAATTCTTATGATAAGAAAAGTAAATATACATGTGCCACAGTTTTAAAAACGTTGCTAATTACGCCTCATAGCAAACACTGTATTAGTTATACGTTCAAAATATACATATACGTTTATAAATCATGATTAGACTCTGTGTCCAAATAATAACCGGTGGTATAACTTTTTCATTTATGAATTCAATTGTTGGATAACCAAAAAATGCACCGAATTGATTATTTCAAATCCAAAACATAATTACTTAAAAACTATTGCAACTATATGTGTTGCGGAAACATTGGCGTTTTCAATAAGAATCTGAAACTAAACGTTAAAGTGCTGAATGGCGGTCAAGAGAAATGCATAAAAATCTCGCTTGATGAATTCATAAATTTAAAGAATCCTCATAATTTTGAAATATGTGTAGAACTTATCCTGATATAGATTTTGAAGCATTTTCAGCAAGAATTTCCTATAAATTTTCATTGTGATTTAATCGAATCATTGAAATATTTTATGCTTTCTTTTTTAACTATGCCATTTAGATCATTATTTGCCTAGAAAATTTCATCCTAAGCAAAGTTTAATTTTTACATTTGTATTAACTATCAGTCAGTATTTATTATGTCGTCGATATTTACTAAACCCCATTTTGGAACCAGTACCATGTTTTTGTGTTTTTTACTTTTTAATGCATTATCAAACATTCGACATGTTTGTCTTTTTGTACCATTGAGGGTGAAAATATTTAGATTAAATAAAACCATTTTTGTAAAAACAAATTAATTGTTTACTTCGTCTGCAGTATTCCATTTCGGTTATTTTTCGTACAGAGGTTGCATATATAATTTACATACGGATAAAAAAAATGTGATGGGAAATAAAAATTATCAGAAAATCAGAATGTTATTATAAATAAGTAAATAAATAAAATTATAAACGATAACAAAGTAACGCGTAAATATATTGATTTGATATATACACAAAAATATAATCTTAAAATGATTTTATTATAATTTATTTAATATTTATTTACATTTTTATTAACAACAAAGTATACCAACACGAGCGAGCATTGGTTATATTATATGTGAATACAATATTAATATATGAATAAAATAAACATATGTCTAATAACATTTTATATTATTTTAATACGTATTCGAGTATATCGTATAGAATTAGTAGGTAGTTATAAAGTTATAAATATGGCCCATAATTGATAACAAACTAAATATAATATAATTCATAAAATTGCGATATAGACTAAATTGAAGAAATTTCTTATGTGCGATAACAAATTTAAAGCGTACGCGTAGGACAAAACGATACAGATTAAGGGCATTCGTTAATATCTTTCTATTTATGTATACCAATTGGTTGACACTGTTTAAACATATTGACCTATACACTTTTAAAATAATACATTTCAATTATTTCTTGTGGTTAGGATTCATTCATTGTTATGTTGTTTACCTAGATAACATAAAATCAAAAGTATGATAAAGTGATTTTCAACCTGACCAAATATGTTGGTCATATAGTCGATGTTGCTATAGAATCAGTTAAACATCACATGACTCTATCGGTATCACATTCGATTCCAGAGAAATATGCTTTAAATCTCATGAAAAATTGTTTCTTTAATATTTAGTCATCTTTGTTTTTCGATGGAATTCATAAATTACCTATAAAATTGCATATTCTTATATCCTTTTTGGTGGAATTAATTTACCATTCTCTTTATTGATAATTAACTAACTATCACTAATAATAATATTGATTTTGTGGTGAATAGTGTTATATATTAATTCGATGTTGGGTTTCATTAAACTTGAAATGAGTGAAATGTTGCATCCACTTATTGTGCTAAAACATTGCTAATTTTTCCTGTTAGGTCAAAAACTAAATATGCTTATAAATATATCAGGTGTGTGGTTTTTTCGAAATACTAACGCTGTGCTCTAGCTGCAAAGCGACTATTTACGACTGCCATTTGTGGTGAAAATTGTTAAATGGAAAAATTGATTGGCCTCTGGTTTCCTTGTAAAATTGCGAATCTGAAGATTAATGCCAGGCACTTACGGCCAATAGAATTTTTTTCTATAGACTGTTATCGTACCATTGTTTTAGTGCGCTAAATTCTATGCTGATTATTTTTAATGAATTCAGTAAGAAATTACTTTTTTATGATGTAACAAGTTAATTTTAGCTGCACTAGAGACATATTTAAGTACTTTATGGATCTTAAATAAATAAAATAAAATAAAATAAAATGATACACAGCATAAAAAGACTGTAATATAAGTTTTACGATGATAAAATATGGGTACAATAGATTTATAAGTTACTTATCGTAAATATGTGGGAGTGAAAATAAATTATTTTCATCAAGTTGTGTGTCATACAAACAAATGTAATGTAAAATTGATTAATATTTTTATTAAGTTAAATTTCTTATATAAAAAATGTATATAAGTAACCGTTTTTTTTTCTCGACGTATATTCATTTTAACAACAATCAAACTATCAACTATTATTATAATTTTTTTCTCGGAAGAATAACGAACAAAAATTTAAATGTAATGCATAAATAAAAATTATAAAATTCATTATTCATTATCCATTAAGTAAGGAGGAAAAAAAACTGAATTATAAACAGAAAACTTAATGTGAAATTGATTTTTTACAGACATTTGAAAAAAAAAAATGATTAACAAAATAATTTAACTAAATTTACTATGCCAGTAATAAAAAATATATTAAACTGAAAATATGAAATATTATATTTTTTTAATAACATTATTATTTTTGGGTAACTCTAGATCGTTTTACATTAACCTATTCTTTGTTATCATTTTTTTTCCACAAGCTTTTATATAAACATAATAATTTTATATTTATTTAGATTTTTCTAATTGTTTTATAAGAAATTATTTTAAATTTCGATCAAATAAAATCCATTCAGATTTCTCTTATGGTGAAAATGATGATGAATTTGGACCCATAAATTGGTCGAAAATTTTTCGCAGGTGTGATGGTCCAAATCAAAGTCCAATTAATATCGATTTAAATAATCTAAATAAAGCAACTAATAATAGATTATATATTGATAATTATTGTGAAATACCAGAACAAATTACGCTTGCAAATAATGGACATACAGGTGATTTTAGTTTTCTCCATATTATATAAAATACGTTTTATTTATTTTTCTATAATTTATTGTTCTATGACATACTACTATAGCTACATTTGAATTTAAATGGGGTAATAGGTTACCGACAATTAAGGGAGGACCAATAACAGACGATGAATCATATATATTTGGTGATTTACATGTTCATTGGGGACAGGGCGCCAGGTATTATAAAAAAAAAATGAAATGCAATATAGGTTATGTATTCCGGAATTGTAATATAAGAACACCTGTGGTGGACTGAAACATACGAATATTGACAATAATAAAGTGTCATCAGTGGTATCATTAAATCCGGAGTTTGTGCGTTTAATTCCGGCGCGGTAGTGATATGAGGGAAAATTCTTCAGTATTTTTCACACAAAAAATTACTCAATTGAATTACTCGTTAATCAAATTTGATGCGTAATTTACAAATTTGGCTACTATATGTGTTAGATATAGTATGGATATCGAATTGGCATTCCTCTAGTAGCAACGCAATAACCATTGTTAAAAAATAAACTTCTGTATTAAAGTGAACGTTTACATACAATTATTATTTAAACGTTTATGAAACCGCATAATAATTTTCAATACAAAATAGTTCAATATTGGTTAAAAATAAACATAAGTTATTAAAATATGATAACTTTAACTACGTTTCCAAACGATTTTTCAACATTATGTCATAGCTAAGGTTGTTTCTAAACTCGGGAAAAACCCCTGTCAACGTCAGTGCGAAATTATGCAATCGTTATTATAACCAGTTATCACCTTTAGCCATCGTTACAAAACCATTTATCAACACCAAAAATTGCTTCTAGGCATAATATATTGCTGGGTGATGGTTTAACGCGTTCATTCCTTCAGAAATCATACCGTACGTTTTTATATAGTCTATTTGGACAATAGAAGGAAATAAATTATCATATATCATTTATTAATATTTTTAATTAATTAATAATTTTCTTTTTTATTTAGAAATGGTTCAGAGCATACAATTAACAGTAAAAGATTTGATACTGAATTTCATTTAGTATTTTATAATAACAAATATGGTAGATTGGCTACAGCAAAGACAAAAGTTGATGGTTTAGTTGTTTTAGGAATTTTTGGACAACTTACTGTAAAATATTATATTATTTCTCTACGTGATAATATTTAAATTTATAACTTATTAATTATTTTATTATTATTTATATTTATAATAGGATCATTCATCATCACAACAAACATTAGATAAATATAATTCAGTATTCCGAAATATAATAGAACCATATTCTGCTGAAGTGTTGCCAAAACCATTATCATTATGTGATATTTTTGGTTTAAATATATTGAAAAAATATTATACATACAATGGAAGCCTTACGACACCACCATGTTATGAAAGTGTTACTTGGATAGTTTCTAGTAATCCTATTAAAATTACTCGTTCGCAGGTTATTATTATTTAAATTTAAACTTATAAAAATTTATAATAACTCAAAATGCGTTTATATACACAATATTTCTAATATTTTGCAGTTAATATCATTGCAAAGTTTAAAATCAGCACATGGTGTTACATATAGTAATTTAAGACCAATACAAAATTTAAATGATCGTACAACATTTGTAGTTTTAAATAATGAATACTAAAAAAAAACAAAATGATAATTATATGTTAGCATTTTTTAATATTATGTTATAAAAATGATGAGAAATAAACTATATAAATAAAATACAATGTATAGCGATAGCTATGCTAGCTCGGGTTTAGTTGTGTAAATAAGTTATATGCACGATTCCAGGAATATGTTAGAGAAAGGAAAATTGTTTTGATTAGATATCATGAAATTCATATAACATAAAATCATATATTTTCATTCCTTAGTTTAAACTAAAATGTACAATGGTGACGGTTGTGCTTGTAGAATAAATATGATAAAAACTACATAATTTTTAAAAAAGACCATGTCACACATACGTTTATATAGTTGCATAATTTTCTGTTAAAATTAAAATTGGTAATAACTATAATATCCATATATATGTGTAATATATTAAAACAATTCCAAACGGAATCATGTTCCCAAAAATTTATATCATACGCAATTACAAAGATAGTTTACATTTTATTGTTTATAGCCATAGGAAGAAGCAGTATGTTTTATGTATATTATTCGAATATTTATTATAACCAATTATCGCAGCTCCATAGTTCTTCTTCACAGGTGGAAAATAAATGAATATAAAACATATATCGAAAAAATATGTGCTATTATAAATTTAAATTACTTCGCATAAAATAATTAAAATAAAGATATTCATTTATTTAAAATGCATAAATAATTACAAATAATTATAAAGAAAAGGTAAACATTTAAGTTAAAAATTATAGAAATTAAACAAATGAAAATTGCATTATTTGTAAATTAAAATATGAACTAAAAGTTAAAGTTTAAAAAAAAAAAATAAAAACAAAGTGTTGTTATAAAATGAAATATTATATTTTATTAATAATATTTTTCTATCAATCATTTTATGGTAACTCGTGCGGGTGCGTGGTGGCATTCGTATTTTATTTTTTGCTTTTCATAAAGTTTAACGTATATAACTATAATAATAAGCATATTTTTGTATTACTTTTAGATTCTTATAATTGTAATGAGAGATTTGCATCTAAAGTTGTAGATTTCTCTTATGATCTTAATGACAAAAAACATGGACCATTAAATTGGTCAAATATGTATCCAAAGTGTGGTGGTCATAATCAAAGTCCAATAAATATCGATTTAAATAATGTTATTCAATTGGTTGAACCAAATTATAATAGATTACATATTGATAATTATCATGAAATACCAGAAAATATTACAATTAGAAATAATAATGGACACACGGGTGAGTAATTTGATTAATGGTTTTTTATAATATATTGTAATTTATAAAAAAGAAAGGAATTTTTACATCAAATTGTTGCTACGGTGATTGATGGTTGGTTTGTAAGTCTTTATACACATGTGTCTTTATACACATTTCGCCATCGGAATAGTACAGAATTGTGTTTCGATGGATGTAGAACTTTAGGTCACAAGTAATCAATCAAATGGATTACTTCAAAAAAAAACAAACAATGTTTCTTATTTATAAGAAATTAAATTAAATTATTAAATACAATAATAATATTTTTATGTATATATATTTTTGCATTTATTTTGATATAGTAAAATATGAATTTAAATGGAATGATAGGGAGAAGATACCGACAATCAAAGGAGGAATACTAAATGATGAATATGTTTTTGCTGATTTACATATTCATTGGGGAGCATTTTTTCGGTATATTTAAATATTTTATTTATTAAATAAATAATAGAAAGTTTATATGCGCCAATTTTAGACATGCGGACTATTAAAAACTAAAATTAACAACACACCTGTGACACAAAAACATATACACGATAAATTAGCTAATTATTATATAATTACTATTAATAATTATCTTTATACTTAATCATTATTACAGTTTTTAAATTAATTTATAATAGAAAAGGTTCGGAGCATTCAATTAATAGTAAAAGATTTGATATTGAATTTCATTTAATATTTTATAATAAAAAATATTGCTATTTGGAGAATGCACAGACAAAAGTTAATGGTTTAGTTGTATTTGGAATTTTTGGAGAACTTTTTGAATCGTCGGCTGTAATAAAATTTATTAATTTTTTTTTTTTAAATACTTATGTTTTTTTAATATAATTAATTTATAATTTTAGACAAATATAGTTATATCAACATTAGATAAACATAATTCATTGTTAAAACAAATAACAGTTCCAGATGATTTTATCGAAATGCCTGAACAATTTTCATTAAGTGATGTATTTGGTTATAATATATTTGAACAATATTATATATATAATGGAAGTATAACAATGCCACCATGTTATGAAAGTGTTACATGGATAGTTGCTGGTATTCCAATTCAAATTACTCGTTCACAGGTATATAATAAATATATATAATGAAAAATTATATAAAACTTTACGTTTTAATTTCGTAAAAACTCATTGTTTTCACTTTTCTTTTATAGTTAACGGTCTTTCATTATTTAAAATCCAAATATGGTGATTTAAATAGTAATTACAGACAATTACAAAAATTAAATGATCGTACAATATATTCATTTTTAAATTATTAAAATGAATTAACTAAAATAATAAATATTGAAAAATATAGATATTTTTATATATTAATTTTATTTATAATACACAAAAAATGAAGCAATGTATAAAATAATAACTATATTCATATAGGGAAATGAATTCCATATATAATATGGGTAATAGTTTCACATGGAATTTTCAAAAGTTTGTTAAATTGCCTAATAAATAACCATATATATTTGTATATTAATATGGACACTAACATTCCGTTTCCATCGCAAAATTTGTTACTGGGTGTTTGCAATTTCGTAGTGTAACTACACAATGGGACACATTTTATCATCTAGCTAACATTCGAAAGGAAATTAATTTAATTATTATTGCGTGAGTAATGTCATTGTCTTTGTGGTTCCACAAATAGTGTATCACATATAAATTTCTATTTTGCTTGCACCACCATCTCTACTATGGTAATGTAACATTACTTCTATACATAATAATTTTAAATATTGGCTTATTGGCATGAATATTAATGCCGATTTTTTAATGCACCCATTGCGGCGCCACATTACCAAATTTTTTTCGAAATGTACTGTTTCATTGCGGATATATAAATATTTATTTATAAAAATTATATTAAATATTTTCAATATAAAGGACCTATCAATTTTTCAATTATTTTAAATTCTGCAATCTAATGACTTTTGAATACACCATTGCTCGCACTAATATTATATAATATATTGTTGATTGATCACGGCGATTGACTCGCTGATAACATTAAAGCAATCATACCGTATGATTTATACTTCATAACTCCTATATATCCTATATATCTCGCAGTAGCTATAGTGTAATTAATGAAAACGACGAAGGATATATTAAAGTCGTTGGTCGTTTAAATATTTTGCCTTTTAAAATATGAATCGAAAAAGTGTATACAAAAACTGATAATAAATTGGCTCGCTTTTGTGCATAGTTAATTTCTTCTTCTTCTTTCTCTGATAAAGAAATGTGCACTAAACAACGCCCTGTGACAGGGGAATATTAAATACACTATTTGTGTTATATCATTGTATACAATTTTTGGTATCAAAACGGCATTTTCTAAAAATATGTCATGTTGATAACCATGTACAATATTTTGTACTGGAATTACGAAAGAGTTTAAATCACATGAAAATAACGAATATAATCCTTAAATTTTCTTAGTTTGTGTGTCATTATATCTAGATAACGTCATAATTTGTAAGCCCCTTAATAGATAGATTTCTGTAACTGTCAATTAGGTATAAGATTTTTCATTTTATAGACCGTTTCTTCCACACAAACTCACATAGATTTCACCCGGTTTGGATTATCTTCAAACATACAATTTAAAGGTTTCTCTCTTATTACCTACCAGATGTTTCTTTTCCATTAAAAAATTACACAATTAGTTGCCAAAAACTTTACTTTTACATTTTACTTCTAATTTTTTTTGGATGAGTAATTTTTTGGTATTTATTTTAAAACTGAAACTTTACAGTTGAGTTACCATTTGTTTGTTTATGAAAGAAAAAAATAAGTATGATATTTAAAGCTATCAACTTGTTTGCACACATCATTATTTTGTGGACTTAAACACTTGTTTGGTATATAAAAATAATTGAATTAAGGAAACACGTATCTAATTTTATATTTTTTGATAATTTCAGACTAATTGATGAATTCTTATATACTCCACTCCAATGCGGAGTAAATTACTAACTTGCGTGCGATGGAAGTAACATGACTCAATGATGATGATATTATTATGTTCACATACGGAGTAATTTACCCGCTTGATCACAAATATATCTGATGGATACCCGGCGAAGAACACTAATGCGGTAAATTGTCAATTCTAATGTTGTGTCTATATTTAATTTACAACAATGGGAACTAAATAGTTTTTGGTAGAATAACAAGTAACATTTATATAATATTATGCAAAAATAATTACAACAATTATAAATATAAATTGATAAAAAAAAAAAAAGAAAAATTAAGTCATAAATTATAAAAACAGAAATATTAAAACGATTTTTACATATTTGTGATACAGTCGTATAGTAAAACAGAACGTATATTATAATTATCAATATGAATTACTATATTTCTATTTTAATAATATTTTTCTATTCATTATTTTACGGTATAGTTAACTTATTGCCTCATATCTCTGTTATCCACCGAACATAAATTTTTTTCTCATTAAATTTGTAGATTCTTGTAATTGTTTAAAACGTGATACACATCCAGAATTCTCTTATAATATGTATGATAAAAAAATTGGTCCATTAAATTGGTCAAAAAAGTTTCCGAAATGTGGTGGTAAACAACAAAGTCCCATCAATATTGATTTCGATAATATGGACATGTTGATTGAAGATAATTTCAACAGTTTACATATTAATAATTATCGTGTAACACCAGAAAAAATTATTATCACAAATAATGGACATACAGGTGAGGATTTATCATAATATTGTATATTAGTATTAAATTATTGGTTTTTAATTTAAATTTTAACAAATTGTACAATGTACAATTTTATTTTAATTTTTATAAATTTATTTTACCAAAATACTGTGTATATGACAGTAAAATATCAATTTATATGGAGTAAAAAGATACCGTCAATTAGTGGTGGACGATTACGTAAAGAAATTTATATATTTTCTGATTTACATGTTCATTGGGGAAATGGACCCAGGTAACAAATTTTGCTTAGAATTTTATAGTACTCCTTTTTTAATATTGTATTAATATAATTTGTAATTTGTTAGTATCGGATCATTATCTTCCTGAATGATGTAATCTGAAGCAACGCTTAATTTTTCCACTGATTTTTCCAAATGTTCATTAATAATTTCAATGTAACTATCAACATTCATTATGCTGTCGAATTAAGCTTCAAATCATTATGGACTCACTATTATATTTATGTGTTTATTGCTTTTCAGTGCATTATATATTCCAAGGTTTTTGTCGGGTTTTATTTCCAAACAAGTAACACTCACTTCCATTAATCCAACCAAGCGTATTTTCGAAATATTGGTTGCGTAATATGATTTTATACTAATATTTATAATTTATACTTTTTACTTTGCTCACTGATGCGGGGGTTTGCGTTGTTATATACCAATTCTTACTCATCTAGGGAGTGGTTATTTTTATGGAAACGCTCTAATTTAATCTGTGGATTATGGGCTAAAAATTATATTAATAATATTTGTTTATTTTGTTAACATGTCGACGTTTAGGTTATGCCATTTTAATTTATAATAATTATACAATTAATTTTATAGTTTTAATTATTGAACAAATATAAATAATTATTATATTCTTATTCATCATAAAAAATTATAATAATAGTTAAAATATTTTTTTATGATAAATAATAATTTTAATTTAATTATTTATTTGCTAATTAAAAATGTAATTATATATTTTATATAATTATTATAAATTCAGGTAGAATATACAGAAGCAGAGGTAATGAATTAAACGAAATTAAATATAATTTATATTTAGTCACGTTATATTGAACGTTTTAATATAATCAAATTGTGTCCACTTTCGTATTCTCTACATAATTATATTATACAATTTGAAAGTGTAAAACATAAAAGGATGCCACCGGTGGGATCAATAATACTCATTGTATATAGTGCTTGTATTATACTTTCAAATCAAATAAACAAAATCGGATTAGAATGAATAGAGTTCCTTATAGCTATAGATGATTTTATAAATCTACATATATTAAATTAAGGTGACCAAGTAGCTATAGGAATCCATTTTTTATTTTTTTAAAAACTATTTTCTTTACTCTCTATAAATTTACACGAAAATACTATCAATACAATTTAAGTATAAGTTAATTAATTATTAAATTTATTTTAATTTATCATTTATAATAATATAAATTTATTGTAAATATAGAAATGGTTCCGAGCATACAATTAATAATAAACGATATGACGCCGAATTTCAGTTAGTATTTTATAATCTAAAATATGGAAGTTTAGATGCAGCCATGAAAAAAAAGGATGGTTTAGTTGTTTTAGGAGTTTTTGGTGAAATTTTTGTATTACATTTTTTCATATATAATATTACAATTTATTATAATAATATTCTTAATAAAACTATAATATATATTTATATTATTAATAGGATGTTCCATCAAGATTACATAGGCAATATTCAGAATTATCAAAAATAAAATTGCCTAATCAATCTGAGAAATTGCCAAAACCATTATCACTTTTTGATATATTTGGTACTGAAATATTGAGAAAATATTATACATACAATGGTAGTATTACAACACCGCCATGTTATGAAAGTGTAAATTGGATTGTTTCAAGTATTCCTATTAAAATTACCATGTCACAGGTATATATACTTTATGAGAGTGTATTTATAAAAAAAATAATATAAAATTTAAATATTATGCACCGAAATTTTTGTGTGCTATGTTTCAGTTGACAGCATATCAACAATTACAATCAAAACATGGTAATTTAAATAGTAATGTTCGACCAGTACAAAAGTTAAATAATCGGGCTGTATATGTAGTCTTTAATTCTTAAAATAAGTGATTAATCATAAATATATATAAAATTATTGTATATATATCAGTAACGTATTTTGTGAGATTCCTAATTTTTAAAACCGATTTACAAAATATTATTAATTTTCAATACAATTTCATACGGAAAGAAATAGAAGAGATTATTAAAATTGATTGACACGTTTTTGCTAAAGATTTTCCACAATTACCCCAAAATGGTACAAATAATATATATACGAATCAACATCAAACGGAAAATCGACTATATATCGAAATTTATTGAATTATTGGTAATGTATTTAAAAAATTAGAAATTCTATAATTTCATAATCAAATTTCATAACCAAATTTCATAATCAACTATTAATCTGTTGAATAGAAAAACAAAATTATATATTATAATACGCATACCTTTTGCACGATACGCCCCACTGATATAAATATATATATATAAAAAGTACTTATATTATAAAATAATAAATAAAATGTATATCCAAACAATGCCAATTGAATTTCTTTTTTAATGCGTAAATGAAATTGAATAATATTAATTGTTATTAACAAATGAATTTAGAGCACAATGGATCTTCTCTATTTGATCTACTAAGTATCGACATAATTTAATTCCCTCCACAAAAATCAATTAAAACAAATTAATTGATGAATGACATGTCTATGGTAAAGTTACGATACATATAATGGTAGACAATGTAAATGTAATTTTTAGTAGTGTCATTGAATCGCATATCGTATTGTATTAGTTCCAAATATGCAAGACACATAGTCAACGTCAAAAGACCACAGCAAAGATTTTATTCACACAAAAGTAAAATAATACTGAATGAGAAGTATAAAAATAAAGAAATGAATATAATTTTTATGCGTGTGCCGTATTGTGCATATATGAATTATAATTTTATTCTATTATATTACTTTTATTCTTAATCGATACTATTTTGAATTAAATTATTTACCAGTAAAAATTTAGTTAGTGAAAAATTATATTTAAAAATTAAAACCAATGATGATGTAATAAAAACATTACAATTAAAAATCTCTTTTTAAAAATAATATATTTAGTTAAATGTTAAATGACAAGCTAACACACATATAAAATGTTTATTTTTAAATTATTATTTACTTTTTACCATTTTTTAATTAAAAAAGCTTTCCATACAAAAAAAATAATTAATAATATAAATAAAATTAGCAAAGATTAATGTTGTTATATCATTAAATTATTATATTTTAATTTACTTTAATATTATTATTTGTAATTTAAAATATTTAATTCTAAACGTTCTTGTGTAAATACATTTACATTTATAATATTATATTCATTAATACATATATATATGAATAGAAAAAATATAAATGCTAAAAATTGAAAAAAATTTGGCAGTAAAAGCCCTTTATTATTGATTATTATAATTTGTCTTACGCGACGACGACGAGCATAAAACTGTTTACTTAATGTTTATGTTAAAATTAAAAATAATAATAAAAACAAAATATGTACTAGAAAAATAACAACTTTATTATTTAATATTTATTGGAGAATGTTTTGAGAATACTAATAATTTTTTTATTTTTGTTAAAAATAAAAATAATAACACAGATTAAAAATTATAAAAAAAAAAAAAAACTATCTTTTTTCAGTTTTAAATAATTCATAAAAAAAAAATAGAAAATAATAATCATTATCCTAAATTTATCAGTATTTTTTAATTTAATTTTTTATAACTTAATTTTATAAGGCCGGCAGATTGATCGCGTGAAAATTAAAATTCCAAACATTTATTGGACATGGACGTGAAATATATAATCCAAAAATAATTATAATCGCTTGAAGTGAGTATTAGTTTTTCACTGTGGATCACAGTTATTTTCACTTGATTTTTCGCTACAGAATGTGATGTCACATTAAAAATGTGTGTGAAAAGTAATCTGTCGTCGTGAAATATATGACAATTTATGTTTATTTATGTGTGGTATACATAAAGCAGGTGCCAAGTAATTTGTCAAGTTTGATATCGGAAAATAATGACTAATATTTGTAAAAATATTTCATCCACAACCACACACAAATATTTTGCAAGTACACCAGTTGTGTAGAATGCACTTAATAATAGTATAATAATATACAAAAACAATTTATTTTATAATTATTTTGTTCAGTCATGTTCCATGACCATATGATATTATATATTTCACGTTCAATACAGAGATTTTGCAAGCAATGTATGTGAAAGACGTATACAATAAATAATACGTATACATACCAAATTCAAATATAAAAATTCAACATTAGCAGCTTTTGATAGTAAATAGCGGCGAATCTAGCATTTAGCCGAAGGCATAATGAGAAAGTAACTAATCAAATGGCTATCAGTTAATGTTATAACATCAATTTATTATACCATAGAAAAAATGTATTATAAATTAAAATATATAAATTTTCTGATTTTTAATTCAACGTAATTTAAAATGTTTTTCTAGCTAATGAAGCAACTTGTTGAATTTTTCAATAGGAAACCGACAGTGTTATAAGAAAACGAAAGTTGTATACGTTATTTAAATGAACATTATCGATATGACCAAGTTGTAGTACGACAATAGCTTGCAAAAAAACTCACTATTTTTGCTAGCGAAAATTACATATTTTTCATTTTAATTTTCACGCGAATTGTTTAATGAGCCTAGATTTGTAATTAATTGTATTAGTTTTTTTTTTTTTTTAGTTTTTTATAACTAATTTATAATATTAAAGAATTGAGTTTTTGAACTTCGCGTATTTAAATTTTATTTGTTTTTTTTAAATGAAAAATGTTTTTCATTTTAATATTTTTTACAAATTTCGAATATACTTGGAACGTTTTAAAAGTAAACAACATGATGTTAAACCGGTCGAAAATTTTCCTAATTCTGACCAATTTAAACTTTGACGTGGAATGTCAATTTTTTCAGATAGTACCTATTTGGAAAAGAAGTAAATAAATTAAAAATTTAGAAATAAGTAAAAGAATGATATTAATATTTCTTATTATTTTAAATTAAGTTACAAAAATTATGTGAAAACGGAGAATTGCTGTTGGTAGTGGATCAGAAAATCGTGTATTTCACATTTCAAAGATGATGCATACATAATTGATATAATGAAATTCGTTGCATTTCGGTCATTTAGTTAATGGTTTCGTTTTGTGATTTCAATAACTTATTACTTTATTGAATGCCAGAGACCGTTTGAAAAATATAAAAAGGTTTGACTAATATTCAGTATAGTCGCAATGAACGAACTAACACAGCTTTTATTTCCATTAAATGACGATAAAATTTCAATTAACATTTAAACTTAACTTCAAAAATTGTCCTTTGAAAAGGATATACGTCTAAATAGCGAGTAAACTACATAGGAATTGTATTGAAGTATGTAATTCAGTAAATAATATAAATAAGACATTGTGATTTATATTTTAGGAGCATAAAAATTAAAATCAAAATTCTATTTCTATGAGAAAAATAAATTACATATTCAAAAAATTTCATTTGTATGAAAACATTGTAATTTATAACGTAATCGGAGCAAACAAGATTAGAACCAATAGATAATAGTATTTACGTGATAACTTAAATTAAAACAACAAATATATATGAATCAATAATGAAAAAAAAAATTTCGTATATTTATTACCTGATGTGAAACAGGAATTTCCATCATTGAACGATGTACAAGCGTTCCATTGATGTATAAAACATTTCCAGCAATTTCTTCTGATAATGTTAGTGTCTGATAAGGAAATGTTGCTTCACGTTCTATTCTACGTAAAATTTCTTGTGATTCACGTGAATTACTAACACATAAAAGATCAGGTCCAGCTGATGATACATAATATTTTAAATGATGATGTTCAGTTACCTAAAATTAAATTATGAATATTATAAAATTAAAATGTTACTGTAGCATTATATTGATTTAGATAACAAAAAAAAAACGCTATTTCATTAAATTTTGTATTAGTATATGTTTTTTTTTTTTTTCGAGCAATAGAATCTAAATAAAAGAAATATCAAACTATAAAAAAACGTATTTTTTAATTAACTATTTCTAAGAAATAATAAAATTATTAAAAAAAAAAAAAAAAAGGCAGGTTATATATAAAATATAACTAAAATAATAAAATATTCTTATAATTTGTGCTCATTGAAAAAAAATCAATTTTAGTGCGTGTGTGCACTAAAAAAAAATAATTCTAAAAATAATTGCTGCAATTAATTTTAATTTAATATATATTTATGGCCATTTTGATTGCGTAGCAAAGCAATTTTTCTTATTGTTATTAATAATTCTTTTCACAATTATGTATTATTTTTTTTATATCTATATTTTATTATCTCATTTAAAATCTATAATTTTATTAAGACCTGAATAACTCCTTTTACTAATTCCAAACTTAGTTCTTTGGAAGTATTTCTATTATTTTCTACCTATGAAATTGTTAATAGAAAATTTCAATATTTCATATTTTTTTTTTTTTTTAGATAGAGTTTTCAGAAAAACAAAATAATAAAAAAGAATATAAAATAAAGTAAAATAAATTAAAATAAAATAAAATAAATAAATAAATAACACTATAAAAATTACTTCCTATATAGTTTCAAAATCATTTTCCCTTACTACCACCCACACCACATATATATAATAATATTTTACTTAAAATTAAACATTTAAAATTTATAAAATATATTATAATCAAAAATAAAAAGAAAACATAGAAATAATATATTAAAATTCTAATTTTTTACTACACAGAAATAAAGAATAATTAAAGATTATTTATTCGTAAATATTATTATTTTTCGTATTTGTGTGTTATTAAATAAAATAAAATTAAAAAATTATGAAATTTAATTAAAATAAATTAAATTAAAAAAACAAAGAAATTATATTGTGTATACATTAAGAAAAAGAAAAAGAATTAAATTTTATAAATTAATTAAATTAAGATTACTTTGATTGGAACACATGGATATTCTGGAAATGCTGCTGCTACAGCTTTGGCACCGGCTTCATTTGTCCATTGCGACAAACCAACAAAAAATTCTTTGCCTTTATTTCACATTTATGTTGAGAATTATATAATTGTGTAATTATCGTTTATTTTTTTATTTATTTATTTATTTATTTAATTTTTTTTTTTTTTTTTAAATTATCTTGTCATATTTACCTGTAAATAATACATCACCACCATCTAAACGTGCATTTACATCTGCAATTTCAACTATAGGAATATCTAATTCCTTTTTAAAAACTGTTTTTATACTTTCAATCTAAACAGATAAATAATGATAATAATATGATTAATAAAACATATGATAAGTGTTAATAAATTACAAATTTAACAAAGAACAACATTCAAACAGAATAGAGATATTTCAATTTATGAGTACAATAAAATGTGATATAGAATTTCTATGGGGAACACAAATTAAAATAATTTTAAGTCCTCTGTAAATGAATTTAATATAAATATTCAGATAAGATATAAGAATAGTATTTACTGATACGCATAAATTATGTTGGAATTTAGTTAAGATTTAATATTAGAACTTTTAAAGTTTGACATAAATACATTTTTATATATACTTTAATTTGTGATGTTGACAAAAGATAAATTTATATATATATTAACAAAATGTGTACCTAATTGTACTAAAGAAGATATTTATTTCAAATATTTTTTGTGTTTCAAGCATTTATTTGTATTCTTATAGATTGAACACACTTTTCGATAAACTGACTATGATATAAAATTGTATATATTTAAAATAAGCTTATATTTTGAAACCGTTTGCCATTAAATTCTTGCTAAAGAAATAGAAAAATAGTTAGAAACATATAAATAGAACAATAACATATTAAATTAATAATGCGAGATATATAATAAAAAACACGTATTGTGTTATTTGCAACAATAATACACGTATGACCAAAATTAAAATATAAACTGCAGATGCCACATAATTTATACTTGTTCTTTTAACATTTTGCGCAACAGTGATATGAGTTAGATGTATTTCTTGGATTGGAGGAATAGAAACAAACATAACATAAACAAAAACGTAAAAGTACATGTGAATCAATTAAAAATTAGCTGGCTATGTATAGTTCGTTTATTACATGTTGTTCAACTAAATAATAAGATAAATTCATAATTATTGTTTAGTTAATTATAATGTTAAAACGAATTATACGTCTATCGAATGCTATTAATAAATAATCTATATATACCGATATTTTAATTTCTAACATTTATACCTCATTAGTTCTATGCGGTGCACCAGGTCTTGTTATAAGTGCTATACCATTACATATTACAGCAGTATCTTCAACAAATGCACATTCTGGTAAATTTTCGTCTGGCGGAAGTTCAATTACATCTAAGCCTAATTCTCTTAATAATCTAAAATATAATTATTACATTAAATATACGTTCAATTTTAATTTAAGTTGTATAAAATAATATAAATTACCCAACATATTTTTCATGTTGACGTTTAGCTTCTTCTAAATCGATTTCTCCCCTAGTTCTTAATGATAATGGTATCCTAAAAATGAAAATATAACTCTATGACATAATACCTAAATTTATAGATTATATATTATTTTTATTATAACATATGCACTAAATATATACAAATAATATAATTATGACCTAATTATATCAATTAAGAATATTATTGATTAAGATAAAATCAATTGTCCATGGTATATGTATCTGCCCGTTCATACTCTGTAGTCCGTGGTATTCGAATTGGACTAACATTATTTAAAAAAGAAAAAAAAAAAAACGGACAGATTCAAAAACAAAAGATAATAAAAATTCTAAAATTCGAACATTTATATACAGCTATATAAAATGTATATTTAGTTAAGAATTTAGTGTTTTAGATGATGCAATAATTATACATATATCGTCTAATTAAAAAAATGTATAATGTATTATATTAATTTGATATGATTTAATTAAAGTTTATGTAAATTAGATGTTTTTTTTTTCATTATCATTTTATTAGGTGTGTTGTGTTGTGTTCCGAATTTAATTTGATTGGGTGAATTTAAATACAAAAAAAAAAAAAAACAAAAATTATTAAATTACTTACCGACAAACAATTGCATGCGTATAACGAAGTGATGCCATTCTTTATATAAATAAACTAAAAAAATATTATTAAATATAAAAACTTATTTAAATTAAATTAAAATTTATTTAACAGTTCAATTTATTAATTTAAAAGGTGATAAAAATTCATTTAAAAAATATACACAAAATGTTACTTTTAACATATACACAAAACTTGTTTGACATCACAAATCACAATTAAATTTACAACAAATAAAATTGATATATGAAAATATTTCAAAACGTTTCGTCTGTTTTTAACAACTTGTTTTTTCTTTTTCTTGCTTCTTCGATTATCTATATGGTTCTCGATCAGTCGTTCTTGTTATATAGTTATTCTTTCTCTTAATATCTGTCATCTCATTTTATATCTCTATTTTTATTTTTATTGATAATAATTTTCGAAAATGATACATTCACAATTTGAATAAAAACATAGAAAACTTAAGTTTGTGTGGACATTAAAATTCGAATGAACACAAATAATTTAATTCAAAATTCGCATAATTCACATATATTCATTTTTATTTGCTTATACACTAAAATTTATTAAATTAAATGCATTTGCTGTAATAAAAATGATTTAGAAATAATAACAATAAATTTACATACCATTTTAATTAATTTTATAAAAATGTGTCCAAGAAAAGCACGTCTAATATCAAGCTTAAATTTAAATATTGTACTGTACATACTTTTACTCTTGAACGATATTATTTTCGATATTTTGAAATAATATATGGTAACACTTGTATATTATTATTTTTCGGATGACACTTGTGAGTGACATTTCCAACATGAGTTTCAATTCAATTCCAATGGTTCCAATGAGATCTCGCACATTTTTCGACATGCATTTTTATTTTCCAATTCTAAAAAAAGTCGCCATTTTTAGCTTGTGTACATTTGAAAATTGATTGCTTGTGTTTAAAATTGGTTTTAATATTCTTAATATTAATATTTTTAGTGTAATTAATAAAAATTTTTAAAATATAACAATGGCAGAACGTATGAATATAATAATTATTTCAAACTTATATTGATAATATACAGAAAAATGCATTTGAAAATGTTTTTTTTTCGTTGTTCTTTTTCTTATAATAGAATACTCCAATTATGGAGGTGGTGGTGGTGGTGGTGCCATGGGTATTGATGGAGTTGCAAATTTTAATGCGCCAAATTTTTCAGTTCCGCCACCAAATTTTGGAAATCCTCAACCAAATTTTCAACAACCGCCAGTAGGACCAGGATTTAATAGTGAAGGTCAAGGTAAATGGAATAAATCAAAATTTTATGGTAATGGTGGTGTTTGTAACATTACTGGAAATGCCGGTAAATGCGCATTCATTCATAATTAATCTCGAATTTTCTTTTTTTTTTTTTTTTTATTTGCTAAATTAATTTTAAAAATGTTATTTTTTTTTTTTTATTATTAAAAATTTAATTGTTTCGTTCGTTAATGTGTATTATGTATATTTTTAGGTTTTGTGGCTGGTGGAGGAAATACTGATAATAATAATTATCGTGGACAAAGTGGTGGTTACCAAAGTGATAGTAAACAAAGAGATGGCGGTAGCGGTGGATATCAACGTGAAAATAGTAGAGATAGTGATAGTTATGGAGGAAGTGGTGGACGTAAGTATTATAATTGAATCATTATTTCATATTTCAATAAATAATAAAATACGTATATTTTCTAAAATAAGAAAAATAATAATAAGCACCAATTATGTTAAGAATTCACAGTTTCACATTCCGGCTATTTTATTAAATTTTATTTAAACTAAAATTCTAAATTTTACATCAGTAAATATAAGGTGGTACGATATAATATTTATAAGACGTCCGTAGAAAAGAGATCTTCCATAAAATGTAACTCAAGAAAACAACTTTCAGATACACGTTACAGATTTTCAAAAATGTATCATGATCACATGACCTATGATCCGAAATATGAAAAATGCGCCACGGCTTCCGGATCTACTCTAGTACTTAATAATTTCTAATTAAGTAAATGCCATAATATAGGTTCACCAGCAATCCTAAATTAAATTAAAGTAAAATTTGATATAATAAGATATGAATAAAAATGATGCTAATGTTTAGAATTGCTACCGCCGCGGACCTATCGCATAAACATAAACGTATTTAATCTAATGTTAGCATCTTTCAAAACTTAATTGCATATCAATAGGTAAATACGGAATAATTGACTACAATTTTTCAAATTGCTTAGCTTAACATTTAAAGAATATACAAAACTTAGTTCCGGTTTCTCAACATCTCCAAAATTATTTATAATTCTATCATCTATAAGAATAGCTGTCCAATAGAATATTAGTCAATTTACATACATACAAATCGTGTTGAATTAGTGGAAAGAGTTCGTGAAATCAGTGCTTTCGATGCATATTTCACTGTAAGAATGTTCGCTGATTAAGTAGTACCAGTATTATTGCACGATAATGCACCACCTCACAAGACCAAAAAAATAAATGAATTATTATGAAAAAACGAATTTCTCTTATCGACCATCTTCCTACGTATTCGCCTGATGTATAACCGTATGAAAATTTTCGGTTCCTAAAATTGAAAAGTGCCATTAAAGTAGCGTTTTAGGATGACGTTCTAGCCATCCAAGCAGCCGTGCTGGCAAGTAGTGAAAAACATTTCTATAACTGACAAAATTACGATAATCTAAACGACACATAATCATTAAATTTTTTGATAATTTAATAATATATTTTTATATATATATTAATAATTTACAGGTAGTGATTATGGTAATGATCGTCGTGCTGGTGGCGGAAATAATAATAGTAGTGGAGGCGGCGGTGGTGGTGGTGGTGGTGGTGGTGGGAGTAATGGAGGAAGTGGTGGTGGTAGTAGTGGTGGCTATGGGTAAGTTCGATTATTTTATTATTTTTATAATTAGGAAGTGTACAATATATTGCAATATATTAAAGGGTAATTATTATTAAAATAAAGATGCGCAAAAATTGAATGTAACAAAGGTAATAATAACAAAAATAAAAATTATACGTTGTTGTGTTTGTAGACAAAATACAAATAATATAAATTAGTAAAATAAAAACATAATCTTTTTTAACCTATTTTTTTTTTAATTTTTTTTTTTTTTTTGCGTATATAAAGAAATTAATAATTTCAAAGGTTTTAATTAAATCCACTTTTTTTTCTTTTTTTTTTTTTTTCTTTTCTTAAATTTAAAAATTAAAAATCGGTATTTCATATTTTTTTTTTTTTTTTTTATATTCTTTGTGTGATGTCCATTGATTTTGAATGATTAAATGGTATTACACACGTGCAACAAATATAAAAAGATTACATTTATATTAAAATAATTAGTGCAAAATATTCGATTTTATAAAAAATTATTTATATGTTTATATTTTATAAATATCATAATTTTATTGTATGTATTATTTTCCAATATATTACGATTCAAAAATCCCTTAAATCATTTGCTTATCAATATGTAAAACTGTAAAGGACAATTATTGTTATATATATTTCCTTTAAATTATAGTGTATGCGCATTCATTTTAGTTATAATAATTAATATAAAAATTCATTTTTATACACTTAAAACAGTTTTTTTTTTTTTTTTTTTTTATTTTCAATCATTAGTATTTTTTCCCCCATTTAAACAATTTATATTTTATAATCAAATTTGTTCCATTCCATCACATCATTAATTTTAAAAATATATACATATAAATATTTTATTAATTTTATTATAGATAGATAGATAGACCAAGAGATAAAATTAAAATGAATTTAAATATTAAATTATAAACTGAATATGAAAATATTTTGCACTAATCATTATACAAATTATACAAAGAAGGAAATTATAAAATTTTAAAGAATTTTTCATATATGATTCTTTATAAATTTTTAAATAATATCACTAAATATTAAAGTGAATATATATATATATTAATTTTTTTAATAATCCAATGGTTTTTAGATGTGTATTAAAATAATAATTTTAAATAATAGTATTGGGTCTATTACTAAGTTTTGGCGATATTTTGGTAAGAAAAACACATTTATTTGAAAGTAACGGTACATTATATTTTATTCAAAGTATTTGCCATCTGAAGCTACAACTATTGACCATCTTTGTGACAAATTATGGATTCCCTCATAGAAGGATTTCTTAGATTTTGAAGCAATCCATGAATCCAGCCAATTTTTCATATCTTCGTATGAATTGAACCGCTGTGCAATAAGGGCTGACTGCATCAACCGGAACAAATGGTAGTCTGATGGAGCAATGCCTGGTGAATATGCCGGGTGGGGTAGGACTTCCCAGCCAAGTGCTTCTAACGTTTCTTTGACCGGTCTTGCAACGTGTGGTCTAGCATTATCATACTGCAAAATCACACGGTCATGCCTGTTGGCATATTCTGGTCATTTTTAATGCAATGCTCGGTTCAATTCGAGTAATTGCTCTCGGTAACGTTCAGCAGTGATGGTTTGTCCCGGTTTAAGCAGCTCATAGTACACTGCACCAAGCTGCTCCCACCAGATACACAGCATAACCTTAGAACCATGAATATTGCGTTATGGCGTCGATGGACCGGGTTCACCTGTCTTCACCTATGCTTTCAGACGTTTTATCGTAATGGACCCACTTTTCCTCACCAGTCACAATTCGATGCAAAATTGAATGTCTTTGAAGCAAAATTTCAAACATTGTTTTTCGATTTTTTTTGTTGTCTTTCCGTCCATTCATGTGGTACGCAATACGATAGTTTTTCAACCATTCCCATCTTCTTTAAACGTTTGGAAACACTAGCTTGGATAACATCTAATGCCAATGCTAATACTTCTTCCGTTTGACATGGATCTTCACTGAGTAAAGCTTCCAATTCTTCGTCTTGAAATTTTTTTGGTGCTCCAACGCGTTCTTTATCACTAACATCAAAATCATTATTTTCAAGCCGTCTAAACCAATACTCACAATTGTTTTGTGTGATGGGGAATGTTCACCATAAATTTATAACAAAAATCGATAAGTTTCTGCTGCTGTTTTCTTCTGAATAAAATTAATTAACATAATTTCCCCCAAATGCTGTTTTGTGGGTACAAAATTTTCCATTTTTAATCAACTAAAAAAAAAAACACTTCAACTAAATTGTCATATATTGAATATGAAAGGTGGATTCAACTACTACAATAGCGAAGTATTGCCACTTCACACTACGTACAAGCAATATTACTTACGACACCTATCAGATTATCTCCAGGACTTAGTTAAAGTCCCAATAACTAAATACGACTAACTAACTATAATATTATTAATACACACATCAAATTAACTGTATATTTTATGCAATTTCTGGTACATTAAACTAAAATTGTAACATTTTATAAAACTGATAACTATTAATAATAATTATAGATATCAATGCAATAATATTTAATTTCTTTTTGGCGGCTGTGTACGCACATTTATATCTAACATTTCGTTGAACGCTAAATTTTTTTTTTTTGCCGATGACCATTTTTATATGGGTACTTTTTTTTTTACTATAAATTCACTTTTTAATATTTATAAATATTTGCAATAGAAAAAAACATTTCCTTTTTTGTATAATTTTCACAGTAAATAAAACTAAAATATTTTACTTGATTTATATAAAATATATAAAAACTTTTAATAAAATTCTACAAAATATAAAAAAATTAAAAAAAAAATAATAAAAATATAAATAAAACAATTAATTTTCAAATGATTTGAAAAATATAAAAATAAATATGTATTAAAGAGTTTCATTCCGCAATTAAAAGTATTAGAGTGTCTTCTATCACGTGTGTACACATTCAACAGCGCATCCAGCAATATATATTATTTATACAGATGACATTATGTATTGTATTTGTATATATATTTTATATTTATATTTATATTTATATTTATAATTTATATATTGTGTCCGAAAATAAGATAATATTTCAAAGGATATTTAAATAAAATATTAAAATTTGTATTTTTTTATTTTTTATTTTTAATATCCTTTGATCACAAATTTTTGGAAACACAAACACACATCCACACAAACACACACACATATATAATTATAATATATAATATAACTATAAATATATATATATATATTTATACAATTCATTTACAAATTATTAATGGTATAATATATATGTTATAGCAGTGGCGGCAGCAACAAGGGTGGTTATAATAAAGGTAAACATCAGGTTATATATATACCTGGTGATATATTGTATCATTTATATTATACTGGTTTAAATAAAAAAAATTTCGTTTAATATCAATAAAAGAAAAAAAGAAATAAACAAAATTTTAATTAATTTATTCGTAACAACATAATATTATTAGAAATATAAAATAATCAAAAGGCTGCATTATATATATATGTTTTTAGAAAAGAAATAATATTATTATTTTTGTCATTTTGTTGGCTGGAAGCACCAGTAACCGGATAGGTACCAGTACCCGGAACACCTAGTGTTAAAGAATTATTATAAAACAATTTTATAAACAATAAAATATTGTATTATTCATCATGTCCCGGCTACTGGTCACTGTCCGGCTAATGATACTTCTATGCTACATGTTTTTTTTTTTTTTTTCAATTTCAATCTATTATTTAATTTTAGGAATTGAAAAAATATTTAGAATAAGGCATGTCGCGTCACGTTGACACATAAATTCAATTCAAATTTTTTTTTTCTTTGTTGACACTTACTGGGGACAATAACATTGGACAATCTTCTATGGATAATACTACATATTTTTTTATTTAAATAATTGTTTAAAGTAAGAAAAACCAATATAAATATAAATTATAAATATTTTTTCAAGTAATTACAATTTATTTTCTATATAATTAATAGTAGTTTTAGTTTAATAAATATAATATACAAAAAAAAATTTACTAGTTTTAATATTAAATTACAATTTATTTTACTTACAATTAATTGTATCCAGTTTAAAAAAACAAAATAAGTGAGATAATTAAAACTGAAACAAATAATAATGTTGATAAGAAAAATAATTAATTGTAATTTAATATTAACACAAATAGAATTTTGCTAAATTTATTTGTAAATCAATTACTTAAAATATAATTTACTACTATTATATTAGACAATAAATTGTAATTATATTGTGCCTGGAAAAACTTTATATTTTATATTAATTGTATAAATTTTAATTTGATTTTAAACTCACTCAATTATGTTACTTTTACATGTTTGTTCCATAGGATTGTTCAATATAATTATAATAATTCCACCAGAGTAACATTCACATTATGGATTTGACGATAGTTCACCGGGACATGCCTTATTTTATTAACATTATATTATTACGTTTAAAATCGACAACACAAAAAAAAAACTGTGCAATCCAAGCGTACAATTTCAAGAGTTTTTTTTTTTTTGTTGTTAACATCGATTTTTGTGTTTAATACAATACAAAAGACAACGTATAAATTGAATAATTATACTTGAAATAATGTTATTGTATTTGAAAGATGCAAAAAAAAAAAAAAAGACATCCATTATATTCTAATCAGTATTCAACTTTTTATATTTGGTTGGAATCTAGAATAAATTACAAAAATGCGAAAAATATTAATATACCAACAATTAAAGGTTTTAAATGAAAATATTTTACATTTCAAATAGTCAAATAAAGGTTCACATCACACCTATATTATTTTCGCATTTAAATTTTATAATTAATGTTTTTGGTTTTGAAGTACAGTAGAAGCTCGCTGAACGTGAACAAATTTTAGCACTATTATGTGAATCAAATCCGACCACTTCTCCACTTGTTCTATGGAAAATGCCACATTTTTTGACAACAAATATCTGTCGCCCATGGCTTTGTGCTGCGTGTGGAGATATTGTTAATCTATGTATAACTTCCAACACACATAAATTTCGAAGGCATTCGCTTTTTGATTTCATAAATGAATCAACGATAATTCAGTTATTCATGTCAATATTGGAATCCGCAATCCGAAATATCAAATCTCCGAATTGAATGACATGCATTTATCGTAATCATCAAATCATGTAATTCCAAGTGTAACTTTTATGGCATCTACCACACATTACAGTCAAGTTTGTAAATTACTTCGCATGAGGGTGTATATTAAATTCACCAAAATAAAATTTTAAATATGTTTAAACAATTCCAAATAAGTGCTAAACATTTGTTACTATATAAGTTAACAATAACAAAAAATAATTATTACTTAAATTGGTATTATTAATGTTTTTACATACGGTTTTTAAATGGATCACGACGTTATAGCCAGTAAATTACTCCGCATGGGAGTATATAACAATTTACCAATTGTACTGAAATTAACGAATGATAGATGTTTTCATAATTCTATTATTTTTATATGGGTGATTAGCCCATAGTTATGTATAAGAATAGCGTGAATTGAATCCGCTATATTTCATGAGTAATAATATATATTTCGGCGTTATACCACTGCGCTACTGAGTGTTTACTTATGGTATTATAAATATTTATAATAAATAATTAAAATTTTTAATTTATTAAATATAATGCGGCCTTTAAAAATTATTAATATGTAGGAACAAAAATAATTAAAAAAGTTATTTCAAGAAACAAAGAAAAAGAATTGTTTTTTTTTTTTTTGTGTAATTAGGGATGGTTTTCGTTTTGTATTTATACGTAGAGAATAGAGGTTTTAATTTAGAAAACAAACACAAATTAAAATTATTTTTGATTTGTTATTACTCTCTCTCTATATATTATTATTATTATTATTATGATTCAATAGACAACGAGAGTGTATAATAAAATAATCATTATTTTAAAAAAATGATTAAACAACAAATATAAATATATTCTTTTATTATCAATTTATTAAATTTTAAATGGGTGTTTAATAAATAAATGATAACAATAAAAAGAATACAAGGTGGTGTGTGTTACTATTCAATTGTGTAATTTTTTCTAAATGAAATAAATAATTCAGCGTATTTTGAATAAACAAAGAGTAAAATTTAAAAATCACCCACAACAGCTATTTAATTTAATTATTTTTACATATTTGGGTATATAATTTATATGTTAGGATATTCATTTCAATGAACTATTTAAAAGTTATCAGGATGGTATATTGTTTTTTTTTTTTTTTTTAGTTAAGTTGAGTTAAGAAGAAGAAATGAAAAAAAAACATGTTAGATTTTATGTAATTATTTAAAAATTGTTTTTCTTATTCTGCCTTTTTTTTGTTTCTTTTTTTTTTTACTTTCTATTTTTAATTTTTAATTTCAATTGAACCATAAATATCGTATTTCTCATTTGTTTTTTTTTTTTTTAATAAATATTATTATAGGTGGAGATTCCGATATGATTACACAAGAAGATACAATTTTTGTGGCTGGAATGAATGCACAAACAACCGAAGATGATATATCAAATCATTTCGGTGCTATTGGCATTATAAAAGTAAATATATTTTAATGATTGTTTTCTTTTAATTAATTGGATTAAATGGAGTATGTTTTTTATTTTATAGAAAGATAAAAAGACAATGAAACCAAAGATATGGTTATATAGAAATAAAGAAACTGGTGAATCAAAGGGTGAAGCAACCGTTACATATGATGATGCAAATGCAGCAAAATCAGCAATATCTTGGTTTGATAATGGTAATTTAAATGGTGCCACTATCAAAGTTTCATTGGCACAACGACAAAATAATTGGAGTAAAGGTGGTGGCGGAGGTGGTGGTGGCGGTAGAGGAGCTGGTGGACGTGGCGGAGGCAGCGGAGGTGGTGGTGGATATGGAGGAGGTGGCAACAGAAGCGGTATGTATATATTTCTTTTACAATTAATATTTAATAGAGCCTCCATGCTCCAAATGCATTTATTTTGAAAAATATTGGTACAAACTATTATAACTTAAAATATTTTTCTTTATTTTCTACAACTTTCTTCAAACTATATGACAATGTAGTAGTACCGTCTGGATAAAACGTAGTCGAATTTCGAGGCAAATCATTCATCTATCCATTTTTGCAATACTTAAATATATCGGAAGTGTGTATTAGTTAGGCCGTGCAACATCGATTTTATCTAATGATTATCAGAAGGCACTATGCCTGGTAAGTGCGTTGGCTGCGGAAGAACTTCTCATTCGAGCTGCAACAGTGCATTCGTGATAACTGTTACAACTTTTGACCAAGCGGTGTTGTTCAAGATAAAGACTTTCATTTGTTAGTTGCTATTGCTAGTCTTTTTCGCAACAATACTTGTTTAGTAGATATTAGCAGTGACAGTTTCGTTAGGTATTAGAAACTCGTTATACACCAGTTCTTGCTGGTCCCACCAAATGTGCAGAGTATTACCCAGTGACCGAAAAAATTCCATTTTGGCAGTAATGTTCATTGTTTTACTGCTTTTTTTTTTAGTCATATATTGCACCAAGTGGAGCTTTTTATCATCTAATATAAACGTTTCATTACAGCTAAGTTGATAAATTACTCCGCATGAGAGTATATAATAATTTACAAATTGTACTGACTGCAATTAACGAAAGATAGATGTTTTCAAAATTCTATTATTTTTATATGGGTGATTAGCCCATAGTATGTGCAGACATTGTAATTTTTGAGTTGCGTCCAACACCATATTTTCAAAGATATCCGGAAATTGAACCCGCTATATTTCATGAGTAATATTATATATTTCGGCACATACCACTGCGCTACTGAGTGTTTTCCTGGGTTTACACATAACTTTAATAACAAAAAATTTAGAAGACTTATTTAAAATAATAATTAGTGTAATATACAAATTTTTTGGGTGTTTTTGTCCTTTGTTTATTCTTTTGAGGATATATTAATTGTTTTATTAAAATACATGTCGAAGTTTGTAGTACTTTTGTAAAAGAGCTGTTTGTATTGTAAGTTAGGAGACTGATTGTTCTTATCATTAATTTAGGGATTATTATTTTTTTCTAACGGTGAATTTTCTTCTACACCATTTAATACAATCCTGCACTGTTAAGTGATCTTTTCTATAACAAATGACTTCGGTAAAATGCTGGGGTACTACGATATCTTAAACCATAATAATATGATGGTGTGGAATTTTACAATACTTTTTTTTTTGTATATATGTGATTCTGTTACGAGCAAGCAATTTTAATTAAATGCTTCGAAATAAAAATACATAAAATATAAATAAAGATTTTTTTGATAGTATCTCTGTATTTTTGAAAGTTAAGCATGGTGCGCAACTTCAAAATACCACGCGTGAACAAAGGTTGACAAATTGAATACTTTCCATCATAAAGGACCGATACCCGATAACTAATTTAAAAAAAAAAACAAATTCATCAAAATTGTATTTATAAATTATTTATATATATTTACTTAATATTTCAGGTGGAGATCGAGGTGGAGGTGATAGGGGCGGTGATAGAGGTGATCGTGGCGGCGATAGAGGTGATAGGGGAGAAAGAGGATTTGGTGGTGGTGTTGGAGGCGGTGGTGTTGGAGGTGGTCGTTATGATAGAGATAGAGATAATAACCGTGACGATAGATCACGTAGTAGTGGTGGTGGAGGTGGTGGAGGCGGTGGAGGTGGTGGAGGTGGTGGTCGTTCAGGTGGTGGTCATGGTGCTCTTCAACGCGAAGGTGACTGGCTCTGTTCTGGATGCAGTAATACAAATTTTGCTTGGAGAAATGAATGCAACAGGTAATATTAAAATTGGTAAATTATATGCAGTGCTCAACCTTTTGATTAAGTAATTTAGGTATATAGGGAAATTATGCTGATATTTAAATAAGAATATAATTAATAAGAATACCTTTTGTATTCAAACTATTTTTATTATTTTTGCTCTATGCTTAGAGCCATTTTGCTGTAGATGTTGAAGTTCTTCAATGCATTGTTAGACCCCATTTATTCATACTTTCACTTAATTCATTTTATAATATTTCACAATAAGAAGTCGCAGTCAATAAAAACAATAAGTTTATATAGTTCTTCCCACAATGTAATTTTCACTGCAAATTAGGTTATTTTCTAAGTTGACGCTAAGTACATACTTGATATAATTTTGTATGAGAAGTGATGAGAAGAGAAATCAATGAACTTAAATTTTTAAATTAAAAAGTTGAGACTGTTATTAATAATAATAATAATAATAATATAATTGTATAAACTATTATGAAATTATAAAATTATTTTATAGATGCAAAGAACCGAAAGGTGATAGTGCAGGAGGCGGCGGTGGTGGTTCAAGAGGTGGTGATAGACGAGGTGGTGGTTTTGGTGATCGCGGTAGAAATAATTATGGTGGAGACAGAGGTGGAAACAGAAATGATTATGGTGGCGGTAGGGGAGGTGGTCGAGGAGGAGGAAGTGGTGGCGGTTACGGAGGTGGTGGTGGCGGCAGAAGGGATCAAGGAGCTATGCGAGGTGGTAGGTTAGTATCATATTTGTTTTTTATAAAAAAAATATTTCATATACTAATTTGATGCATCGCATAATTTATATGTACCTGTTTTTCTCTCTTCATATAGCGATCGTGACCGGCAGCGTCCATATTAAAATTAATGAAATGCATTTATAATTATAAATATTTTTTTTTTTTTAGGATTAATAGTTATAATGTTCTTTTTACCATTTCTAAATACAAAATTATTAAAACAAATATACGCTTTCATGAATAACAAATTTGTCAACAAAAAATAAAAGATTTATTTTTTAACATTTGCTAAGTGGACAAAGTACAACGATGAGTACATCTTTGAATTTGAAATGTGTCCAAAGATTAAACAGTATTGGGTTTCAAACTTAACTTTCAGTGATCCGAAAATATATTCCGCCATTGGTGGGGATATCGATTGGAAAAATGGCTCATGGAAACGTTTGGTGAATATTATAGGAGATAGCGTTTATTTAGTGGTAAAAACATCAGGTGGATTGTTGGCGTGGAGCGTGGAATCATTATAAAGTTTGTGGCAATTGTTACTACACATCTGCTGTGCTATCTATATGACGCATATCTCTAGGCACAAATTGTTTGTATGCCAAACCGTTCGTTATTACCCTCTACAGTCAGGGTGGGCAGCGGTCACCTGCAATTTATATCTTGATACAAATATTAACCAATGAAAATAATTCTCTGGATTTTAGGTGTTGCTGCAAAAATCTTCATTTGTATTTACCTTTTGAGTGCTCATCGTTTTCTTATAAAAAAATGTTATTACGTGGATGCACTATTACTTACGGCATGGAATTAAAAACCAGGTGCGGTTTCAGACTTCTCCAACCGATCCTATCTGCAGCTAACGTCTTCTAATCCCGAATTTTGAGGTCTTAAATATACTAGTACAATGCGTAAAATGTAAAATTAATCGTAGTACAATACGTACAACATAGAGTTATTGAAACACTGCATATTTGCTTTTTTTTAGTACAAAATTTAGTACATTCATATATTTCAAAATTCATTGTAATTCATTAAATCACACACACACACACGCATGCATATCAAATTTGTCAGAAAAAGAGAAACTTTCAATTATTTCTTCAAGTTGATGTTCTCAATTTTTCATTTTTGTTTTTTAATTATTTTTTTTTCTAGTTCATTCGAATTCATCAGTTCGTATCAAATTATCTGAAAATATATCAACATCAACAAAACAAAGTTAAATTCTGTGTCTGTAGAAGTTAACTTGTCGTTTTTTATTTCTTTTTTCTATATAACGGGTGGAGTCCTTTAAAAATAGGAACATTTCAACAATAAAAAATTTATTTTATGTGTTTTTATTAAAAAAAATAAAATAAAATAAGTATAAAAAGTGATAATTAGAGAAAAATAAAAGTAACAGTGAAAAATTCAATTTGAGAAACTTTTTTGCCTATATAAATTTGTTTTTTGTTATTGTATTCAATTGTATTATAATTTGTTCACCTGTGCGTATGTGTTATGTTGTGTATGTGGTGTTGGTGTACGACAACGACGATTCAGGTGAGCCAAATTCTTTTATTATAATTATAGCTATATATTGCAAAATATATAAACTCATTATTAAATTATTTCAATATTATATTATTTCATTTCAATAATAAAAAAATAGTATTCGAGTGAGGTTGAGGTGGTACAAATTTCTCTTATAATAAATTTAAATAATATTGTGTATGAGAAAATAATTGACGTTTTTTTTTTTTTTACAATTATTAGTTTTTTGTTTTTTTTTTTGCAAATGATAACGTGTCAAATTATATATATATTAAAAACAAAAAATGTTATAAATTTGTGTTGGTATTTTATTTAAACCAATAAAAACAAAGCAAAATAATTTGCAATTAGTTTTTTTTTTTACTATAATTATAATTAATTGTGGTGGTGATGTTGAAATTAACAACAACAAAAATAATGTGAAAAACTTTTATTGATTTTTCAAGTTTATTTTGTGTGGTATTCCTACTATGCGTATTTGTGTGCGTGTATGTCAATGATGCGTCTGTGTGTGTGTAAAATAAATTAATAACAATATAAATTTAGATTAAATTTATTAATCTTTTATTCTTTAAAATTATAAAAGAAATGTTACATTTACATGTAAATAGAAAATAGGATTGAATGCTGTAAGTTTCTATATTTCATATTTTATTATAATTATTAAATCTTTCCATACACAATATTATATTTTATATTTATGATAATTTATTGTTATTTCTTTTTTTTTATATGCAGAACTTGTTTCTTTTTTTTTTTTTTTATTACGGAGAAATATTTACTTCTAGTTTTTTTTTTTAATTTTAAAATAAAAAATATTATTATAAAAAATACATTGAATTAGTGACCCCAATTTCTTTCTAATTTGTTATTAATAAATATTCATAAATGTCTATTTGTGTAAACTTCTATCACTATTCATTATTTATTTATATGTATTTATTTCTGAATTATAAATTTTGTTAAATATTAATAATAAATACTGTTTAAAACATAGTTTTTAGTTACATTGCTACCACCACCTAACTAAACTACCCACTTACATTATAGCAATTATACCTAACGTAATGTACCCACTTTGAAAAAAAACATTATTTCATAATCTTATCGCATTCGTTTTTTTTTTATTTTAAAATTTACATGCGACATGTAAACAATAAATATTTAAAAACCATTTTTTAAAATACCTTTTATATATTAAAATATGATACGCACAATATAATAAATGTTGATGCTTCATATTAAATTGATATATGTTTTCAGAGATAAATAATTTAATTACTTATTCAATTGATTTCATTGTTATTTGCGTTTTTAAAAGGAACAAAAATTTGATAAGAATATGAAAAAAGATGAACAAAAGAAATAATTACGTTTAACAAAACAATTTCTAATTCTTATAATAATTAATGATTCCTATCTATCAATATGTTACCCAAACCGATATCCACAAAAAATAAGTGTCAGATATTTTTCTCAATAATATTAATTGAAATTTTAGTTCAGATAATTTTTAGATCGCTATTACATACCAGTTAAAATCAACATCAACAAGCAAATCACAGAAAATGCATTACTAGATTAATTACTATTTGTTTTACCTATCGATATATTTGGTTTAAAATAACACTCTGCCCCTTAAATAATATTACTAAATTGTTGATTAAATATAAAACTAATATTCGTTAATTAGCTGCATCTATACATGATTTATATGAAATTTAATTGTATGTAAATATGAAACAAGAAAATATATGTATTTGATAATAAATTTCATTATTTCTAACTAAATTTTATCCTATTATTATTATCAATATTATTTTTATATTACTATGATTATATGAGAAGTTGTTACACTCCTTTTCTATGTTAAAAAAGGAATTATATATATATTATTGATGTGACTGTGCAAAATTTATACAAGTAATTTTCAATGCAATGGAATAATATGAAAATTGTATTGTTATTGAAATAATAATAGTTATGTGCATTGAAGAATTTGTTGATGGTTTTTATATCTCAATGTTGAATATGTTTTATTATGGTGTTTTTTTTTTTTTACTTTGCATGTAATTTATTGTTTGTCTTATCGATTATAATATATTGATAATGTACAGACGATTTATGTATTTATTACTTACAATCATATTCTATACAATGCTATTTCCTGTCCAATTATATATAACGAAATAAAGTGTTTGTTTTCATGCATACGTTTCTTCAATAATTTTCTTATTTTGTATTGGTTAGGTGTGTGTCTGTCTTGCAGATTCTGTCTATATACTCGTATTTTCAGTATTCAAATGTTATGAAGATTATATTTTATTTAATGCAGCATATCTTAACGGAAATATGATAATAAATAAATAGTAAATAATACAACTGGAATTTCTCCACGTAAATGATTTGGAACCATTTGTTATTATTTCGGCTGTATATAAATTGTCATCAAAAACAAAAGTGATTATGAATATGTTTTACGTGCAATATATTTAGGAGCATGTCTCAAAAGATTTGCTAAACTAACTTACTGTTTCCAATTGTGTATAGTCACACATTTTGGCATGCCTGTAAATAATACATAGAATAATAATATAAAATAAATTATATAGAGAAACGAAGGGCGGTCTTAACGAATAGATGGACTCTGCAGAAGGGACGACATAATTTATAAATTATTTATTCAATAACATAAAAATAATATAAATAAACAACTCGAGATAATAACAATTTCTGACAATTCTATATACCCTACGTCTGTAGATTTGCAATTCTTTATTACATTGTTAACATGGATTATTTTTCTAAAGGTTTTAACTAACTATGGATTCTCAGTAAAATTATAGTAAACATGATTAAATAATTATATAGAAGGATTTGTAGCTCTAGGGTATTACATTGCATCAAAATTGATATTCAAAACAAACGGCAACAACGGCAAATGCATATCGGACACATTTTGAGAACGTTTATATTTATATGGTGAACATAACAATAAAAACGTTTGAGTGGAATTCGACAGGACAGAAGAAAGGTGAAATGACAAAAAGTACATGCCACAGAACTGGTGAAGACCAGACAAGTTTTACTCGATAGAAGTGCAGAATTTGGTTCAAACATATTGTTCTATGCTCGTGGAGTACACCTGAACTTTATGTTGTATGATGGCTAGCAAAACGCAGTGAACCGACATTCGAATTTCAATGAATGTATATTACAAATTAATTGATGTATATCGTGCAGTATATACAATAAAAGTTAATTATTTAATACAATAATTATCGTATACCTGCAATATACGAATTATTATGTTATCAGTGTGACGGAATTTCCTATATATTGTATATTGTATATTTATTTAAAATTGAGGTGAAATGGGTGAGCTCGTGTTCGTACATTAATAAACTAATGGACCTAATTTACTAATAATTTCAAAGAAATACATGTTCAATGTTGTCTATATATATAAAAAAAAAAATAATAAATGTTTGATATAAAAGTAATAAAAATTATATTAGTAACACACATTTTACATCGATAACCTCTCTATAAAATATAAATAAACCATTTACACTAATTTTGTACAAATTATAATGCGTTATTTAATCAAATCACCTAGATTAACTAACCCCAATAATTTGTATAATGGTGTGTACTCGTATACTAATAAAATAATAATATAAATAAATAATTTCATATCGTAATTTTTTTCAATTCAGCAAAACATTTTCTTTCTATAATATTTGTTTTTTTTTTTTTATTTATTGTTTATTTAATAATTAATAACCATTAAAAAAATAAAATGTTATACTTTATTTATTTTTTTTTTTTTGTTTTGCCTTTATTTTAAAATAATTAAATGAAATAAAAACAATTAAATAAATTATGTGTATGTGTTATGCTATTTGATAAAAATCTAGGTTTTTGTATTTTTGTATTTTTTTTTTTTCCATTTTTTAAGTGTACCTAAATATATTTAAATTAATATTTATATAATCCTATTATAAAATAAATATAATATATAAATACACGAGATATATAAAATTGTTGATTGAGATCTTGGATGATCTATATAAAACGAAAAAAATAGTATTGTAAAAAGTATACTTTGTAATACGAACATAGACTATATTATATAAATAATCTACTAAATTAATTTAATTAAATTAATAATAACATTTTTATAATTTATTTTTCTGTTTACAAAGTGTACACATATACTAAAAAAAACAAAAAGTATAATCTATAATAAAATAATTTATGTACAGTGCCGAGAATGTGTGATGGGAATTACAAAAAATTATAATTTAAAGTTCAATAACATTTTTAGTTTTATAAAGTAATTTAATATTTATAAAATACATTTAATTATTACTCTTTATATTTGCTCTTTATGACAAATTAAACATAAATAAAAAATTCTTACCAATTTTAATAAACGTTAAAAAAATTACATACAATTCACATAATATTTAACACGTTAATCGCCATGTCAGTCATATGTGTCTGACGCTAAGAAATTCTACATGAGCCATGTCAGACATATATGTCTGACATACGAGATTTGGTATAAGGCCACGTCAATCACAGATCTTCGACGCAAACGATACATTTGCATTATGTTTCGAAAGCTGGCCCTATCAGGAACAAAACCTGAAAATTTCTTCTGTGATACATAAAGTTTACTTGATACATTTTTAACTAAATTATCTAATAAAGTTACCATGGCCCATGTGAAAATTTTTCTGATATTATCGTGGCGATTAACGTGTTAAAAATTAATGTTAATATCTGGTTGGATATTTCCATTTCTATCTAAAACAGTAATGAAACTCAATTTCTATAAGGTAATTTTCTGATATTGTTACGCATTCGTTATGAATTCATTCATTTTAAAAATATTTGACAAATGTTTTGTTTTATTTTTAATTGTAGACTAATTTTTTTTTTCAATTTCCTATCTATAATAAATTGGATATACGGTGATCTTGTGATATTTACATTATTTCTATTATTTTCTAACTTTTTCCTGTTAGAATATCTTGTTATAATTTTGCTTATTGTTGATAACACACTATTTATTAAATTTGATATTTTCTTTAAATTTTTACATGAAAATTTATTATCGGTGATGATTTAATATAGGGAGAATTAATTGCGGCACTTAGACCAAGGAAGGAAGGTTCATTTTGTTCTACCTATGTGAGTTAATTTTCGAAGCGTCTGTTATCAGAAATGAAACTAGAGATATTTTTTTATATATGATCCGTATGTTTCGTAGATATATATCAGCAACTAGCGTCACTATATTTCTATAGAACTGAGTTGAGGAAGTAAAGTAGCATTTATGTATTTATCTAACTAGATAGATGCATGAACTTAATTATCACTTTCCTTTCTTGTACCGTATTGTATTAGTTTTTTTTCCTTTGAGTCAGCATTTTACACACAAAAATTTACATTTATAATAATTGTTACAAAATACAATAGAACAATGATTCACGAAAGCTTTATAAAACTATTCACTGAAATGACAACTGTCAAGTGACATATTTTAAAAGTGCTAGCGTTTATAAAATTGGAAAGAATTTGTTTTTACTAGGAATTTGTTTTAAAGTAAAGTTTTTTTTTATTCTTTTGGTAATTTGCATCACACATTCCCGGCACTGTATGTATATTTAAAAAAAAACTTTATAAACCGCCCATATTTTTCTTTTTATCAAATATGTATTTATTATTTTGTTTTTTTATTTTTCCATCTTTTATCACCATCATATAATTTTACATAAAGTTATACAATATTAACTAAATAAATATATGAAGAGAAATAAAATAAAAAACCGAAATTGTTATTGTACATGTTTTTGTATATATTATGAAGAAAATAAATAAATAAATAGCTTTTAAAAAAATATCAATTTCATATAATGTTTTATGTGAATATATTACGAGTTTATACAATATATTAGATAGTGCTATGTGTATGGATTGTGTTGTGTACCAAGATTATATCTAATTTAACTCATATAAATATAGGAAAATTCTAAATGTAGATTATATATGGGGTAAACTATCTATATTGTGATGGACGCTGTGCCAGAATGTTTCTTTAATTTTTAATCTGTAAAAATACTTTTAATTTATTTCATCAATTTAGTTCTAAAATTTGAATAAACACAATATCGTTGCTCTAAAAAGCATACAACTTTATTAATGCAGCTTTTGAAAGTGTATTTATTCATAGTCTAGGTCCACAAATATATTGAAATTCATATATAGAAATGTGTCGACTATAAATGGTATACGCGATAATGATCAATTCAGAAAAATACTATACTGATCGCAAAATGTCTAGTATTAATATTTAAAAAATTATCTATATTCTATAGATAATATATTTGGATAATCAATTTTGTCATTTAAAATATTACAAATATAAGAACTCCTAAGATAATATCTATATATAAATGTATATTATAAATAGTATGCGGGGTGGTACAACGTTCATGTTAATCAATCGTGAAATGTACTGAATTTTTCAGCTGGCTGACCATTTGTTCGTTTATGGCCAAAAAAATTGGGTATCTTAAGGAAACATTTATATTATAGAGGTATACCTTTACGTGACTGGATACTGGATAGTTTACCCTCTTTGTAATTTTTTGTATTACCATCTACCAAAAATTACAGTCAAGTTTGTAAATTACTTAGTTTGTGTGATTATTTAACAATTAATGTGTAATTATATATGTTTTTAAAGATACTTTATGTATAGTCAATTATTCTAAAATAAGTGAGGATAGAACATTGTGCGTGTAACAACCATTGTTATAATCTTTGAATAGCGTCCAAGTTCAACACCATATTTTCAACAACTTTTCGTATGAAAAACCTTACCATACTCCGTCGCATATAAATAATTAATAAAAAATTGTTGTGGAACAATCGTGCACATGAATTGGTATTATTTCGCATAACTTCTGTCAGGTGTCAGTTTTAATAAAATTATTGTATATATTTTTATTTTTTGTATGAAAATATTCATCTATTTTTAATTTTAAATATTTGTATGCAGTTGAACTAATATAGCTTTTATTATTTGCCTCTGCGGCTCTGGCGCATATATAGAAGAATAATTTAGTGAAATTTAAAACCCATCCATTTCTAAAAATGAATATACCATTATTTAAGTAAATAAAAAAGAAAAATGTTAAGAGCAAATGAAAGTCTAGCTTTTTTAAGTGTATGTGTGTATTAGCAGTGAATTGAAAATAAAATCAAATAAATTAATTTTTTTTTATATACGAGTGAACATATTACGTCTATCGCTCTGCATGAAATCAATAAATTATGAAAAATGTATGTAAATGTATAATTATATTGTATAGTTAAGTTATAATAGAAATTCTATATTATAAGAAAGATGGTTTTTTTTGTCTTTCCTTCTATCATGTGTCATATAATTTCTTTTTCTCAAACAAAATAGAATTATGTAAGAGTAAGATATTAAATTTCTTGCAATAGTTTCAATTATATTGGGTTGACAACAAATAAATTACACTTTATGCATATATGTATTTTGTATCAAATGGTAGTAACACTCATCACAGATTACCATTTATTTCGAAGTTTGCAAAACTTCTTGATTGCTAAGAATTTCAATAATATTGATGATGTCAAAATGCTCTTGGTCCGGTTGGTTGCTGATAGCGATCCAAAAACTTATACGAGCTCGAAATCATATAAAGTTGTCAAAAAGATGGCAAAGGGTCATCTAACAAAGTGGACAACAAAAATATTTCATTTCTATTAAAAAATTGTATTATGTTTTCATTAAAAAAAAAAAAAAGAAGCAATTTAATAGTTGCCAACCCAATAATTTATAAAACGAAGTTTGAAAATGTTAGAACATTATATTGATATTTGTTTGCCATATATACTTTTACAATAAATATGAAGTTCGCATTTGTATGCAAGCTAATAGAAAAAAGATCGTGTTTTCAATTTCTATGCAATTGAAATAAGAAATATATTATTTCTTTTTCATAGGAAATTTTCCATTAGAGTTATGTAAATAAAAAGATAGAATATTGATACATATAAAATGTTATACATTCTCATATAAAAAATAATTGAATTGAAATTGAAATGTTTTAATGCTGAATTTCAATTTTGCAATACTTTAAATACAAATTTTAAAACCCAAAAATTATACTAATGTCGATGCCAATAACATATACGCTTCAAATTTATATATATATAGAGAGTACAACAAATCAACCTACTGTGTGTGGAGTTAGTACCCGAAAAATTTTCCTCCTTTCTACAAGTATTATTAATAAGAAATTAAATTAAATGTATGTAACATCTTTGTTGTCATTCATAAATTCAAGTATTCTTTTTAATTTTAAAATAATATTACTATAAAAAATTCAGAATCTTTTCTAAAATTTGTATAAATACTTTATTCGTCGCACTCTGTTGAATTTTCAATAATAGAAAATTTTCAGTTAAATTTGCGTCACTGTGTTATGGTTAACTCTTTCTTATATATTTATGCATTATGATACGTCTGACAAATTACTACACATATGTGATTTATAGTCATCGTATATAATTATAGAACAAATTAAAACACAGTGACAAAATTGTGGAACAAATTACGTATGATGATACGACAGTTGTTCATCATATATTCCTGTCGCACCAATTTGTAATCAATGATGATAATATATCATATCATCGTATATATTTATATCGCACCAATTTCTAATATATATTAGATACGTCTACGTAGACGTTACATTTATTTACCAATTTATATGTCTTGACATTTAGATATATATATTTCATAATACAAGGAAATGAAATTTTCATTATCAACAATGTTATTCAATATATATATATATAAATATATACATAAACGTAACACAGGGTGTTCGCCGGAAATGTTTACTACTTTTTTTTGGTCGTTATTTTGGTAAACATGAAATTTTACATTTCATATTTGGCAGCGGTGAAGAAGTATAGACGTGGCCAATTTATTATGAAAAAAATACCGGATGCTACGACTAGAAAATTATGTCAAATTTTGGTTGGAAATAATATACCTTTATCGTTTAGTAAAAGATGTAGTAGAAGGAGTCTTTGCAGCGCAGATAATCACAAGCTTGGTACACATCTTATGAGAAGAGTAAAACATTACTGCTGGCCGCCTAGAAAGTGTTCAAAAAAAAAATCCATCAACCTCAATACGACATCGTGTGCTCATTGTGTTACGTTATCATAACATGATTGATAACTTTTTGTTGTTCCAGATGCATATTGGGCTTGATTAAGATGTGGTTCCCACAAAAGACTGTGCAACATTACATATAACCAATGTTAAAATGAAATTACTGTATAATTATTAAACCTTACCGGCGAACACCATGTATATACGATAGATATCGTGTGTGTAAATATACGCGTAATTTATGTTCGCAAATGACACCTTAATCTAATATATATCAACGAATTTGTTTCTTATATAATTTTTAATACTTTTAATCTAAATACGTATTTTATTGTTGGACATAATAATGGTGCTAATTTTTTCTTGTGACTTCAATCACACCAAATAATCGACTAAAATGTTTACGTCTGTCAGTATATACGTATTTATACGCACGAAATAAGTTTTTGTTTTTTCTATGTCTTAATTAAAAATTGTCTCATTTTTCAGCTGAAAGACATACTATTAATTATAAAGTCGATAATGTCTTTAATATAATAAAATCATATATTGTTTATTAAATTAACATATCTCTAATTAAATACTATAACTGAGTTTACAATACAATGTACATTGTATAATAATATAATGCGATTGATATAGTCAATTTAATTAAATATTAAAAATTATAAAAGGTTTTATATAACACAATATTATTTATATATTTTTATTTACATTTGCAACTTGTGTCATGAGCTGTTTAAAAATTAAAATCTTTAGTAGCAATTTTTTTGTTCTATACAATACAAAAACGATCTATAAACTTGTTCACAATTTCAATATTTTCGGAACCTCTTAAGTTAAAGAATGAAATTAAAATGCTGCAATATTATAAGAAGTTATAAGAATCACATCGTCGTCGAGTGCAGCAACTAAACTCTTCAAACGAAAGAAAAAAAAAACCATATAATAAAAATATTTCAAATAATCATTATGTAATGTAAAATATATTTGTATCTGGTTTTATCATGAAATTTATATGTGATTTTTAAATAAACTACGAGTATTATTACATGAGTATTATATTATTATAGGCATAATAAATCCGTATATAATTCTATAATCAATCATATAAAATTCACTTAATAATTCAAAGATTTATATTCTATAATAAGAAAACTATACAAAAATACATATTTTCCATATGAATTATTAAACATTATAAAATTTAACCTAAATATTTTTATTTATAAATGTATAGCGGTGCGTGTATATGTTATTTTGAATTTTCATATATATTCAAATTATTTATAATTGTATCTTTTAATTTTAGAACATATTGGATACATACACTCAGTATTTATCTAAACTTCATTTAAAATAATAATAATAATAATAATAATACTAATATATGTACTAAAAGTGAGTGCTTACTTATATTGTTAGATTTGTTTATTATAAAAACATTTTTTTTTTATATACAGGATGTCCCAATTTCTGACAGCAATACGAAAACGCTAGGTTTTCTGAGTTATTCGCAATCAAAAGTTTCATGTGGAAATTTATCCGATTCGTCTTCGGTTCAAAGATACACGAAAATAAACAAATTTTCAATAAAATCGTGATTTGCATTCTTCTGGGTTCAATATCTTAATAACTATAATTAATCTATTTTAAAGTAATAACAATATCGATACCTTTAATTTGACGATAAAATAAGGCAATCCGGACTTGTGGTTATCCACATACTTATGAAATGTTAACAAATCGTACAACTCAATTTTTCTCTTTGAAAGTTTGTTTAAGCATAAGTTGAAAAATCAAAATAATAAACATTTTTTTTTCGGTATAAGTGTAAGAACTTACCACATTCATAAGCTTTCATTGAAGTAATAACATTGCTTTTGGGTAGCAACTATAGTTTCAGAGATATTCACAAATAACCATAATGATGTAGGCATACCATTTAGGTATCTGTTCGTTTTGCTTTGCTAGGACGTTACGTGAATATATAGTTCGCATATTTTTACATTTATTTTTGGTGCTTAATATAACTCGAGAACCAATGGTTGATGCATTTATTACCGTTCGGAATTGGTTATACAAAATATGAAATCCAATTTTTTTTTCTTGTAGTTGTTACAATCATTTCAGTAAAACAATAAAATTTGGAATGGTCAAAAGTGGTACATTCTTTACATAGAGTGATTACAGTGGGCATTGGTCTAGAATATTTTTTTGTTCATTTTATTATTCCGTAACTATACACGTTAATCGTTTGGAGTACTATACTGTTTGGATTGCTGGACGCCGTATAAATTGACGATTTATTTTGCACATCAAACATTCTTAACTAGACAACAAAATGATAGATAATAGAACTTTCAAAAATTTTTTAAGATATCCGAAATTATTCTCAGAAACTTTATAATGTATAGTATTGAAAAAAAGATAGACATCAATTGCTGTAACTAGAAATTTCGTTTCGGTTTTGTAGCTTGATGAATTACCTCAAGAAAATTCTCAATTCCTGATGAAATGTTTCGACCCACATTCAGTATAAGCTTATCAATGCCATTTTCAAATTGCACATATGTATTTATCCGAAAGAGTTACAGAAAATTAATGTTTAATTTATATATAATTGGTATTTGTGTGGGTGGGTGAAATTTATAATTTCTTTTTAAATTTAGTATTATTATTTTTGTACAAATTACTGAATTTTTCTTTTTAATTATATCAATAAAAACCCATTAAATAATTTCTTTAAATAAATTATATAACATTATATAGTTCAATATGATGAAAACTGGTAGCGCAGTGTTAGTATATTTATATGTATAAACCTTCTGTCCTAAAAATAATGAGTTGGGATTTATAATATATAGAACATGTAGCACAGCTAATAGATTTATGTAATGTTAACCGACATTAATGAACTATCAGCATTTCAAGACATTTTCTTCACTGGATTAACCAAAATACAATGCATTAAGTGACGATAGTTTTTGGGCGTCTGTAGAAAAATGAATAAAAAAACATAAGAACCAACATTTAATTTTATTTTAAAATTGTTAAAAATGCTACTCAAACGTATTATGTGTTTAAAATCACTTATGGTGAGAATTGTATGTCAAAAGTAAAAGCTTTTAGAGGGCATAATCGATTAACAGAAGGCAAAGAAGCTGTATAAATGATGATGTAGACCATCTCAATCAATTATTGAAGAAAAAAATTGAAAAAATGCGTAAATTCGTGAAAATTCGTTAACGTTCATACTAAATAAATCAATTAGCTAACAGCTAGCACTACAGTTTATCCATATTATAAAACCCATCTCATTATTTTTTGGACAGACGTTGTATGCGTATAGCTAGCAACATTAAATATTTATATATATATATTATTAACATTTTATAAACCAATTAAAACGCATTTTAAATAAATTTTCTTCTAAATATTTATATTAAATAAAATGTGAAAATACATCTTCTGGCAATACAAATTTATATACACATATTGCATGCATACGTTGGGCATTCGTATATCTGACGACAATCAAATAGTATAATTTTTCATTTTATATATATTATTTTTATAAATACATATATTAATTGTAAATACGATATATTAAGCATTTACAGGCCTAATTAATTAATTTTTAAATTAAATAATGTTAGGTTGAATTTACGAGAAAAAAACATCAAATACACAGCATTATGTGCTGTACGTATTGTTGATGAAATTTTCAAGATGACATTAATTATTTAGGTAAATTTCTCTTTCATATAATGTTTATTACAATATATGTTATATATGAAAAATACTCTCAAGACACAAAAAGTAAACACAAATACATTACATTTATTTTTATACCTAAAAGGATATGTTATTTATAATTCATGCTATATTATATTATTAAACCGACTCTGCGACATGCACTATGAAGAAGGTTTTATTTTTTTCATTTATTTATTTATCTTAGCGTGCTACATTTACATTCTATAATATTATTATAAATATGCCCGTAAATATTGTATAATATGCTATTCTATATTAACATTGCTTTTAAATGTATGTATAACATAAACTCGTATATATAAATGTAATAATTCTAACTAGACGGAATATGCAAAAAAAATTACTTTCGCTATATAAATATATTTATGAATGAATTTTTGTACAATTTCATGTATGCGATTTAAACGTATTTCGTAAATGTATTCACGTATACCATGCGTTTAAAAAACTAAAGTATATAATTTAAAAATGTTAAAAAATAAAATGTTCTCTGTACAATTAAATAAATTTCTGAAGTTGTATATAAATTATAAGAATTATATGCTATACATTTTCACTGGGTATGGTGACAAAGGTATTCAGTGTACGCCTCGTATGCCTACGATCGATGAAAAATATGTATTGTAAATGGAAACTTTTAACATCATATAGGTATGAATAGATAAGAAGTAGTATGACGCGAATGACAACACAATAACATATATACGCCACATTGTAATTAAAGAAAATGCGGTGGAAATACGGTGGTCTGCATATGTTTGATTACGCGTATATGACAATTTTATGTATAATGAAACATTTTTGTATGAACGTATATTGGATGTATCTGCATATAATTACATTTTCACAAATAATAATGTTTAATTATGTATTTCGTACATTATAATATGTACTATTGCGGCGCGATATGTTTGAGTAATCAATTCATATAGTTCAATCGGTAGAGAGACGAACAATTCAATAGCCTTCGAAATTGATTTAAATAATACGGCTGTAATACTTTCAGTTATATCAGAAACTGTACCATATATATCATTATACAATACGTCATCAGTTTCTAACTTATGGGTCAGTACCTACGGATCAGATTTAATAACTATTTATAATTTTCTTTCTTATTTTAATTAAATCGGTTACAATATGACTATAAGCTGTGTGCTTACCTTATTACCCACAAAATAATCTAAATTAACTTAGTTCTGTAATCGTTTTATTAGAAGTGTGGGTATCAATTTATATCAAATATAGATACTTTGATTTATTTCAGCAGACAAAACAACCAAATTATTTCATTTATTTATTTCAAACCTTGAATTTTGATTTCAAATCTCTCACAATTTCTTAAGGCATTTATTATAAGACAAAGAAAAATGTATAATAATCATGATTTTCATTTAACTATATATATTTTAAATATTGTATAAATAATTACAAAATAATAGTTGATTTTTGATCATCGTCAAATTCAATATAAAATTGTTTAATCAACTATCGCATGCATATATAAATACCCCAAATCTGTCTTATTTTATTAATTAAATTTTCATTACAAAAAATAACTTATAAATTCCAAAATTTCAATAATTTCAAAAAAAATTATCTTTAAAAAATAATCAGAATAGAAAATATAAATGATTGAGATGTCATTGAGATGTTTTTTTGTTTTTTTTTTTAATTTCGTTTAACGTAGCACTGAAATCGATTGCTTATGGTACACACAATGCGCATACAAATATATAACTATAAAATATTACGATAAATTGAAAACTAACAAATTCGCTTAATTAATGTTACTTTTACTGAAAAGCCTGTTTTTATATATATAGTATTTATTATAATACAATAAAATGAATGTTGTGTAGTATGTGCACCTTCTGTCTGACAAAGAACCGCCGAATGACTTTCTAGTGTATGGATGTGGAAAAGTCATCTTTTAGCTGCTGATTGATTTTTGTGTTTTTTAACCGGACCTTATAACAAATTGTAAAAGGTTTATGACAAACTCCTTCAGGGTTACCTAAAATACCATCACGTATTAAGTGACATAAAAAAAATTATTAGCTGCACTTGTTGGACAAATTAATGTATTTCAGTTGAGGTGGAAACGCAATTTCAAATATATATAAAATTATTTTTGTAAAAATAAATTAATTGCAGACACTTAATCCATTCCAACGTTATATATTCCATTTATTTTGCGGACAGAGACTGGCAGTATATTATTTGTATGATACGAGTTTATTTTGGACACAGTAGCATCATTAATCTTTTGGCAAAAATTATTTTATATATGTATTTATAGTGGTCATTACGTAATGTGAAAGGAAATACTTTAAAATTGCATACATATACATACGAGTATACACAGGCAGACACAAATTTGCACAAACAACAATTACAATTGCTTAAATTTATAATTAAATGGTATAAATAGGGTGACCAGATACCGAATAAAAATATCATTAGTGTGTTGTGTAGATTATAGAATATCGGATTTGCTGTAAATAGTTATTGTGCTAATTTATCAGTCGATGTCAATTTGTTGTTTGAACTGCAGTTCACCCTATACTTTCATATATATATATATATTGTATAACTATACTACATATACAGTGAATATGCATATAGTCCAAACTGACGGTGACAATAATATTCCATTGAATACAATATTTTGAACAAATTCGCTTGAATACAATATTTCCAACACTATTTTTGATATGAAAATTTAACTCATATCGTTGCTATATTGTGTATTTATATTAATACAATATTCACTTATATAGTGTATCGTTTGTATACAACATTCACTGTAGTGGACATAGTCATAGTAATAGTCATCAGCCTCTATATTATCTATATAGAGTTTTATAGTTTGTGTATGGACAATGGATATATATATATTTTTTGTGATGAATTTATTAGTCACTTTTTATTTACTGATGGTGTGTATGTGTGTGTTTTGTTGTTATAAAAATTTATATATGTAATATTAATACGTACATAATGAATAAATAATTATTTTTTTAAATATTGGTATTTACATGGTATTATTAATATTATTATTACAAATATTATATTATTATTATTATTATGTTAAATCATATAGCATTACCTCATGTATTGTATATATTATAAGGTATGTCATATTATTGTAAACAAAGTGAATTGAACTTCCATATATACACTAAAATGCAGTGATGGTCAAAATGATAAGAATGCGTTAAAAAATTGTGTTTTGTTCATAATTTGAAATATATAAAAACATTTTTAATTTTACTTGCAATAACTACATTAATTAATTTCTTTATTAAATTCGATTTACACGCTCTGTCCCAACGATTTCATCAGTGACATTCATAGGAATGGATCTTGGAATACCGAAAACAACAATTCATCAAATTTTTACTTAAAAAATTGATCGACGAAAGGTGAATTCAAATTTTGTACCACATCAATTAAATGATGCTCAACAATTGTATACTCACCCTTTTATAGACATATTATTATAAACATGCTCGAAATGAAGAAAACTTCCTAAAAACTATTTTAACTGGTGACTAAAAACGCGATGCTTTCAATACTAACCAGCAATACTAAGCGTCAAAGTGTTGAATGGCAATGATAACCAGATGAAAGAAAACCAAAAATATTTCGTATAATGAAGTCAATGCTCATTTTTTTTTACGATACCAAAGGAATTACTCACAAAGAATTTGTTCCAAGTGGTTCAACGATTAATAGTATAATTGGTGTATTAAAGCGTTTCGTAGGTAAGTTGTATCCATCGTGATCATTTTGAATATCGAGAACCAGTCATGATAATGCGCATCTTCACATTGTTCGACAATTATCATTAATTTTTTTATTAAACAAAAAATTATTTCACCTGATTTACCACCTTGCCACTACTTTCTATTCCCTTAACTTTATTTTGGTATGAAAGGACACCGTATTGCAACAGTTTAAGAAATTTAAGGATGGTATATATGTAAATGTGCAATTATTTTTCCAAGTGATGTTACACAAAAAATATTTATTGTTGCAATTTATTAAACAGTGAAATCCATTATTAAAAATTATCCTATTATAAAACACACATTTTTTTTATTAACGCACTCTTATATTGTTTTTACAGTCACTGCATATATTTACCTTTATTTTGTGTGTTTCCATATTATCTGCGCGTATGTGTAGATATATTGTTAAATTGTATTATTGAATTAGTGGCTCACACATATCTCTGTTTAGATGAGAATTTTAAAACATATTTTCAGAAAAAATAAAATTACAATAATTTTGTATTAAATATTTTTTGTTGATTTATAAACCTGCGAACATAATACCATAAAAATTGTATGTATAATCTCTCTCATATTATTATATGTATACAATTTTAAATTTAATACAAGGTCTAAAATCTGTATACCAATTTACATCGTCATCAAAAGATATATGATCGCATGCTAAATGCCTATACATATAAATATAAATATTGTACTTGGTACAGTAAACATACATTGATAATTAGATTAAGTAAAAATATTCATTCATGTTACCGTGTGTTATTGAACGCTGCATTATTTTATAATATCGTGTATTGTAGAGGTACACACTTTATTTGGCAAAAATTAATTATTGTTTTGTCTTAAAAAAAAAAAAAAAACAAACAGAAATTGTAGTTGACCTCCAATTTTTGTGTGGGTGTATTGTGGTTCGACTAGGTAATATAAAACGCGCATAGTAATTTAAATAAATAAATCAACCATAGACACAGCTGACACAGCACACCAATTGGGATTAGGCAACAAAATATGTATTGTATTTTTTATTGAAAAATTTAAATGAAAACTCTAAGCTTTGCGACAGAATTCGGAAAAAATTCATGTTATAATAATCCAATACGTTTTCCTTTAGGAAGCCAAAATACAATTGATTTATTACACTTGTTATTACGATTTGGAACTAGGATAAATTTTTTTTTTTTGACTTATAAACAATCAATTATTTTCTCAAAAAGTTCTTTAAAATACTTTTAAAATTGTACAATATATAAAATACAAAATACAACATACAACTTTTGAAATGAGTTTGAAACGAAATATATTCAAATATGTTTATTTAAATTATTTTTTCTCAAATACTTCTATTAAATTTTAATTATTTTGTATAATGTGTTTTTAATTATAGTTATAGTTTAGAATTTTAGATAATATTGTACGAAAATGTTAATTATAAAATATATCATACAATGAGTGTTTTCTAAAGAGGCAATTTATATTATATTTATAAATATCGATTTAATTCAACTTCATATATCATAATCGAAACTGACTTAAAAAAATAATTTAACAATGTAGAAGTGAAACGCATTAAAAGATAATCCTAAAAATTACCTATACATATAGGAGGATGACTGACCACAATATTTCAAGCCGAACTACATGCCATAAATGTCGCAACTCTAAAAATATTGAAATGAAAACTGCATAAAATAAGGATACGAAGAATCAAACAATTTATACTTATCTCACTATAGACACCTACAACCAATGCAATTTAAACGGTAATGAAATGTCTGGTATAATGACCTATAAACTACAATACCTAACGCATTTCAAGTATATTTAAAATACTCTGAAAAAGTATTTAAAGGAATTACTTTAGTACTTATATATTTATATTACTTTCATGTATTTCAAATACTTTATATAGACTGTGATTTCTCAAGCTATCCAGAAGTAGTTTCACCTTTTGTACTTCACACTTTGTATTCTATTATATTTAACATGCTTTAAATTTTTTTTTATTGTACCTTAATTATTGATAAAATCTTAACTTTATTATCAATTCGTAAAAAAAAAAGAATTTAATTTTTAATATTTTGGTTTAAAATATAAATACACCAAAGATTTTTTATTATCACAGCGTTAACATTGAATTCAATTTTCATTTATATATTTTTAATTCAACAAAAGAAAAAATGGAAAATGGAAGAAGTCTCACAAACGTTTACCTCTTATATATGCGGTTGTGGAAAGCATTTCATTAAAAATGCATATTATCAGAGTATTGTCAATTCCCACCTTCTCACGCCACAAAGAAAATTGGAAAATGGGCATAATTGATTTGCATATACAAATTATTTCGTACATTACACCACAGTTCAATAAATCGAAATGTTTCTGTGTAAATGTTGCGCCTTTCCTATAATATATAATTAATTATTTTGATGGTAAAATTTAGTCCCTTGGCTTGGCTGAAACAACGTATACTTTATTTTATCTACATAAAATTCTAATAAAAAGAAAAGTTATTTATAAAAATATATTTTTAGTTCAAATGAAAAAAAAAAAACCTTTTCCTCTGCATAATATTTATGAGCTATAAACAAAATGCAATATAAAATAATGTAAATAATACAGATGAAAAAATTATTTAAAAGAAGGTCTCTGTATAGGTGGTATTATAGCAAGCAGCATCATCTAGAATGAAATTTTCCAAATGAATAATAATTTTATTTAACAATATAACAGAAAACTGCCTTTCGGTTGTGACCTTGAAAAATCATCTAATATATAATCTACCATAATTCGAGTATATAACATAATTATTCTAGTACATTTTCGTACATTGAAGAAAAATTCTGAAAGCATTTTATAATTAATTTATACTCTTATTTCAAATGCTTTTATTTCAATTTCAATTTTATAATTCAAAATTTGAATGAAAGAAATGTAAAATAAAATTGTATGGATTTTTATTTATTGTATTATTATTTTTTTTTTTTTCAAACCCATTATAGAAATAATCAAAAGAATATAAATAGTTAACCCCATTTTTATATTGAAGATTTGCATATTTATATATTGTTAGTGTACGTATCAGTGACGGTTGGTGAAATTTTCGACCAAGGAAACGGATTTTTCTTTTTTTTTATGATTTATTTATAGCAATTTAGCATTTGAGCAGTATTTATCGATCTATATGGCAAAGTGCTTTATTATTACCTAAGCAATTTACTCTTATTGTCTTTAAATAGTTGCGTCGACTGCATATTGTCAATAAATTAACCAGGCTAGTCTGTTATATGTTTGGCAAGTATTTCTTATAATTTTTAAGCAAAATAAAGATTTCTCAAAAATATTGAATTTATCTTTTTTACCAATGCATGTCTAAAAAAGGAAAACTTAAATTCTAACAATATTAAAATAAAAATCAAATATATTTGCTTACTCAGTTTTCCATCCATCTGTATATATACTCTTATACGAGGATCTTGACCAGGCTGGTTTAATGTATATACCGTAAATTGTTTCTGTGCATTAAACAATGAATTTGATTAAATTGATGGATTTAATTTTCCAATCAACTTTTCCATATGTAAATTTTAATATTTATTTGTGGTTGTTTCGTTAAATATTTGATTATCGAATCACATGCTTCAACTTAAATTAACTTATTTTAAAAAATATAACGAAAATGTACATTATATAAGAAAAACAATATGAATTACAAGCGCATCTTAAAAATTTTACATTTATAAAATAAATATGTTGCTTGTGACCGTGTGAGATATTGATAACATTTTGTCACAGGATATACAATATTTTCTTATATTATTTTGTAAATAAAATTCTATTTTACAATACATAGTCTTTTATGATTTTTGTTAACAGTTACGCAGATAAAAGGCAATATGTCACAATCAAAATAGATGCGTTTTATATATTAAACTTAAAAATGTTGGTATATTTTTGAATTGAATTATACAATCGAAGGTAGAAAGATGACATTCCTTTAACATCAACAACTCCCATATTTAGTTATATTTTTTTAATTCAATACGATTTAATTCCAGCGAACATTTTATGAAAAGAGTGCGGACATCTGTGGAAGTGCAAAAAGCAAATATTATTTTTCGCATATAAATGGCACAACTGATAATTTAATTATCAATAAATTTAATTTAATTAAATTTTTACATCAAAGCAAATTGTATTTATGAAAGATTTTAAAAAACCGTGAAATTTGAAAGAGCCTTAATATCAAAAATATTGTATATATGCGAGCAGATAATGACGATTTTTTCTTCATATGGAATTTCATTGTTGTGTTGTAGATACCACCTTTATAATTTTGTGTAACTATAGTTGTTTTTGTATTTGTCAAGAGAAAAAGCAGCCATAATAAAATTAATCTATATGCGTATCGCAGCCTCCACTGCTATATATTGTTATTGTTATTGTATATATATTCGAACATATTTATAATGATGGAAAAGTATATATTTGAAAAATGATTTCAAACTTATACAATTGAATGAACAATTAAATTTCTTGATCGTATGAAATAAACGTAAACATTCATTATAGTACGAGTATTTGTGAAGAGAATTATAATAATATTTTTTTATTATTAATTTTATTTTAAATAAATATATGTATTAAATTTTAAAAATTTATTAAAATGTAATTTCAAAACATGAAAGGATTGGAGAATATATTTGCATTTATTATAATTTTTTATTTAGAGAAACATTTTTTTAATAATATATATATTATTTTATTATTACATTTATTTATTTGTGTGTTAAATAGAATTTGTTAAAGACACAGGGTGTGGAAGGTAATATATGTCTCCATATATGTTTTGTATGGATTCAAATGGAATATTCCATGAATATGTTAACTATAATATCGCTAATTATATTTATAGATGATATTACATCACCATTTGTTCATCAGTTTTCTTCCATGTTGTTGAACGACCACCGCGGTATATGTGGTTGGATCATCTATAATGGAATATTATATATTAAATGACATATTAAGTTAAATTTTATTGGTATAATATAGTCAAACTACTCTGAAAAAGATTGAAAATTGATTATAATTTGATAATTAATAAAAGTTGATTTTCCGGCAAATTTACTTCTGTGAACGTTTTTATAATTTGGTCTTCTGTTCAATTCTATTCTACCATAGAAAAAAATAGCGATATTATAATCTGAAAACATTTACAATCAAAACAAAAATTTACCCACTCTATAAATAATATGCAATTTGCGTACACAATATATAATTAGTTTATTCGACGATACCCTGTCTCCGTACATACAATACGTTGTAATCGAAAATTGTCCGGATGTATTATATTTGTCGATAAGATATTTTTTTAATATAGATGTTTCATTTTTTTTTTATTTTTCTTTTATTTCATTTCATAATTAATTAATTAATTATTTGTTATTGAAAATGAAAACAAAATATCGTATATATGTGTTAAAAAAACAATCTGCTTTTATTATTACAATATAAACTATAAAGTATTGCATGTATTCAGTAAATAAAAATATATGAAAAATATGGAATAGGTTAGTTTTTTGGTTGGCGTGTGTGTTGCTTATTTAGAATATATTTTTAAATATTATAATAAAATGATGATTAACAAAAATTATTTGATTCTAAGAAAAAACCACATAAAATAATATATTTAATTAAATTATTAATTTTAAGCCCGCCGCCGGTTGAAGGTGTGAAAAGTAATTAATTATATAGATTTTCTTTCTATATTGTAATATAATATAAACGATTTGACGATTTTCGATTTTAAAAACGAGATATATTTGGAAGTAGATACAATTTTCAATTATCAATTTAATAAAAATTGAAGAAGTTTAGTCTGACCACATTTTCTGCACACTTCGACATTGATATTCTGCATATATGAATCATATATGTGCAAATATATTTATTGAAAATTAAGTAAGTTGTTTATAATTTCTTGTATATATAAATAAATTTATATGTGATTCATCCTTATAACAAGATTTATGATGACAAAAGTCAGAAAACATAATACACTTTTATAGATTACCTCACATTTGCAGATTTAATATCGTTTCCATCTAACATATATGTATTTATTAAATAATTTAAAATGCAACTTTTATAATTTTAATGCTATTGTTGTTGTACAATATAATATAAAAGATTTATAATATAAGAAATTATAATAGTCCATTCAATCTAACTTTAACCCATAATATGTGGAAATTGAATGCATCCAAAAAATAAATAATGCGGTTAAATTTTTCTGCTGTATAAAAATTATATATATATAGAAATTATTATGTATCTTTTGAAATCTTGTTATATGAACACGTTTGGAAACAGGTGATTTATCTAAATTTAATGCTTCTGTAAGTGATTTATATAAATTTAATGCTTCTGTAAAGTTCGTCTTTGTTTAACGTGAATCCCTATTGAATAAAAATGACCAATTTTTTACGGTTACCCAGTAAAACAGGATAATCTTTGTTATTCGCATATTAAAATCATCACTTGTGAAGCGTCGAATTAATATTTAAAAGTTTTTATTGAGAGAACAAGCAAATGGCTTTCCAAAACAATTGTTATAAATTTAGTAGAATTTTGACAGATGCTGTATACGGCAGATATTTTATATCGCATCCTTTCATAATAATAATCCATTCCAAATGTCCAAATGCCAAAGTAGTGATCAATATATATTAGTAGAATAATATAGTTACATACAATTCTAAAGTTATTTTATAATATAAACTCACATATTATTTATGCTGCTGCGATTAGATTATTGTTCGTTGACTGTTCAATGGGTTCAATTGATGCAAAGTACCGCGGTTTCCTTTCATCGCCACATGAAGTTTAGGGAATAAAACGAATGTTGAGCCAAATAATTTTCGATTTATTATTAAAAAAATATAACGAAGTAAACGTACATTATCGTGCAATAATCATCCACTGCTTCTGATCTTCAGATCGAGCGAGACGAATATATGGTTTAGGAAAGATTGCAATACACCAAGCAATAACCGTTGTACCGCACATGAAACAAATTTTTGTATGGAAAATACATTTTTGAATCGTATAAAAAATGTTTTGATTGTTATGAGTTCATTAAGTTAATTTTTGTTTTGAATTTACTTCATCTGGGCACCACCAACCATTCTGCACATGAGGACACTTAGTTTCTTGTATGTATTGAAAAAATGTGTAATTCCTGCGGAATAGACAAATATTATTACGACTTTAGTAATAGACTTTGTATTTGAACAAATTGGTGCAAGTCAATTAATCTGGAATAAACTTTAGTTTCAGTATATACACCATTTTTTCATTGTTCATTGTTTTTGGTATACCAAGTTTTTAATTTCTATGAAATTGCAAATTTCTTCCTAACTTTCACAATGTTTTGTATATTTTCTTCGGTAATCGTTATGGTTGGTCGACCTGGACGTTCATAACCATCATCTGATAATTAAATTAAAAATATAATAATACGAGGTATTTTATTCCATAATAAATTTTAATTTAAATAAATTACATAATTACTTGTATGCATGGGTATTATATATAAATATTTACGTCGTCTCTGCCTTCCTGTGATGATCACAGATGCATCTCAAATGTCATGAATAGAGTGAACAATTGGTTAAGGTCTGTTGACAATACAAAAATCAATAATCAGTCAAATAAATTGCGATCCTGATTCATATTTACGAAAGACTATTATTACTGACAGAGTGTATACTTACAAATCACTATACAGTAAGTAATTAAGTGTATGTCGCGTTTGTATAAAAATACAAAAAAGAACATCTTAATTGTTTTTGATGCTGTTGATGATTGTACAAAAGTGTAATTAGTTAAGAGAGCACGTGCTAAAAATTTTAAATCATTTTTTTTCCTATTATTTTTATTATTATTATTATTTGTTCACCTATGAAACATATGACTTTTATTTACGAAAAGTATACGAAAACTATACATCTTTCATTAAATTAAATATTTTTAGTTCTCATAATTAAATTAAAAAAAAAAATAAAATAATTCCGAGGTCTTTTATATTCCATAATAAATTTTAATTTTAATAAATTACATAATTATGTTTTATGCATGGATATTATATATAAATATTTAGATTTTTAATTACAATTGATACAATTTTAATATTTTTATAGCATTTAATAATAAATTAATTTTTTGAAATATTATCGTTTATATAAACTTACAAAACTTACTTTAGTATAGTATAAATAAATAAGATATAATTAAAATGATTGTCTAATCTCTTATTAAGTAAAAACCAAAAAACGAAGCTATAAATACCTTCTTCATAGCAAAAAACAAATTAATTCATTTATTTTCATACCTTTATTTTTTTTTATTTTTCTTCTCATATTATAATTAACTTTCTATTTTTATTACTCAATAGTTTATAATAATAATAATAATAATAATAACAACAACAATGAAATTTGTACGTATTTCATTGTTCGCTATATATATTAAATTTATTTCATTTCAGTAAAATACACACAGACATTCATAACTAAACAATATATAGTTTAAATAAATTTTATTTCAATTCTATAAATAAAGTAATTATTTATTTACAATTATTATAGCAATTAATAATTTTTATTTTGCAATAAAAATGTAACTATATCATTAAAAGGGATCAGTTCATCATGTGTTGACAGTCAATTTTTCATTTGAAAATATGTATATATGTAGAAATCATAAAGAAATGTATCAGATAAATTCATTCAATTGCTCTGTTTTGTGTTGGGGTGGCATTGTCACGATGAAAGTACGACAATTCGTTCTATAGCTTTTCATAAATTGTTAATAAATGTATATTACAGTATCCTTCCTATCTAACCGCAAACGCTTAACATTTTTATTTCTATATATAATATTGCTTGTGTACCGAAGTTGTTTGTCCCCGCAGTTTACCTTAACAACATCTTTTTATAATAATTAATAATTTAAAGTTTTTTTTCGTGTTTATATATTGTATATTTATTTTCTTCATCTTATCTAATATGATTATTTTATTTTTTATCTAAAAAAGATAATTTAAAATTATAATTGAATATTTGTTTTATAAAGGGTGATTTTTTTTGAGCAATCGGTTTCAAAAATTAAAAAAAACACATAAAAATAAATATTTTTAATTGGAAAATTACTTTATTTAGTAGCAAATTTCTTTTCATTCAGTTTTTGAAAATGATTTCGTTCATGTGACCACCGCGACTGCTTCGTAAAAAGGTCATCCGCTCGGCCCAATTTTTCATCACTCGTTCGAGAACTTCTGGTCGTACAGCATTAATTGTACGAGTTATGTTGGCTTCCAAATGTTCAATCGTCGCTGGCTTGTCCGCATAAACGTGTGCCTTCACATTGCCCCACAAAAAAAAGTCCAACGGCGTGATATCGCACGATCTAGGCGGCCAATCGACTGGGCCATTTCGCGATATAATTCGTTCACCAAACGTTTCTTTCAGCAAATCGATTGTGGCATTGGCTGTATGGCATGTAGCGCCGTCCTGTTGAAACCACAAGTGGCCCACATCATGCGTAGCAACATTTGAGAAAAACCAGCCATCCAACATTTCTCTATAGCGCTCAGCGTTGACCGCAACATTTGCGCCGGCCTCATTTTTAAAAAAGTACGGACCGATGATGCCTTCGGCGTGTAAACCGCACCAAACTGTGACTTTTTCCGGGTGCAACGGCGTCTCAAGCACTTGCTCTGGTTGTTCCTTGCTCCAATAACGCATATTTTGTTTGTTGACGTAGCCATTCAACCAGAAATGTGCCTCATCGCTGAAGATGATTTTGCGATAAAAAAGCGGGTCATTTTGCATTTGTTATTTCGGATGTAAATATCCAATATTTGTCGACGTTCCGAGAGCGAAAGATGTTGCATTTTGTAAATGTTGAACCTTACTGAGTAAAAAAAAAAAAGATGGCGGAGATTTGATATTTCCATCCCTGTCAAAACCCTATTGGAAAAACGATTGCTCAAAAAAAATCACCCTATACATGCATTTAAATTTACGGTTGCCATCAACAATCGGCTATAATGTCAACCTAAATTAAATAAAAAAAAAATAACTGAATCGGATGGGACGGCGGGATAGGGTAATCTAACATTTTAAACAATTTTATAGAGACTGCGTTATCATTTTTTGAGTATATATGTAATCCCACAGATTGATTGAAGGTATTACTGATGCTGAATTTAAATTATCAGTAAGATTTGTTGATTATTCATATAGAGTTATTTTAGTTTAAGTATCTGAGTACTTGTATGTAATTTTTCTACTATACATATGTTTACTCATAGCGACATAGTATTTTAATTATAGGATAGTTATCAAATTTCATATGAAAACATTGTAATAGTATTTTGTACTTTTTGAGTTTAAATAAAATGTAATCACCATCCGATGACTAAAGATTATCATAATTTATTTGAGTATTTATTTATTTATTTAAATAAATAATAATAAATTCAAATGTATCATATAAATCTATAATAGTATAAATACGAAAAAATGCATTATAAAATCTTGTTTTAAAAATCCACATCAAATGTTGCGTTTAACGCTTCTTGATAATTTTAGCTTTATCTCTTATGTCAATCACCTTTCTTCGTCTGCTATCAACAATGGTTGGCACTGTTCCTCTATTCATGATAATAATATTATTTATGACTGCACAAATTCGTGTAATATTTTTCCTCGCGCTGTAATCATTTGTTCATTGGTTCACACTATTAATTATTACAGGTACACAGAAGTCACCGCAAAACTTTTGACTCCCGTTTCCACTGGTATCGTTGTTCGGTCTTTTTTTTTCATAAATGCCGCAGTAAGACTGCAGGTTTTTCATACTACACCACCAACCGAAGCCCTATTGTTCTCTGTGCATTAATATAATGTAGTGATTATATCACCTCAGCTAAACCTCTAATTTTTCCTCTGTAAATTTCCATCTTGACATTATTACGGATTGCTATATGTTGAAGATTTAATATTCATATCTTCTGCTGTTTAAGCTTTTGATTTTATGACTTTGGGCGTTCACTCACAATGTGTGAAGTATGCAACTCTATACAGTGATTTTTTAAATTAAATTGATAAAGGTATAAAATGTCAAAACATTAACATATTGACTTAAAACATCTATAGGGGAATACCATTATTTTAAAATAATCGACAAAATCATGTTACACTATGTAAAAGTATAAATATTCGACAAAATCATGTTAATAATTGTATTGTATAGCATAGGTATTATAACATAAGGGAGACCGTGAAAGCACTTCGCTCTTATATCATTAACATATTAATTATAGTATTTCATAATAAATGCAAACTCCTGTGATCTGAATTGTTGGCAAACATTTTATTTTTTATTTTTTTGTACAACGAATTTGAATTGAAATTTGAAAATAAAATGAGATTGTTAAAAATTATTAAAAGTAACAAATTACTGTCGTGTTAACGAGACACTCTGCACTTGCTGTGTTCGTATATGGAGTAAAAATTTCCATGTAATACCTTCCGACAATATTATAGATATAAAATGGAATAAAAACAATATAAAATATTTAATGCATTTTGTATATTTGAAATATAATTGTGGGCGACACGGTCGATTATTGTCTATTCTTTATTTTTACTGACTTGCAGTAATACGGAATGGAGAAAAAAAAAATTATTTTCAAGAAGTTCATGTAACAGTTGCTGCTGCATTTGTTTTCGTTCATTGGTAAATTTGAATATTACAAAAACGTGTCCCATATTACTCACATTATGTTATCATATTTTGTGGTTGGTAAAAAAAACGATCCGTCACTCACAGCAGTATATGTTTAAGCCTTTGGTGTGCCATCGGAAAACGGTATGGTTGAATAAATGTTTCTAAACCAGAACTCTCCGGATGAACATAATACTGTTGGCAACCCTATTTTTAAATATCATTATATTCATATATGGAATATAGATAAATAAAATTGTAATTATGATTTCAATAATAATTCACGCTCTATAAAAACTATACGTAATTTAATGTATAAATATTATAAATATTTTCTGTTGGTTATCGTATGGCCAAGTTGCATGCATGTACTTTTTTCCATACACATTAATTAAATTGATTTTGTTTGTTTGCATTAATAATATTATAGTTTTTATAATAAAAAAAAAATTAATTTTTCACTTGTTACCTTAAATTTGTTATAATATATTTTTAAACTTTTTGGTTTTATTATTATTATTGTTGTTGTTGTTGTTGTTGTTGTTAAATTTAATGTTAATTAGAAATTTTATAAAAAAATAAAATTATACGCGCATCTTATAAATAATAAATAATTGTTTATATTTAAGTATATGGTGCGTATATGTGAATGGTGTGATGTTCGCGGTGGCGGTGTAATCACCTATCTATCTGTGAGTGAGTATGGCTGAGTTTGTTACGTATTGCAAATTGTAAATTGTTTAAAAATTAAATTGAAATTGTATTTATACAATTTTAATGTAAAATAAAATAAAGAGAAAAGAAATGTGAATGTTTTTCTTTCATTTCAAATAATTATAATAATTATATTACATATATGATAATTATAATAATTATGTATAATATTTTTTATAAATTATGGGTAGATAGAAAGAAAATAAATTTGAATTTGTTGTGTGAATAGAAATATATATTTGCTATTTACAATATAATAAATACAAAAGAAAAATGTGTATATGTTTATTTAATTATCAGTAATATGAATAATTTTAAACATTTTTTTAAAGTATATATCTTAATGCGGGTGATATATAGACATTTGTTTTCGGATTAATATATAAATGTAATTGAATAATATTTAAACAGTTGAGATAATAATTTTATCAGTGTTGTTCCATAATATTTTTTGTATTTTTAATAACATTAAATATTGATTTTATTTAAAATAGAATATTTTTAGATAAATAATGGATTATAATAATATTTAAAAATAAAAAAAAAAAACGATATATTTTTTTTGGTTTTCATTGGACGAGGAAGAGATGCTGTAAATGCTATAGAAATATGTAGAAACGAGTATTATATGAAAATATTAAATTACACATTTTATTATTATCAATAAATAAATTAAATTATTATTTATATCGATCCATTGACCTTAATCATTTTAATACTTTACCATATATTTACATGTAAATTGTAATGGTCAATAGGACAATACATATATTTATTATCTACCCTTGAAATAATAATAAAAATTGCATGTTAAATATAATATTCTTTTCATATTATGTGCGCTCATAATCTATGTTTAAACGATTTTGTTAAATAAATATACTTGTTCATATATAGATTACGAAGACTATATTTTGTGTTGTTAACAATATGGACTTATCAATATATTATATAAGTATTATACATAGATTAAACTATTATTATAGTTTTATAAAGAAAATATTTACAAATACATTATATAATGTTGCATGCATAATAAGACATGATGTTAAGTTTGTAAATAAATAGTACAATAGTTTCTTTATCACACCAAATATATGCTTAACAGATAATGTAAATGGTTTTCCGAACACGATTGACCATATACGTTTACTGGAATTATTTGGGCATTTATCTTTTAACATTATCATTGTGCGATATAAAATGTTGACTTGATCCGTATCCCCAATGAAAGGATTTATAATGTATACTCCAAACAACTTATATATTAGGTTGTCAACTATCTCCCTTCCGCCTTTTTGCTCTTTATTCAATGCTTTATAAAAAGTGTTACAGTAATCGGATTTAGTTCAAATATGCGCCGTTTTGTTCGATAATCTGTTTCCATCTAGACTGCAACTTCATAATACCTCCCTCGTAGAAGCCCCCCTCCTTATTTGCGAAGAACTCGGACAGCCACTTTTCACAAGCCTCTTTTGAGATCAACTTTACACCACCAAGGGCGTTCGCCATGGACAGGAACAGGTGGTAATCACTTGGCGCTATGTCCGGGCTAAATGGTGGATACGATAAAACCTCCCATCCGAGCTCCCGTAGCTTCTGACGAGTCATCAACGAAGTGTGTGGTCTGGCGTTGTCCTGGTGGAACACTACACCCTTCCTTTTGGCCAATTCTGGACGCTTCTGGTCGATCGCCTGCTTCAAGCGGTCCAGTTGTTCGCAGTAGATGGTAGAATTAAGCGTCTGGCCATATGGGAGTAGCTCATAGTGGATGATTCCCTTCCAATCCCACCAAACACACAGCAAAACCTTCCTGGCCGTCAATCCCGGCTTGGCCACTGTTTGGGACGATTCACCGGCCTGCGACCACGACCGTTTTCGCTTGATATTGTCGTATGTGATCCATTTTTCGTCGCCAGTCACCATCCGCTTCAAGAATGGGTCGAGTTCGTTCCGTTTCAGCAGCATTTCGCAAATGGAAATTCGGTCCATTAGATTTTTCACTGTTAATTCATGTGGCACCCAAACATCAAGCTTTTTTTTGTATCCAGCCTTCTGCAGATGGTTTAAAATGGTTTGGTGACTAACTCCCATCTCCTGGGCGATGTCACGAGATGCCACATGCCGGTCTAACTCGATGTATTCCATGATTTGATCGGTATTTGTCGTCACAGGTCTTCCGCCGGCTGGCTTATCCATGGTGTCGTTTTCACCGGCTCTGAATCGTCGAAACCATTCCTCCGCGGTTCGAAGTGATAGAGTACCATCCCCCAAAACACCATTAATCTCACGGAACGTTTCTCTAGCGGATTTGCCTTTAACGAAGGAAAACTTTAAAATAGCGCGAATTTCGGCGTTAGTGAACTCCATGTTTACACGTCTATAACTGTTGAACGCAATATCCAAACTAATCATACATAGCGTCGTTTTGTTTGTTATGTCAAGAGCTTTCAAATTATGTACAGTGTTGCCAGATACGAGCTCTGTAGCGCTTTGTACATAGCCGCGAAATTAAAAAGACAAAAAGGCGGAAGGGAGATATTTGACAACCTTACATATGCACTTCGCATAGATCGCGAGCATTCACATTAAAATTTCTCCTACATGAAACATTTATTATAAATGGAATTTCTAACCAAATGCAATTTTGTGTACAGATTATATTTCTGCAATGACACGTAAGTGTATACCATCCAAGACCACAACCACTATTAATTTGTTTCTGGATATTCCCAGTAACACTGAAGCAACCGCCATATCTTTACAAAATCCGAATCTTTTCCCATCTGAGCATTAACTCCTTATATATCAACTCAAAAATGTACCGCTTATTTCAATTAATGGAAACTGACGTGAAAAATGTTTTCAGATTATTATATTACTATATTTTTTTGGTAGCCGAGTTGAAAATAGACTACACTGTGAAAAAAAAAATTGAATGTACAATTACTATATTTCCTTGAAATTTGACTTTTAAGAATTATCATCTTTTTGAATTGTTCATATCTTTTGTATGCGTGAATCGATATGTTAAAAATCTCTACAATGTGAAAGTTTAGGTATTGATTATACTTTCCAATTTTGTATATAAAAATCCTTTAAAACTATATGGTCCGTAATTAAAAAATATGATTAAACATAAAAGTAAATTTTCCGGATAATTTAGTTAGATCAAATTTACTTAAACATATACTTCATTTCTTTATTTATTATTTCACAATCCAGGATTTCAGTGTATAGAGCGACAACACCACTAATCATTTATAGATTTACAAGAATTTGAATTTATTGTTATACAGCCAAAAAATGAGTCTTCCATTCCATATACCTATAAAAAGCACACGAAATAGTAAATTTCATCATACATTAATTAATTTTTCGTTTTAATGGAAACTTATTTATTGCGAATTAGATAATTTGAAAACGGAAAAATTATTATTTATGTGGCCAAAGTTTTTTCTTTGCGTCTCTTGTGTAATAAATAATAAAATAAAATAAAATTTTCAATGTCCTTTTTTATATACAAAATATGTGATAATATTTTTATTCCTTATATATTCTATTGAAAACATCAGCGTACAGTAAATAAAATATTTCTCGACTCAACTGAGAATCATTGTTTTTGTTGAATAGGTTGTAGGTAGTTGTGTATGGTATATTAGGTTAAATTTAAAACAGAAATATGATTAACTTTTATCAAAAAATAATATTTTTGATTAATTTTTTATAAATTCATAGTATTACAAACATGTGATTTTAATGTGTATGACCCGATTTACAGCCAATAAAATTACATTACATATAAAACATACCACGGTCAATAAATTTGCTTTCATCATATAATTTCCAGTTTGGAATGCCTGTTTGCGAATATGATATTTTATTTATTTTATTACTATTGTACGTACTATGTATTAATATTTAATCATCAAAAAACTTTCGATTCCCTATAGAGTATTACTCTTTTTTTTTTTCTCTTATCGAATAAAAATAAGGGAAATACATTTTTCCACCCTAATTCTTTATGTATTCTGTGTATCTAATATACAATAGCCGCCAAAAGTAGGTGAACCAAGGCTGGTTTTTGTTTTTTTTTTATTAAATAATAAAAATAAAGTATTTATTCTCAAAATAAAATGAAAATTTATATATTAAAATTCGTAAAACTATAATATTAACTGAAAGATATAACCAACAAATAAAATTTAATGTATATTTTTATTCACTCCGAACCATCTTTAATAAGACTACAGTCAAAATTCCAGAAACATTGATAGAGTATTTTCTTTGTTGCTGACTGATTGAAGTTTTTGCCTTCTACGGAGCACGATCTTTTGTCACTTAATTGAATATTTAAGGTTTTCAATATAGTAGTGCAGCTGTTTTTGGTCTTCCTGAACGATGTTCATCTTCTGTGCTCGTACGAACCATTTTAAATTGGTTTACCCATGATTTTACGGTGTAGTCTGATGGTGCATTATCACCATGAACAGAATCAAACTTCTTTTTGATTAATTTTGGTGCATAAACTTTTATATGGAGGAAGTGTTTGAACGCAAAAGTTGTTTACTGCAATCACCTGTAAGAACAAAGAAAACACTCAATTAATGTTTCTGAAATTTTGACAGAAGTCTTCTGTATAAAGTATAGTTCTAGTGAACAAAAATATATTGTACATTTGCCATACTAGTGAAACATAGACGATTTCTAGGGAGATTATTTCGTGGATGTCCTCATATAGTATCATGAATATTAAAAGTTGAATAAAACAAAATAGTATTGATGGAATTTCGTGAATTCATACAATAATTGTTCGTTATGGTCTTCTTCTTAACAATTCATATAACCAAATAATATTAACATTTATAATACAATGTATGGTGTCGCATGGCGAAAATTGGTTAATATACATATTATAATACAAGAACTTACCTGAAATTTTTAGGGAAAATGTTTAAATATAATAAAAATTAATTTTTTTGGGAATAAAACCAGAAAATAAAATTGATTACAATGTGTTATTTATAGGGATTAGGATAAAGTGTCGTGTTAAGCAATTTTTATGGTTTTACACAAACCTGAACACAAAAACTAATTATTTTATTATTATAAAATTTACCATATTTACTTACTCCATAGCATTATAACTTCTTCAACACACTTATCCAATCTGATCCATCCGCAGCCAATGTCTTCAAATCCCAAATTTGAAGGATCTTTATATCACAGTTTACTACATCTGTAGCCATCTCACCTTTCTAACATTCCAAGATGCAAATTTTAAATCATTGTTAATTTTCGTTGTTTGAGCCGTTGTCGTTTATCCTGTCCGATCCGAGGAAGTGCTGTAGAATTCATAACTGGATGTTTTTCCGAAGTTGGTAGTTTAATTGTACGTTCAATTCATAGGGCATTTACAGAGATATATCACCTCTTCCAAAAGCATAATAAATAATGGTACGCCTGATTCGCCGTTAATGTGTAATCACTGCATCATTAACTAAGTTTTCACACAACACCCCATAGTAATTGTCATACACAGCGGCTACTTATTCTTTATTCATAGCTAACCCATTATATTATAGGCCGTTCTACTATCATCACGCAACCTGTATGACGCGTTCGGTCGCAACTGGCTTTGCCGGTATGCTATACCCAACATATAACATCCGAATTATAAAATTTTACATAGTAATTATCTTTATACTTTATTACGAAATAAATTCCTAAAAATACAATTTATATATAAATACAAAAAAGTAAATGGATAACAACGCAGGTTATTGGATTATAATAATCAGTAATTAATCATAAATGTTAGTGTATTGTTAACCTACTTTTGGGAACAATTGTACTATATACGTGTATATTTGTTCATCAAATTAGTCAAATCAATATAAATAAATAGCTTACAGCTTAATAAAAAATAAAATATTCGTATGCAAAGATAAAAGAGATCTTATATTTTTAAATTTGCAAAAATTATTTGTACAATCGAATACTTTTCAATTAATGTTATTTCTTATACACTAGGTATGGTGGTATATATAGTTTTCAAAGAAATAAAATGTATTTTATTAATAAAATATAATAAATAAAATATAAGTCTTAAAAAAAAAACAAAAAATAAGAAGAAGAAAGTTTTGTTTTTTTGTGTCTTTTAATATTTTTTTTATTACCAATATAAAAAATAATCATATACTAATTTTATTTTCTTTCATTTTTTTTTCAGATTTTTGAATTTATTGTGCAATACTAAATAAATAAATATATTATAATGAAGAAGCACTGAAAAAAAAAAACAAAAAACATCATAAAATAAGGAAAAAATGAATATAAAAAATCAACAATTTAATAAATTTATACTATATTATTTTTAATAATAATTAAAAACTGTGTGCTGAACAACAAATACACACACACACACACACACACAGACACAGAGCCACCAGCAACAAATAAACAAACACAACAAAATATTTTGCATCATCGTTAACCGAAAAATTCTCAATTTAATAGTATTTTTTTAATATAAATATAAGAAAATTAAACAAAAATTAAGTATTTTTATTTATAATAATAATAATAATAATTATTATATAATATAATATTAGGAAATATAAAATATAATAATAATAACAACAACAACACAGCTCCGCCGCCTATAAATTATTAATAACTTAAATAATAATAAACTTAAACAAAACTGTATAGAAAAATATAGTAAAAATAGTATTTGCATATTTATCATATTAATATAATTTGTATTACGCTTACACTTTATAATTTATTCACATAGAAAAATATTTATTTTTTTAATTAATCAATTACAATTAATTGCGTTCATATCAATAGAAGAAAATCAGATCTTAAAAATTAGTGTACATATAAATTAAATATATATATATATATAGAGATATAGAGATATAGAGATAAGCTGTCGTTATCCGCAGCTATTAACTTTATTATTTAATAAGTTTAAATTGTAAATAGAAATATTTTTTACATAACAAAATTTTTAAAACGAAACATGACATTAACAACATCCGATAGCGATAATAATAATATACGAATTATGGAAGGAACAACAACATCGGATGGTTTACCAACATCAGAATTAAGTTTATTGGCCAAATTAGAGGCGGCCAATAAATTAATTGAAAGTGATGCAAAAAGTTTAAATTCATTACAAAGTTCAGCACATAGTCGTAAAAGTTCCGATACCAGTCAAATTAGTTTAAATTCGGGTAATTTATTTAATTTTTTTGATATATATATATTCTATTAATTTAATATTTAGCAGGTTAACTTTTGTTAATTCGATGGCATTGGTGATAAGAAAACAAAAATTGAATTTAGCGAATGTTATTATTAAAGCTACTGCTATAAATTACGTTACTATATTTCGAAATTGGCTATTTTATTTTATTTCTATTTTCCAACTCGAACAAAAATAATGTGATTGAAGCGAAAATTATGTTGAAATTCTGCGGAATGGATTGATTTGTTAAAAGTTATCTTATGAAAAGTGATAATAAAAACCTGTATATTTGGTTATTTTTCATTTATGCATATGATGCAATTTGGTACAAATATGTAAAATGCTATTAAAAGAAGCGTTTCTTATGAAAATATGGAAAATATACTATCCTGTCAAACAACTACCTAACGAGAATCTGACGAAATATGTTCATTTCTTTATAGATTATAATTAAAATTTGTATATGTACATTTATAATGAGATTATATGAACAATTTGGTTGAAGTTTCTATAAAACAATACCCAGGACCTGTTTTCAGACATGATTACAGGAACTATTGGTAAATTTGATCATTTTTCTTCACCGATTTTGTTGAAATTTGTTATATGTACGTTTATAATGGGATCATATGAACAATTTTTATATGATTTTCCTATAAAATTAAAAGGAAAAATTAATTAATCCAGTTTTATTGATTTAAAATGAAATTTAGTATTTTTATACAATGAGATTATATGCAAAATTTCAAAATTTGTAATACTTTAATTATCGTTCAGGGTGTTTTTTTGGCTTGTGTTAAAAAATGGATAATCAAAAGAAGCATTTTCGCCATATTCGGTTTTTTCTTTTTTGTATTGTATATCCTAAAAAGTTAAAATGCATCTCAACCCCACAACAAGTTATGCATGCCTCATTGGCAATAAATCCTTAAAAAAATTTCATTCTGATGAGTTTTCATACCATCATGAACCTAAAACATTCAGTTGAAATTGATGACGACCAAAAAAGCAATATAATAGAAGCAGGATTACAGAGAAACTATACGTATTACAACCACATGCATTGTAAATCGTTTAAAACAATATGGGTACACAGAAAAAAACTCAATTTATAGGTTTTATATGAACTTAAAGAAGTGCAATGCCATCAGCTATTTGATTATGATACGTAATAAAAATGATACACCACTTTTCAAACAATTAATAACTGACGACGAATAATGTGTTGCTTTCAATAATGTAAATTGAAATTGAAATCATTGAGCAAGCAAAATGAACCAGCACAAATAACTTGATATTCATCAAAAAAAGGTTTTGTTCTCAGTTTGTTGGGATTACAAAAGAATTATCTGATTTGACAGTTTTACCACGCAACCAAATCATCATTTCATATATGTGTGTTCATTCAAAAACTATAACCAAATTGAACTCAAAAAAAAAAAAACGGCTAGAATTGACAAATTGTAAAAGTATTATATTTCCACCATGACAGCACAAGGCTACTCATACATTTTTGATCATTCGTTAAAAATGTAGTTTAGATCTTGTTTGATATGTGATGTCACATTCACCATATATCCTTGACTTTGCCGTTTTCAAAACTTCTTAAATTTTTACACATAAACGTACCAAATTTCATCAGCTATAGGGAACTATAGGTATCAAAATATCATTGACCTGTTGACAGCGATGTTTATTTCATATAAAAAATTCAAAAAAATTCATGAAAATGTTTCCAACAAATAAAATAAATTAAAAAATATGTATTATTTAATTAACCGTACTACCAAAATACAACATCGAAAATTAACGAAACATCGAATATTAACAAATAAATCGAATTAAGCGATACTATTTTATGTCCGATAATCGCAACGTAGCCGCCGTTATGGAATAATCGAATTAATTGGGAAACCGCATTAATCACCATTTTTCGAATTAATGAGAGTTGACCTGTATTATATAATTTAATATATTATAAAGCCAAAGAAAGTAATATTGTACATGTGTAATTAAAATTTTCTCACTAAACAATTATTAAATTGTACACACATACGAGTACCATATATCCAAAAATCACATATGTTATGTATGTGTACGAAGTTATGTACATAAATATTATGTTAAATAATAATAAATTATTTTCCAAAAACCATTACATAAATTCGTATAAATAATAAATAAATTTATACAAAATAATTTCGTATTCAATTTTTGTACTCGCCACCGTTTTTCTTTAGTTTATTTTTATCTATTGTCAATAATAAGTCGTTAAATTTATTTAGTATTTTAATTTTTTGTATGTGTTTTTTTTTTATGTAATTACATTTTTTTTATTTTATTTAAAAAATGAGTAAGTACAAAATATTGTAGTAATAATTACAAAAAAAAAAACAAACAAACAAGTTATTTCTTTTTTTCTGATATCGTATAATACTAAAAGATAATAAAAGTTTGTTTTTATTAAGCAGAGACATTAAAATTTCAGTATTTATGGATTTATAAAATCAGAGTAAAAATGTTTTTGTTTCATAATTTAAGTAAAAATTACCGTCTAGCGTTATCTTTTATATTTATTATTTTAATTACAAAAACTGATTGAATGTGATGGTGAAAATTATTATAGTAATTTTATACTTATTGTTACAATTTACAATTTTTAAAGTTCAAAAGTTTGCCTAAGGGTGTGTATATTGTGTGTGTGTGTGTGCGGCTTTATAATATCGTAAAGATCTTTGAAATTTATTAAATATATTAATTTTAATATAATTAAAAATTTGTTTTCTAAATAAATTAAATTTAATTTAAATATAGGTAATTCTGGTGGTGAAGAAGATATTTGGTCAACATGGGCAAGTTTTGTGACCGATTGGGAAGGTAGTCTAAAACGTAAAAATCCAACAATTAAAGAATTAGTACGTAAAGGTATACCACATCATTTTCGGGCTATTGTTTGGCAATTGTTATGTGGTGCCACGGAATCTGATAAAAAACAATATGCCGATTATATAAAAGCAACGTCAGCATGCGAAAAAGTTATAAGACGTGATATTGCACGTACATATCCAGAACATGATTTTTTCAAAGAAAAAGACGGCTTAGGACAAGAGGCATTATTTAATGTTATGAAAGCATATTCATTGCATGATCGTGAAGTTGGTTATTGTCAAGGATCTGGCTTCATTGTTGGTCTTTTATTAATGCAGGTAATTAATATAATACATTATACATTTAATGGAATAATTTTTTTTATTTTTAAACTAAGTCGGATCTTATTACTACACCAACACCATTTGAATGATTAAATTTAGGAAAAAACAACTAGAATAGGATAATCACTTTAATGTACCATCTAACAAATCAGCAATTACCATGGTTATATTTCACGAATTACGCGTTTATTAATTGATTCCTCATACACTGCGGATATGTTCTCCAAATTTAAGATCAAGCTACTTTTTCCATTCTTTATCGATCATAATCAACCCGACCACGCATTATATAATTTTTACCGAATAAATAAAAACCTATTATAGTTTATTTCTTTTTTATCATTTAAAGATGCCCGAAGAAGAAGCATTTGCTGTTTTAGTACAAATAATGCAACAACATCGTATGCGTGATATGTTTAAACCATCAATGGCTGAATTAGGTATGTAAATTATGTTTTAATTAAACAATTTAATTAATGTTATATAAAAATTTGCAATTTTGATAACAAAAACTTATTTTCATTTGTGTTTAGGTCTTTGTATGTATCAATTAGAAAATTTAGTGCAAGAACAATTACCCGAATTGCATGTACATTTTCAATCACAAGGATTTCAAACATCTATGTATGCTTCCAGTTGGTTTTTAACACTTTATACAACAACATTAAATTTAGCAATTAGTTGTCGTATTATGGATATATTTTTAAGTGAAGGAATGGAATTTATTTTTAAAATGGCACTTGCATTATTGATATTAGGAAAAGATAATTTATTATCAGCTGATATGGAAGGAATGTTAAAGGTACACATCATTTACTATTTAATTTAATTATTCTAGTTTATTTTATAATAAATATATAGAATGAGACGGAGACTCGCACGCGCGGTAATTAGTGTTATATTAGTAGTAATATCAACATGATAATATTTAATTTTGGAATTTTAATGGAGTTTTTTTTTTTTTTTTTATAATAATAATAATTTACATAATTATTTTATGTTTAGAAAGAAAATTAAAACCACAGAATAAATAACACAATATGAGAAAGGTTTACAATATGCACAACACTATATTAGTGTTTCATCCATAAGAATAATTGAATTAATAATAGAGCATGTATGGTTTTTAGTTTAGATGTTTGCAAACGTTGACATTTATATAAGACGGAGTTAAAATACCACTGAATATTATAACACGTAAATATTGAAGAAGATTGTTGGTCGGAGAGAAGGGAGTTTACAATTGAATGTAAAGGACATGGAAGTGTGATCTATGTAATGACTTAAAGATTCTGCCAAAAACAATAGCGCATCCGTAAGATTTAATTGTTGATAACTTTGTGCCTGATATGTTGTTGGTTTGTCACCATAGATCACTGATTTTCCTTACTGAAAGGTGAATAATCTATAATCGAAAAAGATCGTGGAGCAAATAAGATGAACCAACGCAAACAACATTCAAAACTAATACTCCTCAAAAGAAGGATATGTTATCATTTTTTGTGGTTTTACAAATTACAAAGGAATTGTTTATTGTGAACGTAGGCATCCAAACGAATATTCCAAAATCAAAGAGTATTATATGTTTCATCAGGTCTCACACACTACTTTGGTCACTCGACCAAAATTATTGGAGGTTGGCTGAGATGTATTACTTTGCCACATTCACCATATAGTTCAGACCTTGTACCATCATATTACCATTTATTTCGTTTGTTACAAAAAAATGTATCAGTATTTCGATGAGCAATGAATCCATAAAATTTTTAAATAGATTACAAAAGATCATCAAACAAAATTGACCATACATACACTGAATAAAGTTATAAAATAATTATGTTTTGTTTTCGTACAAAAATATGGAATCATTTATTTGCCAAACCAATATATTATCTCATACAAAGCATTTTCAAAATTACTTAACGCATATTTGTACTATATTAGTCAACATAAATATGCCCCTAGTATTTCTGAGCTATTTGTTATATCAATTATTAAATTATATATATTATATATTTACATAGATTGTATATGTGTGTACAATAACAATGAAGATGTAATTATAATTAACATCTCCTTAAATGAACTAATAAAAGATATAATAAAAGTTACTATGATATTGATTAAATTCAGAGTGTTATTTATATAATATTGTATAACCAGAAACAATATACTGACACATAACTTAAAGTATAATTACCCCATTTCGTTTGCCTAAAATGATGTCACAATGTTTTACTCTATATTATTAATATACGTTCAATCAATATAAAAAATGTACTGGTTATTACAACTACACGTAGTTAAACTATATTTTTTCTGTTAATATTTACTTTGTGTCGTCTATTCTTCATGTGTTGTGATTGTCATTAAAATGTTGATAGCAAATATTCATTATACGATTCGTGCATAGAAAAAAAAAATTTATATCACCTATTAATTACGATATACATTATATAGCACACATAAGTTATACGTTTATGATTGATATGATAAATATTTGTTATCAGATATAAAAATTATAATTTATTTCCAATTATACGTCTATAAATTTATTTATTTCTTTTTTTTTATATAGTTCTTTCAAAAAGATCTTCCAGTTCGTATTGAAAACGATGCCGAATCAATATTTACTTTAGCATTTTCTATGAAAATTAATACAAAAAAAATGAAAAAAATGGAAAAAGAATATGCAGATTTAAAGAAAAAAGAACAAGAAGAAATGATTGAATTACGTGTAAGTTAAATATGGTTTAAATTATTTATTTTTATTAATTAGTATAATTTTCAATTCAATATTAACATCCATAAAATCCATTTGAATTTTATCAGAGATTACGTAATGAAAATCGTTTATTGAAAAAACGTAATGAATTACTGGAGGCTGAAAGTTCAGAATTGGCCGATCGTTTGGTACGTGGTCAAGTTTCACGAGCCGAAGAGGAAGAAACAAGTTATGCAATACAATCGGAGTTATTAGCATTGAGACGATCTCATTTAGAAATATCACATCAACTTGAAATTGCAAATGATGAAATACGTGGCCTAAGTATACGATTACAAGAAAATGTAAGTATTCATTTATTGTTTTCATATTACTATTATTATTTATTTTTATATTAGCTATTAATTTTTTTATATGTGAAAATTTATATAATTTAATTTTAATTGAAAAATTAATGCAAAGCTACAAGAGAATTCATTGGAAGCTGTAAGTTATCAAAAAAAAAAAAAAATAAATAAAAATAAAATTAAATATAAATGTGTTGATTTATTATTTTTAAAATAATATATTTTATATTTTTGTGTGAATAATTCAAATATATTATACGAAGTAGTAATTAAAATGTGAACTAAAACATTGAAATTTTCTGTTTTATTTTACAGAATAATTCGCGTCAAAGTTCTATCGATGAATTATGTGTCAAAGAAGAAGCATTAAAACAACGTGATGAAATGGTTTCATGTTTACTACAAGAATTAGTTAAAGTAAGACAAAGTTCAGCTGAAAGTGAAGATACAGTACGTAGTTTAAAAGGAAAAATTGAAGAATTAGAAGAAGATAAAAAAACATTACGTGAAACAACACCAGATAATACTGTGGCGCATTTACAAGATGAATTAATAGCAAGTAAATTACGTGAAGCCGAAGCTAGTCTATCGTTAAAAGATTTAAAACAACGTGTACAAGAATTAAGTACACAATGGCAACGTCAACTACAAGTATATTTTAACAAATTATATTATTTAATCATATATTGTAATTATTTTTCACTAATGTTTGTGTATTGGTGTGTGTACCTTTAGGAACAAAAAAATGATAATATGCAAGCACCAGATTCAACACCAAAAAAATTATTATTTTGGGATAATTCAAAAACAAATGAACTACAAAAATTAGAAGAGGAATTAATGACAACACGAATTAGAGAAATGGAAACGGTAACGGAATTGAAGGAACTTCGATTAAAAGTAAATAAAATTATAAGAAATGAGTTGTTGTTGTTTGTGTTGTGTGGAAAATTTATATTTTATAAATAAATTAATATATTTGTAGGTTATGGAATTGGAAACACAAGTACAAGTATCTACAAATCAATTGCGTCGCCAAGATGAAGAAGGTAAACGTATTAAGGAACAATTAGAAGTAGCATTAAATAGAGAAAAAGAAATGTCAAATAAAGCACGTGAACAACAGCATCGGTAATTTTATTTAATTTTTTGTTTTGTTTTTTATATGAATGAACAGTGTTTGGCAAAGAATATCAATCAAATTTTACTGGTAGCCACCACTGGTAGCAACCACTAAATTTAATTACCTCTAAATATTTATCATTTCAATTGTTTTATTATTTAGATACTCTGATCTTGAATCTCGCATGAAAGATGAATTAATGAATGTTAAAATTAAATTTACGGAACAAAGTCAAACGGTGGCAGAACTAAAACAAGAAATATCACAATTGGAAACAAAGGTTTGTCTGTAAAAATTAATGGAAATAAATTAAATGAATTTATAAAATTTATATTAAACTAATTAATAATAATATATATTGTATAGAATTCAGAAATGTATGCTGAAGGTGAATTACGTTCAAATTTAGATGAATCGGATCGGGTACGAGATTTACAGGATAAAGTAGCTGAACTTAAGGCAGAGGTATTTGTTTATAGTTATATAGATTATTCTACATATAAAAACAAATTCAATGTAAATAATATTACTATATTGCTTTTTTAATGCTAAAAATAATAAATAAATGTAAGATATCATTTATTCATACACATATACACACACACACACACAAAAGAAATACAGCATCTGGTCGGGATACTTGAGAAAATTAAGAAACTACTTATTTTTTCAACGTATATATTTTGTAGAGTAATAATAAAAATGTTAAATAGAATTTAAATGAAAAGTATTTATTGATCAGTTCCACATGAAATGTTCAGAATCAGTTTTAATGACAGTATAAGATATATTGTCGAAATTTATCAATAATGATACAAATTATTTTATATGAAATTATTGTTCTATGTAATCATTTTGTTATGTGTCGTTCGATTAAATTAATAGTCGTCTATGCTGCGTTTGTACTTTCTCTGAACACAGCTATTTTAAATATAATAATTCACAAAAGGAAGAGATGCAAAAGCAATTGAAAATAATGAAATATTTTATTAAAATAGGAAAACGTATATGGAGTTTCGTTTTTTAAGTAAAATTTTTTATTAATTCAAAGTGATCTAAAAGTAGTTTTGTGAATTATGTTATATAAAATTGTTGTCTTCAGGTAAAAAAATAGTATTATTTTATAGAAAGAAAGTTAACAAAATCGTGAAATAATATAGAGGCGTTCAACCATTTGATTTCAATATTTCCTGGACTGGTTTCGCATTATCTCTATATTTTAAATGATTTTTTGCTTACATTTAATGAATCTGCTGCCAGTTGTTGTTGAGTTTGTGTCCATCGTCTTCATTCTTCATCCAATAATGTTGGTGAATTTTGTATCATCGAATTTCATATTGTTTATCATTATCATATCAAAATCACCTCTATTTGTATCGTTAATTAATTCTTCTTTCCATTAAAACATGGTCACCATTAACTTAAATGTTAAAGAATTTTGCTAATATTTTCACATCAAATAATTGTCAGATGATAAACGCAAACTATATTCACATTACATATCACAAATCCATAATTATATAGCTATTAAAATAGTTATACGAAAGCAGTTATATATATATAAAATAATTTGTATAATTTTAATTCAACGATAATTACCACTAAAATAGAACATGAACATTTTATATGGAAAATTCATCAAGAATTATTATTTATGTTTATATTTATCATTTTATATTTTATTTTCACATAATTTTATTACATTCATTACAAGAGATATGCTTAAAAGAATTAAGTTTTTCAGATGTCTCAAGTTTGATTATGACCATATATGTTGTATATGCTGTACGTACAATTATAATAAAATTATAAATTGCGTGCTAACAAATCACGGTTGAAGTGCTGTGTATACCAATATTTATTATTTATTAATAATAATTCTTTATGCACATTTGTATTAATAATAAAAAAAAACGGCTCACAAATTATTTATAAATTATGTTAAAAGTGTGTTCCAAATTTTGATTTTTATAAATTACACAAAAGAAGTTCCTGTTTTAGGATTTCTTCTTATCTAATATTATGTGTGTTATTCGCTACATTAAAAATAATACACACACACACACACCCACACTTTTAAAACCCATTGCTTTAATTGTTTAAAAACAAAAATTATCTTATAATTTTAAAATGTTGCGCTTCGACGACATCCTTAAAATATATTTCTATCAATAGCACAAATGTATATATTATAAAATTTGGCAAATCATTTTTCAATGGTATTCATTTTTATATGTTTTTTCATCTAAATATTTATGTAAACCAGTAAATTTTATATATATGCGGAATGTTGTGGAATGTGGAATGATCGCGCTTTCATTTCATATAGAAATTCATAAAACATTTTATGAAACATCATTATAATTTCAGAAAAAAGAAAAAAAACTCATACTTTTTTTATATTCAATCGAATTGGAAAAAATTGTTTGTACGGGGTACGGTTTCGTGCGTCGCGTCGATACTTAATTTTTTTTTAATTTTGACTCGATACATTTTTTTTTTTTTTTTTTTTTTTTTACAAATTTGGTTCGTAAATTTTACAAAAAACTAAAAAAAAAACCAACAAATTTATACATTATTTTTAATATTTATTTATTAACTTTTTATAAAAAGCTTATTTATTTATTTTACTTATTGTTTTAACAATGATATAAAATTCATTTATTAAAATTTTTTTAGTTTCCTACACCAATAACAAGCCCCGAAACTGAACCGTGGAAATGGATAGGCTAAAAAAATAAAAATAAATGCTAAAACTACATTATTTTTTCAATCTATAGAATGTAGGTCACTAATATGCTAATTTACAATACGTTACGTTATTTTTTTTTTCTGCATGTAAATGTTATAATAATAATAATAATCTGTTTATAAATAATATTTAATTATAACATTATTTATTATCTGTGTGTGTAAATCATGTTTTTCTTTTGCATGAATTATAATAATACAATTATTTTTGGGTATTTTCTTTTATCTCGTAATGTTAAATTTGTTCGATTGGATATATATGTGGAAAACGAATATTTGATGATAATATTCATTTTAATTTTAAACATCACGTTTAAGTATTTTTTTTGTAGAATTTTTATTTTTACATTAAAAATATATGTATATTTTTTTACCTTTTATTCTGTTATCATATTATCAATAATTTATAATAATAATTATAAACTATTATCAAAATGTTAAAAAATTTAATGAGCGTTATGGTCGAAAATTTTTTATATATTTTTATATTTTGTTTTTTTTATGCATGTTTAACATTTTTAAATGTTGAAAAATGTAAAACTATATGTTCCAGTAGAATTTATAATTGATATATGGTCGAAGTGTTTTTAATATGTTTCACAAGAAAATTGTTATAATTTATTAACAATAAGTGTAAATTTTATCAGAATATATATTATTGTATGATTTTGGGCGGAACAAAATTGCTGCAGACAATCTATGCGTATAGTAGTCTATACTGTCCAGTTGTAGTTTGAGACATATATGACATGCATGTTCCATATACAATAGATAGCCATATAATTCGTTGATAATTTAATAATTGTTATATTCATAGATTCGGATGGAAAAATATTCAGTAATCAGATAGGAGATATAAAATTAAAACAATAAACAATTTGGTCATATGATGTTAGTTCAATAACTATACTTGAAAATTTACCAGTTCAATGTAATAAAATAACAAAGAATACATAAAAGAAATTCGAAAGATCAAAATAAGCGGATTGATTTGTAACGATAACTTCACGTTATTTTTGTGTAAATGAATTTGTGTGAGGGTAAATAATAATAATAATAATAATAATAATTAATGTAAAAGGATCAACAATAATTTGATTTATATAGCCGTAGAGTGAAATATTTTTTTTTTTGTAATATTTGCGAAGTATAACCTTGGAGAGAGGTGAAAACTTTGACTCAAAATAGAACAAGATGGTGACAGAAACTTATGATGATGGATTAAATGAATGATCATGTTAACTATTGCTGGTCGCAGGTTTTTGCGTAAATTATGGGTGATGTTATATATTATTACTCGAGGTACTCGAACGATATTAACGGGGTGGAACGGTGTTAATTCAATAAATATCTTTAGATATCATGCGATTATAGTTAATACACGATCTTACAATAAAGTTAATGGGACTGGGATAAATTCAGTCTCTAATTAATGGTGTCATTTCATACCTAAATTTATGAAAATTTATGTAGATGTATAATTTTAAATTTTAACCATATCGCATTCATCAGAACATCACATTTCAAATATCATAATTCAAAATAGTCTGATGTCGACAAATGGACTATCATATCTAATGTGCAACAATTCATTTAATATTTGCATAAATTTAGATCAATTTATCCAAATCATTTCATCTTATTAAAATATCAACTTTTACATTAAGTTATCATTTTATCAATTCATAGTTAATGAGGAAATTGATTCTATAGATTGGTAATTCGTACACTGAACTGATAGGTGATCTATTAAATATCAAATATTTTGATTTACAGCTCTATTTACAACGCTCAGTTTTTTTTACTTTGTTTTTTTTGCGGAATTGCTAGTTTATAATCAACTTGATTCAATGTTCAGTTTTTCCAAAAATGTTGTACTGCAATAATATGAATTTTTCTAAAACTATAATATCACTAAAATCATATTGTATTTTTATCATTTCATATATGACACCCTTTATAGAATACAGAGCACTAGTGGTGTGCAGTACACAAAATAATTCTAAACTTTTAATTATATAATTTTTGCGTGAACCCTATAATCTTTAGTTCGTTGCCTTAAGCAGGACATATGTAATTATCATTACTCGTTTTATCTGGTTTCCCAATAACATTTTAATTTGCCAAATCAATTATTGTGTAATTCATGTTTTCTCTAATTAGTACAATTAGTCTTGCACGCTTTTTGCTTATAATTTTTTTATTTTTATGTTGTTGCATGTTTTAGTTTTAGATTGTCAGTTTTAAATTAATTAATATTTTAAGAATTTTTTTATATAATAAATATATTAATAAAATATAATATTTTTTAAAAATAATTAACTAAAACATAAATTTAATTTTTTAATATTAAAAAAAAAACTATTTTTTAGCTTACAGCATTTAAAAGTCGTGGAAATTCAAATTTAAAAAATATAAAAAGTGATTCATTACAATCATTTGAATCTGATCTCGATTTAAGTGAAATGCATATTCGTAAGGATAGTTCATCATGATTATTATTATTATTATTATTATTATTTATTAAATATATTTTTTAATTATGTGACAAATAAAAACTTAGAAATACTTAAAAAGAAAAAATAATAGAAAAAAATATAAAAAAATGTATTATTCTTTTATTAATTAATTTATAATAATTATTTAAAATTGTTTCTCATATGTGTAATATGTTTTAAAGATTACTGCAGAGAATAATGAATGTGTTTTTAGTATTTATATAATTATCATTTTTGTATGTGTATTTGTGTGATTTATATAAAATAAAAAAAAAAAACTTTAAAATAAGAATAATAAAATATTAAAAAAAATAGTCAATTGCACAAAACAGAAAAAAAAAGAAAAATATTTAAATTAATATTTTTAATTTCTTAAACTCATTCATTCATTAATAAATCAATTTAAAATTTAATAATAGTGAACAATTAAAGAAAGGATGAAATTTTCATATAAATAGAGGTAAAAATATATATAGTTGTATTTCATAGAATCATCTGATCCATGAAAACAATGAACAATTTTTTAAATATTTGCCAAAATACAAAAATAAATAAATACATATAATTAAAAAAAAAAAAAATTAATTAAAAATAGTAAAAACGAAAGAAAAACTATAATAAGTAGTGAATAATTTTAATCTTTAGAATTTTTACAACAACCGTTTTTTATACTTTTTGTGTGAACCACCACCAAACGAATGCGCGTCTTATTAAACGTAGTAAAGTAGCTGTTCATACGCTATACGAACGAACTATTTTCGACTGGTCATTTTGTATGCGATTTTTTTCTTATTGCAAATAAAACAAAATACAAAAGCTATATTTGAATTTAAATTCATAATAATTAAGTCATGTAAAAATTAATTTCCAAAAATCGTTCGTTCGTGTATCGTATGAACAGCACTTAACAATTAACTAAAATTTAATCAATAGAATAAATTTACTATTTTAATTACAAAATTATTATATTGATTGATATTAATAATAATAATAATATATGAAAATGTAGATGAGGTAAACTATTAATCCTCTGTATGTGTTTATTTATAGATATTTTAATAATGGAAATTTTGCTAGTGTGTAAAAAAAAACCCGGTTTTATCGTTAAAAATTTACCATTTAATTAAGATAATAATATTTAAAAAAAAAAAAATCTCTTATTTTAATTTTATTTTTATTTTACAAATTTAAACAACATTTATTTACAATTAGCGATTTGTAATTTCATTTTAAATTTAACGTATAACTTAATATTAAATTTTAAACATTCTCATCTCGTCTATCCATTACGATTACTCCATAATATGCCCAAGTACAAGGTGTTCGCCTGGATGATTTTTACTACTTTATTTTTGTCATCATTTTGGTAAATATCAATAGTTTATAATTTGACAGCAGTACAGATACGGAAATTTTATTATAGAAAAATATTCCGTAAAACAAACGTATGTTTTAATGGTAAAAACATTTTATCAAAATTTAGCATCGACGACTATAAAATGACGTGAAATTTTGGATAGAAATAACATACGACCAAAACCCACATATTTATCATTTAGTAAAAGGGTTAGAAAAAAAGAGGCTCTGTAGCAGATAAGCACAAGTCTGGCTCACAACGTTCGAGAAAATCTGTTGAAAACATTGCTGATGCCTTTAAAAGTATTCAAAATAATTCGCATTTCAACTCCGTACTCAAAAAATTGTACTTAACACAATAATTTTGTGGGCAATTATCGATAAACATTTGTATTTGTATTCATATGAAAAATGTTGTAATAAAAAGCCAGTATTTGTCAGGCTAACAGTGGCAGACATTTAGCTTACATTGTCTTCCATACATAATTCCTAACAGTCAATAAAACATTTTTGTCTGTCATAAACTATTATGCTTTCACTGTCCATAATGTTATATTTACAAAAATAAAGTAGTAAACCTTGCCGGCGAACACCCTGTAGTTAAACAATTATGTTGCGATTAATATAACATAATCCCATATATGTTTTTTTATAATAATTCCTTTTATAATCTCAACTTTTAGTATTATTTTAAAGAATCGTCTATTTATATACGAGAGTATATTTTATAATTAATAATTTTATAAATTAATTTAAAATATTTTGCAATATTTTTTTGGGTTATTAATTTATTTTTAGATTTTATTGTGTAACAGAAAAATATATAAATATTTTTTTCATAATAACCCAGCAATAAATCCGTGCGATATAATGTTAGGAAAAGCTTAATTATAATTTGTTTTTTAATTGTTAAATCTGTACTAGAACTGAACAAAAACAATTTGATTTCTCATCAAAAATAACGATTGATACAGCAAGACAATATGTCAATATTTTAATATTTTCCTATCCACTTCACTGCTGCTATTCAAGCATAACTTTTTTTTTTTAGTCAATTGAAATTTCTCGCCAAGCAGTTGCTAAATTGCAACTCATAATATGGTTTATTGTCAAATTGTTGCCCATCTTCATATACCTTCCTCGGTGACTGTTTCCGCAATTAGGTACGTTTATATTGTTTTCCATTAATGAAATGTTAAAACCAAATTATTTATCTATATCGATCAATTTTTAAAACATTTGCTAAATGCATTACATATTTATTGTAATATTCATACACGTGCACAAATAATAAAGTGTAATATTAATGATATAATGTTTTTTTAATTTCACACATACCGCTAGCATAATTATAATAAAATATAAAATAAACTTATTTATTTATTGAATGTTGGACATTATCCGAAAAGAAAACATTATAAATTTAATGGGTCATAAAGCATCATTCCGTAATTTTGCTATACATGTGTATATTAATTAATTATAGTTTAAAGAAAGTATTTCTTTTGATCCAATTAAAGTTTCAATTAATAAATTTTTTCGTTAATACACGATATTTGCTTATATTAAATATAGAATTTATATATTAATTAAAAACACATATTTTATCTTTTGTAGTTTACAAAACTTTAAATTTTGCTTATATACACAAAAAATCACGAATACATTTTCAGTTATTGTTTTAATGACTCTAAAATCCTACTGATTAGACATTAGAGAGACATTTTTCCAACAATTGCATTTTATTTTATTGATTATTATACATTTTATTACAGTTTAAATTTAAGAAGTATTTTGTATTTATCTTCAGCAACCATTAATCATTTTAATTTAAATGACACAATAATAAATTGATGATAATAAAAATGTGTTTCGCCCACATCTTTTAAAAGGGTAAAGTTTATTTAAGGAAGTTGTTTATAAATTTTGAAGGAACAAAATTTTATTTTTTTAAGTATTATTTTATTAATTTTAATTCAGTGGATTTACTTATGATTATTGATCTTTATAACAATTAAATGAATTAATTAAATTAATTAAAACTCAAGTATTGTTTCGTTTTGTTCCACCAATTTTTTTAAAAATTCAAATTTTCTATTTCCAATTCCATAAATTATAAAAAAAAGTCAAAATAAATAAATTAAGATTAATTTTATAATTGTAATATAAAATTCTATCGAAAATTAGGTGCAATTTATTATTTTAATTAATTTAAGTTAATTAAATTTTTATTTATTCTTTTTTGTTTTTTTTTTGTTTTTTTTATTTTACGAAAAAATCGAAACTTGAATTCCTAACCAGAAAAATACGACAACCGGGCGCCCGGCATCCCATTACAATAAAAATAATATATGTAACGATTGAAACATTTAATAACATTTTAAAATAAATAAAAAATATATTTAAATAATATAAAACTTACTCGCAATAATTTATTGATATTAATTATTAAACGAGATAATATATTAATAATAATAAAATAATAAATAAAAATAAAAATGTAATTTTAATGCAATTAATTAATTAATTAAAAAAAATATACTTAATTTTTAAGAATGTGAAATGAAATTGATAATTTTATGATAAAAAATTTTTATGGAAAATAAAATGAAAAGAAAAAATGAAAGAAAATGAGAAAATATAATTTTATTAAAATAAAATTAATAAAATAAAAAGAAAAAAACAAAAAAAAAAAAAATTATATTTTAATTAAAAATATACATTCCAATAACTTTGTAATTATGTTAAAATTTATATTTATTATTTTTAATTTTGGTTTCTTTAATTTATTGTTTTATTTCGTCCTTTTATTTAAAATTATTTAATAAATATAAAAACAATTTTAAAATAATTAAAAAATTATAAAAAATATTTATTAAATGAATAATTTTTTTTTTTTTTACCAATTTCTCATTTAATAAAATTTTTTTTGTTGTTATATTTATTAAAATATTTTTTTTTTTTTTTTATTAATTTCTTAATTGTGATACGATATTTATATTGTTTTTTTTAATTTTAATATTTTATATTATTATTATTTTATTTTTAATAACTATCTATTAACAAAATTATAATAATTTATAACAGAGAAACACAAAAACACACACAGCCACACATACACCAAACACAACACACCCAATACCACCCACACACATCAGCCAAGTTTTATAATATACTGTATATTTGTGTAACGGTTATTATTAAAATAAATGTAATAAATATCAATTAATGGATTTTTATTATTTTATGTGTGTGGCAATATATAATTCTTTGTAATTAACCCAACGGCAAAACTAAACCGAAAGCGTTGTGTGCGAATTTTTCGAAAATTGGTAAAAATTTATGTGAAATAAGTCATGAATAATAGGTTTTCAGAAAATGGAGTTAAAGTTTTATACGCTCAGATAGAGATCAATCTTAATTCGAATTGGTTTCTTTTTGTTTTTGAGATTTGTACTGTAAGTTACCAAACATTCAAATTAATGAATTCACACACTTCATGTACATTGAAATGATAATAATAGATGATAAATCGTATCTTAAGAAAAAAAGTGGGTCGATATATGGATGGTTTATATGAAAGCAATGCACAATGCGATTACCATCACAGTATTCTAAATTGCAATAATACTTTCAATGTAATGTTTAATGTATACTGTTGTTATACATTAAATTGAATATAAAATATATATAATATTATCAATGTTTGTTGCTAAATTGAAAAATAGATTAAACATTTCCTTTAACATGATACGATTTCAAGGTATTTGTTTTATATATTTTTTTAAATTTAATTCCATAATAAAATATTATATATTTTACAAATTCGCACTCCCACACAACCGTATAGGTAATGTACCATTTTTATTTTTATTTATCTTTGTTGTTGTTATGTATTAGCACCCAAAGTATAAATAATATTAATTCTGTATTAATGTATTATTTTTCTAAATTAATATTTATGCAATTTTAATATTGCATACACATACATCATGCAAATTTTAGCTGTAGGGTAAATGTATATTGTTGGTGAAATGAAATTCATAAAACATTTTTTAAAAATGTTATTACTCGCATATCATTCTATCATCCGTTAAATGTTAATAAAATAATAATGTTAATGGAATTATATGAAAATTGAATAAGTTGTTAAATAAACCACAAAGAATTTCGGAAAATACAACTGTTTGAAGATTATGCTCTACTGATACAACTTCTTGAAAATGATCTGGAATCGTCATTGTACATATCTGAAATAAACCATAAAGAATTTCGGACTATACTACCGTCTGGATATTATGCTCTATGATACAATTTCTTGAAAATAGTTGAAAAATTTACTCCTGTGTACTTAAATATACTACTGTGTTCTATAAATATAATTTTTTCATGTTATTTTGATTTTCATTTTTGTCCCATTTTTGAAAAATTCCAAAGAATTCTTGTTCGCACAATGACCGCCGATCGTTTGAGTCTATTTCCAGCCATATATTTTCGATGGTTTTCCCAGAATTTTCATATAACGGTTTCATATGCATGATGAAAAATACATCTTTTTATGTTATCAACAGATAAGTATTGTAATTATCTATCGTTTGATACCTATCCCACCCGCCTACCACTTCAAATGGCTGAGTTATAGCGTTTTTAAAAATTCCATAAAAATTTCCACTAAAATACCAGGCATTTTTCAGACCAAGTAACAGTCGCGCAGAATTACCAGGAGGCAAATTTTTTTTTAAATTTTTTTTATTTTTCATTTTTGACCCACTTAGAGGCGGAATTTTCGAAAAATCTCAACGGATTCTTGATCGCACGACCAGCCCCGATCGTTTGAGCCTATTTTCAGCCATAATTTTTCATGGAATTTTCCGGAATTTTCATTTTTTGTTTTTCATTTTTGACCCACTTAGAGGCGGAATTTTCGAAAAATCTCAACGGATTCTTGTTCGCACGATCACTCCCGACCGTTTGAGCCTAATTTTAGGCATTTTTGGGAAATTTTTTGGAAAATTTTTGGAAAAAAAAATCATGTTTTTATGTTACCAAAAGTTAGGTTATGTAATTACCTTTCGTTTGATACCTATCTTTCCGTCCTACCACTTCAAACGGCTGAGTTATAGCGTTTTTAAGAAATCCATAAAAATTTCCACTAAAATACCAGGCAATTTTAAGACGAAGTAACAGTCGCGCAGAATTACCAGGAGGCAAATTTTTTTTTTTTTTTTTTTCTTTTTCAGTTTTGACCCACTTAGAGGCGGAATTTTCGAAAAATCTCAACGGATTCTTGTTCGCACGACCAGCCCCGATCGTTTGAGCCTATTTCCAGCCATAAATTTTTACGGAATTTTCCGGAATTTTCTTTTTTTTGTTTTTCATTTTTGACCCACTTAGAGGCGGAATTTTCGAAAAATCTCAACGGATTCTTGTTCGCACGATCACTCCCGATCGTTTGAGCCTATTTTTCAGCTATTTTTTGGAAATTTTCTTGGAAAATTTTTGGAAAATTTTTCCATGTTTTTATGTTACCAAAAGTTAGGTTATGTAATTACCTTTCGTTTGATACCTATCTTTCCGTCCTACCACTTAAAACGGCTGAGTTATAGCGTTTTTAAGAAATCCATAAAAATTTCCACTAAAATACCAGGCAATTTTAAGACGAAGTAACAGTCGCGCAGAATTACCAGGAGGCAAATTTTTTTTTTTTTTTTTTTTCTTTTTCACTTTTGACCCACTTAGAGGCGGAATTTTCGAAAAATCTCAACGGATTCTTGTTCGCACGACCAGCCCCGATCGTTTGAGCCTATTTCCAGCCATAAATTTTCACGGAATTTTCCGGAATTTTCTTTTTTTTGTTTTTCATTTTTGACCCACTTAGAGGCGGAATTTTCGAAAAATCTCAACGCATTCTTGTTCGCACGACCAGCCCCGATCGTTTGAGCCTATTTCCAGCCATAAATTTTTACGGAATTTTCCGGAATTTTCTTTTTTTTGTTTTTCATTTTTGACCCACTTAGAGGCGGAATTTTCGAAAAATCTCAACGGATTCTTGTTCGCACGATCACTCCCGATCGTTTGAGCCTATTTTTCAGCTATTTTTTGGAAATTTTCTTGGAAAATTTTTGGAAAATTTTTCCATGTTTTTATGTTACCAAAAGTTAGGTTATGTAATTACCTTTCGTTTGATACCTATCTTTCCGTCCTACCACTTAAAACGGCTGAGTTATAGCGTTTTTAAGAAATCCATAAAAATTTCCACTAAAATACCAGGCAATTTTAAGACGAAGTAACAGTCGCGCAGAATTACCAGGAGGCAAATTTTTTTTTTTTTTTTTTTTCTTTTTCACTTTTGACCCACTTAGAGGCGGAATTTTCGAAAAATCTCAACGGATTCTTGTTCGCACGACCAGCCCCGATCGTTTGAGCCTATTTCCAGCCATAAATTTTCACGGAATTTTCCGGAATTTTCTTTTTTTTGTTTTTCATTTTTGACCCACTTAGAGGCGGAATTTTCGAAAAATCTCAACGGATTCTTGTTCGCACGACCAGCCCCGATCGTTTGAGCCTATTTCCAGCCATAAATTTTCACGGAATTTTCCGGAATTTTCTTTTTTTTGTTTTTCATTTTTGACCCACTTAGAGGCGGAATTTTCGAAAAATCTCAACGGATTCTTGTTCGCACGATCACTCCCGATCGTTTGAGCCTATTTTTCAGCTATTTTTTGGAAATTGTCTTGGAAAATTTTTGGAAAATTTTTCCATGTTTTTATGTTACCAAAAGTTAGGTTATGTAATTACCTTTCGTTTGATACCTATCTTTCCGTCCTACCACTTCAAACGGCTGAGTTATAGCGTTTTTAAGAAATCCATAAAAATTTCCACTAAAATACCAGGCAATTTTAAGACGAAGTAACAGTCGCGCAGAATTACCAGGAGGCAAATTTTTTTTTTTTTTTTTCTTTTTCACTTTTGACCCACTTAGAGGCGGAATTTTCGAAAAATCTCAACGGATTCTTGTTCGCACGACCAGCCCCGATCGTTTGAGCCTATTTCCAGCCATAAATTTTCACGGAATTTTCCGGAATTTTCTTTTTTTTGTTTTTCATTTTTGACCCACTTAGAGGCGGAATTTTCGAAAAATCTCAACGGATTCTTGTTCGCACGACCAGCCCCGATCGTTTGAGCCTATTTCCAGCCATAAATTTTTACGGAATTTTCCGGAATTTTCTTTTTTTTGTTTTTCATTTTTGACCCACTTAGAGGCGGAATTTTCGAAAAATCTCAACGGATTCTTGTTCGCACGATCACTCCCGATCGTTTGAGCCTATTTTTCAGCTATTTTTTGGAAATTTTCTTGGAAAATTTTTGGAAAATTTTTCCATGTTTTTATGTTACCAAAAGTTAGGTTATGTAATTACCTTTCGTTTGATACCTATCTTTCCGTCCTACCACTTCAAACGGCTGAGTTATAGCGTTTTTAAGAAATCCATAAAAATTTCCACTAAAATACCAGGCAATTTTAAGACGAAGTAACAGTCGCGCAGAATTACCAGGAGGCAAATTTTTTTTTTTTTTTTTTTTCTTTTTCACTTTTGACCCACTTAGAGGCGGAATTTTCGAAAAATCTCAACGGATTCTTGTTCGCACGACCAGCCCCGATCGTTTGAGCCTATTTCCAGCCATAAATTTTCACGGAATTTTCCGGAATTTTCTTTTTTTTGTTTTTCATTTTTGACCCACTTAGAGGCGGAATTTTCGAAAAATCTCAACGCATTCTTGTTCGCACGACCAGCCCCGATCGTTTGAGCCTATTTCCAGCCATAAATTTTCACGGAATTTTCCGGAATTTTCTTTTTTTTGTTTTTCATTTTTGACCCACTTAGAGGCGGAATTTTCGAAAAATCTCAACGGATTCTTGTTCGCACGACCAGCCCCGATCGTTTGAGCCTATTTCCAGCCATAAATTTTTACGGAATTTTCCGGAATTTTCTTTTTTTTGTTTTTCATTTTTGACCCACTTAGAGGCGGAATTTTCGAAAAATCTCAACGGATTCTTGTTCGCACGATCACTCCCGATCGTTTGAGCCTATTTTTCAGCTATTTTTTGGAAATTTTCTTGGAAAATTTTTGGAAAATTTTTCCATGTTTTTATGTTACCAAAAGTTAGGTTATGTAATTACCTTTCGTTTGATACCTATCTTTCCGTCCTACCACTTCAAACGGCTGAGTTATAGCGTTTTTAAGAAATCCATAAAAATTTCCACTAAAATACCAGGCAATTTTAAGACGAAGTAACAGTCGCGCAGAATTACCAGGAGGCAAATTTATTTTTTTTTTTTTTTTCTTTTTCACTTTTGACCCACTTAGAGGCGGAATTTTCGAAAAATCTCAACGGATTCTTGTTCGCACGACCAGCCCCGATCGTTTGAGCCTATTTCCAGCCATAAATTTTCACGGAATTTTCCGGAATTTTCTTTTTTTTGTTTTTCATTTTTGACCCACTTAGAGGCGGAATTTTCGAAAAATCTCAACGGATTCTTGTTCGCACGACCAGCCCCGATCGTTTGAGCCTATTTCCAGCCATAAATTTTTACGGAATTTTCCGGAATTTTCTTTTTTTTGTTTTTCATTTTTGACCCACTTAGAGGCGGAATTTTCGAAAAATCTCAACGGATTCTTGTTCGCACGATCACTCCCGATCGTTTGAGCCTATTTTTCAGCTATTTTTTGGAAATTTTCTTGGAAAATTTTTGGAAAATTTTTCCATGTTTTTATGTTACCAAAAGTTAGGTTATGTAATTACCTTTCGTTTGATACCTATCTTTCCGTCCTACCACTTCAAACGGCTGAGTTATAGCGTTTTTAAGAAATCCATAAAAATTTCCACTAAAATACCAGGCAATTTTAAGACGAAGTAACAGTCGCGCAGAATTACCAGGAGGCAAATTTTTTTTTTTTTTTTTTTTCTTTTTCACTTTTGACCCACTTAGAGGCGGAATTTTCGAAAAATCTCAACGGATTCTTGTTCGCACGACCAGCCCCGATCGTTTGAGCCTATTTCCAGCCATAAATTTTCACGGAATTTTCCGGAATTTTCTTTTTTTTGTTTTTCATTTTTGACCCACTTAGAGGCGGAATTTTCGAAAAATCTCAACGGATTCTTGTTCGCACGACCAGCCCCGATCGTTTGAGCCTATTTCCAGCCATAAATTTTTACGGAATTTTCTTTTTTTTGTTTTTCATTTTTGACCCACTTAGAGGCGGAATTTTCGAAAAATCTCAACGGATTCTTGTTCGCACGATCACTCCCGATCGTTTGAGCCTATTTTTCAGCTATTTTTTGGAAATTTTCTTGGAAAATTTTTGGAAATTTTTCCCATGTTTTTATGTTACCAAAAGTTATGTTATATTACCTTTCGTTTGATACCTATCTTTCCGTCCTACCACTTCAAACGGCTGAGTTATAGCGTTTTTAAGAAATCCATAAAAATTTTCACTAAAATACCAGGCAATTTTAAGACGAAGTAACAGTCGCGCAGAATTACCAGGAGGCAAATTTTTTTTTTTTTTTTTTCTTTTTCACTTTTGACCCACTTAGAGGCGGAATTTTCGAAAAATCTCAACGGATTCTTGTTCGCACGACCAGCTCCGATCGTTTGAGCCTATTTCCAGCCATAAATTTTCACGGAATTTTCCGGAATTTTCTTTTTTTTGTTTTTCATTTTTGACCCACTTAGAGGCGGAATTTTTGAAAAATCTCAACGGATTCTTGTTCGCACGACCAGCCCCGATCGTTTGAGCCTATTTCCAGCCATAAATTTTTACGGAATTATCCGGAATTTTCTTTGTTTTGTTTTTCATTTTTGACCCACCTAGAGGCGGAATTTTCGAAAAATCTCAACGGATTCTTGTTCGCACGATCACTCCCGATCGTTTGAGCCTATTTTTCAGCTATTTTTTGGAAATTTTCTTGGAAAATTTTTGGAAAATTTTTCCATGTTTTTATGTTACCAAAAGTTAGGTTATGTAATTACCTTTCGTTTGATACCTATCTTTCCGTCCTACCACTTCAAACGGCTGAGTTATAGCGTTTTTAAGAAATCCATAAAAATTTCCACTAAAATACCAGGCAATTTTAAGACGAAGTAACAGTCGCGCAGAATTACCAGGAGGCAAATTTTTTTTTTTTTTTTTCTTTTTCACTTTTGACCCACTTAGAGGCGGAATTTTCGAAAAATCTCAACGGATTCTTGATCGCACGACCAGCCCCGATCGTTTGAGCCTATTTTCAGCCATACTTTTGAAAATATTTCGAAAAAAATGTTTTACGGAAAGTCTTGTTGGGGTTGCGACTAAACAGGCCTTTTTTGGTCTCACTCTTTTAAAAATATTACTGCCTGGATATTATGCTCGCTCCATGCAATGTCTTGCGAATAGTATGAAATATTGACTTCTGTATTCTTAAATATACCAGTATTAAATTTAGAACATACTAATGGCTGGATATTATGCTCTATTGATTTATTATTCATACTTAGAACACTATCGAATGAAAAATTGATTTCCAATTTACGTTATGGTCTTTCAAACCTATGCAGTAATTTATTAAATTATCCAGTAGTATTTATGTATGTGTGGAACTGAAAATATAATAATGTATTTTTATTTTAGTTATACAATACCTTTGCTGATTGATGCACAAATGCGGCTAACAATGATGCTAGTTGAAAATAAAATAATATTGTTAATGTTTTTGAGTTGGACAGACTTACCATATGCACTATAAACCCATAAAAATGAAAAACATAAATTTGGCATTTACTTCAAATACCTATTTGTATTAAGTATTTTATTTTCAAATACAAAAAATACTTCGAAACAGTATTGCAAGGAAGTACTTAAAGTACTGTTAAATTTTCAAATTAAAATACAGTTGGTAAATATTGTACTTTAAAAGCATATTTCAATTATTATTTCAAATACACATTGATAGACACTGAATTACTACAATGACAAATTTAATCGTATATATTCATGTTTTTAATATTATATGAATATGTTACATTCATACATTTATATTTTATATATACAATATATATAAATTGCAATAAATTGCATTTATAAGTTATTAAGTATTTATATTTATATACGAATTAAACATATACTACTTAATTATATCTATTTTATAAACAATATATTCGAAATTAAACAATAGTACATAAAACAATTGCATATAAATATTACTTTATATATGTTACCTCTATACACAGGGTATCATCGTTATATGTGTCATCCGTATATTGATATGAGCCATATTTATTTTACATTTATCTAGACATAGTAACAATAATAAGTTGAAAGAAAACAGTATTTCTTTTTCGTTTTTAAATTGCTAAAACTCTAAATAAATAGTAAAATTCATTACTTTATAATATTATCAAAAAAATAGTTTAAAATTCATAAGCGTTTTGCAGTGCATGTTCACAACAGTCCAAATAATTTGTAGATAAATATGGATTAAATGTTTGTTTATATAATAACTTATTGATAAGCCACTTATAACAATTAAATTTTGTTATTGATCATTTAACAGAGATAGACTAGTATTGAATGACATATTTTATTAAACACAAACAACAAAGAGATTTTAATTTAATTATACATTTTATTTTATTACATATTGCTGTGAATTTATTTGAAATTAAAACCAGTTAGATTTTTTCGAGTATAACGAGAACACTCTGTAAATACCATACACACATAAATTTATAAATATTATTTATTTATTTTATTTATATTTAAATAGTATATAATTAAATATCCTCTGTAAACTATAAATGGAAAAATCATTTAATAAATAAATTCAGTCTTGTTAAATTTTCCGTTTAATAAATAACTATACCCTCTCCTGCCTATAACAACTAAATCATTTTTTTATTTAGTATTTTATTTTTAAGTGACGTGACGTGCTATTAATCTAATAAAATATAAAAAGTAAATTAATTTTTTTATTTATAATAATAGTTTTGTTAACAGAAAATTTATAAAAATTTAAATAATTATAAAAAATTATTATATCATTGTAAATTTTATTAAATCAACTGTGATCACACATAATTGATAAATAAATAAATAATTATAATATAAAAAATTTGTTTATTTAACAATAATTAAAATCGTAAAAATAATAAATTAAATAATTTTAATTATTTATTTTATAAATTATAAATATAAATTAATAAAAAAATATAATTAACTATCGGATAAAAAAAAAATTTGTATAAACGCCGCTTCATTCATTAATGCCAACAGACAAAGCAATATTTTAAAGTATTTTTACAATTCAAATTTAAAAAATATTATTTTTATTGACATTATTATACTCTCATGTAATTTATAATATAATTACGTATTATTTCTGTTATATTAAAGTACATGCATGCAATCTTGATAACATTTTCTATAATTTTTATACAAATACATAACCATTTAAAACTCATCCAAATTATTTCTATATATAAATCATAGTACGAATATATTGAAAAAAAAATGATATTACTATTATTATTATTATTTTTTGGCATTCCATTATAATAATTAATTATTTTGTTTTAGTGGTGACAATTATATACGGACTACACTACACATGCATTGACAATTGTTCTGCCTGACCATACATAGTTTTAAAGAGTTAAAAATTTATTAAACATTATTTATCGAAATCTTTTTACTTAATTGTAAAATATTCAAGTATTGAGTTTTCAATGCATTTTTAGAGATATAAATTATAAGTATTGGCAGGGTTGGATCTATGGACTAATGAAAATAATTACATAAAAAAAATTTCACATATATGTTACCTTTGAAAGAAGCTGTTAAATGTATAGAGAATCAAAATTATAATATACCGATTAATTATTAATTATTGGGATTACTACATATAATTTAAATATGTTACCTACGGCTTTATTATTTCGAGAAAAAGAACCAATAAAGCAATGCATAGTAGCATTTCATATATATATATATATATATATAGCTCGTAATAAATGAAGGAGATTTATTATATCATTTCTTGATCTATGACTATGTATAGTAAATAAGTAAGACAATCAAATTATAAGATAAGAAGACACGCATAGCTATTAAAAATTAATTGATTTCACCGCAGTACAATTATAAAAATATATATAAATTCAAATATAATAAATAACTACGTAAAATTTACTTTAATTTTCAAGGAAATATATTACGAATAATATAACTATATTAAAAATAATAAATATATAATTAATTTAATAATTTTATTCATTTTATAATGTTCTTTATATTAGATATATTATATCAAACAAATAAGTTGTCTATTTCTCTATAGAAAATATTATAATAAAGAAAATTATTCATACTAAATAATACATGTCATATCAAATACGTACAAAGATTTATTATAGAACGCGCATTTTAAATAAATATGTAAATTTTAAATAGTTATTATTACATTACTTAATTTAATTATAAATTATAATTATATATATGGTATATTGTAGTTAAATTAGCTAATTTTCATATAAAATAACAATAATGATTGATGAATATGAATGTGAATAATTTAAGTTTTTACTCGTATAGGATTTTTTTGAAAACTGTAAATGAATAAATAATATTACATCTTATAAATGATGGTAAACATATATTATAGTGGACGCCTATTCTCAATATTGTATAATGAGTGCTCTTCATATTTCTGAGATTGATCCGATTATACAAAAGGATCTTGTATATGCATAATTTATATATCCATTTAAAACCCATATAAACTTAGAATTATTCGGATACAGTAAAAAAAAAAGTTAGTTTTTCCAACAGTGCTACCGTTGAAATATAGAGTTCAATGTAATATTATTACAACTTAAAAATATTTTATTCCCGAATCAAATAAAAATTAAACTGAAAACCTCGAAATTATAAATAAATTGTTCACAATGAAATAAATACAGTAATTAACAGAAACTAAATATTATTTACTTATATTTTTAATTATTAATGAATAACCGAAATCTTCCTTTTTGTTTTTGTAGCTCTCGAACAATGAAATGTTGCATTATATCATGTAGAAATATGTTGTTATCATAGTCGATAAATTCAATTCAATTAACATTTATACAGAAATTATCAATGTATTATGTGTATTTGCATTTCAATCTTGTTAACAAAACCATATATATATACTGGGATATTTTCAACATATAGTTAAATATAATCCATCATTATTATTATATAAATGTTAAACCATTAAAATGTCTACTGCGATTATTGCTACTTCACATTTTCTTTAATCATTCGTTATCTATCTATCAAGTTTATCTATATAAAACAATTTGAACTAACCAAATTTAAATTTCTGTTTAATTGGAAAATAATTTAATTTTTTCATAAATCGAATCTGAAATGAAATGTTTTTTGCTTTTGCAAAAACTTGTAAAGTTGTATTTGTCTATTTAATTTAGTCAGCAACATAATTTTAGTTGTAAATTACCTATAGTATTTGGCTGGCTAACAATAATTGGTCGTTGTTTAACGTTTCTAAATTGAACAACATTTGACGAGCAGAAAGTTTTTTGTTGCCATTTTTGTTTTCATGATTCTTGCAATATAGTTTTCTCTCATTTTTAGGAAACCATCAATAACATTCCGTCTTTTTAATTCTAAAGAATATTTACGATTTGATCATCCTGATATTTTAAAAAGCTGCGTGATTTTTTGTATCCGTTCTGTCGTTTCTGTTAACAATTTTGCCTCTGGGACATTATATCATTAATTTTAGCATCAATAAATATTGACCTATTTTCAGCCGAAGTATTCTTCAATAGCAACGTTTTACCATTCTGCTCTATGAACCGCTTAGTCGATTCACTATTCGTGTATATCCTGTAGATAAAATTTCAAGGGTCGCATTGTAATATCCTATACATTCATGCGTAAAGGTATAACCGATTCATCTCCACTTTCGCCGTTTGATTTGCATATCAGTTTTGGCTTGTTTTTATCCAATAAGATTCTCTTTGTCAATTTTTTTCAGTCCATCGAACACGACCAATTTTTGAATCTGTAATGAAACAACATTCTATTGTACAAATAATTTTAAAAACAAAAATACTTATTAATTATTATTAATTATATTTAAAAGATACATTAATTATACTTCCATGATCATTTCAGAATGTCGAAAACACTAGAAACATCACCAAATGCATGTATTGATAAAAAAATTTTAGATCGTTATATGAGTTTACCAGTACCTGATGAAGTAATTCAAGCAACATATATATGGATTGATGGAACTGGTGAAGCTTTACGTTGTAAAGATAGAACGTTAACAATAATACCAGATAGTCCAAAAGGTATACTATACTCAATATAATGAATTTATAAATAAGTTTTTCATTTCATTTAATTTTGTGTTGCCGGAAAATGCACAAGGTTAATTATTTATTTATTAATAATTCTATATATAGAATATATTTGTGTATGTACAACAACTCAAATAAGTATATTTACATATATATTCATTCATATTCATCATCGTATTATCACATTATATGAACGTTTATAAATTATATTGTGTGAAAAATCTAATAAAATCATTTAATTTTAAAAACAAATAAACAATAAACAATTTCTTTTATTAGTAGATAGATCTGTACTATTTTTTTTCACATATGATTCTATTGTACAGTACTACACGTAGTAAAAAAATGAAATGACTCTATATAGTAATCTGAGAATCTTAAATTTTAAGCACGTGTTTTATAAAATGCATGTGCAATATTTTATATACATCATGTTATTTTGTTCATTTTTTTTTTAGTATAATTATTATAATTACATTATTGTTTTTGTATATATGCACTTGATAATGAAAATTAATATTATAAAATCATAATTAACAAGATTTTTTTTATATTTTTATCATATATAACCTTCATATTCATATTACAATAATTTATAAAAGTATCGCATGCACAAAGTCGTACACATAATGTATATAATTGTTGTGTAATTTTATTAATGGTTTGTAAAAAAAATATTATGTGGATAATTAAAATAAGTGGATATATTAAATATAATTTTACAATAGTATTTCCTCATTAAGAAATTCACAATAAATATAATTTTTATTATAATTTCTACCGGAATATTATGAAAAAATAAACTCCATTGAATGACCATTACTTTTTACATACAAACAAAAAGCTAATAAATTAGAAAATGTATTTTGTTGGACGATATTCAGAGATTAACAATATGTCCACACATAACATTATATGCCGAGGTTATTATCTCTTAAGAATAACGTTAATAAACCATAATTGCAGACGAATTGGTGAATTGTTATATATATTCACATACGGACCAATTTATCAACTTGCGACTGCAATGTAATAGATAGTATTGATAGATATTTTTTGTGTAAGTTTGTGCTATACTTGAATATGCAGCTACCCGTTCGGTTTGATCGGTCCGTTTTTCAATCGACAAAATTAGTTTAGAATCGCATTTCATAGAAGATTTCTTTGATTGATTCTATTAAGATTAAGTAATAATCATAGACTTGCACTATAGAATAGGTATATTCTGTGGTAATATTCTGTGTATAAATTATTGAAATTTAATGTTAATTATATTTTAAATTAAATGCTAGTTATCTTACGATATGTTAAATATAAAATCAACTGTATCTAGCTATATAACGCTAAATACATTGAAATACAAATAAATAAATAAATAATTAAATTCAGATTTACCAATATGGAATTATGATGGCAGCTCAACGTATCAAGCAGAAGGTTCAAATTCTGATGTTTATTTATATCCAGTTGCAATTTATAAAGATCCATTTCGACGTGGTAATAATATTTTAGTATTATGTGAAACATATAAAGCGTCTGGTGTACCAACGGAATCAAATAAACGAAAATCATGTTTAGAAACTATAAATAAATGTTTAGATGAAAAACCATGGTTTGGTATTGAACAGGTTAATTATATATATTCTAATAAAAATTAACAATTTATAATTTAATATAATTTAAATACGAAGAATAGTTATAAACTTAAGATTTTATATATATATAATAGGAATATACATTACTTGACATCGATGAACGACCTTTAGGTTGGCCAAAACTTGGTTTTCCTGGACCCCAAGGACCCTATTATTGTGGCGTTGGTGCCGATAAAGTTTATGGCCGTGATGTAGTTGAAGCACACTACCGAGCCTGTTTGTATGCAGGAATTAAAATTGCCGGAACAAATGCTGAAGTGATGCCTGCACAAGTAATTTCATATAAACGAATATATGTTTAAACATACGGTTACTTTTACAAAAAATATTTAATTTAATTTGTAGTGGGAATATCAAGTTGGACCATGTATTGGTATATCAGTAGCTGATGAATTATGGGTTTCTAGATTTATATTACATAGAATTTCTGAAGAGTTTGGAGTTAGTAATTTATTGCAATACTGCATATATTATATAACATAACATAACAATTATTAAATTTAAATTATTTCGTTAGATTGTAGCAACATTAGATCCAAAACCAATGGTTGGTGATTGGAATGGAGCAGGTGCACATACAAATATATCAACGGAAATTATGCGTCAACCTGATGGAATTATGTAAGAAACATTATTTTCTAAATACACTCCGCTATGTATTAATATATATAAATTTTAATATACAGAGAAATTGAAAAAGCTATTGAAAAATTATCAAAATGTCATTTGAGACACATTGAAGCTTATGATCCAAATGAAGGTCGTGATAATGCAAGACGATTAACTGGTAAACATGAAACAAGTTCAATAACAGATTTTAGTTCAGGTGTAGCTAATCGTGGTGCATCTATTCGAATCCCACTTGGTGTTGCCAATGATCGTTGTGGTTATTTTGAAGATCGACGACCCAGTTCAAATTGTGATCCATATAGTGTTGTTGATGCTATTCTAAAAACCATTTGTCTTAATGAATGAATATACTAACGAAAATTTATATATATTTTATATTATATATAAATTTAAAAAATAAAATATTAAATAATGTATTACCAGTTTCTTTTTGTTGTATCACATAGTTAATTTATAGACTCTTAAAGGTCGTTTTTTTTTCATTAAAGCACTCAATGAAAATTGGTATATTGGATAAAATTCGTGAGTACCTAATCCATGTACTCACATAAAAAATTCTAGTCTATATATATAGACTTTTAATTGGTTCATAAAATTAATCGACGTTTGATAGTGTGTATATTAAATAGTATGTGATTGTATTTAGTATTTAGTTACATGTTTTTTTGTAAATTGTAAACACGTTTTTTTGTTGAAAAGTAAAAAAAGAATATATAAATGTTCATTAAATAATCAATAAATTATTATAAAAGTTATAAATACATACTATTTTTGTTAATTAAAAATAAAAATAACTATATATTCATTATTAAATCATCATGTTATTTTCCACTTTTACAAAATATTTATTGGACATCTATTAATATATGATTTCACCAGTTGCAATGTAACTATATCGTGATTTAGACAATTTAATAATCTAATTATATTAACAAGATATTGTACATCTTTGAATAGGTCACCAAATATATATTGTGGATCTCTTAATGCACATATCTTATCATAACTGCAAAATTTTATTAAACATACCTGTGGTAGAACGTTTGTCATGTACTCTAACTGCTACGTTATCGAGGCATTCTCCCGCCCCTCATTATTAAATGGAATAGTTATTGTTATATTTAAATTTGCATTATCAAAATTATTTCGTTTTATACAACTGGTATGTCATTTTATTATTCATATTTCTGCAAATACTTCTACATCTAAAAGTACAAGAAAATTAATTATATTTTTAATTATTTTATAATTTGAAATACAAACATTTAGTATTTTAAAATGAAGTATTTTCGTGAAAAATAATAACTTTCTATAATAAAAACTTTGTAAATTTTGTGATTTTGTTCAAAAATTTAAAATAACAACAATATATTATAAAATATGTGTAGGTGTAGTATATATTTGAAAACAATAATTAAATTTAAATAAATTCAAACTTAAATTTATGATTACATTAAAAACTTAACCAAAAAAAAAATATATTTTAATAATTTCCCTATAAATCTCTTTTTCATTTATTCGTAATTATTATTTTTAATTAAATTTTTTTAGTGTTTCGTATTATTATTTATTAAAATAAACTATAAGTTACCAATATTTAACATTAAAAAGTTATTATAATTATTAATTTTATTTCAATTAACATTCTATAAAAAAAAAAAAAAAATAAAATAAAAAAAATCTAAATGAAAGAAGAAACAAAAAAAATAATTGTTTCGTTCACATGAGGAAATAATAATTTTGCTAGTGGCGGGGTACGGGGGTGCGGCGGGATACCCCAGTTATAAAATAACAATAAAAAATAAATGTAAATAATTATTAGTAATTATACTTTTTTAAGGACACTTGTTCAATAACTAAATGATTTTATCATTTTGTAATTCACCCTACTATTTTCTTATTCTAAAACAGTGCATTTTTAAATAATTTTTTATTAGTAACATCAAAGTAAAAAAAAAATAATAATAATATTAATTTAATTAAACATCTAACAAATTTAGTTACACTAATAATTTGTTAATTCTTTTTATATACGCATTCACACAGTCAAATTCTTTAAAACATACACACTTTTGTCATAAAATATATTTATTTAAAATGCGATTTAAAATATTTATAGCAGCTATTATTATTTATTTTCTTTTCTATCTTAAACTCAATGTTTGCGATGTAATTAGCTCCATACATCAGCTGAATAACGTTTTTGTGCCTCCATTTTTTTAATATATAATTGTGCTTCTGAATCATTTAAATTTCCCTTTGTTTTAACAATATTCAATAAAATATTTCTTACATCACTGGCCATACTTTTGGCGTCACTAATTATAATAAAATAAAAATATATATAATAATAATAATAATAATAATAATAAAATAAATAAATATAAATGGATTTTGTTGAAAAGGTTTTGATTTTAGTAGATCTGTACTCACCCACAAATATAAATATGACCCTTTTGTTCACCAATTACATTCCAAATTAAATCTGAATCCTCCTGCAGTAAATGTGTTACATACACTTTTTTCTCTTGATCCCGTGAAAATGCTACACGTAATGTTAATGTATTATTTTTAACGTAATTTTCTAATTCCTAACATGAAAAACGAAAAATCGAATATAATTAATTTATGATTATTATTTTAAATGTAATGGATTAATATAAAATTAATTAAATTAATTAATATATATTGCCGTAATTGCAAACCAATGTTAAGTACTCAAATGTGGAGTAATTTCTACCAACTTGAGTGTAATGCATATACCACACTTTGATGTCATATACTCTACTTGGGGCAACATGACTACTTCATGATGTTAATGATGAGTTATGTGAATGTTTGGAGAATATAAATATTAAAAGAACAAAAGTGAATGAAAATATAAACGTTACACATGATTGTTCTAAACTTTTCATAAGAAAATTACCCATTCATTCGTTTATGTTGGTTTAAGTAAATTTTAAAAATCCATAAACTCTATTCAGAGTTTAACAATATCAATACAAATCAACGATCTATTGTATGAAAATTTAATATTGAAACATTCCATAATAAATTTTAACAAAAATAACAAAAATCACGAAAATTATTGCATTGAGAAGATGTTAAACAAGAATGGTATTAATAACGAAGGTCATATAATCATGAATGGCTGTAACAATGAAAACTGATTGGACCCGAATTTAGTAAATACACAAACACTATACTATTTATGGTGTAGGTACACAATTCGACACCTATAAAAAAAATAATATAATGTCACATTCAATAAATATGAAAAAAATCCTATATAGCAACGATTTGAGTTCCATTTTCACATAAAAAATATTTGAAATATTATATTTAAGCGAATTTGTTCAAAATAATGAATTCAATAGAATATTTTTATCACCATTAGTTTCGACTAAATACAATATTCACAGTATTATATTATTGTTTTTATATGTGTCACCTTATTTGTGAACCTACAACAAACATAATTTATTATTTGTGTGTTTGCTATGTATTAATGTACCCGAGAATGAGTGTTCCTTGTTACATCCATGCTTGAATATAGAATTCCATATTAACATTATTCTTGTTTAACATCTTCTTTGTCCAATACAATAATTTTAATTTTTATCGCCTTCTTTGTTATTAGCTTGGGTTTAATATTTGCAATTTATTTAGTATAAATGTGACATGAAACATGACTAAATTTATTAAATTGCGTTTATTTTCTATCTATTGGTGTACTTACTTCTTGATACAGAAAATCTTCGGCTTTCTTTCTACAACCAAAATATAAAATTGTTTGTCCAACAGTTTTACCATCTTCACGACATAAATTACGTTCTTGTATAAAACCTCTAAATGGTGCTAAACCGGTACCAGGACCAATCATGATAATAGGTGTTTCAGTTTTCGTTGGTAATCGAAATTGACTTTTACGTATATAAATTGGTACGCGTTGTATTTTATCACTTTGATCCGGATGTTTTTGAGCTAAATATGTTGTGGCAACACCTTTATTAACTCGTCCCGTTTTTGTTTCATAATTTACCAATACAGCTGTTACATGAACTGTTTGTGGATTCAGTTTCGATGATGACGATATTGAATAATATCTTGGTTGTAATCTTGGTAATAATTCACAAATATGATCAATTGGTGGTTTACATGACTTTATATCTTCCAATATATGAACTATATTTCTACATGAATCTTGAATCCATTTTTGATATTGTGCTTTACCATCCGGTGATGTTGAAGATATTAAACGTAAGAATTCTTTGTCCTATATACAAAAAAAAAACAGAAATTATGTTTCAATTAATGTTACGATGGTAAAATAATATGTTTAAATAAAAATAAATATATACCTTATCATCTGAACAATATTCAGCCAATTCTTTTAAAATATGTGTACGAGGTATTGCCGTAATTTCTAAATAATATGTCAATGCTGTACGATATGTTGTTGGACATGGGAATGGATTCTTTTTACTACTTTCTGTGTCGGTATTAATTAATGAAAATATAATATTTAAATCTGCATTACACAAATTTCCCAATTTTTCAACTAAATCTGAATCATTAACCGGAAACATAGCCATATGATCACCAGCGTCATAACGCATTTTTGATCCTTCAATATCAAATTCTAAATGCATACATGAACGATCGCCTCCTTTATGTAATTCCCGATTCACTTTTATTGGTGCTAAATATGGATTTTTAGCATCAAATGGTGGACGTTGATTTTCTAATGAATGTAATCTTGCAACTTCACCACTGTAAATACGATCTGGTGCTGTTTCTGGTTGTTCCAATAAACGATATTGACGTGTCAAAACATCTTCACCAGTACTTTCGATACCAAAATAATCACAAACAGCTGGCCATAAACGTTCTTTCCATGTAATAAAATCATCTTCAATGCTAGCATATTTTGTTGTTTTTTAATAAAGTAAAATTAATAAATTAACTATTTATGTTTTTTTAAATGGTTTTAAAATTAAATAATAATTCTTACTTTGCATCATCATCACCAAGTCCACATTCGAAAACTCTTGTTGCACCTAATTCTTCTAAACGTTTATCTACAAATAGTGCTACTTTATTGTAATGTTCATAGGTTTTGTTACCAAGACCGAATACCTGAAAATAGTAAAAGAAATACAGTTATATAAATATATTAAATTGATTGTTTTTTAATAAATGAAATGAAAGAATGCATTGGTTTCACAACTTTCAAAAGAAAATATAATCTAAAAATAATAACCTTTTGGACGTATTTTCTATATTTGTAATTGTATGGCATTTTTAGTATTTTTGTAGAATTTATTATTACACCATTATTTAATGTATAATGATAATTTCTTAAAAACGTTTTAATTAACATTTTCGTTTTGTTTTTATATAAATAATTTTTACTATTGTAACCTAACCTTCTTATTTTTGTTACATCACTTTTTGATTGTTTTTAAATTGAATAGGTAAAAAATTTAAATAAAAACATATTACTATTTATACAACTATAATTATTATCAGTCAATTGATTTACATTTATTATACCAAAAATAATAAATATTTTAATTTCATTTAAAAATTTATTAATTTAACTGTAATAATTAATATATAATTAATTTTAAATAAATATTTTGTAATTTTATTTTGCAATAAAACTCAACAACACATTTGTGTATCGCCTTATCTACTGAAACGGCAATAATAATTATGATGATAATGAATGAAAAAAATTCATTCAACTGTCAAACTAAGCTTTTATAGTAAAACATTTTTGATAGATATTCCAGTAATTCCCATATGTGTAAACGTAACTGAACTGAATATACCATATGTTGTATTTCTATATTAATAGTATATGATAGAGACATATACTATTGCTTTAAGTATATACGTATATATTATACACAAAAAGAAAACAAAAATATACACAAATATTCATATTTATACTAATTTGCATTGAAAGTGTTAAAACAGCTACACAATACATATACTGTTTTTTCAATTGGAGAAAAATAACTAATTCACAATCACAACGAGTTGTCGTTGTGCTTTATTTTTCAATTTTTGTCTTTCCCTTGTGTGTGTTGCAAATTACGATGTGATTCGACTAACGAGGTTAAAGATAAATTGTTATTATAAAATTTATTTCAATTATAAAAAATGACATAAAAAATAACAAGATGATTAAAAAGAAATGAGAAAAAAAAATAACTTACATAATGTAGAAGAAAAATAACGATAAAATAATTATTTAATAAAATTAATAATAATACGCTCTGACGATAGAAAGACGTAGTAAGAATTCATTGAGGAAATGACAAAACAAAAAGCATTAAAAGTGATATGCGGATGCGATAGCGACGACAGAGTTTGAGGAATAAAGTAATTATCAGTCTATTATATTTTCCAATATTTATAAATTTATTTGTTACAGAATTTGATTAATCGCACCAGTAATCAGGTTGGTTGGTTTGAAGAAAGATTTATCACTCATCAGACTCATTTGTGATTCTTGTGTTTCACATAATCGATACATATCATTCAGGCGATTGACTTCACGAAGAATTCGATTTCATTAAATCAGTAACAATTATTTTCAGTTTTTTTTTTAATTTAATGTTATTTATGAAGAAATTATTGTTATACAGGTTACAGTCTACTATATGGTATAGTATGAAGATTGCGCTAATAATGAAGATATTTTATTAGTATTTTGACTCGAAGGTCTCCATTATATATAGTGTCCTTCGTTTTTAAGGCAATTACATTTTGATAATTGTTTTCGTTAATTCAATTAAACTTTTGTGGTGAATCGAGATCTCAATCTCCGGATTGAGTGATATGCATCCATCTAATCGAATTTTGCAGTTCATTACTGATGATCAAAAAACTCTTGCCAACCATTTGAATGTAGGTGGCGGAATTGTATGGCAAGCAAATGAACAATAAAAACAAAATAATGTAATATTCAACGAATTACAATAGATCAAATCCCATAACAAATTCCTTAATCTTTTTCAACATATAACTTGTTTATAAATTGCAATGTCATATTAAAACGAGAAAATATTTTCAAGTCATTATTATGATAAATATTTTTATTATTATAATACGCGACTATTTGTTGTTTTCAGTGAAAAAAAAAAAAAAGTGTTGAGTTAATAAAACAGAAAATAATATAAAATGATAACAAAATATATGAAATAAAAAATTATGATTTATAAAACAAACGTTTGTGCGATAGAATTTCCTTGAGAAATTTGGTTTTGACATATTAATTTTATTTTGATAAGTTTTGTTGCTAATTCGCAAAAAATAGTAATGAATTTAAATATACTTAGGTCTCGCTGTAATCAAATTTTTTTTGGGTTATAAATGAATGACACGCAACAAGTGATTATATGATAAAGAAATATTAATCTGTAATATTTTAAATTATCACTCGTAACGTAACGTAACCTTACTAACTGATTTGAAATAAATAAGGAAACGAAAGAAATATATTATGCATTCTTATTTATTTTTTAAATATATAAAACCCAAGTATTATACCATCATCAGCTGGTAACGTTATATGATAAATATTATTTGTAATGCAAATGGTATAATATTCATTGAGTATTTAGAAAAAGGTAATATTATTAATAATTCTTGGACCGTTTAAACAAAGAAATAAAGTAACATTTTACAAAGAAAACTGTGCTGTTTCACCATGACAATACACGATATCAGTTGACATCAAACAGCAATTGTTATAGTCGCATTACAAAAATTACATAATGAAATACTTTCTCATCTACCAATTTAGATATTGCACCAGGCGAATTTCCATAAACATGAAATAGTATCTAGCTGGGAAGGATCAAATTGCGATTAATTAAAACATTCTAATATATGATTGTATAAGGTGTATCGAGCTAAAAGAAGATTATGATGAAGAATAAATCGATTAAAATGTTCAACAAAAGTATGTACTTTATTGTTTTATTTTTAATATCCTATTCCATCGTATTGTTTTTACAATTAATATTGTTTTCATTATTGCGGTTCATTAAAATAAATATTTCATATACAATAGACTTATTAAAAGGTAAATATAATAATTATAATCACAATGTAAAAAAAAATCTTTAATTCTAATTACATTGATGTTGTTGCCATTGGGAAAGAGTTAGCCGGGCACTATATTATACATATCATGAACTTGATGCAAATAAGGTAGTATATAAATTTACGAAAATATTAAATGTCTTTTAGATTATAAACACACAAGATTCACTTTGGAAGAACTTATCTATATTTGCAAAAGTTAATCGCATTTAATAAAATGTGTTACTGTAATTATTACAAACACAACATTTATATATATTTTATTTAAATTAATAAACTGAACTAAATTCCTATTTTTTTCATATAAACAACAACCGCATTATTAAATATTTATAATTCATAAATAAATATGTGGTATCTATCTAATATTTATTGGATGTACAAATATTACTTTGCTTTACTCGATACACACCGCATACACTGCAATGGAATTGTGTAAGGCGATGGTTAGTGATTATTACAAAAATAAAACTTCATTTGCGGGTAGTTGAATACGAATTGTAAATTAAGAATGGTTTGTTTACATATGGAGATGGTCCAAAAATGATATATTATACTTTGTTAATTTGAAGCGACCAGGAAGATGATATGCTATATTAAGCAGCTGAAATCGAAAGAATCCACTTTACACCTGATAGCTGTCAACTTCAAGTAATCCAATTGAGCAAAAAAAAAAGACAGAGTCACATTTGTACAACCAATATTTATATTTTACTTGGTTCACTTGAATTTATTACTAACTCACAATGACTAGACAAATATAATAAGTTAATGATTACACAATTTAATAGTAATATTTGTATTTTATATGAAATTATGATCAGAGTATTATTTTTATTTTTTATTTTTTATAAAATATGGAAACGTTTTATTTATTTTTTTAAAATATGGAAACGTTTTATTTATTTTTTACAGACTGGTGAAAATCAATGGAGAATATTTATTACATGATAACAAATAAATAGTTATAAAAACAAATGACTACCACATAATAAAACGGTGCAGTAAATACAAAATTTCGTAATAAAAATGAATAATTATAAGTGATCATTACTAATTAAACTCTGTACTATAAATACAACGAACTGGACGTAGTAATATCATCATTTTAGATGCTAAAGGTTATCAAATAAGAATTTTGAAACAAAAAATAATAATGGGTTATCAATTGCCCGATTGCAATGCACTGATAGATGGTTTTAATTAAATTTTTACGCATGTTATTTATTACGTATTCGGAATGCCAAACAAACAAGGGATTGAAAAATTCTAATCATATGCATTTCATTATAGTATATACAAATCAAAATGAGGTGAGATGAGAGTTGCTCGACCAAGTGGGCAAGTTCTCGGGTCGATAAAAAAGTGAAGAAGAAGACAAAGAACGTTGAACGTACAACAGTTTAATTAAAAAACAAACAGACCAACAAGAACAATTTAAGCAATTTAATAAAAGCGACCAGATTGACATATATGGCATGCAAATAGAATAGCAAAAACTACATTGGCCACAAACAAGATTAGGTTAAAGATAATATACGAAACGTAATAGTTTTTTACATTTATAAGGAAAAATTTCTAACTTCGTAAAAAATATGATATTATGTATGTGAATGGAAACATATAATATATATGATATTTAATATTCTAAATATTGTGTCGTCCCCTTCAATTGGATGTACACGTATACCATATGAGTGTTGAGAGTGTGACCATCGATATATATATATATATAACAATAAAATTTTAATATAATATATATTGATTGCCCTTGATTCTTTTTTCAACATTTTATTTAAAATTGTTATTTTTGCAAATCGTGTGTGTGTGTGTGTATTATCTATTACCATTTGCATTTATATTTATTTATTCAATATAGAAAATAATTTATATGTTAACAAAATCGGGATGTATTCGATATTCTATTATTGATATAATAATAAAGTATAAAATTATACAGCGATTTTTAGACACACATGTGTCAATAAATAATTATTGTAAATTTTAAATTGAATAATGTATAATAAGTGCAAATGTTAAATTTATATTAATATTATATCCATCTATTTAATATTTATTTGTTTATTATACACACAACTGGCGCGCACACCACAGACTATACATATATTGGATGGCATTTAAAATATGTATGTACATATATTAAATTGAAATTAAATCCCAATTAGCATTTATATTGATTATCGAGGTATATAAGCTTAAATTTAGTGACTGGTAATTTCGCTACAATATGAAACGGTACTTAATATAAGTCATAGCTTTTTTTAGTGCTATAACCAAATGCTATACATTATTATTCTATTTATTATTTGCACGAAGTTGATACTACGCGAATTACATAAGTCGGCCAAAATTATCTTTGTTAATATTACTTGGCGCACTACTCATCGGGCTGGACCATTGCATATAAAGTCATAGCACCCGAATAGCTGCTACATCAACCATATACATCATCTGTATAAATGGTAGCTTAGTTGGGATATAATATTATAAATCATAGAGAAAGGAATAACATATACAAACCAGTTGTATTCTTCGTCTGCAACTAACTGGACACAACTTGTATTTTATTATATACTGAGTGTGAAGAGTGAATCTGGTTGCTATGTTAATCCTTTCTCGATGTTATAAATAACAACTGTTTTATTTAAATATTACTAGTAAAATATCATATCGATTCTGTTAAATCCGTTTTCTTTTTATTATATTTTTTCAAATATATGGTACAAATAAAAAAAAAATGAATGATATTATATAATTTTGCAAATTAATAAAGAAATATTGCAAATTTCATAAATATCATTCGAAATAATAAAAGTTTTCTTCATATATGACGACGAAAAATTTAAATTCAATGTCACAATCATTAAAATTATTATTATTATTATTATTATTTTTTATTATTATTTATAATTATTATCAAAATTATTTTTATATAATTCTACCGTCTGATCAAGATAATATATTTATTTTTTTTTTTCACAATCTCCACGTCATTTAATATAATTATTTCTGATAAACCGATATTATTAATATAAGATAGAAGAAGACGAACAATACACAAAATACTATAATATCATATAATCACACAGGAAAATAAAAATTTACTAAATCGTAAAGTTTTCTTAAATTGTACATGTGTATAATTTAAATAAATAAATTTACAATTGTTTGTATGGGTCATACAGTTGAGGGACAAATGACGCGATACTAAATTATAATAAAAAAATTGAAAATGATACCATTTTAAATATTATATAAGTAACAATATGGTATATACGCAGCAGTGTGTAGTCGTGTTTTATTGTATATATATGTAATATTTTTCATGTAATTTAACATTTTAATATAATCTATATAATAATGTCGTGTAAATTACAAAACTACACAAATAATATAAAAAGTTATATTATAGTTTACTATAGAATTGTGTATTATATATTCCTTGACCAAGCGGTCATATACATTGTAAAATGTAAAAATGTTAAAAGGTAATTTTATATATATATTTATTTTAATAGTGTTAATTAAAATAGTATATATTGAAACGTCAATACAAAATGCGGATGTAATGAACATATAGGTCTTTAATGGTAACAACATTTGGCACACGTATACACTGTACACGATTTGAAACTTTAAGTGTTCGAACATTACTGCAAAGCCACCGACTAAACTTGCGAAAATTACTCGAGAATGTAAATGCTATTTAAATTGGGAATAATGTGGATAAGCGAAATTATATGGTCTGATAGCAGCGAACACCAAAAAACCTCCAACCCAATTTCATTTAAAAATTCCAACAAATCCATGTACTGTAGTGATGAAAAGAATCATTCTGTAACAACATAATCTAAATACCAAATTAGGTTGTTACAAAAAAAGTTGCGGGTATATGTGTTGGGTTGCCATGGAGTTTTCAAAAGTGAATCTTCAGATGGGCGAACCTAAAACCAAATAGATTACATTGCCATAAATAATAAAATGGAGTGGATCATTACTAGTACCAGTATTATATATAGTGACCATTGTCTTCTAATTGAAGAAAGCCGTCTAATTAATAGGCTATTAGTCCACATTCTACACAAAAAATTCTAAAAATTAATCGAACCTTCGGTGCTTAGTATGGAGCAGACTGGATTTCGACGAAAAAAAAATTATGGACTGATTAAACAAACACCGCTTGCGCATATATATATTGAACAATCTGTGAAATTACAATATCCACTGTAAGTATTGATCATCGACTTAGTTGGCATGGGTAAATTTATAGCGAAAATGAATTGAAGAACTTTATAGCAATAGCAGTTGTAGGATATTTGCATTGCGGCAAAATGTTGAACACCATTTGTATCATTTCAACATTATTATTCATCACGGTTGTCGATTAACTGATTCAATGAAATTGAGAACTTCGATTTCATCGATGATTTCACAATGGAATTCATTACAAAGAAATTCACTTATTGGTTCTGAACAGCATGGTTTTGTAAATGGATGATCAACAAATACTAATTTGTTGGAATTTGTTATCTTTTTTGAATGCGCCGTATCAATCATATATTTACTTAATTAGCAATAGTTTCGACACATTATCACGTGCAATGTTACTGTTTTTCAATTGTCGAAATTTTGTATCTTGGATACAGTCTTATTTATGACATTGTAAGAGTGGTCACTTTGTGGAACACACTGTTTCTTAAAAATGTCATTAACATGTACATTTTTTTGGGTGTTAATCTACTTGAATTTTTGAAACAATAGGTCATTACAATTTTTGATTTAATATTTTAATTCCTTTTTGCATAATATTTTATCTATAAAATCAATTGTGCAAACTACTATTCGTTTATCTATAATTTTTTTGAATTAATATAATTATAATCTTTCACAATTTACATATTATTTCGTAATTTTTTATTTATAAACACACGACAAGGAAATGATTTTTAGATATTTAAAAATAAATTTGCATCAGATAAAAATATATAATTAAACCGTATTTTTTTATATCTTTTTGTAGAAATAATTATTTTTTGCAATGATATGGACATTTTAAAATAAATGCACAATGTTCTATAATTTAAATCACAATTTAAAAAGATAACTAATAACATTTTAATTATAGATGATTATACACTTTCATATAATAGTATAGTGTAGCACATTGTGGTAATACAGTGAATATTGAATTTAGAGTCTAACACTGACGTTGATAAAAATATCTCATTGAATATAATATTTTGAACAATTTCGTTTGAATACATCAATATTTGATTGTATGAAAATTTAACTCAAATTGTTGTTATATTTAAAGAATTTATTTTCATATTAATTGAATGTGACGTGATCATATGGATTGAATGCAACATTCGCTTATATCGTGAATCGCTTGTATACAATATTTACTGTATGAATATCAATTACATTTGAAAATCGAGTGCTGTTGAAAGATATATATACAACAAAAGTAAGTACACGTATGGTATGGATATGTGTATGTGTGCAGTTGTGTCTTTTGCATATTTCAAATGTAATTATTTTCTTATATATATAAAAAAAAAAAAGCAAACCGATTGCATGACCAGAGTTATAATTAATGAAATAAAATATTTGAATATTAAACACAATTAATGCAATGAATATTAATTGAGGTTATAAGAAATTAAAATCTTAAGTAATGTTAAGTCATACATTTAATTGTTATTTTCTATTTTAATTTTTCCAAAAATTAAACATCAATTTAAATAAAACAATTGAAATATCTAAGCCATATTATTATAAATAGCCTTACTATATACCCCAAAAATATCGACCGGAAATTATACTGTAGGCACTGAAAGAAAAGCTACGCCAAGTTACAAGACAGAGAAACGCTTGGAATAGATTATTTTCACAAAAGATCGCATCAGATAGGCAATTAATTAATTTCAACCGTTTAACTACCCATTTGGAGATGGATTAGTTCCAGCTCTACTTCAAAAATGGTATAGAGAACTAATGCTGTAAATATTCAAGATATTTAGAAGTAGCTGAGCGTTTGGCTATATACCGATACCAATGCCATGGTAAAGAATATGGGTATTATTTATTCCTAAAGTATGTAAAGAAAACATATTACACAACCAAAGCCCATCATATCAATCTTGCCGTTTAACATCATTCATGTTAAAGACAATTGAAAAGAAGATAATTTATAAACATATAACGAGCAACATCTTATCACTTACACAACTTCATAAGGGTTAAGGGATGCAAACAGAGAAGGTAGATCTACAGAGAATGCATTGTTTTGGTTGACAAATGAACTATGAGAAAAGAAAAGAGTATACCACAAATGTGATTATAAAAAGATCTATAGAAAGAAGAAATGACGGAACAGTATCACGTCACAACATTGATTTGCAAAATGCTGAACATCACAAAAGTTGTATACCAAATGGCAATAAACAACATTATAGGGTGAATACAATACGAGGATAGCCACAAGTTGGGTTGGGTTACTATAACCATTAATAACACTATATAATTAGATTATGGAATACATTTACAGGCTTAAGATAATCAAAAGAAATTTGGCAGTGCGCTTCAACGCCAAAAAGAAAATAAAATATATATCAAATAATTGTGAAAAATGTATTTACAAAAGAAGACAACATGAGATCATATTTTTTGGGTGATCATATCATCATTAAACCCACTCTATATCCAAAAATGTATTAAATATGTGGAACTGGTATGTTAGCTCTAAGGATGATAAACGACAATTACAAGAAATTAGATGGTGAGATACAATATATAGATCTTTTAAGTCGCACTACTTATCAAAACCACTAAATTGAATATAAAATTTTAATCTTAAATATAAATAGTATTTGAAGAGTTAGAAAAAATGTCATTGAGTTTTCAAACCATACGCTTTTGTGAATAATTAATTTAATTATTATTTATATGCGTATTCTTAATAAAATTTAATTATTATAATGGAAATCTCGTACAGAAAAAAAAAAAAATATATAATAATAAAAACATGTAAAAATGTTGTGCGCGGAATTAATCTTAGAAAATTTTATATTCATCTTATGTAAATACGGTGCCTTTATTTATTTTTTTGTTTTTATTTAGATATATTGTAATAAAATATTTATTTTAATGATCATAAATAAAAACAATACGATCGTAAAATTATCATGTTTGTTTTGTAAAAATTATGTGAGACGTACTATTGCCAATTAATAAAACTGTTAAAAATGATTTATGTTATTTACTATACGCTAAAGAAGATATTCCGGTTATGTGCATAAAAAAAATTTACTAATTTTACTTACCGAATAATTTAAACCAGTTAAATCAAGATCTCCTTGTATCCATTCCCAAAATTCCATAGCATTATCAGTGGGATCACCTTCACCATATGTTGCTAAACAAAATATTGCCAATGATTTTGGTATTGTTTTAAGCGATAGCAATTCCTCCTGTGAACATAACACAAATTTATTATTATTATAAATGGTTTAATGATGTTGGTGGGGGTGGGTAATTCAACGAAAATTCATTTTTTTTATACTGAATTAGGATCAAATTTACCATATCACATTCTTCTGGATCGGCTACCATTCCTTTTAATTGATAACGTATACCTTCTTTGGCTAAACGACCAGCAAATTCTTCGCCTGTACCAGTTTGAGATCCATAAAATACAACTAAACTACGACCAGATGATTTCAATTTTTTTATAAATGAATTTTCTGATATTTGCATTGTATTTATGGATGTTGGTCTATTTTTGAGAAAATGGAAAAAAAAAAAATCATTATAAAGAATACCTTCCAATAAAAACAAAAAAAATTATTGTAAAAACATACTGAATTGAATATGAACGTAATGCAGTCGTTTCTTCTTTATTAGATCGACGCTTTAATAACCAATATGTTCCGGCAGCCAAAAGTGCTGCTATAAGTACGATATCTAATGCACCCAAATATGGTTCATTTGCTGCTGCATCAGCATCAACATCTGGTATTTTCGGTGTTTCCATATTTATTTTTTCTAGAATAAAAAAAAAACAAATTATTGCAGTTTGATTACAGTTTGGTTGGAACGTTATAGTAATTCTTTATTGCGCAAATAATTATTAATATGATTTGTCAAACCATTCAAAATATGATTGAGTGTAGATTGAATGTAATAACCGAGGAAATTTGTAACAATAATGTAAAGAACGATAACAAAGTCATGTATATGTGATATGTGACAATATCATCGTGTAAACACCTCAACTATTTGTATAGAAGCATGTATTGTGATGTATTCAGTGTTATTTCAAGATTTCTTATTTAAAAGGATCAATTTTGTAGTAATCCGAATGATAGGTATATATATCTACATGCTTAATGTTATGAAAATGTTGCATAAAAAGCTTTACACGCGAGTTTAATGTGTGTCAACAATAAGTTGACGAAGACGAAAGCGACGAAAAAATATAATTCGAATCACTATAAAAGTTGCAAAAAAAGTTACTAATTCATAGATTTTGCATTTTGCAGTTATACGATTATCTTTTAATTTTCACTAACACCTTTTACAATTGTCTCTTTAAGGCTGTTTTGGTTGATCTAAACTAAACTATTAGCTATCAATGTATTCGATTAATCACATATCTACTTTAGCTTACATGATTACACTATTTGACAATAAGCTTTATATTATGCAAGGAAGTAATATTGTTGTGGAATTTATGTAAATTCATGTTAACTAACAGTGCACAAACATGAAATAATATATGTAAAATCAACAAATATACAAATACAATATTTTCATATTTCATTTACACCATTGTATTATAATAATAGTGTAAAATAATAAATAGTAAACACTAGTTTTCAAGCGGAAATACCTTGAAATAGTAATCAGTGGTAAAGAAACATAATATATATATTCATATTAATTGAAATGTTATTATATAAATCTCTAGGTAATCAATCTCCAAACTATCATATTTTGTTTCGCATTAATAAAATCATCAACAAAAAAACATGTTTATTTTATAAATTTTTATAAATAATTATTTATTAACGACAACATTCTATTGAATCAATTTTTATGATTTCAATGATATTTATTTATAAATTAAAAACAATTAAATATTTATTATCATAAATAATACGATTATAAATATTTATTTATGGTGGTTATTGTTTTTAACAGAGATATATGTACATTTCATAACATGTCACTTCTCAAATCATAATTACTTTTAGTAAATACTTTTGGAACGCTTACACGTCACAGTTCAACCATAACGCTTACAAATGATAGAAAATTTTTCCAAAAAAATTCCGTCTGTAAATGATAGAGTACGATTTTATTCAGTGATGATTAAAAACTTGATAGACTAATATTTCACAAGTGTGCTTGCGTCTACAGGATAGATTAGTAGATGATTAATTAATGTGATTAATTATGCGTTAATTCTATTCTAATGGACACATTAATATGACTTAATTTTGAAAACCATTCATATAATATAATTTACAATAAATTTCTTTATTTATAAATTAATACTTAATTATTGTATTATAATTAAAAGGTATTTTATGGATTTTTTTGTTATTGTGTGCCGCGTTAAAATAAATTAAATTTATAATTAATGTATTTATTTTTATAACATACGTACGCACATGTTATTAATAGTTTATGTAGTCGGAAAAAAAACTGTTAAATGGTAATCCAGAGGTAAGAAGAAGAGCCGGAAGACATAGATGTACAAAAGCAATACAATACCATCCAATTGATCCCAAATAGATGACAGCACCAGATGTGATCAACAAAACCCATAATATTGTGATGGAACGATCGCAGATTGTGGGAAACGGTATCTAGCTCATATATAACATTTTTTATATACGAATATTTTTATATGAAAAACTATTAGCATGATGGATGCCATACTCACAATCGATCAAAAACACATTCGTGTGATCACTTCGCAACTTTGATTGAACCGAAGTTTGTAATATACGTATTCAAAAATAATCTTTATGTAAAATCAACAATGTTGATTCCACGGATTACATTATTAATTGTTTCCACATCAGCACCATATTCTGGAGATTTGGTACTCAGCGACTATTTTCTGTTCTGCCGTATATGAAATAGTATCTAACCGAAATAGAAATTTGCATTAAATTTGAAAGTAATCGACGCAACACTGAAGGATTTAAAATAAAAATATTGGAATACCATTGTAAAAAGTGCACCGAGCTAAAAGGAGTTTATGTTGAAAAAGTAAGTTCAACATGATTTATTTTTACCTTCAATATAGAACCGTCCCTCCTATACACACACTGTTGTATACCTTTTTATTCCATAACATTTTATCTTTGATCATATTTGAATTTGTACCGCATATGTTTTTAATTTATATATACTCGTTTACACAAGATAAAAAAAAACATATATGTACATTCATAATAAAATATCGATAACAAATAATAGTAAACTAATATATTATGTCAATATAGTTTCGTCTGATAGGAAATAAATACATATAACACCAAAAAATTAAAAAACACACACACACACACACACATCAGGTTTTAGGTGAACTTGAACATAAGCAACACTTCGTAAAATCTAATTTATGAAAATATTATTATAATAATTCAATGGTACAATATCCATATCGTGATTTGGTGTTGGATGACGAAAAATAATACATATTATTATTGTTGTTATTTGGTAGATTTGTCGAATTATTGTTACACCATGACATGTTTTTCGTTGACCGTTGAGTAAACTATTTTTAAGCTCAATTGATTATTAAATTGTTGTCAATAAACATCAGTAGCAAATTTTCTTTTTTCAATTTCTATATGATTTGTAAGCAACGAAAAAAGCATAACGATTTTTAATGCGTTAATCGCCACGATAATATCAGAAAAATTCTCACATGGGCCATGGTGATGGACGTGGCCTTCTACCAAATCGCGTATGTCAGACATATATGTCTGACATGACTCATGTAGAACTTCTTAGCGTCAGACACATATGACTGAGATGGCGATTAACGTGTTAAATTTCTTTAAAATTTGAGATTGGAAGTCGTTAGCTGCGAATAGATCCGATTGGAAAAGATTAAAAACCACACCTAATGGATTTTCGTACCACACATAGTGTATATGTAAGTAATTATTAAAAATTAAAAAATATATATAACATCAGGTTATCAATCAAAATTTTCAAAAATATTCTAATCAAATACATCACCAATTTGCACTAATTTGTTTTTTTTTTATAAATATAATATTGACCGTGAAATATTAACGCATTTATTTTATTTTATTAAATATTTCCATTTTATTTATTATTATACTTTTGTTAACCTTAACCTTTTCCAATTACGTAATTGTTGTCAACTATATATATATGTATATTATCTTATTAGTATTTGTTTCATATATACATATATTCGGCGCATATATTTATGTGGTAAGAAAAACACGTAATTTAATTAAATTATTGATACAATTTTTAAGTGTTATCAAAAAAAAAAAAAAACATGTTATGTTAAATATTCATTGTATAAGAAGGTATTCGATTTGGTATTTAACAGATGATATTTATCGCGAATATTTATATATGACGAAATCGTTTGAAAATGTTGTGCAAAATTTGGGTTTTAATAAATATTTTGGCAATTTTTGTTATATACCACCCGACAGGCAAAATTTGCGTAAAGTAAAATCGTTTGCAAAGTAAAAAATGTATGGTGATTTCAATAAAACAAATTATCCTGTGGGTAGTTATCCATACATAATTCATTTTATTATGTAAATAAAAATAAATATATGCAAATATAATAAATAAATGCATATATTTTTCAAACGATTACACATAATTTCTTAATTTTTTAGAATTTAGAATAAAAGAGAAATTATATGGAAATAAAGAAAAATACATCTAAAATTTGATAGTTAACAGACTATCAAATGGATGGATTTAGTTTCTGCTGCTCCTGTGTATCAAATTGTAACAGAAGCACCTTAAATGACAGCAAAACAAAGTTGAAAAAACGATGTCCATATAGATGATGGAATTTAGGTGTTGAAAAATCGTGTGGTGGTGATAAACGAAAACGGCAAAGCAAATTAAACATTTTTTTGGAAATAATCTTTTATAGTCTGTCCTTATTACAAAGGTGATAGTGAGACAAATTTTGGTATGTGTATAGAATATTTTAAAATGTCACATTAAGTATCCAATATCGTCAGTAATCGCCATACATGATCCATTGCAGGTGTTTTTGTCTATAGGGTAGATATACATTATTATGAATGATCCCTGAATTAGATACGCATATAATTTTGGTGACAATGGAAAAGTTCTAAAGTCTTTTCTTTTTATTTATTGTATATCAACTGATGTAATAAATTCAAATTATTATCGTTTTTTTTTTCAAATGAAGAGTTTTTACTAAATTCCATTTTAATTACTTATTTTACATACTGGTATTTATTTCTTTTTTATTTTAAATGTGTTATAAATTATATGCCATAGCAATATATTATAATATATTAAATTATTATTTTATTACAGGTATTTTTTTTTAGTGTTCTTCCTATTATTTTATATAGTTATTTCGTGTTTTATAATTTATGAATATTATTAAAATAATTTATGACAACAGGCAGAAGAAGACTAACATCAATTGTAATTTGGAAAATTGGTTTTCACACAAGCCGTGTTACTCCAAGTGTATGACATTGGCTACCAAAATTATACATCAACAGTACATATTCTTATACATCATAATTTAAACTGTCAAACGAATGATGAAGCTAACTAATATAGCTATTTCGTAAAATATCTGGCAATTTTGGCTCAGACCAGATGTATATTGATATATTTTAAGAAATATTAATTTAACAAATTCTGATAAATGCAATTGCCATATATAATAAAATATAGTATAGTTTACGAAATGTTAAATTAAAAAATTAAAATAACAATATTGCTGCTGGTGAACGAGTATAATCAATACATAAGTTTGGAGACGCATTAAGAACATATTTATTTTTATTATACGAATATTTTATGTTATTAACGTCAATATTTACTTATTTTTTTTTTTAAAGTTATAAAAATGCATAAAACTCTTTTTTTAAATTATAAACAACATTAAAAAGTAAAAAGATTTTACGCTTGCGTCATAAATTTAGCAGTCCAACAAAATAACTAATAAATAAATTGTAGACGTAAATTCAAAAAAAAAAGTGGCTAGTCATCACCACAATCGTCCAATGGATATTGGTCATTTATTACATAGTTAAATTTTAATATCAAATAAAACTAACCAGTTTTAATTAAAATAAATTTGAATATCATTTAGATACGATTTAGTTGTACGTATTGTAGTATAATACACCGAAATATAAACAACTTAAATAAAAAATATAAAATTTCTTTTACTTATTAAATATTATATTAAAAAACCTTGCCAATAAGACGTTACTTATATTGCGTACACATTATAGATAACTGCGTAGCATATGGGATCATACTCTGAATTAGATCTGAATTAGGAATGTTAGTATAGCCGTCTGTGGTTTGTCATGTCTGAAATCGAACACTTTGATGACTAACTTTTGGGGTGAGCACAGTCCATCTACTGAGGTTCAAGTGATGGGATAAGATTATGATCTTATTATGTTTTATCCTTCTTTTTTGAAAAATCATCATCATAGTCGATATATGTGATTTATTATTTCGCAAATTTTCATTAGTAAACTGTTTAAATTTGTTCAACATGTGTTTGAAAGTTTCATAACGATGTCTTAACCCCTTCGCCTTAAACATGTTCGGTTCTTAGTTTTTTTTTGCTTGACGCACTAGGCGCACGCATTTACTCTTTATGATGCGTAACCAGCCAAACAAATATTTTAAAAATTGCAAAAAAAATCTTAATATAAATATGAAGCATCAAATGAAAGTGAATTGTTTTCAAGTGTTAATTGCTGTAAATTACACAGCGATCTGCAATTCTGTTTCCTGTCATTAACCTTGAACATCAATTTGTTCTTGTATTAATAACCACCATATATCATTTTCCTCGTAGCGACAAATTTACATAAAATTGTATACATAAAATAAAAAAAAGAAATTTTTAATTATATAACACAAAGCAATAACCTAGTAATCTTATCCAGAGGTTGAGCAAGGGTCATTATTCAATTTATTAATTAATAATAAACAATATACGCAATGTAACATTTTATTATATACAAATATTTGTTGTGTGATCATGAAAATAAATTATTTCAAGACACAACTCTACCCCTACTATAATTTGTTTATTTGCATAACCAAATTTATAAAAGCAAATATATAAATATATATAATTACTACACATAAAATAGTATCACTAAATGTCCGTGGTGCAGTTAAAAATGAATTGCTATTACTGTCCACTGAAAAATAATTTCACATATAAAAAACGTTGAAACAGTTAAGATGAGCCATCTATAAAACTTCCAGTTTAACTAATTTGCATTAGTTCATAAGTTTAATTAATTTATAATTTAATTTGCTATATTTAAATAATTTATCGTAAAACAATGATCGATGTTAAACGATTATAGATCTAGAGGAAGTATTATGTTGTTATAATTAATAAGAAATTGTTGTTGTTTTAATATTTTATCACAATTACAATTGTCAAAGATAATTGTTAAATAAAATTATAATAATAATTTATTTATTCAATTTTAATCCACTTATGAAAAAGAAAAAAAAAACACGGAAATATTTAACATAATATATAAATTGAATTAGAATTGAATTTTAATATCAACATCAACATAATACCTACGATAATTTTCTTCTTAGTAACTGGACTGATTTTTAACTTTTTTTAATTTTAATTTCATTTATTGTAAAAATAATAATTTTTTATTCACTATCTTATCGATTATCGTATAATAAAAATAATAGAAAAATATGCAAATATAAATATTTTAAGATAGTAGGTAATTTATTATATTTTTTAATCTAAATGTTATTACATAGTATAAATATGAAGAATTTTTAAATTATTTGCATATTTTAAACCGAAATAACAATTGCAATAATGTAACTAAAAAATTGTTTGAAGTTAAAAATTAAATTAAAAAAAAAATGTATGATCTATTCACAAAAACAAAAAATTTTTGGAAAAAGTGGGAAAAAAGAAATGTTGTTCACCACGCAATACATTTGTATTCTATTTCCAATCAATTTTCCAGTTTATTCCAAGGAAATAGGAATTATAAAGTCCATAAGAAAATGTTATGATATAATTATTTTCTAATAAAATCATATAATTATACACAATTTTCAGATAGAATATTTAGTTTAGAAATAAACCCATACAACATTTATATGTATTATAATCTGTAAATATATAATTCATTTGTTATAAATATATTAATGTATGGTGCAGTGAAAGACAACTGTTGAGGAACTCGGCAAGTAATACAATTTAACTAAGTACAACATGATAAAACTTACTTGTTTTAAAACACTAATTTCCTAATGAATGTAACAATTAATCACTTGTAACACAGACTTAAATTGTTCGAAACAGAAATTCTTTCATATAAGTCTAAATTATAAAAATATAAAAATTACTTCAATTTATTAAATAGATACACACGTCACATAAATCTTTACTTGTGTAAAAAAAAATAAAAAAATTTAAAAAACTGACGTAATAAGTTCACGTTGTTGCCAATTTATTTAAATATTATTAAAAAAAAACTGATTTAATAAAAACAAAAAAAAAAAAAAAAAACAATCACTTTATTAAAAAATTAACAAATAAAAATTTAAGATAAATAATGATGACGAAGCAAATTTAATATAACATCTTTTGCATTTGCATTGCATGAATTAATGATTACATTTATATATAATAAAATAAAAAAAAAAAAACATTAATTAAATATCATAAATAAAAATTGACGAAAAATAACCAAACGGGACTATAGTACGTCTGAACTCAAATAAAATTGAAAATTAAATGAAAATGAAATATGATGAATATGTTGAAGTGTTGTCGGAGGAAAATAAATAAAAACCTAACTGTCAACGAAGCAAATCAAGCAACAACTATATGTCATGATTCAAAACAAGTTTCATTCTTTCATTTGAAAATTGGAATAGTATTAGTATATTATTTTTATTCCATATTTAATAAGAAAAAACATGAAAACAACATACATACACAATATCACACACATCCATTTGTAATTAGAAATCCAATACATATACACTCGAACATATCCCAGCAAACAAGAAGATTTCCAGATGATACGCTCATCATATTTCGTAAAAGATAAATTTATCGTTAATGATTATTTTTTTTTTTATTAAGGAGATCACCCCATTCAGGAAGGTTTGTTAGGCCGAAGAAGAAACATGTATATTTTTTAAAAAGATTTTTACACCTTTATATAATAGTATAATAATTTTTAATATTTACACATAAAGAATTATCAAACAATCAAATAAAAATAGTACAGCATTAGTATCACTGATTTATCTTATTGGAAAAAAATCAAAAATCGCTCACATGATATTTCATTCAAATTAGTTTGGTGGGATATACCATTTTATCCCCAGTTGTATGCCAAAGCAAAAGCTTTTCGTACACATATAACGTTTCGTCTGGAATTATTGGAAAGTAATGTTGAAAAACTTAATTTCAAGTCAGGGATATAAAACAAAATTTTATTAATAGTATATGTGCAGATAAATCGTTAAAAAACAAAGCGTCTCGAAAAATTTTAATAATATTATTAAAGAAAGATATTAAATTCAAATAAAAAATATCTTAAATTTTACATCCGATAACAGTTGTTTTTGAAAAGTGTTCCAAATTGTTCGGTATTAAAAAATAAATATATATATTTTCTATTATACTTAACATGTATATACTTAAATTATATAGTAAAAATAAAAATAATTAAAAACAAAACAATGATCGCTGCTTTATTTTAATACAAGACCAGCTTCTTGGCCAGGTTTGGTAAAAATTATAAAATATGCGATTCGCCATTTAATTTAACTGCAATGTGTTTCGATTTATTCTACTAAAAAAAATGATAGTAATGATAGCACTAAAAAAATTCTAATTTTTACAGTACAGCGTTTGACATTTAATACGTTGGAGTTCATAGTATACGAACACCAGTAAGTATGTATATATTTGATTGATTTCTTCTTACATATACCATATAAAAAAATTACAATTACCGTTCATAGGTGTGCATATATTAATTTCAACTGATAGGAGTCTGTACAGTACTTCCCACACATTATGTTGACATAAATTTTGGGATTAGATCAGAACTTGGTATACATCAAAATCATTGGGAAAATCATAACAAGTCAATTGCGGTGAGAAAATTTAAATATAATTTATAAGGTTTTATTGGTTTTATGAAATAATAGATTTATGATAATGAGATGTATTACACGTATAATACAATAATATGATAGATTTGATTTTGCATAAAATATACAGATCATTGATCTTTGATTATATAATCACATATATCCTTTTGTTGTATTTATTTGTAATAACCGATCTGAAGTAATGACACAGTATAAAATCAACAGATCTGTTATAAAATAAATGATAATAAATGAGTATATAAAATTTATGGTAATTTTTGCGAGTTATTTAACAAATAAGTTTTTTTTTATATAGAAAACATATTTATTTTTCATTTATTAGTTGAATTGAAAAACTAAGAATTTCTTTTGTCAATGTATATAGTTTCTATAATCTGTTGATTTCCACACATATACATTTATAGATGGCTGTATTATGAATGATGCATGAACTTAAAGAAAATAAGGAATGGATTAGTATTTGTATAATATCAGGTGGTAAATTCATGCAATTTTTACATTATACTTTGTTTATTATGACATTAAATATGAGAATGAATACGACTAATACCACTAATCACTCATATAGTTTAAGTATTTATGTGTGTGATGAATTCAATTTGGTAAATTACTCCGCCTACGAGGACCATATATAACAAATCATCAATTGTACTACAATTAGCAAAAGATAAATCCTTTCTTAATTCCTTTATTTTTATATGGGTACTCCGTACTAGATTTATTAGTATTATTATCCCATGTGTGTGGTGTAATTTACCATTAATTTATGTAATGCAATAATATGTCATAGTGTAGATGCCATTTATTGTGTATGACCCAGTTGGATTAACATCACAAAATTATGATAATGATGAAGATGATAAAATAAAACAGGATTTTGTACACATGATATTTTTGGTAATGTTACAAATGTTTTTGCACAGTTATGAACGCGACACCAATTGATCAGTGACGATGGATATGTATAGCTATATTAAACAAAAGTACATGCTATATTCTCTCGTTACAGTTTTTATAAAAATACAGGTTAGTGTATGAGGAAATGTATATAATGCCCAAAAATGCATTAATCAGTTTAGGTATATATATGCGTATTTAAAAAATTAAGTAAGTCGTTGAGATTATCGACCCTTTAAAAATTTTTTTTTGCTTGTTATTTATTGTATAATAATGCGTTTATAATAATCTCATAATGACATTGATACGATTAAAGCAACAAGTATACACAATTTCAGGTTTATTATTACTAAAAAAACGGTATATTCTTATATTCTTTGCTAAAATAAAATTTCAATTAAATTAAAAACAGAATAAAAAAAAAACTATTACTTAAAATTTACATACGTTTTTTTCGGTATAAAAGAGATGATTCTAAGGATTTAAATTTTAGTTCAATTCAAACGTTGTGCATTTTGTAAATTATAAAGGTGATGGTGATTGTGTTTTATTACGAATAAATTCAGAATTATTTTATAAAAATTGCAAATTACAAAAACTATAAGACATTTGTGATTTCTTATTTTAGTGTGTAAAATGTTTAATTCTCAATTTTATACAAAATTATTGGTGTTTTTAATTATAAAATTATTAGTGAAAGGTGATGAAATACTGAATTTATAAAAATAATATATACTTAATTAATATTATTTAAATTTAAAATAGTTAATTATAGTTAATATTCTGAAGATTTTCATATATATTTATTTATATTTATTTATTTTTTAAACGCAAATAGTGAACAAGTGAATTTTACTATTAATCGTGCTAAAAGAAAGTCTTTAGATACAATTCTAAACGATAAAACGACTTCTCATGAACTAATCAAGAACTTTTATTATTATATTAATTATAAATATAGCTTTATATAACAATGTTTGACTATATATATTTAATCGTTTTTGGAAAAAATAATTTGTGAGTCATAATTACGCTGACAAATATTTATATAGTTATAATCGGAAGGTGACACACACACACACACCACACACAGTTGATTGAAATGACCAACAGATATGACTACAATTTAAGCTTGATCGCGACTCCATACTAGCTATATATGATTATGATTATATTATTGTGCTTTTTCCACTTGTAAGACACTTCTATGAGCTAGCTATGTGTTAGAATATTCTATTGTTATAATTTATTATAACACAATTAAAAGCAATTTATTTACCATTATATTATCAAAATTCATTGCGTGGCTGTTTGTCTGACCAATTTTATAGAAATTAATTAAAAAGAAATCTTACATTTAGTGAAAATGTAAAAATAATATAATTTTTAAGTGATGAAAGAAACGGAACGTTTTCATATAGAAATAATGTTTTTGTCCCACCTTTAAAATATATACTAACGAAATGGACGAATGGTTATTGTTTATATTTTGTCGGTAGTTTTTCAGCAATATGTATATACATATAGAAACAATTCTACTTCTATATAATATCGTTTATTGGACAATTTGTATTTAATTTAAGTTACATATATACAGGGATGATTTTTATATGCTAGTGGTTGTAAGAACGATTATTGGATATGTTTGAATTATTTTTTTTTAGTGTGATATTGGTTTTTGGTTAGAGCAAAGTTAAATAAGATGTTTTATCTCTGATTATGTGATAAATAACAATTGCATTTTAAATCTATATTTTTATCAATTTTGTATCGCATCTTTTATTTTTAATTCTTATATCTTATAATAATTTCAGATATTCGCTGTAATGTCGATGATGATTCGCCATCTTATTCAGCATTAACGGCTGACCGAGAATTCGATGACATAACAACTGAACCCAATTATGAACATTCATTAACAAATGGTCCTGAATTGATTTTTAATGAGGAATTTCATGACATTATTAATAACACGGAATTGCAAAATGAACCATATGAAGATAATGTGTCATCATTTAAAAAACATTCAGATACGTTATGTTTAGACCACGAAAATGAAGAGTATAATGCGTGTGGTAAACGTTGTGTGTCAAGCTGTAAATACGGTTCATCAAGATCATCGCGATCGAGACATAAACACGATTGCAAAAAAGACGTTTCTTGTGTTCCCGGATGTTTTTGTCGTGAAGGAAAAGTACGACATCATGGAAAATGTATTTTACCCGAATTTTGTCCAACACGAAAATGTCGTAAAGATGAAAATTATGAATGTGGTCCAGCAATTCCATCTACATGTGATAATTATATACGAAAACATGATATAAATGATATTAATAGAAATCTTCCATGTATTTGGGGTTGTTATTGTGGTGGAGATGAAGTACGAGAAAATGAACGAGGTAGATGTGTGAAAATAACTGGATGTCGTTTAACAAATTTAATTAGTGTTAGTTCACAAATACCCGGTGTTGTAAAACCAATTTATCCAGTATATGTTGAAACAATATACAAACCATTGCCAGTGTATATACCAGATAATAAACCAAATTATAAGCCAGATTATAAACCGGATTATATACCGCATTATAAACCAGATTATATACCAGATTATAAACCGGAATATAAACCAAATTTTGAGACAGATTATAAACCGGATTATAAGCCAATAAATAAACCCGATTTCAATTCAGAATATAAACCGGGTTTTATACCAGATCATAAACCGGAGTTTAAACCAGACTTTGAACCAGATTATAAACCGTCTTTTAAGCCAGATTATAAACCAGACTATAAACCGGATCATAGACCAGATTTTGAGCCAGATTATAAACCGGACTATAAACCAGTAAATAAGCCCGATTTGAGTTCAGAATATAAACCGGATTATAAACCGAACTTTAAGCCAGATTATAAACCAAATTTTGGGCCAGATTATAAACCGAATTATAGACCAGATTTTAAACCAGAATATAAACCGGATTATAACCAAGTAAATAAACCCGATTTCAGTCAAGAATTTAAACCAGATTTTAAGCCAGATTATAAACCAGATTATAAACCGGATCATAGACCAGGTTTTGAAGCAGAATATAAACCTGAGTATAACCAAGAAAATAAACCCGATTTCAGTCAAGAATTTAAACCGGATTTTAAACCAGATTTTAAGCCAGATTATAAACCAGATTTTAAACCGGATCATAGACCAGGTTTTGAAGCAGAATATAAACCTGAGTATAACCAAGAAAATAAACCCGATTTCAGTCAAGAATTTAAACCGGATTTTAAACCAGATTTTAAGCCAGATTATAAACCAGATTTTAAACCGGATCATAGACCAGATTTTGAACCAGAATATATACCGGATTATAACCAAGTAAATAAACCCGATTTCAGTCAAGAATTTAAACCGGATTTTAAACCAGATTATAAACCAGATTTTGGACCAGATTATAAACCGGATCATAGACCAGGTTTTGAAGCAGAATATAAACCCGAGTATAACCAAGAAAATAAACCCGATTTCAGTCCAGAATATAAACCTGATTTTAAACCAGATTTTAAGCCAGATTATAAACCAGATTTTAAACCAGATTTTGGGTCAGATTATAAACCTGATCATAGACCAGATTTTGAGCCAGAATATAAACCGGATTATAATCAAGAAAATAAACCCGATTTCAGTCAAGAATTTAAACCGGATTTTAAACCAGATTATAAACCAGGTTTTAAACCAGATTATAAACCAGATTTTAAGCCAGATTATAAACCCGATTTTGGACCAGATTTTGTACCAGATTATAGACCAGATTTTGAACCAGATTATAAACCAGATTTTGGGCCAGATTATAAACCTGATCATAGACCAGATTTTGAGCCAGAATATAAACCGGATTATAACCAAGAAAATAAACCCGATTTCAGTTCAGAATTTAAACCGGATTTTAAACCAGATTATAAACCAGGTTTTAAACCAGATTATAAACCAGATTTTAAGCCAGATTATAAACCCGATTTTGGACCAGGTTTTGTACCAGATTATAGACCAGATTTTGAACCAGATTATAAACCGGATTATAAGCCAGTATATAAACCCGATCACAGACCAGAATATAAACCGGATTTTAAACCAGATTATAAACCTGATTTTAAGCCAAATTATAAACCTGATCATAATGGTAAGTACATATTGGCCGGTTTTTTTTTTCAAATATACATTTGCAAATTTTATAACAGAAATAAATAAAGGAATAATTGCGTATACATAATTACGATTAAGTAACAACGCGAATATGGTTAATATTCACATTTATGCATTTTTAGGTGGTTATGGTCATCATGTTGACCATCACGGTTACGGATATGGAGGTAGTGGGCATGGCGGTGATGGGTATGGTGGTAATGGATATGGCGGCTACGGAAGTTGGCATCATGGTAGTTGGCTTGCCGCGAATGGATATGGTGGAGACGGGTATGGCGGCTATGGTAGTGGTACAAGTGGACACGGCGGCAACAATAATGGAGGCGGCGGTCATAACGGTGGACATGGTGGAGAAAATAATGGTAATAGCATATAATAGGTTATTTTTCCCTTTTAAAAAAAACTTATATTTATCTAAAGATTTCCTATATATTTTAATTGAATTTAACATTTTACATCGATAATATACTCATCCTTCCTTTCCTCTAAATAGTATGAGTGTTATCATTTAATTAAATTTTAAAATAAACTGTAATAACTTCAAAATAAATATAGATGATTTTATTTTTTCTTCAAATAAAACCATTTTTAATATTTTTGTATAAGCTTTGGATACAATTACATAAACCTTTATTATGTTTTTCTTTTGCTATTATGACAATCATGAACATTTTAATTATCTCATTCGTATTCTTTTCTATTTGAGTGCAATGTAAGGGTCCCAGACCATAATTTTCTTTTTTTACGTGGCTACAGGGTTAGTTAATAGTAAAAGTTTCTTTAGTAAAGTGGAGCTGCGAAAAAATTAATTTGCTAAAACTAAATTCTTTGCTTGAGACAGGACTCTTGTTTAATTCACTTACAATTTTTGCATTTACAATAGGTCATCATGGCGGTGGTGGAAATGGAGGTGATGGTGTTGGTGGTGACGGCAATGGAGGCAGTGGTGGCAATAATGGTGGAGGTAAGATAAGATAAGATAAGATTCATTACATTATAGATTACAATTTATCTAATTGTGCTCATTTTAATACTTTAATTACATTTCAATTTCAATAAATTAATTTAATGTTATATTGGATTAATCAAATCTAATTTTTAAATATTCAATTATATTCTTTTTAAAATTACTTAAAAAATTCTCCATTTTACATTCATTCGGTAATTGGTTAATCTTTCGAAGACCTCTATACATAATAATATTTTGAGTTTATAGTTTCATGACAACTAATATTTAATTCTCTTACAAATTTTTGCATTTACTAGGTAATCATGGAGGAGGTAATGGTGGTGGTGGAAATGGAGGTGATGGTATTGGTGGTGATGGCAATGGTGGCAGTGGTGGTAATAATAATGGGGGTAAGATAACATAAGATCTATTAGCTAAAAACTAGTGTCATGTTTAGACCTTCATTTAATGTAAAATTCTATACTTTTATGGTCACTTATCATTAAATCTAACAAATTTTGCATTTACTAGGTAATCATGGTGGAGGCAGTAATGGAGGAAATCACGGGGGCAGTAACGGAGGAAATCACGGAGGCAATAATGGAGGAAATCACGGAGGTAATAATGGAGGAAATCACGGTGGCGGTAATGGAGGAAATCACGGAGGTGGAAATGGAGGTGGTGGAAATGGAGGTGGTGGAGATGGAGGTGATGGTACTGGTGGTGATGGCAATGGTGGCAGTGGAGGTAATAATAATGGAGGTAAGATAAGATAATATTTAATAGTTAAAAACTATTTTCATTTTTAGACCTTTATTTAATGTAAAATTCTATACTTTTATGGCCACTTATCTTTAAATCTCTTACAAATTTTGCACTTACTAGGTAATCATGGTGGCGGTAGTAATGGAGGAAATCACGGGGGAAGTAATGGAGGAAATCACGGAGGCAATAATGGAGGAGGTGGAGATGGAGGTGATGGTACTGGTGGTGATGGCAATGGTGGCAGTGGAGGTAATAATAATGGAGGTAAGATAAGATAATATTTAATAGTTAAAAACTATTTTCATTTTTAGACCTTTATTTAATGTAAAATTCTATACTTTTATGGCCACTTATCTTTAAATCTCTTACAAATTTTGCACTTACTAGGTAATCATGGTGGCGGCAGTAATGGAGGAAATCACGGGGGAAGTAATGGAGGAAATCACGGAGGCAATAATGGAGGAGGTGGAGATGGAGGTGATGGTACTGGTGGTGATGGCAATGGTGGCAGTGGAGGTAAGATAAGATAAGATTTATTAGCTAAAAACTATTGTCATGTTTAGACTGTCATTCAATGTAAAATTCTATACTTTTAAGGTCACTTGTCTTTAAATTTCTTACAAATTTTACATTTACTAGGTAATCATGGTGGCGGCAGTAATGTAGGAAATCACGGAGGCAATAATGGAGGAAATCATGGTGGCAATAATGGAGGAAATCATGGTGGCAATAATGGAGGAAATCACGGTGGCGGTAATGGAGATAATCACGGGGGCAGCAATGGAGGAAATCACGGAGCTGGAAATGGAGGTGGTGGAGATGGAGGTGATGGTACTGGTGGTAATGGCAATGGTGGCAGTGGTGGTAATAATAATGGAGGTAAGATAAGGTTTATTAGTTAAAATTTTATTTTCATTTTAAGTTCTTCTTTTAATGTAAGATTCTATACTTTCATGATAATTAATATTTAATTTTCTTACAATTTTTGTATTTACTAGGTAATCATGGTGGCGGTAGTAATGGAGGAAATCACGGTGGCGGTAATGGAGGAAATCACGGGGGAAATAATGGAGGAAATCACGGTGGCAGTAATGGAGGAAATCACGGTGGCGGTAATGGAGGAAATCACGGGGGCAATAATGGAGAGAATCACGGAGGCGGTAATGGAGGTGATGGTATAGGTGGTGATGGCAATGGTGGCAGTGGTGGTAATAATAATGGAGGTAACATAAGGTTTACTAGTTAAAATCTATTTTCATTTTAAGTTTTTTTAATGTAAGATTCTATACTTTCATGGTAATTAATATTTAATTTTCTTACAATTTTTGTATTTACTAGGTAATCATGGTGGCGGTAGTAATGGAGGAAATCACGGGGGCAATAATGGAGGAAATCACGGGGGAAGTAATGGAGGAAATCACGGGGGCAATAATGGAGGAAATCACGGTGGCGGTAATGAAGGAAATCACGGAGGCAGTATTGGAGGAAATCACGGTGGCGGTAATGGAGGAAATCACGGAGGCAGCAATGGAGGCAATCACGGGGGAGGTAATGGAGGAAATCACGGAGGCAGCAATGGAGGCAATCACGGGGGAGGTAATGGAGGCGGTGGAGATGGAGGTGATGGTACTGGTGGTGATGGCAATGGTGGTAGTGGTGGTAATAATAATGGAGGTAAGATAAAATAAGATTTATTACTAAAAAACTATCATGTTTAGACCTTCATTTAATGTAAAATTCTATACTTTTTTTAAAAATTTTGTATTTACTAGGTAATCATGGTGGGGGTAGTAATGGAGGAAATAACGGAGGAAATCACGGGGGTAATCACGGAGGCAGTAATGGAGGTAATCACGGAGGCAGTAATGGAGGAAATCACGGTGGCGGTAATGGCGGAAATCACGGAGGCGGTAATGGCGGAAATCACGGGGGAGGTAATGGAGGCGGTGGAGCTGGAGGTGATGGTACTGGTGGTGATGGCAATGGTGGCAGTGGTGGTAATAATAATGGAGGTAAGATAAAATAGATTTATTGCTTAAAAATTGTTATCATGTTTAGACCTTCATTTAATGCAAAATTCTATACTTTTATGGTCACTTATCTTAAAATTTCTTAAAAATTTTGTATTTACTAGGTAATCATGGTGGCGGTAGTAATGGAGGAAATAACGGAGGAAATCACGGGGGTAATCACGGAGGCAGTAATGGAGGTAATCACGGAGGCAGTAATGGAGGAAATCACGGTGGCGGTAATGGAGGAAATCACGGAGGAAATCACGGGGGTAATCACGGAGGCAGTAATGGAGGAAATCACGGTGGCGGTAATGGAGGAAATCACGGAGGCAGTAATGGAGGAAATCACGGGGGAGGTAATGGAGGCGGTGGAGGTGGAGGTGATGGTACTGGTGGTGATGGCAATGTTGGCAGTGGTGGTAATAATAATGGAGGTAAGTTGAAATCTATTTTCATTTTAAGTTCTTCTTTTAATGTAAGATTCTATACTTTCATGGTAATTAATATTTAATTTTCTTACAATTTTTGTATTTACTAGGTAATCATGGTGGTAGTAATGAAGGAAATAACGGGGGAAGTAATGGAGGAACTCACGGGGGAAATAATGGAGGAAATCACGGCGGCAATAATGGAGGAAATCACGGTGGCGGTAGTGGAGGAAATCACGGAGGCAGTAATGGAGGAAATCACGGTGGCGGTAATGGAGGAAATCACGGAGGTAGTAATGGCGGAAATCACGGAGGAGGTAATGGAGGCGGTGGAGGTGGAGGTGATGGTACTGGTGGTGATGGCAATGGTGGAAGTGGTGGTAATAATAATGGAGGTAAGATAACATAAGATTTATTATTTACAAATTGTTATCATGTTTAAACCTTCATTTAATGCAAAATTCTATTCTTTTATGGTCACTTAACTTTAAATCTTACAAAATTTTACATTAACTAGGTAATCATGGTGGCGGTAGTAACGGAGGAAATAACGGTGGAAATCACGGGGGTGGTAATGGAGGCGGTGGTGGTGGAGGTGATGGCAATGGCGGAAGTGGTGGTAATAATAATGGAGGTAAGTTAAAATAAGATTTATTACTTTAAAACTATCATGTTTAGACCTTTATTTAATGTAAAATTCCGTACTTTTATGGTCACTTATCTTTAAATTTCTTAAAAATTTTGTATTTACTAGGTAATCATGGTGGCGGTAGTAATGGAGGCGGTGGAGGTGGAGGTGATGGTACTGGTGGTGATGGCAATGGTGGCAGTGGTGGTAATAATAATGGAGGTAAGATAAAATAAGATTTATTACTTAAAAACAATCATGTTTAGACCTTCATTTAATGTAAAATTCCGTACTTTTATGGTCACTTATCTTTAAATTTCTTAAAAATTTTGTATTTACTAGGTAATCATGGTGGCGGTAGTAATGGAGGCGGTGGAGGTGGAGGTGATGGTACTGGTGGTGATGGCAATGGTGGCAGTGGTGGTAATAATAATGGAGGTAAGATAAAATAAGATTTATTACTTAAAAACAATCATGTTTAGACCTTCATTTAATGTAAAATTCCATACTTTTATGGTCACATATCTTTAAATTTCTTAAAAATTTTGTATTTACTAGGTAATCATGGTGGCGGTAGTAATGGAGGCGGTGGAGGTGGAGGTGATGGTACTGGTGGTGATGGCAATGGTGGCAGTGGTGGTAATAATAATGGAGGTAAGATAAAATAAGATTTATTACTTAAAAACAATCATGTTTAGACCTTCATTTAATGTAAAATTCCGTACTTTTATGGTCACTTATCTTTAAATTTCTTAAAAATTTTGTATTTACTAGGTAATCATGGTGGCGGTAGTAATGGAGGCGGTGGAGGTGGAGGTGATGGTACTGGTGGTGATGGCAATGGTGGCAGTGGTGGTAATAATAATGGAGGTAAGATAAAATAAGATTTATTACTTAAAAACAATCATGTTTAGACCTTCATTTAATGTAAAATTCCATACTTTTATGGTCACATATCTTTAAATTTCTTACAAATTTTATATTTACTAGGTAATCATGGTGGCGGTAATAATGGAGGAAATAACGGAGGAAATCACGGGGGTAATCACGGAGGCAGTAATGGAGATAATCACGGAGGCAGTAATGGAGGAAATCACGGTGGCGGTAATGGAGGAAATCACGGAGGCAGTAATGGAGGAAATCAAGGTGGCGGTAATGGAGGAAATCACGGAGGCAGTAATGGAGGAAATCACGGGGGAGGTAATGGAGGTGGTGGAGGTGGAGGTGATGGTACTGGTGGTGATGGCAATGGTGGAAGTGGTGGTAATAATAATGGAGGTAAGATAACATAAGATTTATTATTTACAAATTGTTATCATGTTTAAACCTTCATTTAATGCAAATTCTATACTTTTATGGTCACTTAACTTGAAATCTTACAAAATTTTGCATTAACTAGGTAATCATGGTGGCGGTAGTAACGGAGGAAATAACGGTGGAAATCACGGGGGTGGTAATGGAGGCGGTGGTGGTGGAGGTGATGGCAACGGTGGAAGTGGTGGTAATAATAATGGAGGTAAGTTAAAATAAGATTTATTACTTTAAAATTATCATGTTTAGACCTTCATTTAATGTAAAATTCTATACTTTTATGGTCACTTAACTTAAATCTTACAAATTTTGTATTTACTAGGTAATCATGGTGGCGGTAGTAATGGAGGAAATAACGGTGGAAATCACGGGGGTGGTAATGGAGGCGGTGGTGGAAGTGGTGGTAATAATACTGGAGGTAATATAAGATAATATTTATTAGTTAAAAGCTATTTTCATATTTAGTTCTTTCTGTAATGTTAAATTCTATACTTTCATCGTCGCTTATCTTTAATTATTTTACAATTTGTGGATTTATTAGGTAATAATGGTGGCGGTAGTAATGGAGGAAATAACGGTGGAAGTAATGGAGGAAATAACGGTGGAAGTAATGGAGGAAATAACGGGGGAAATAATGGAGGAAATCACGGGGGAAATAATGGAGGAAATCACGGTGGCGGTAATGGAGGAGGTGGAGACGGAGGTGATGGTACTGGTGGTGATGGCAATGGTGGCAGTGGTGGTAATAATAATGGAGGTAAGATAAAATATGATTTATTACTTAATATTTGTCATAATGTTTAGACCTTCATTTAATGTGAAATTCTTTACTTTTAATGGTCACTTAATTTTAAATCTTACAAATTTTGCATTTACTAGGTAATCATGGTGGCGGTAGTAATGGGGGAAATAACGGTGGAAGTAATGGAGGAAATAACGGGGGAAGTAATGGAGGAAATAACGGGGGAAGTAATGGAGGAAATCACGGGGGCAATAATGGAGGAGGTGGAGATGGAGGTGATGGTACTGGTGGTGATGGCAATGGTGGCAGTGGTGGTAATAATAATGGAGGTAAGATAAAATATGATTTATTACTTAATATTTGTCATAATGTTTAGACCTTCATTTAATGTGAAATTCTTTACTTTTAATGGTCACTTAATTTTAAATCTTACAAATTTTGCATTTACTAGGTAATCATGGTGGCGGTAGTAATGGAGGCAATAACGGAGGAAATCACGGGGGTAATCACGGAGGCAGTAATGGCGGAAATCACGGGGGAGGTAATGGAGGCGGTGGAGGCGGTGGAGGTGGAGGTGATGGTATTGGTGGTGATGGCAATGGTGGCAGTGGTGGTAATAATAATGGAGGTAAGATAACATAAGCTTTATTACTTACAAATTGTTATCATGTTAAGACCTTCATTTAATGCAAAATTCTATACTTTTATGGTCACTTAACTTTAAATCTTACAAAATTTTGCATTAACCAGGTAATCATGGTGGCGGTAATAACGGAGGAAATAACGGTGGAAATCACGGGGGTGGTAATGGAGGCGGTGGTGGTGGAGGTGATGGCAATGGTGGAAGTGGTGGTAATAATAATGGAGGTAAGTTAAAATAAGATTTATTACTTTAAAACTATCATGTTTAGACCTTCATTTAATGTAAAATTCTATACTTTTATGGTCACTTAACTTAAATCTTACAAATTTTGTATTTACTAGGTAATCATGGTGGCGGTAGTAATGGAGGAAATAACGGTGGAAATCACGGGGGTGGTAATGGAGGCGGTGGTGGAAGTGGTGGTAATAATAATGGAGGTATTATAAGATAATATTTATTAGTTAAAAGCTATTTTCATATTTAGTTCTTTTTGTAATGTTAAATTCTATACTTTCATCGTCGCTTATCTTTAATTATTTTACAATTTGTGGATTTATTAGGTAATAATGGTGGCGGTAGTAATGGAGGAAATAACGGGGGAAGTAATGGAGGAAATAACGGTGGAAGTAATGGAGGAAATAACGGGGGAAATAATGGAGGAAATAACGGGGGAAGTAATGGAGGAAATCACGGGGGCAATAATGGAGGAAATCACGGTGGCGGTAATGGAGGAGGTGGAGACGGAGGTGATGGTACTGGTGGTGATGGCAATGGTGGAAGTGGTGGTAATAATAATGGAGGTAAGATATAATATGATTTATTACTTAAAACTTGTTGTCATGTTGCGTAGACCTTCATTTAATGTAATATTTTATACTTTTATGGTCACTTATGTTATCTTTAAATCACTTACAAATTTTGTATTTACTAGGTAATAATGGTGGCGGTAGTAATGGAGGAAATAACGGGGGAAGTAATGGAGGAAATAACGGTGGAAGTAATGGAGGAAATAACGGGGGAAATAATGGAGGAAATAACGGGGGCAATAATGGAGGAAATCACGGTGGCGGTAATGGAGGAGGTGGAGACGGAGGTGATGGTACTGGTGGTGATGGCAATGGTGGAAGTGGTGGTAGTAATAATGGAGGTAAGATATAATATGATTTATTTCTTAAAACTTGTTATCATGTTGCGTAGACCTTCATTTAATGTAATATTTTATACTTTTATGGTCACTTATGTTATCTTTAAATCACTTACAAATTTTGTATTTACTAGGTAATAATGGTGGCGGTAGTAATGGGGGAAATAACGGTGGAAGTAATGGAGGAAATAACGGTGGAAGTAATGGAGGAAATAACGGGGGAAGTAATGGAGGAAATCACGGGGGCAATAATGGAGGAGGTGGAGATGGAGGTGATGGTACTGGTGGTGATGGCAATGGTGGCAGTGGTGGTAATAATAATGGAGGTAAGATAAAATATGATTTATTACTTAATATTTGTCATAATGTTTACACCTTCATTTAATGTAAAATTCTTTACTTTTAATGGTCACTTAATTTTAAATCTTACAAATTTTGCATTTACTAGGTAATCATGGTGGCGGTAGTAATGGAGGAAATAACGGGGGAAGTAATGGAGGAAATAACGGTGGAAGTAATGAAGGAAATAACGGGGGAAATAATGGAGGAAATAACGGAGGAAATAACGGGGGCAATAATGGAGGAGGTGGAGATGGAGGTGATGGTATTGGTGGCGATGGCAATGGTGGCATTGGTGGTAATAATAATGGAGGTAATATAAAATAATATTTATTAGTGAAAAGCTATTTTCATTTTTAGTTCTTTCTGTAATGTTTAATTTTATACTTTCATTGTCGCTTATCTTTAATTATTTTACAATTTGTGGATTTATTAGGTAATAATGGTGGCGGTAGTAATGGAGGAAATAACGGTGGAAGTAATGGAGGAAATAACGGAGGAAATAATGGAGGAAATAACGGGGGAAGTAATGGAGGAAATAACGGAGGCAATAATGGAGGAGGTGGAGATGGAGGTGATGGTATTGGCGGCGATGGCAATGGTGGCAGTGGTGGTAATAATAATGGAGGTAATATAAGATAATAAAAAAGCTATTTTCATTTTTAGTTGTTTCTGTAATGTTAAATTTTATACTTTCATTGTCGCTTATCTTTAATTATTTTACAATTTGTGGATTTATTAGGTAATATTGGTGGCGGTAATAATGGAGGAAATAACGGGGGAAGTAATGGCGGAAATAACGGTGGAAGTAATGGAGGAAATAACGGGGGAAGTAATGGAGGAAATAACGGTGGAAGTAATGGAGGAAATAACGGGGGAAATAATGGAGGAAATAACGGAGGAAATAACGGGGGCAATAATGGAGGAGGTGGAGATGGAGGTGATGGTACTGGTGGTGATGGCAATGGTGGCAGTGGTGGTAATAATAATGGAGGTAAGATAAAATATGATTTACTACTTAATATTTGTCATAATGTTTAGACCTTCATTTAATGTAAAATTCTTTACTTTTAATGGTCACTTAATTTTAAATCTTACAAATTTTGCATTTACTAGGTAATCATGGTGGCGGTAGTAATGGAGGAAATAACGGTGGAAGTAATGGAGGAAATAACGGGGGAAGTAATGGAGGAAATAACGGGGGAAGTAATGGAGGAAATAACGGAGGCAATAATGGAGGAGGTGGAGATGGAGGTGATGGTATTGGCGGCGATGGCAATGGTGGCAGTGGTGGTAATAATAATGGAGGTAATATAAGATAATAAAAAAGCTATTTTCATTTTTAGTTCTTTCTGTAATGTTAAATTTTATACTTTCATTGTCGCTTATCTTTAATTATTTTACAATTTGTGGATTTATTAGGTAATAATGGTGGCGGTAATAATGGAGGAAATAACGGGGGAAGTAATGGCGGAAATAACGGTGGAAGTAATGGAGGAAATAACGGGGGAAATAATGGAGGAGGTGGAGATGGAGGTGATGGTATTGGTGGCGATGGCAATGGTGGCAGTGGTGGTAATAATAATGGAGGTAATATAAGATAATAAAAAAGCTATTTTCATTTTTAGTTCTTTCTGTAATGTTAAATTTTATACTTTCATTGTCGCTTATCTTTAATTATTTTACAATTTGTGGATTTATTAGGTAATAATGGTGGCGGTAATAATGAAGGAAATAACGGGGGAAGTAATGGCGGAAATAACGGTGGAAGTAATGGAGGAAATAACGGGGGAAATAATGGAGGAGGTGGAGATGGAGGTGATGGTATTGGTGGCGATGGCAATGGTGGCAGTGGTGGTAATAATAATGGAGGTAATATAAGATAATATTTATTAGTTAAGAGCTATTTTCATTTTTAGTTCTTTCTGTAATGTTAAATTCTATACTTTCATTGTCGCTTATCTTTAATTATTTTACAATTTGTGGATTTATTAGGTAATAATGGTAGCGGAGGAGGTGGAGATGGAGGTGATGGTATTGGTGGTGATGGCAATGGTGGAAGTGGTGGTAATAATAATGGAGGTAATATTAGATAATATTTATTAGTTAAAACCTATTTTCATTTTTAGACTTTCATTTAATGTAAAATTCTATACTTTTATATCTTTAAATCTTTCATATTTTTGGTTTTTATTAGGTAATCATGGTGGCGGTAGTAATGGGGGAAATAACGGGGGCAATAATGGAGGAAATAACGGGGGAAATAATGGAGGAAATCAAGGAGGTAGTAATGGAGGAAATCAAGGGGGCAATAACGGAGGAAATCATGGTGGAGGTAGTGGAGGCGGTGGAGGTGGAGGTGATGGTATTGGTGGTGATGGCAATGGTGGAAGTGGTGGTAGTAATAATGGAGGTAATATAAAATAAGATTTATTACTTAAAAACTATTATCATGTATAGACCTTCGTTTAATGTAAAATTCTATACTTTTATGGTCACTTATATTGAAATCTCTCCCAATTTTTGTATTTATTAGGTAATCATAATGGTGGTAGTAATGGGGGAAATAACGGGGGTAATAATGGAAGTAATCATGGAGGCAGTAATGGAGGAAATAAAGGGAGTAGTGACGGAGGAAGTCAAGGGGAGAGTAAGGGAAGAAATCAAGGGGGCAATAATGGAGGAAGTCAAGGGGGCAGTAATGGAGGAAATCAAGGGAGAATTAATGGAGGAAATCACTGCGGCAGTAATGGAGGTGGTGGAGATGGAGGTGATGGTATTAGTGGTGATGTTAATGGTGGAAGTGGAGTTAATAATAATGAAGTTTATATAAGATAATATTTATTAGTTAAAAACTATTTTCATTTAAAGTTCTTCTTTTAATGTAAAATTCTGTACTTTCATGGTCACATATCTTTAATTCTCTTACAACATTTGTATTTATTTAGCAAACCACTCCTATCAATTGTCTCAATCGCTATCTTCAGGTCTAGAAAATCAACACAACTAACCAACCCTCATCAATTGATTTTTTTCATTCACAAATTAACCAATTTAATGGTGTTTCACATGAATGGATCATGCGGAACATGAGGAAACCGTCTATTATTTTTAATTTTCTTACAATTTTTGCATTTACTAGGTAATCATGGCGGTAATGAAAATGAAGGTGGTGGAGATGGAGGCGATGGTATTGGTGGTGATGGAAATGGAGGAAGTGGTGGTCATAATAGTGGAGGTAAGATGAGATAACATAACATAATATTTAATTAGTTAAAAATTGTTATACAATCAACTAAAAAAATTTAAAAGGATGGTTTCAAAGAGCTTAAATTTTACCTTATTTTTGATGATTTTACGCATCGTTTTACTGAAAATGTAGACTGTTATTAACAATTATTAGCATTAAAATTGACCAATTACACCTTTATGCAAGTCACAATATGAATTCTTGTAATATTATTTCTTCTATTTTTTTTTAATTAATACTACAATAGTACGTTCACATTTACAAGGGTACAAAATTAAGAAAAAACAGTAATAACTTTAACATAAATTCCCAGTTTCTGCGACCGACGCATTGGATACAACTACATAAACAAACGACATCTTTATTATGTTTTTTGCTATTATAACATAAACATGTTAATTATATCATTCGTATTTTTTCTTATTTTTGTCCAATGTAATATAAAATTTGTATGCACAAGGAACCAGTTTTCTTCTTTTTTTTTTACGTGGCTACAGGGTAAGTAATAGTAGAAGTTTATTTAGTACAGTAATATGGAGCTGCAGTAATTATCGAAAAAAATTAATATGCTAAAACTAAATTCTTTACGTGAAACTGGATTCTTGTTTTCATTTTTTTACAATTTTTGCATTTACTATAGGTAATCATGGCGGTGGTGGAAATGGAGGTGATGGTGTTGGTGGTGACGGCAATGGAGGCAGTGGTGGCAATAATGGTGGAGGTAATATAAGAGAAGATTCATTACAATATAAATTACAATTTATCTAATTTTGCTCATTTTAATATTTGAATTACATTTCAATTTCAATAAATTAATTTAATGTTATATTAGATTAATCAAATCTAATTTTTAAATATTCAATTATACTCTTTTTAAAATAACTTAAAAAATTCTCCATTTTACATTCATTCGGTAATTGGTTAAACTTTCGAAGACCTCTATACATAATCATATTTGGAGTTTATAGTTTCATGGTAACTAATATTCAATTCTCTTACAATTTTTTGCATTTACTAGGTAATCATGACGGTAATGAAAACGAAGGCGGTGGAAATGGAGGCGATGGTATTGGTGGTGAGGGTAATGGCGGTAATGGTGGTAATTCCCGACGTGGTAGTCGTGTAATTGTTACTGGTGACAATACCATTAAAAAACTTAACGGTGAGACTAGAGAGGAAAATGATGGAAATGAAAGTAATGGAGGTAAGTTAAAATAAATAATTACCATTACCAAAAACTAATAAAATATAATTTCGTATATTAAGGTATTACAATGACGACCTTATAATAGGTAGAAGTTAAATCAACTTGTCGGTATAAATGGAACATTAATCTATTATATTTATTGTAATTTCATTGAATTCAAAATTAAGAATTTTGCATGCAACATATTTTTATGCCTTTCATTTTAAATGTTTTATTAATATTTTTGATTATGCAAATAAAATAAGAATTCCATTATTTGGGAGCGAAAAAATAAAGTTTTTGATATAAAAATAAAGAATAAGTGTAATTGTTAATATATAAAATAGAATAGTACAGTTATGTTAGCCTAGTTGTAGGTAATGAAGATCATTTAAATGTATTTGATAAATAAAACGACTGTTTTCAATTTTCTTATAATTATACATCTACTCGTAATTATGAGAATTACACCTCTGGAGTTCTGTTGAGATTTTTTGAGATTTTAATACTGAAAAAACTTGTAAATTAATGGAAGTGGAAACATTTTTTTTTGTCTGAATCACGGTTCAAATTATCATCATATAAATAATAGACGCAAATGGGCAAAATATATTAGAAAAGGTTTAAGAATGTAAAGACCCTTTTCCTTTTTACGTAGAACTGTTTCCTACTTTACATATCATTATAGAAATTGTTCAGGCATTATTGAATTAAATGCTTTATATGGTGGTATTGTCACTACCATTTTTATAACATATTGGCAAATACGGTTCTTGTTTTTTACCAAAAAATTGTATACATATGACTTTCTTTTTAATGGTATTTGCATTTTCCAACATGGACAAATGAATATATTTAAATTGCATTGCCATATATTTGTTCGTTTATGGCATCCAATAAAATTCAGATTGGTTGTGGGCGTACTTATGGGCCATTAATTATAATAATCAATTATTATTATTGTGCATTATAAAACAAATGGAAATGTATTGTATTTAAAATTATATATGAAATATAGTTAAAAAAAAACTTACATTTTTTTTCCAAATAAATAATAAATATATACGTATATTATTATTATTATATTTCCAATAATTATAACCAACATAATTGTCATCTATATTTTCTATTTTATCATTTTTGGTTTAGGAAATAATTTCCCCCCCGAGTTGAAACGGTACATTAATGATTGTTGCTTTTCTTTGCGTTGAAAATGTTAAAATGTTTGTAAATTTATAAATATAATATAATTATATAATTTAAATACACGTAATATTTTAAAATTATAATTATGTTATGTACAAATAACACTGGCAAATGTAAATGGATTTTCACAATTATTATTTTAAAATTAAAATTCTATTATGTGGGCACTGTATTTTAATATACACAAATATATTTAATTAAATAAATAATAGGGCAAAAACAATTATTCTATTAATTTTGTTATTATACCTATTGTATTAATAATAATAAATTAATATTTTTTAAAACAATTGACTTATAAACTAAACACTAAACTAAATTAAACTTGGCTTTGTCACCTTGAAAATGTATGCTGTAATGTCTGCGTCTGATTTGGTCTGTAATAAATAATAATTTATTAAATTTAGTTGTTTGGTTTTTGTTTTATTATTCCGTTCAATACAACCAATCACAACAGACCGTGCATCGTAATAAAAACAAAATTAAAAATTAAATGAACGAAAAGATTCAAATCTATTGTACATTATTGTTGTTTGGTGTTGTGCAAATAAGAAGAAAGTAAAACTAACAAATAAATGTGCGCATTGGTATTGATTTGTTGTTGGTGTTTTCACACTAGAAAAATAATTGTCACCAAAAATAAAAATGATGAAATGATGTTACAACAGCACATTTTTTAATAAATTATTTACAAATTACATTTACAGTATGGTATGATTATTTTTGTTACGATAATATATATAATAACAAATTGTGATAAATAATTTAATTCTTTTAATTTATAAAACCAATAAAAAACGAACTAAATTAATTTAAATATATTAATTATAAATTATATAAAATGCAATCACTAACATTTTTGTTTTTCCTTTTTTTGTTTTTGCATTCATTCATTCATTCAGGTTAAAAATTTTGGCAGAAAACATAACCTATATTTTATTATTTATTTATATCATTTGTTTTTTTTTTTTTTTTTGTTATAATTATTTAAACAACAATTTTTTTTGTTTATTTATTTTTCTTTATATTATATAATTTATTTTATATAAATAATTGCGTTTTTAAACATATGTATATAGTAAAAAAAAAAAAAAAAAAAACATGTTTCTATTGGTGCAAATCTCATAATTATTAAAACATTACATTATTTTTTTATTTTTTTTGTTTTCAGTTAAAATTATATTTAATAATTTAATTAGATTAAAATGAAAAGAAAATAAAACAAAAACAATAAGACAAACATTAAAATATTTAAATCCGCACAATTAGGATTTATTTATAATAAAAAATAATAATAAATAAAATGAAGCAAATTTTAATATATATATTTTTTTTATCTGTACAGTGTGAGAGAGAGAGAGAGAGACAGAGAGAAAATTTGTGTTTTTTGTGGTACTTTTCTATTTTTTTTTTATAAAATTTATAATTATTACTGTTTTTTTTTTGTTTTGTTTTATATAGACATATTTATAATTTAATTATTTATATTCATTTAATAAAACTAGTCTATAATAAAATATGGCGCTATTTTAAGCTATTTATTATTATTTTTTTTATTTTTTATACACATCATAATTACGATAATAATGAGATAATAATATTTAAATACATTTTCCGATAATGATTGTATATTTCTTATCAAATTGTTATTCATTCAATATAATTTATTTATTTGTTTTTTAGTTTTTTTTTTTTACACAACACTCTTTTTGCTTAATTATTCTTTAACAATATTAATTTTTGTGTTTATTTTTTAATTTACAAAAAAATACAATTTTATTTATTTAAAATATATATTAATATACAATTTTTTTTTTTTTTTTTTGTTTAATTTTATTGATAATTTTGAATTGTTTTCAAATTTTTGATTGTTTTGTTTTTTTTTTTTATTAAAATTGTTAATAAAAAATAAAATGTATCAATTTTTAACTTTTTATTATAAAATTAAATTAAAAAAAAAAAAATATATATATAAATGTTGATGAGTTCTTTAATTTTAAATTTTATTAAATATAAATGATCTTGTTCTAATAGTTGGTTTTGTTTTACTTATAAAAATTTGCTGAAGGTCAGAGATCTTTTAGCAGTGCACTTTTAGCATTTTTTAATTTATCTAATCTTTTTAATAGATGATTATTTGAAGTTTCCAATTCTTCTAAACGTTCCATTATTTCTCGATTCTAAAAGTAAAAAAACAAAAAAAAATCGGAAAAAACTATTATTAATTTTTTATAGATAAGTTATATTTTAAAATTTTAACTAATCGATAAATTAAAATTATAACAATTATAAGAAATATAATAATTAATTATAAAACAAAAATATATAATAGCAAACGAAATCTGATTAAAGGCTGATTAAATATGATAACAAAATATTATTTATAATTGATTTTGATTATTATTTAATAGTGTTGAGCCGCATCGACGTTTTCTGTGCTTGGAGATGGACATCGCCTCAAAAAATTTCCAGAACGACAATCCGTTGAACCATTCACGGGCTGTTATTTCTGAAACAGCATCATCAAAGTAAATTATACCTACAAATCAATCATCAAATGCCAATAAGTGGGTCAATGAGGCAATGAGTCGTCTGTAGCTTCAGAAATATTCAGTGAAATTTAATAATGACTTAGTTTTCTCTCGCTTTGAACTATGATATTTACAAAATAACGTTACGTAATTACACGGTAGACAGAGTATCTTTCGTATCAGATGTTATTCACCACGGTCAACCGTCTAATAGTACGTCTATGCGGATGAGACATTTTGTCCGTGAAAACCTTATGTGTTTGTCTTTTATTTAACTCATTTACCTATACCATCCAGCTATGTATTATATACCCTTGTATTGATAAATTTATATCGATCATAAATAGATGCATTTTATAGTGATGCTCTTTATTGAATTGACAAATAACTCATGACAAACTACTCTGTGTACCCTAAAAATATAAATAACATTCTTGTTTCAACTTTTAATGTTTTAATTTGTTGTATTTGGATATCGCAGAATATACCAAAAACATGCGGTAAAGTGATTTGTCAGCCTCAACCACATGTTACAAGAGCCACTAAAATGCTGACTTGGTTGGAATGTGTTATTATATTGGTTTATTCAACAGATATTGCTACTTAGAATTACAAACATGTTTCTATCCAAGTCTCATTCGCTTATACTGAGAAACAATTTAAAACAGTTTACAAAAGAATTCCCTAGCTTCCTGAACATATAGCGCGTCAAATCAACCATATCGATTCGAAGGAATTCATGAGTAAATTGGCAATAGATTGTACCATCATAAATTAAATTATATTTTTGTTCAGCAAAAAATTTTCAACACATAGATTAAAATACTATGTATGGAACTATCAGATGTTTGCGTATAAAAATACATTAGGAGCATCCAAAATTATTCCATAATTAATTATTATTATTAATATAAAAACAAAAATGATTAAATATAATCAAACACATACACAACACACACACACACACAAACATATATGCTATATAAAAACATATATTATATATTAAATAAATGCGGATGTGAGTATGTGAAGGATAGTTTGTTTCAAATAAAATTTACAATAATACTGTGTTATATACAAATTAACAATTTTATGAAAATATTAATTTAAAAATTTGTTATTACATAGTGTCTGCAATGCAAAAGGAATTTTGTTTCCGAAATTTTTTATATAATGGGGCTAGTTGCAATTGGAAAAATAAAATGTGTTTTTAAGTTTGTTTTGTTTAACAAGAATTATTTTAAACCATGGACCGACGATCAAAGGGTCTGTATGTATTTGCGTATAGGGTGAGGGTTATATTTACATTTTTTTTCGATGATCTTTTCATATGGAGTTCTAAAAGTAGAAATGTATATAAATTAAAGAGAAAAAACCAAAAAAATAAAAAATATCCTAGATCCTGGAAAAACTTGTTATCGTTGAAATGTTTGCAGATCGGTTGATCTCCGGTTTTGGTCTATATCCAAAAATTCTTGTTTTTAAATTCTTTAATTAAACGAAACAATAAAACCATGCAACTAGTCCATAATTTTACAAAGAAAAAAAATATACAAAAACAAATTTAAAAAAACACAATAATTCTTGAAAAAGTTTGGATGCTATACAAAAAAAAAACAAGAAACTCACAAATAGGCACTAAAAATAATATAGTTTTTTTGAATATATACAAATATTAATTATATAATGAATGTCGGTTTATTGAAGATGACATTCGTCCCACACATGAATAAGTAAACAGTGCTGAAAGAAAAGTATTTAAATTTAAATTGATGCAATTTATAAAACTATAGAAATTAATAGATTAAAATTTCGATTTAATTAAATATATTTTCTTGAAGATTTAAATCTCCAAATAAAAAACAATTTTTTTTTCACTTGAACTGAAATTGAATCGAATGAGATTTGAAACCAAATCAAGAACTTAAACCTTTAAATAGTTTCATGTTTTCTAAGAATGCAGAACGTTAGGCGTAAAAATAAGAATATTTTCTATAATAAAATTGTGAAAAACACAAGAAAAATAGAGTATCAAATTATAAATAAATGTTCCTTAAAATAACTTGAAAAACAAGAAAAGACACCAAATGCTGCTCGTCGATATGAATCTTTTTATAAAATATGATCATTACATACGATAACGCCTTGATAAAAATCTAATACATGTCCGTTGTGCCCGCACATGAATAGAAACAATATACCTTCTTGTTGTCTAAAAAAAGCGGGTGATTCCTTGATATCGTATCGAGCGAATGCAGATTGTAAGAGCTCGAAATAATTGGGCCATATAACATCTTACACGAATATTTGCATATATATGTAAAAGCGTAAAGGATGGATGCCGCGTTTTATTACAAATCCATCAAAAACGTATTTGTTCAATATTGTGTGATTCGAATGAAATTTCAAGTAAATTTAACATTGTTAACGAAATATGGATTCACCATTACACACTAGAAAGAAAAGAACAGTCGTATAGCAGTTTCATGAACCTACTGAAATTGCTACAAAAAAGTAAAAAACAAATCCATCAGCTGGTGTAAAATTGAACTATATAGAAAAAGTTAAAACAATAACCGGTGCATAATATTCAATCGTTTGAACAAAGAAATTAAGCGAAAACGACCTCATTTGACAAAGAATTTTTCACTACACGATCTCATACACATGAGCAATTGACACCATAGCCAAATCAAATTAATCACGTTATAAATTGCAGCATCGCATCCTTTGAAATTTTCCAGATTTGCCATCAAGTAACTTTTTCTTTTTCCGAACATGAAAAAATGTCTACATGGAAAGAGATTAACATTAAATTCGTAGTGAATTGGATATAATACGAAATCAGTGTGAGCAATAGTGGGATGTAGCTGCTACAGCACCACCGAAAAAATATTTTAAACCAAACAATAACCAAAAGAAGATAATATCGCGACTATATTAAAGTGGTTTACCGGTAGCGTGCAGTGTCATTCATCATATGATGCCATCAAGATCTTCATACACAACACATTTGTCTATATCGGCACACTTATATTGTTTAAAGATAACGCATCTCCTCTAGAACAGGGTAGTAGTGAAAAGACTGAATGACATGAAAATAAAATTCTCTGTGTCATTGTGAATTAACTCTGCCATTTCGTTATAACTTTGGTTAAGTTTTTGTAGTGAAAATTATAAGTTATTTACTAGAACAAATTGTAATGTTGTAAACGACCATTTCGCCGGAAAATTTCTATGAAAATAATTCCATTTCAATTCGATTCAATTTCAAATTCAATTCTACAAAAAAACATAAATACCATTATACATTTTGTAATAATATTATTAATATTTTAATAATAAATAGCAAATTAATTACCTCTCTTTGTAATTTTCTTCGTTCAATTTTTAATTCAGATTCTGATTTTTCAGCAGCATCTGATGTACTTTTATATCGTATAACTTGTGTTTCTGATCTGGCTAAACTTGCCTGTAAACTAGCTATTTCTTGTTCAGATTTTTGTAATTTATATTTATAATCGGCTATTAATTTATTTGCTTCTCCTGCAACAAAAATAATAATAAAAAAAAAAAACCATTTAATAAATATGAAAATTATAATAATAAAAAAAAATCGAAAATAATGTGAGTAGAAATTTTTCAATTTAATTTTCTATCCATCATAGAAAAATAATAATACAACCAAAACTCTAAAAAAAAAATAGTCAGAATTGAACGTTCCGCAATGAAAAGAGATTTAATTATAGTAAATTGTGCTTAAAGAGGATACAGCGAATACAATTATACGGAAAGGATGGGCTTATAAACGTAGTGACTATAAAGTGTTTTGGCTCTGTATTATATTATTAAAAAAATTTCAAATAAAATTAAAAATTTAGTTAATTATAAACTTACATTGATTAAATTTAGCTTTTCGAAAAAAAAAACAATAAATAAATAAAGTACAAAAAGTATAAAAAAAGTTTTTAATATTAATTAGGAATTTTTCTTAATTCATTATTTGTTGAATGGAATTAAATTATTTTGATTGATGTCAAAAAATTATCACTTATTTTCACTATACACATTTTTGCAAATTTTTCTTTTTTCTTGTTCTAATTTTAAACAAAAATAAATTATTTTTTTAGATTACATTTTAACAAAATGTGTGTGTGTGTGTGCCTGTGTGTTTTTTTTATATAATAAAATTGAATTATATAAAATTCACAAAAAGATTAATATCTTTCAATCAGAGTATTTCAAACCGTATCTTTCAGTTGTTGATGTTAATAATAATGTTTAATTTTGAAATACATAAGAATAATTGATAATTACAATAGAAAAATGTGTTTGTTATTGATTTGAATAATGTAAATAACTCAAAAAAATGTGAAAATATGTTTTAAAAAATCGTAAGGAAAAAAGTAATAAGAAAAGATAAGACACTTTTATAAAATTTATATAAGAAAAACTATTGAAACTCCGTTCTATTGTAATAGAAAAAAAAACATGAATTTAATTTTAATAATAATAAAATATTTAAAAACATATTTATAAATTACAAAATAATTTTGAAAAAATAAAATAAATATAAAAAAAAAAAAACTAACTTTGTGCATCTTCAAGATCATCATCACCTAATGGACCATTTACTGATCCCGATCTTCGTTGAGTTCTTAAGTCAATAATTTGTTGATGTAATTGTTGTATTTCATTTTTTAATGATTGATTTTCTTGTGAAATTTTTTTAAGTCGAACATCTAAATAATAAAAAAAAAAAATAGTAATAGTAAATCTAAGATAAAAAAAAAAACCAATCCACAATAATTAACATTCTTTATATATACCTAAGGATCCTTGAACAGAATCTAATAATTGTGCATTTTCAACACTGACTAGAACTCTTTTTGCATCGGTACCATCTTCATTTTCTACTATAATTATTGTTAAACCTTGTTCAGCAATTAATGTATCCCGTTCATTTAATTGTCCCTGTACTAATTTTAAATCATCTGTTAATTTATCATTATTACGTTTTAAAGCATCATGATCACGACATTTATTTCTATGTTCACGCTGTAATTGTGCATTTTCTTCTTCCATTTCCTCTAATTTATCTTTTAACAATTGTATTTGATATGATTGTGAGGCACGTTCATTATCTAATTGAGCATTTGCAACCATTGCCTTACGAAAACGTTCATCTACATCCTGGTTGGTTTTTTATTTTTTTTTATCGGTAATTTATAATGGAATCGAAATTAACTAAATAAAAATATATATGAATAGTATAAAATAAATGTCCATACCTTTAATTCATGTCTAATATCACGTGCACTACGACCCTCTTCTTCTAATGAATCTTCACTGCTACGTCGTGAGGACATTGCATTACTACGTAGTGCTGTACTATCAATACCTCGGACACCACTAACAATACCTATACTACTACCACCAACACCACCACCACCAACAGATAATCTTGTTCTTACAATTGGATCTATACCAGCTGCTGTTTGCATATCAAATACACGATCTGCATTTTGTTCTTGTTCTTTTTGTTGACGTTCTAATTCTTTCATACGAATTTCACGTGCCTCTGCTCTGGCTTGTCTACGTTGTGCTAAACGTGCTTCTGCCTATAAATAAATAATATAAAAATATTTTAATTTTTTAAATGTAATTTATTTAATTTATTTTAGAACAAAAAAAAATAACATTTAATAATGCTCGACCACATAAACACTACAAATACAACAAATTAAACGAAATAAACAAAATTTACATAAAAATATATAGAAGACACAAAAGTTTAATAAAAATTTATAAATAAAAATTAATTAATAATTATCTTTACTCAATAAAAAAAAAAAATGTACATTTTTGTGTGTTTTCAATTTTGATTAACTAAAATATTTTGTTATTTTATTATTACACATCAAATTTTATTTGAATAAATTTTCGGTTTCGTTTTTATCATACTAAGAATTTTATCATATAGTTAATTAGAATTAACTTTATCTAAAAATTTGATTTTGATAAAAAATTTTATAGAAAAATATTATGAATTAAATGATTTAAATGAATACGAACAAAGAATATTTTATTATACTATTCGATTTTAGTATATATAAACTTCAAAAAATTGTACAGTCACTTATAATTGCAAAGTGATGAGGGGAGAAAACTACATTTTATTTAAAAATTGATAAATAAACTGAATTGAGCAAATAAATTGAGCTAATATTAATAAAAAATTTACAATAATATAATATAACTTTTGTACGCATACAAATCAACTATCGTATGTATAACAACAAAAAAATAAAAATATGTGAATAAATAAAATAGTGATAAAATTCATAACTCATAAAAAATATCGTACACATATTTTTTAAACGCAAAATAAAATATTTTGATAAGAAATTTTGATAAATTTTTTAATCTATATTTTATTAAAAATTTATTGTATTCACTATAACAATAATAATAAGAATAACATTGAAAATTTAAAAATAAAACTCGTCAAATCTTAGATATTATTTTATTGGTGCGAATAATGATGGGACGGACGGCCGGACAACTGAATATTCATTGAATTCAAATAGTTAAAAATTTTATTTCAATTTCAAATAATTTAAAAATTATAATATAATACATTATATTTATTAATAATAATAATAATAATAATATAATAATGTAATTTACTTATCAATTCAAAGTAATAATTATCAAGACATTACATTTATTTACATATAAATTAGAAAAACATTAAATAAATAAAATTTCCAGAATAAACAACATTAAATAAATAAAATATATTCAAAGAACTTAACATTGATTACATTAAACTCGATCGTTTCTAATAATAATATGAAAGCCGAATTATGATAAAAATGTTTAAAATATATTTATGATATAAAAATTCACGTATATACAAAATTTTTATATAATAAATTAATGTAGTAATTGTAATGAAAAGCAATTAAAGCAACAACAAATAATATTCATCGGAAAAAAATAAAATATCTGAAAGGTTTGTAAGAAAATTTAATAGAAATTTTGTATGTAAAAAGTAAACTAACTTCAAACTTATTCTGCGATTAGCGAAAAAATTGCTATCTGTAACGAAAATGTATATAATAATTTTTGTTAATTAATCAATCTATATGCAGCCAAAGCAAAATAATCCAACGAATGTATATACATTTTTTACAGTAACTCACTCCTAAAGTTCATCATTATGGTAATCTATCAGTAAATTAATATACACACACAATAACAACCATACACCAATCAAAATATTGCAAATAAACTAAACCTCCAAATAGTTGGGGTGGTGCGGTATCCATTTTATTTTAAGTGTATTCACATCATCTATACAGCAATTTCGCACAAACCAAATAAATCACTAAACGGTCACAATGTGAACGTTTAGAGTGTTTTAAAATAGTTGGAAAATCATTAATGTTACATATTATGATATATGTAATTGATCTTATGGGACACCAGAATAAACACACATATATAATATAATTAACATATTGATTAATACCTTATAATACCACGGCATATGGGAAAGCCTATCAAATGGTTTGCTATATAAAATCAGTAAAAATAGAATCCATCCACAAAACATTGCGATTTCCATTAAGAAAATTATACAAAGAAATTGTTAGGTGCTTACAGAATGCGTCGGATTTACTATGACTGTTATAGGAAAACAATCAATACCAATGGTAATGTAGCTCACATATTGAAGGTTTTCCTTCATCCAAGCATTATCTGGATTTAACTTCAATTGATCAACGATCGATGTATCAGACATCGAAAAAAAAAATATGTAACTGGCAAATTGTATATTGATTCTGAACTTATATCCTTATACTCCTAATTATACCGTACTCAGTATTCTTCATATAGTTTCCATATATTCATTGTATTATGTTTACCAAAAACTGTTAAGCCCTATACGGATAGAATTAGCAGAGATAGACGATTGCCTATAAATTACAGATTATAGCAAAAAATTACATATACATTTTCGGCACAACTAAAATATATTCATTTCATATAAAATAATAGATTTTACACAAGATAATTAATTTTTTTAAATTATCAATAAAACTGAATTGATAAAATTTTTTTTCTTTTAGATAAGATTAAAGTTATTTATTTATATTATAATTTGCGTATGTAAATGTACGAAATACAACTTCGCATATATGAAGGAATATTCACATTGTTCGACTATGTCAGTGGGTAGTCCAAATAAAATTTTTAATAAACGGGAAACACTTTTAAATCTATAGTCAACATAATTTTGTAAGTTTAAATTTTATTGGCGATTATATTATTTTAAGCTTTTAACATTAATATATATAAAAACAAAGTATAAAAATACTGTAGAAAGACACACTATCATTTTTAAAACTATTGTATATATTTCAGTTCACAAAATATTGTAATCGCCAGCGAATAAATTTTGTATGTTTTCCATATATATATAGTTTTAATTTGATTTGAATAATTATAAATAGACGAAGCATCCGCATATTATAAGAATCGATTGAAAATTTCACTTTAAATTATTAAATATAAAATAAATATTGATTCAAAATATAATTAAATTAAAAACTATAATATATTTGAGATGATGTTATGAAAATTAATATATCTACATTGTTTAAAAGTACGTGAATGGTGATTTTGCAAAGATATGTTGATTCTCCTGAACTTGAATGGTAGTTCAATAACAAAAGTTAAAAAATATTCATACTTTATGAGATTTCGTTGAATGTAATCGGATCTGTATCTTGTTCCGACCCCAGTAATTCTCAACTAAAACAATAATATTCGCATAAAAAAGTATAAACTACAATTTTAACTGTGTTAATTTAATCATTTTGTGATGATACACCGAATAACACCTGACAAAAATCTTATAGACGTAATAAATTCATTTGATAATACTTTTAAATTGTGATCTATGGGATCAATACCATTAGTTATATTATTTTTACATACGCGATAGAATATAAATTTTCGATTAGTTTTCCATCAATACGTTTTAGTCTCATTGTGTATATATCTACAAATTACAAAATACACGTATATAAATAAATACATATTTTTAAAATGAATATCGCGCGTGTTTCAAACAGATGTTTCTATATATGAAAATATTATTAAATTATTTCATTAAGCAAATATATGTTCTAGAATAATAGAGAATTTTATAAAATTAATAATAATAATGATACGATAGCAAAGGATATAAGAAGGTACGAAAAAAAAAACATATACATAAACACAATGCGAATTTCAATAACAATTGACAAATTTGATTTGATTGATAATAATATTATTATCTGTTTTTCTTTTCTATTTAAGTATATTTATCATCAATTTTTATTAAAATATGATATTAAATTTCTAAAAATCTAAATAATTTATGAAAAATCTGTAAGCAAAAAAATATAAATATATATACCATCACCTGGGCGGGCAAAAAACATTTATTCATAAAATATATAATATATTAAATGTTTTACTATTACAATATTTAAATAGATAATAGAAATAAGACACCTACTATTTCATTAGCTTTTCCTAGAAAATTAACAATAACTTCATCTTCATCACTAAAATAATCATCATCGGTATGCTGTAAACGATTACGTCCTGCACTAATACTATTATTTGTAGATGTTGTACTATTATTTTTATTATTATTATTACTATTTCCACCACCACCACCACCGCCATCATCATCATTGTCATTAAAATCAATTGTTGTTTGTTGATCAATTGAATAATAATCAGAACAATTTATAATTGATGTGTTAATGGCTTCATTAAATTTATTCGCCTGATCATTTTTAATGTTATGATCAATACCATTTTCATTTCTTTTCGGAGTCGAAGAAATTATTGATTGACTAGAATTATTTAGTTCTTGTTTTGGCGGTGGTTGAAGTGGTAGCGGTGGTGCTGGTGATTGTGGTGGTGCTTCTGACACATCATCATTATTATAATAATCATTTAATTTATTATCACAATTTTTTAAATTATTATTGCAATTAATATAATTATTATCTGCACAATTTTTGATTTCATTATTATTATTATCATCATCATTATCATCAGCATCAGCATCATCATCATCATCATCATTGAATTTATTATGTTCTTTAGATAATTCTATTATATTATTATCAATAATTATTGATTCACTTTGTTTAATTTTTATATTACGATTATCTGAACATTGTAATTTTTCTGGTTCGTCTTCATTTGATGATTCTTCAAAATCACTTGAACTAAAATCAAATTCTTCACCATTTTCATTTTCTTCATCATCTTCAATATCATTATTTCCATTTTCTATTATATTATTTTCCAATTTTTCTAACACTTCACTATTTTTTTGATTATTATTTTGTTTTATTATTTTATTATTATTTGCAATATTTTCTTCCATATTTTATTTAGTTTCTATTTCCGTTTATAAATAACAATAAATAAACTATTTTAAAATACAAATAAATTAAATTGGGGAAAAAATGGAAATGAACTTTATACAAAATTTTTATGACATTCACGTTTTAATAATGATTAAAAAAAAAAAAAACTTAATTAGTCAAGTCAATTGAGTGTTTCAGAGTTAATTAATTTTTGTTTCTTTTTTTTTTTACTCATTTACTTATCAAAAACCTCATTCAAACAATATTAATCATAATAATAATAATAATAATAATAATAATAATAATAATAATAGGCGATAAGATAACAGAAATGTTATTAAAATACAAAAAATGAAAAACCTTGTTATTATTAAATAACTCAATGGTGAATTATGTTTTTCTTTATACATTATTTTGTAGTACACAATTTGCTGCTATATTTAAATACACGAGTAAAAGAAATGACATTAAAATTATATATTAGCCCTAATTCGCACACAGCCATAAGTAATACTAAATAAAATTTTAAATTTGAATTAATTAGTTTTTTTAATTTTAAAATACATTAAATATTAGTATCGAATCTTCTGTATTAAATTGTACTTTGGTTTCAATATAAAAATATAAATTACAGAAATTTTCTAAATTTTAAGATTTTAAACGAAATGCAATAAAAATGCAATTAGAAAAACAATCAAAATGTCCTTAACCTTGAACAATCTATCGATGTTAATATTATAATAACGTCTATCATTTAATCTATTTGTTCCCGCGAGATATATTGCTATCGCATAGAAAAATAAATTTTCATATAACCTGGGTGAAAATAGACTAAATTCTGAATAATAAAAAAATAAATTTGGATGATCACCGAACTAATTTTTCCGGAAAATCAATTTTAACAATTTAATTTCCAATGTTTCATAGAAGAGAATTTTAAAATCGGTTCATTCGTTCGAAAAATATGATCGATTTTCCAATCGATGGTAGAGATAATCTAATGAAATTTGTGATATTGTATAATGTTGACAACCAAATGGTATACAATATTTCACATCAAACGGAAAATCGATCATATCATTTTGAACCCCTGAATCGATTTTAAAAATCTCTTCTATGAAACAATGGGAATTGAATATAATGTGTAATTTTAGAGAATTTCTTTACCTCGGCATAAATAAATAATGTGTTGTGTAATGTTTAATAGAAAACAGGAAATATGTTAAAAATATGTCCCGTAATTAAAAAAATATTATAATTGTTAAAAGTTGATTTTTTCAGAATGTAGTCAATACTTTAAATTTGGCTACCAGAAAAATATAGTGATATTGCAATCTGAAAACAATTTTTCACATTTCTCCACTGCGTGTAAGTATTTTTTTTTTAGTTAATATCAAGCACGAAATGGTCTGTACTAGAATTGATTTTAAGTAACACGAAAATGATTATGAATTAGGGCCATTATATTAAATAACTTATATTATACGATAAAAATTTATTATATTTTTTATAAGTTATTTATTTAAAAACAAGTTTTCCCTCGAAAACTATACAACACGAATATTATTTAAATTAGTTGAAAAGTAAAAAATGCAACTAATAAATATCATACAATATAATTCAAGTTCTCCTATACATATTAGCGGCGGCCTATAACTTTATCAAATATAGAATGTTATATTTTAATTTATTAATATTGTTATAATATTATATTTACGATCCTATTTTTGCAATCAACTTTGAATATTTTTGTAATTTTTCATTTAAACAATCGCATATACTTATAATAATACACTACACCATCACGCATCAGGTGAGCGAGTGCTAGTCCAAGTGTCGACACGTCGATTTTATAAAAAATAATTTATAACGACCATTAGAATTTTCACAATAATATTATGTTTATTAGTCCATCGGAGACCACCTCCTCTCACGATCATATTGATCCGACAATGGAATAAATAAATACGTATGTGTAATCAAAATCGGTGTGTTACACTATGGGGGTACACTTACTTGATCGGTTAACTGTTGCTTACATTCACTATGTCGGTCTGGGTTTTAAGGTGAGAACGAAAACCATAATGTATCAATCATAAAATACAATAATAATATATCATAAAATATTATTAAAACAGATAAGGCATTAAAATATATGTATTTGTACTTAAAAAAGATAAATAATTTATATGGAATTCTACATTGCAATATACTGAAATGAATGATATCATAGGCGTATGCCACCGATGTTTTATATATAAAGTATAATAATAGGTAGGGCTCACACGTTTTTCAATTCTGCACAATTTTATAATTCAATTGAAATTTTATTATTAATTGAAATAAAAATGTATACGCTTTTTGATTAATGTAAAATAATATTTCTGGCTAAAAGCAATCAGTTGCAATCAGTCGCAATCAGTCGCAATATATATAATCAGTATAGAATTATATTATAAATTTAAAAAGATAGCAATAATAAGAATAATAAATATGCAAAAGATATGTCTGGTGAATACGCGGGGTGCGGAAGAATTACCCATTCGTACTACAACATTGTATCCTAGACACCTTTTGATGAAGGTTTTTTCATTTATTACTCGCTATTGCTGGTATTTTTTTTACTAGTCTTGGTAGGTAGATATTACCATTAACAGTTTCCATGGATTTTAAAAACTCCTGCGGTACACCAATCCTTACTGGTTGCATTCAAATGCAGAGCGTTTACAATAGTCAAAATAGATCTAGTTTTCATAGTCAGTTTTATAACACCCCAAAGAAAATTCTTTCTTTTTGCTTTTCAAGCAAAGACAACGCGATGTTGTACCGTTTGGGCATAGGCATTTTCCGCAAATTTGTTTGATAGCAATTTTCCTTCTTATTGTATTTAATATTATTTTTTTTATTAAATTTTCCAACACATGCAAATGTTTGAATAAACAAAATTGATCTTTACCCCTGATAAACTGATAACTTTTGCTGATTTAAACTGGTAACCAAAAAAAGCAGATACAATACCAATGACTATATCGCACATTGCAAAAAACTTAGTTAATGCCCTAATACAAATATAAAAAAAAAAAGGTTAACAAAATTAGAAAAGAATTTATAATAACATGGTAATAATTTGGCATTTTGCATAAATTCAAGAACTATACATAATTTTACATATTCACTTAAATGTCAATGCCATTTATATAATCTTCCAAGTAAATACACTTTTAAAAAGATGGTTACCGCACATGGTATATTTGTTATCTATATATACACCGTCTGTCCGACAAATAACAGGTACGACTTTCTAATATAAACGGATCTATTGTCTGGGCTGATGGCTTTATTTAATTGAAAAGAAACTTTAACCAAAAATTCAAAGTTTCATGACAATTTATAATATAACGCATAAAATGATAATCTTATAGTTTTTGAACGTTGACCGAAAAATGTATAAATAACAAAGAACCAACATTAAATTTTGTTTTAACATTGGTAAAATGCTTGATATTGTTTATCTAAACAATTGCGGTCACCACAAATCAAAATGTCGTTTGATGAAGTCAAAAAGCAACACAATGATCATTTATTTGTACGATTTCAAAGGTATTATTTAAAAAAAAAACAGAATATGTTTCAAGTAGTGCAACGTTCATGTTGCTTTTGTATTACACGTTATGATGTATTGAAGCTTTGTATCGAGAAGCAGGCAGTTAGCGATTAAATTGCACGTTATTTATTAATCTTTTTACTTATATTCACCAAATTTAACTTCATATGTGACCATTTTATAATCCCTTACCATTATCATTTGGTAATGAAAGAAAACCACGTTGTTGAACGTGAAAATTATATTTCAATTGAATCGAATAAATACAATTATTTTTGTAATAATAAATTAATTATTTCAATTGTTCTTAATCCATTATCCTCCGGTTATTTTTCGGATACAGGATAATTATAAATAAATAATTTATTTTAGAATTTCCTTTTAACATAAAACAAATATACGGAGTATAAAAAACATTGATGATTTCATATTTTAAAAAAAAGACTATATCACACTTTGTGTGATTCACACACAATATTGTACTCGTACTTTAAAATTTATGAACATGTTATTAATTATAATGAGAATTTTTATTAATAACGGAAAACATATTTCCATATAAAAATGTCAAATTGTCAACTTGACAACAAAATAATAATAATAATAATAGTATCGTTATGTGTTAACAATAATTCTATTTATATTCGCGCATTAATACAATATTTACCAAAACATTATGTTTATTTATGTTATTTTTATTTTGTAGAAATGAATTGATTGTGTAGTGTCTTTTGTTTTTTTTGTAATTTTGCATATGTCATATCAAATTTAATAAAATCCAATAAGATAAAATATTATTATTATAAATTACAAATATTATATTATTAAATAAATGTGTTAATTCGCGTATTGCATAAATCTAAAAATTCATGGAGATTAAGTAACGCAGAAAAAATATTGCACATTTTTGTAAATTTTGCAATAAATTAATTTATTTATGTTTTGTAATTATTTTATATTTTTTAAATACTTTCTCTTTGCTATTATAATATTATATACGTAACGTGTTGTGTGTGCACTTAATTATGATAATAATTATTAATTAAATTTAAAAAATTTCTTAATTAATATATGTTAATTTTTATTTTTATATTTATATTGCACTTAAAGTTTAGTTTGTTTTTTAAACTTTATACAAAGTCACAAAATTCACAATATTTTTTTTTTAAACACATTTTGTTATAAATAATTAATTTATTTTATTATCTTATTTACTTTTCACATTCAATAAGTTAATATTATTTATTAATTTTATCAACAACCATTTTATATAATAAATAATATATGTAATTTTTACATATTATTTTAAGAGATAATATACAAATAATTGTTTCAATTCAATATTATATGGTAACAGTCGGTGTTACAAGCGACAGACACTTATACACATGCTGTGCAATATTGTCACATTTTTTTGGTATGAAAAAAATTTATTATTATTTCATAAATTATATATGGCAAAAGAAAAACAAAATAAATAAAAAATTATAAAATTATGTACAAAAACAGTTGAAATATTGTATAATTTCTATGTGTGTGTGTTATAAAAAATAATAAAATAACATTAAGCATGAAAAAATAAAGCTATATATAGTTAATTCACAGAGACGAATATGATCTCACTGCTTATTTTATTCATAAAGATTACGTCACTGAAAGTATTGTGGTCTGGTAAGACATTTTTTTCCTACTTCTTCTCTGCTTCTATACATATAATCTATATAGGATTAATATAATATATATATAGGTATAGGTATATTGGATGATTGCATATTATCGTGCCCGGTTATATATTTACAGAAATTGTTTTTTTCAATCAATGACCATATATACTCTTCATCGTTTTTTATTACATATTTCGTACCACACTAACTTTTTGATACCACATCGTAAGATTATGGTAATGGTTTTCTTATTCAAACAAAGTTTTTTAGATATGGTTTACCACATCTTCCGCGCACTGATCTTATCTTAACTTGCCATTCAAACTATTTTGCGAAAAGATCAAAATAGATGTTAGTCTAAACAGGAACAAGATCTCTGAGAATATATGACTGTTAAATCTACCATTGCATCTCATTCAGTTTTTGTATATTTTCTTTTTTAAACCCTCTGGTATTATTATCACACTTTTTTCGTATTTGTACAAAATGTGATGTTTTTTTATTTATTGCTTTATTCAGTCAATATTGAGTTGTTCACAGTCCACGTGTCCGCTGTTATATACAATTTCGCTGATGTAACTCATATACTGAATTATTCCACTACAATCCTGCCAAACACATAGTAAACCCTTCATTGGATACATTTGGTTCTGCAATTTCGCTTACAATTATTACCATTGGTTGTTTTTGGTTGAATGTTGTTGTATATATTGGGATCCACTTTTCAGTACCCGTTAAAATGTGATCCAAAGCAGGCACATTTGTATGTCGTCTAAGTATAGAGAAACCACAGTCAATATTAAGTTTCTTCTTCTTTCACAGTCAATGAATGTGTGTAGTTTTTGCCATCTATACGAAAATCGGGCACGTAATTATACAAACATCAAATAGAATAAATTTTATAAAAATAAATATTCATTAATTTGTGTTTGGTTTTAATATATATATTTATGTGACCAAACTGATTAATCATATATTAACTTATAATCTCACATTTGAAAAGAACTATATATATATAAATATACGAACTGTATTTATAGCCGCAACTACCACAATGGTATTATATAGTACTTGCTAACATATTATAATGTACAGAGAAGTTAATGAACACATACGAACAACCACCGCACAATATGCAAATTTAAATCTTATGATTACATTCATAATGCATAAGAAACCTTATTTAATAAATAATACTAATTTTTCTTTTCCATTTTATCTATCTATAAAATATTGAAACAATTTTTTAAATAGAATGGAAAAGTTAAAAAGTAACTAATATATAAAAAAAAAAACCAATAAATTCCATCATGTGAAATTCAAATTTATTTTTACATAAAATTTTTTGACAAATATTCTTGTTGAATTCCAAATAAGAAATTCTGAATGGATTTTATAATAAAGAATTCGGAATTTATTCATGCAAATTATTCTGCCTATGGAAACGTTAGTCTGCGTTGAATTCCATGGAAACGTTTACAAAAACGAACATGTTCACATATGTAAAAGTATGGTCTTCTGAATGCAATGCAAGACAGTATATTTCTTATATAGTCTCGGTGTGTACTTCAGCACTTATAAATTCAGAAGACTTTCTTGGCTAATTGGGTAAAAATTTATGAATAAAAAATTAAGATGATATGACTTTTTATTTTATTTATAATATATATTTACTCTATACAGACAGATATCTGTCTTGGTTATGTGTAATGTCTTTGGCGGTTTATTATAGGTAATTAAACAAAAACAAAAAAATATGGTAAATAATTATCTTCTACTCGTCCATAACTTTAAGTATATAATATATACCTTTGCACGCACCAACACTAAAAACTTACGCAGTTTTATGCTAAAAAAAAAAAACCAAAAACCAAAAACATTGTGACCCAACCATAAAAAAGATAATAGAAATATTTATTATCAAAAAACCTGTCTACATATGCGTGTGTGTGTATTTGTGTAAATATAATAACAATTATTTGTTTTAATGATATACTTAAATACGAGGGCGGATCTATAGTGGTGGTGAACAAGAAATTAATTTTTTGAACAAAAAACAATTCATTTTTCAACAAGTTCCTTACATTTGTACTACAACGGTATGCCAAATTATTTAATCCTTTCTGAATAAAAGGATCCGGTAAATTCTGAAAAATAGGTGATATTTTTGCGTCAATCACTTTTTTGATGTAAATCTCTTGCCGCAATTAGATATATTTTCGCATGCACGAAAACAGAAAATAGTGACTGGATGTGGAAGCAATTCATGTAATTTGACTATGGCAATTGTGTATTTGTTGCTTTTTGTATGCAACCTTTTTTTATAACATGCCGAATGTGAAAATGAATATAGATTTTTGGTATAATAACAACGACTATTAATTAGATTTTTACCTTTAACATATAGATCCGCCCTCCTGCCTATTCATAATAATTGTTATCGAAAAAAAATTACGAGCATATCATTTAACAAATATAAATAAGTTCATTCATCCTTTTATAATTATACGGCCTATATGAAAAAAATGTTGATCCAATTTTAAATGTATACCGACATATCTAGTCTCTGTGAAAGTTAGATTCTCAATTGGTACAAAGAAAATGTATATAAAGTGTATAGTGATGATTTGCCTAGCCGTAATAATATAGTATTATTAATAAGATAAAGATTAGCCAGCCAAACCGGTCATTTTTGTGAAATTGTGTTCCGTATATATTTATAAACCAAATCTAAACTTATAATCTTATTATAATTTTCTATAAATATTTTTATAACGCAAAAAAAAAAACCAATTCTATAAATTTCAAATTGTCACACACTATATTGGGTATGCGTAGATTTTGTTAATTTATTAATTTACATATTTAGACTAATATTATATGTATAAATATTCGATAGAGATGACAATTATATTTTTGTAATCAAAATAAAATAAAAACTCATTATTATAATTCATCAATCAAAATTTGTAATATTATATAGATTACTTTTCTGTTTTGTTAGACAGATAAAGCCCCGAGGTATTTATTATAATATAATAAGATATACTATAAGGTTTCCAAAAAATAATAACACACATCCAACTATGTCACTCAAAAAACAAACTATTTTGTGATACAAAGGAAATCGCTTTATATTCAGATAATGGTTATATTGCCTATTTTGTGCGATGACCTTTTGCAAAATTGTTGACAACTTTATGATTCCTTGCTCATACAGAAGTGGTCTGGTCCTTATCACAGCATACTTACTAAAAACGAAGTGCATTTTTACAACATCATCTTCATCAATATTGAAATTATTAATATTCAAGAAGTTTTTGGAAAGAAAGAAATAATTGGTAATTTGATGGTACAAGGTACAAATACTACACATTCAAATCAATTTACCATCGTTTTTGCCAAATGTCTGCAAAGTCTGCCATTCTTCATTACCATCGTTATCGATATTTTCAAAACTGAATCATTTTTATTACGTTTCATAATCAAATCGTCAGACGGAAAAATGCGTTTGTGAATTTTAATTTTATAAGTGGAGTTTTTTTGTTATGTACAGCCAACTAGAAAAAAGTAAAATATGACTTGTAAATGCTTGTTTTGATTGTCTCTTTTTCAACCACCTCAACACATATAACACATTGTTTACCGATAATAAAATTAAAACAATAATATATTCATAACTATACAGTGGAAAAATTACTAAATTGAATTACCATTTGTTCATTTATAAGCGAATATCGATGAAAATATCTTGTTGAACCGATTTTTTAATGTTTCGCCACACACAGTATTGTAATTAATTTACATTTAATTGAGCTGACACATTTTTATCAATAATTTGTATGGTTCCTTTGTGTTTATTTATTGAAACAAGTTATAGGTGTGATTCTATATAAGAAAATAAGTGGTTCAGTGATGCAGTGGTATAATGTATCTATCCGGAGATTGCGAGTTAGTTTCCCCAGTATTGGCGCAAACAAATTTTTCATTATTTTTCATACTAAAATATTATTATTCAACTGAATTATCATTTGTTCGTTTATCAAAATTAAAATGCAAATATCTTCGACGAATGTATATGGTGTTGAACGCCATTCAGAGATTAACACAATGTCAATATGGGCGATTCAATCATATAAGAATAATTAAATTAATAAAGTATTTGTCGAAATGCAAACCAATTGGTGAATTTTTATATACTCAAATACAGAGTATTTTATCAACTTGACCGTAATGTTAGATAGTAAAGCGTGAGGAACATTTATGGGGTGGATAACTTGGCATATACCTGAATAATCAATTAATATATCCCACTCGGTAGGGATATGAAATGGGACAACTCAAATAAATATCTGAATTGATTTAAATATTTATATAGTAAAGTTGCTTTGGCGGACTTTAATGCAAAGTTTGCCGTAAAATTATACAAGTGTTCTTAGTATAACAACGTCATAAATAATAAATACATACTGAAAATTTTATCAAGTTATTTAAATGCATCACTATCACAAAGTGCATTTGTTCCAATGTAATTAATTATAGTCAATGCATTGTATACTATATTAACATAGAAATTAACATGTAGATGTAATTTTTCTAACAAAAAAAAAAATGCAGTTGTTTAATAAAAGTAATAATTTTGTTCACGTAAACACGTTACATTTATAGAAATATATAATAATAAAAAATTATAGAACACGAATAAATGTATCTCTTTATTTAGTATTAGAATAAAGACAGTTGAAATTCTTAAATTATATTTTATATTTAAATGATGGACTAGTTGTTACCTATATTCTGTTGTGAGTACCGTATTACAAATATTCTAAGTCTGTCACATAGTATACGCATGATAGAAGTATATATAGTGTAAGTAAATTATTCAATCCAAACCAATTATATTTAAGTAAATATATTTACTATAAGAATTGATTATTGAAATTTAATCCTTAGCGAACGAATGCCGCCATACTCGCGAAATTGCAAATATTCTAAAAAAATCGAATAAGGCATGGTTAGACAGAAAATTTCATGTTATTCGTACAGGTACAAAAAAAGATTGTGTTGTTTGCTCGGATAGAAAAACGCCGGCAGGAAGGCGGGAAACATGTAATTATTCCAATACTTGTACTTAAAAAAAACCTGGTATTCACATAGGGGACTGTGGGTAGTAGTAGTACCATACTCAAAAAAAATTATAAGTAATTTTATATAAATACATTGTTAATCGTTAAAAAATAAATTTATAAATGGGTATAAATAAATACATTACATACACCGCATCTATTCGTTTATTTTAACTCCCATAATTTTTCTGGAATTTTCACTTTAGTATCCTTTTGTATGGACATATCTGTTCATATACTATACCTATTTTATTACTGAAAGTTTACATAAAATACAATAAAGCGATATTAACTATGCAATGCACCTTTTCTCACTCTGGAAATTAAACATTTAATTTCTTAAAAATCCGTCGACCTGCTTGCTGGTCATCGTTCTAGAAAAATGCGTTCGTTCGTTAAGGGTTATTAATATAATTTATGAGCAAAACAAAAAATTCTAATGAAATAAAATATAATAATCAAACAAATACTGTGTTAAACAAAAGATTAATATGTCGACTTAAGGTAAGAGAAAAAAAATCATTTCTCGCAATAATATGAGGTAAGACATGTATATATACAAAAATTGTCTTAAGAAATAATTTAAATATTCTGGACATTACATATTTTTATTATTTTTTACTATTTTATATGCAAATCATTTTATGAATGAAATGAGTAATTTTTTTAATTGAAATAAATTGAATTCGGGGTTTACTTTTAGATGATTCATAATAATATTTATATAAACAACAAATTGTGTGTCTTATTTTTTTTTTTTCTTTAATTGTTACATTATTACAGCGAAAACATAAAGTTTTTTATATATTGTTGTCATTATTGATAACAACATAATTTAATTATAATAGAAAACAATGAAATGTAATTTGTAATTTATATATATATGGAATTTTTTGTCTAATTAACATAAGAAACAACTATATTTTGTATTTTGCTTCCGTAGAGGCAGGAAAAAAAAACTATTTTTTTTTTCATTAATTACAATTACAGAATTTTAATTAATTTAAATTACGAATTATATGTTGACGATTATTATTATTCTTATTATTACTATTATATAATATATTAACTGTGTTCCAAGTTAAACTTTATTTATATTTATTGTAAAATTCTATTAAATTTCACATATTCTTATGTGTTACACAAAAAAAAAACACATATGAACACATACAATAAAATTATAAATTTAAATTTTATGTATTAACACATAATCACCGTTAAAATGAAAAAAAAAACTATCCAAACCAGTAAGTTTCAAATTACATAATTTATATTAGTAAAATTTCGTTTGAATTTTTTGTTAAAATAATTTTAAATTTTAAAAATCTACAAACACGAGAAAAATTCTTTACTAAAATAAACTCTACAGTATTTTTTTTTTTTAAAAAACATAAAGGTGTTCTTTCTTGTATTATATAAAGAAAAAAAAATAATAAATATTATTAGGTATTTTAGTATTAATATTAACATATATTATTTATAAACACACGACGAACAAATATAACAAACTGAAAGTAAATACTGACTGCTGGAACTAAATAAATTGAAGCATTTTATCGACAAATACTATAATATTATATTAAAATCATCATTAAAAATAAAAATATTATATTATACATCGTCGCCGTCGTCATCATCATCATCATCATCATCATCATCATCATCAAAATTATTTGATAGTACCATTTTTTTTGTTGGTATTATTGAATGCATAATTTTTATATATAATTTTATTGTTGTTGTTGTTCGTATTAATATCAATAACAAAAATTATACAATTTAAAATAGTTTTTTTTGTTGTTATATAAGGAAAATACTAGTAGTTTTTATTATAAAAGAAAATCATTATGTAATTGTATTTGTAGATATCTAAAAAAATGCATTAATAAAATGCATATAATATGAAAAGATAATAATAATACAATATATAAACACATATTTTTGATTAAAATTAGGTTATTGACTATATTCGAACGAACGATGAAAATATACATAAAGTAGGTATCACTTCCTTCCCGTTCCTCTACGTACACATGTTTTTAAACATTATTTCGAAATACATAATCTATGCATTTATTGTGTAATGTACAAGGTGTGGCTATATAAAATAATGATATTTATGCTTCTACAGAAGAACTATACGTGTGCCAAGATCTTATGATCGACAGCTGTTTAACGTGTGGCCTTCTCTTTCGATTACCGCACCTCCCCCCATCAGTAAACATATTTGTCTGACCCTCTCTGACCATAACCTTCGTGTTTGTATAAGAGTTGTTTTTTTTTGGTTTTAGTGTCGATTAAATGTTAAATGTTTTAATAGAGCTAACAAATTTGTTGTGAAATTTTCTTATGAAACTTTGAAAAACCACTTATCTTTTATTATGATAAAAAAAAAAACGAAATATATGACAATGAATATAATAGTAGGATTTTGAGTGATTTAAACGAGTAATCAATTTGTGGTGTTTGTGGTTTATTCTCCGCTCTGCTATAGCACGAGATTTGTCCACCGCAGATGTCCAAGGTAATTCTACTTTAACCAATTTTTAATATACACCCTTTTTTTTCCCCATAAAAACAACAATTCTACAAGTGAATCCTGAATGACTTTTTTTATATATATGGGATTGAAATACTGTCGTAGCCGTTTTGAATGTCTTCAATTGATGCATGACAAATTCATTTCGCTTAGCCAAATAAAGTTTTGGGAATATAAAAAATAGTCACGAACAGCTAAATCTGGCGGTATATGATAAATGATGTTGAAGCAAAAATAATTGGATTTAAAGTTTGAAAAAAAAATCAGTGATTATTGTTGAACGATGTGTGCTGATGCATTATCATTCAGTAACCTCTTGCTGCCTGACATTCAGGACAAATACGACACATACAATTTATTCAATACACGAAGGTAATACTTAGCATTAATTTCTTTGGAATCGTAAAAAGAAATCAGCATTGTTTTGATTTTTTGACTTTGACTTAAATGAGTTTTTTTTTCGTTTTTTTTATGGGACAGAGTGTGTATATTAAAATTGTAATAAAATATACTATAAATTGTTGTATATGTTGATAATACCAAACCTCTATTATACACCACATCAACCTTTGTTAATATTTTTATTATTATAAATATTTAATAATAATAATAATCTATTTTTATACTTTTAGTCGTTTATAATCCTTATTGCATATATCTTTTCATTTTCCCATCACCCCGGCGTGATATCAATTACTTATTTCTATATCCTTATGGTATATTTTCGTATATATGAATCATCATCTTTCGTATAGTTGTATTCCTAATCGTCGGCATTCCTTTTTTCCCTATATACACTTTGTTCGTATATTTTTATAATTGATATTATATTTTTTATAATTTACTACTATAATTTTAATAACTCCTTATATCAGCGCATTCCTTAATTATTCCTATACAATAAATAAATATTATCATATAATTCGTATTGCATCGGATTGTCCTTTTGCATTAATTATATTTTATTATTTAGAAAAAGCGTTTAGCAGCGAAGCTCATCGATTGCCTAAAAAAAATGTATGGTGATCAAGCACACACCATGTAAAAATAAGTGATTTATAAGATTCAATAGTGTTCGTGTGATGCCAATGTGTTGAACGAAAATTCAGCTCAAACACTGAAAGAGCTACGAGTTACTCAAGCACCTGTGTTTTGTAAACGTCCACACGAATTGAGGAAACATGTAATTGCGAACCCGTACCATATATCACGTTGTCTTAGCTTGCCAGTCGCATATAGTGGCGTATTGGAATTGGCGATGAAAACTTTGATTATCCTAAAAGCAAAAAGTTAAAGATAGCCATCAACATCAATGTCAAATTAAATTAACCCTTTTTTCTTTTTCACAATATACCATACTATTTTGGTTGGTACATATACTAATATTATTTAATCGTAAAATATCTATTAACAATACAGAGTATATATATATTTATGATGATCTATATAATTCTTAATATATAATTTAAATGTAAAATGTATGTACGTCTCAAATAAAATCCAAATATAATCTTAAAGTTAACATACAAAAACAAAACGGTTGTGCGTATAAATAAATAATATTCTATTTTTATAGGTTATATATTATGGATATAAATTTATTGAACATTAGGCATAACTTCATATATAGTATAGTAATACATTTAACTTCATATATGCAAAGTACTTCTTGTACTACCTACGTTGATATTGATATTTTGAAACGGATAAATGTGATGGATGTCACAGAGAATATCGAGGGGTAATTATATATAAATTATATTTAAACTGTAACATTTTTTTGTTTTGTTGTTGAGTATAGGAGTACAATCCTACCTTGAGCCTATAAATTTACTAAATTATATATATAGAAAGATTTTAAAATTATTATATTCTGTATTATATAAGAGGTATAAACTAATGAGATGGATGGTTCTACAGAGAAACTATGCATGTGCCATAGTCGTACGACCGACAACTGATTAGCTTGAGGTCCACTCTTCACATTACCGCACCTCTTGTGTCTATAGGCATATTGGTCTGGCCATGGTCTTCGTTTGTTTAAGATCTGTTTTTTTATTTTCTATGCAATTATGTGTTTTGATAGAGTAAAGAATTCTTAACGACAATCGCATATGAAACTTAATGAAACACATATTTTATTTAAAGTTGCATTAAAAGAAACAAGATTTCAGACCGTTAAAGCTTGTTTTAAATGTGAATGCTACAATAAATGCTGTTAAAAACATCTAACATTTAACTGTCTAAATTAAGTCTTAAACAATATTCTACAATACATATATAAGTATTCGATTATAGCACATCAACTTCACCTAACAATTCCTAACGCAGAACATAACAATCCTATGAAATAGTGGCATTAAATGAATGCGTTAACATTAATTTGACATTAAATAGTTTTTAAAATATTTCTCTATATAATTTTTATATGTTACCTCAAATACACGCAACACACAACACAAAATTTTTTAAGAATTCTCTTCTATAATTTACGATTATTCATATGCGTATGCCTTTCTTTAAATTAAAAGGGTTAAGTGTAAAAGACATTAAAATTGTTAAAGATATATTTGAATGACGATGCCATTAAATAATTTGTGTAGGAAATAATTCGAATTATTTACTTTTCCTATTCGTTTATAAAATGAGGTTGTTTGAAGATTGTGGTGTGGTGTGGCGTGCGATATATATATTAATATAGTGGCGTTTAAAATATGTAAATGAGATAATAAGCGATAGTTATATAAGATTCACTAAATTCCATTTATTAAACGGAAAATTTACATACAAATCATTAAATTTGAATAGAATTGAAAAAATTATTTAATTAATTATTATCAATTAAAAATTTATTACAAAAACATTAGATTTTCATTTGTTTATGTATTCATTAAATTGGCCCGCAATTATCGGAGTAGTAGATAGATATTTTCCTGATTCTATTATAGGAATTATATTAGTGATTAGATCGATAATTGTTTGTATGTAGATTAGTAGTTTTTGAGCAGCGTCCAAAACCATATTTTCAAAGATTTCCATTTTTCTTTTATTATATCCTCGAGAATGGTTAATAAAATTAATTTTTGTATCGTAGACCGCTCATGTTTTATTTTTTTCAATACTGTTATACAGAAGAAAATTATGGTTTCTATAAAACCATCGTTTCAATATTCCCCAAAGATTTTCTATTTGGTTTAGATCTGGTGAATATACAGGCCAATCTAAAAAATTAATAACATCGTGCCTTTCACCAACTTATCGTTTGATTTCATTTGTGTATGAATGCAATTGGCTCGTTGAAAAACGTTATTATCGTTCAAAATATTTTCACCATCAAAGAATGTTCGGAATTCAATTTATTCCAAATAAATATTTATATTGGTGTCAAAATCCAGTCCATGACACACGTACATATACTCTGTTATGTTTTCTTAAATAATGCCACAATAAAATTTGAAACCGTCTGCACACCGTCCAAATTGAATATTTTTTCATCACGAAAAATAATGGTTTTCCACTTTTTGGATTTTTCTTCCACCACATACATTTTGCTGGTAAACGATTATCTTTTGACATTTAAATCCATTACTGGTTTTTAATATTTGTTGTAAACGATGTTTCTGGACGGGTAATTTCAAATTTGCTACAATTTGGTTAGCTGCGTGGTTTGATGTCGCGATGCTAACAACAAAATGTTCGATTCTTGGAGCCGTGTACGCTTTGTGTTTCCCAGCCATTTTCGATATTTTCAATAATAATCAACATAGTTCATGAGAATAACAATAAATCGAAGAGATCTACAATATTTATTTATTTTTTGGTAATATTACAAGATTAGATATATCAAATTCATTCTTATAACATTTAATTTTCTTCATTTCCGAAATCGACAAGATTTTTTTTTTGCCCACATGTAACTTATTTCTCACTTAACAAAAAAACTATACAAATATTTATTTGTAACTTTTAATAATTCACTACAAAATTTAACACCGCGCGAACAATTATTGTATTTCAAAATAAAGATTTATTGATGATTTTTTCCTATTTTTATAAATACAAGAAAAACTTAACGTGCAAAATTAATTTTTCTTCTTCAAAATCGCTATTTTTGAAATAAACGCGATTTTTTGAATATTTATAATTTTTCTACAATTATTTTTGGATTTTGGTGGTAAATAACTCGACAACTAATTACAGGAAACGATTTGTAATTGTTTCATATTTATTCTGCGGCAGCAGCAATTATTAACTTTCAGAAATGGTGCTACCATATTTGATAGTCAAGGTTTTTTTGTGTAGATGTTACGTTCGTTTCAGTGACTTATAATCATCAAACTTAAAACAATCACATTTTTAAATGGTCAAAATTGGTACATATATTTATTTTTATTGGACAATAATTTAGAATAATTTGTTTTTTGTTTTATTAACCCAGCTGCGTACACACACCCTATTCGTTTGGAATATATACTGACTGTGGGACAACCTGTATTTTATTTGGCTAGCCCAATTAAATGAATAATTTACGTTCACACACAAACTAGTACTTTTACCTTATATGCGTAAATTGTTTTTAAATAAAGTCTATTGTAATAATTTATTGTAATACAATTTTATTTTAGGAAAAAATGAAATTTATAAAATTATATGTACCAAAAAAAACTGATAAAACTTACTAATTTCCATGTGCCTTTAATTGCAACACCTTTAACAAATTTTGCTTGAATTTCGAGACAATCACTAAGCGATGGACCCCATGATTTTGTTAATTTACCAATTAATGGACCATGCCATTTTAATTGCACCATTTTATATATACAAAATTTCCGTTTTTTAATGTACAAAATATTTGAAAAAAAAACCGAGCACGATGCACTCTGCCCACAATACATTAATTTATTATTAACACTGTTTATTTTTAATTTATTTTTATATTTTATTAATATAATTAAAATTAATTATTATTCTATTTACAAGAAAGTCTTTTACCTCTCTCTAAAACATTTATTTCTGTACATGGTTTTATTTGTTTTTTTTTTCAATTAATTTTATGTAAAAATGTTTATATATTTTTATACGAAATTTATAATATGCACAAAACGCACACAGTGACTGGCGCGATGCACTAAAAACTTAAACTATTTAATATAAAATTTTTATTTGTATAACTCAATATACGCGGACGCACACGGCACGTAATATATATTAATAAAATAAATTAGATATTTTTATAATTTGCTAAAATATGTAATGGAAAAAATCAGTCTTTTTATATTGGGCGCGCGCGTTGAGAATATATGTTAATTTGAATTATATATATGTTTAAATTTAATCATTTTATTATAAATAGTTATCTCATAAATAAATAAATAAATCACAAATATATTTTTAATATTAAAATTTTTAGGTAAATAAAAGTAACAAGGAACTTTTGTATTAATAATAAGAATTTTTATTTTGTTTAAAAATATACTATTTATTTGGGGTTTTTTTTATATTTTATATATTTATATGAATAAATCAGGTAATTAAAAATTTAATTTGTTGTCGTCTCCAATAAGTATCCGATAAGAAGATATTTTTTTTTTTTTCTAAACACAACACATTATTTTTATTGATTTTATTTTTTTTCTGATTAAATAGTTCATAAACCTTTATGCACTTTTTGTCTGCGCGTTGTCGTCGTTGTCTTCTGTATTTCAAATGTTACTATAGATAAATGTCATATAAAAATTGTGTGTGTATATAAGAGCACGGTGTGGTCGGTGTGTATAACGATTATAGGTACTTCATCCAAAATATAAAATACTAAAGTGATTTCCTTTCTGCAATTTTATTTAATATATATATATGTATACAGATACAGCAGGCGGCACACTGTTATGTAGTATGGCGAGATGAAAATTATATTTTAACTCATGCGCTTGTTGCTGCTGCATAGATTATATTTTATACAGATGCACACGCACACACAACTGATACTTGCTGCACTTTAAACTATAATGAAAATATATGTAACATCGATGAACGCGATGTACCGGCAACCATCATCGACTACATATACAATATATATTATTATATGCATATAGAGATGGAATCAGAAAATTAATTTTATATATATATTTATTTTTTTTGTTTGGTGAGTTAGTTTTGATGTTGTTGCTGTGTTGCTATACCGATATAATATTGTTTTGTAAATGCTGTGCAGAAAAAGGATGTACACAATTTCAACACCATTATATCATATATATATAAGTATATATTTTATATATATATACCTAACCTATACACATATGTCATTTAATTTTTTTTTCCATTATATAGAAGTGCATCACAAAATAAGATATATATATATATATATATTCACTCGTATATAGAGATGACAATATGAAAATGAAAATAATATTTATAGAAAAACTATATATTGTAGATATACAACGAATTTTATATATATACGAGTATAAATGTAATGTAATGTATGGTATAAGTAAGTACGTGTATATTATATACCATATATATGAAAGATAAATTTGTCTCCATTCCAGAGACTAGACAACATACGTTACATAAAATCACACAAGGGTAATGTACTTAAATTATTATGGTATAAATATATATATATTTTATTATTTGTTATATGTATGTAGTTTTTCCGGATTATTTCTCTATTTTTATTTATAATATATCAAAATATATAAAATTTATAATTTTAGTCAAAATAATGAATAATTATATATATATTTTTTATACGAAAATAAATGGGCGAAAGTCCAGTTTCAATTTCAAACAAAATTATTAAATTATCTGCCAACCAAAAATGTTTCTATATATATATAAAATTATATATACATTGCAAAATTTCGGTCCATATTCAATTGCATTGCATTGATATTATATTTCATTATTATTATATAAAAACATTTCAAAAACTGCATTAATAAATTATTTTTATTTAATTATCGAATCGATTAAGATGTTTGGCTATACATACAATTATATCGCATTAATATACAAAATATCATTTATAGCTGTGTGATATACAAATTCATTTAATGGACAAGTCTAGGAGGATTCATTAATTTTTCGTTTCATTTCTGTCGGTTTTTTTTTCTCTTTTAAAGAATAATAAATACTGGAAAAAATTTTTTATTTAATATTATTACAAAATTTTTCAGTACAATTTTTTTCCCAATTTTCTAGCAATATAAAATAAATAAAAGAGATGAGCTATTTTTGAATGTCTTCATAATTGCAGAAGTTCTATGTGCACATACTTCATATATGCCATCGATATGAATAAGTGGTAATCTAATTGAGCAACATCTGAGTATGACGGGTGAAATAACACAACCCATTCGAGTACTTTGTTTTTTTAACATGAGACATTTAATATTTGCATATTGTTGAAAAACAGCGGTGTCGCGTGAAAATTAGCATTACATTTTCATTATAATTATATTTTCCGAATCACTCGGGATAAAACAATATAGTAAATTATGGAATAAAAAAAAAAACCGTTCAACATTCAACGAACTATAAATTTTCTGCAAAAACCGACTTTTATATGAATTATCATCTTTTTTTTAATTTTACGAGCGTTATTGCTCACGCATTCAAAAGATATGAACGATTTTCCAATCGATGGCACCGGAAAACAAAACAACAAAAAATTTGTGATCCTGTATAAAATGATAATATGTGTGGTATAAAAAATCTATACAAAATCATATTTTAATTTTATACAAAATTTCACTATAATCGAACGAAAAATCACTTGTATCTTTTGAATGCGTAAAGCTATCTTAAAAATCGGTTCTATCAAAGATTGGAATATGTTCAATTATGTATACAAAAATGGAAATCCGTTTAAATTATGTGGTCCGTAATTAAGAGCGATGATAATTCATAAAAGTTGATTTTCCAGGAAATCTACAGACAATGGATGTTCAATTCTTTTTCATAATTTAATTTACTTTCAACTCAATATAGTCATATGGTAATGTGAAATTGATTTTTACACAATAGAGTTCACTATTGGTTCCGTTTCAACAGATATAATATACACACACCACTCAATTCTGGGTCTACATTATAAAACTGTGAATTTCCATCTAGTGTACTAGGTGAATACTTAAAATTTATGGCATAAAAATTCACTATTTTTTTTGACGAAATTTTGGCCAACAAATTACAAAAATTATATATATGAAAATTATTAATTTACATAATACGTTGTTAGGTATACAAAGTTCTACCACAAATCGAGTTGAAACGAATACAAAATTACAATTACATCGATACAATTCCAATGGCCATAATGTAATGCAATGTTAAATTAATAAGTAACATTAAATGACCGCCTTCATATATAATTTTGTATAATATAGTAAAAATGTTTCACTAAATAAACTTTGTTCACACCATAATTTTCTATCATGCGTTATACCTATGGTGGTCTATGGTCTTTATTTATCGAACTAAAATTATATCTTTAGTAAACTGAAAGTGTATGTACGAACCGAACGTATACATATACAACACATTTTTAAAATAAACATATTGAAATGTTTTAAACAAATATAAAATTAAATCTAGTTCATTTATTTTCTAATCAATTCATTAAATAACTATTAAAGTATATAATCGTATATATAAAATAATAATTGAATTAAATTTAAAATCCATTTCGTTGTTATATCGGATTATTTTCATATACCAATGCATAGTATAATTAAATAATTTTAAAGTACATAATACTTATTTGAAATTAGTTAAATAAATATATAGAAGAAAATTATATACAATACACACACCCTCATCTAATGTATAGATAACCAGCTCAGGGGTAATATTTTTAACGACATGTCTGCAGACGAAACTATATTAGACATTCACCAACATGATCTGTGTCACGAACGGTTTAAATATATACACATTACTATATCAATTGAATGCAATTTTATACAAAATTTACATTGTTTCGCAGAGTTTTTCAGTTAAACGAACTTGTTGGATTACTCCTAATCGTATATATATATATATGGTGTGTTTAATTTGACACACTTACACAACGCCAGCAAATTATGGAGTCTTCGACATAATTCACACTTAAAAACACAGATGAAAAAATGGGACCAATCGAATGCACTATGTAAAAAGTTAGCCGTGGTGCACATTTAATCCGCATTTTCTTCAAAGTTAAAGTTCTATTATGCTTAACACAGACGACGATTATATATATGGTACACTAAAATAATACATGTGTGACACACACTGTGTGTGAAATAGAAATAGAAAATATAATATTTTTATCAATCAGATTTAATTTATTTTTATTAGTGAGAGCAGAGCAATATATGTGTGGGTGTGGGAGTTCATCAAATCAAAAATCTTTGGCAAACATCCAATTTTATTTTTATTTTGTAATATTGTTATATTGATTATTTATTTTATAGTAAATGATTTATTTTTAATCAACGAATTTTTTTTTATTTTGATATTCTTTTACTATTTTATATAATGATCGCAGAATTCTGTTTCTGATAATGTATACGAAGATTTTCTGTAAAAATTTAAATAAATAATTTAAGCAATTTAAAAATAATATTAATAGCGATCAACTTTTAAAACCTGTAGACACGCATATCGTACGTTAAACTACAGATTTGGACTAAGACTATATGAATTATTAAAATATATTTAGATAAGAAATCGCAATAGATAATATATAATAATTAGAAAAAAAACGTGGTTGAATCACAATTTCGATAGCATTTATCACTATAACTTTACATTAAATTTATAATCAGAGTTCAAATAAAAATCGTATGTGGTCTGTGTTTTAGATTGCAGCAAGAAAAAAGTAACAAATAGTACAATTAAACAACCTTTTTACATAAAATATTCTCGTAACTCATATACACGCATTTAAAAGTATGAGTAGAGGTGTAGGTCAATCGCATTAATCAATTTAATTTTTGACTTCTTTGAAGGCATTGAATTGTTGTTCGGAAAATTTGTATTGCATCGATATAAATAAGTGCGGTTGGGTATGGTAAATACACCGGCTGAGGTATAAGCCATCTGATTCGAGTAAAATGTGCCAAGTTAACATTTGAATTGCACAAAAATCACTGTTCCATGTCTACTGTCCTTTTCCAAATAGTAATTAAATGGTCGAATTACTGTAATCAATTGTTGTAAATAGAATTACAAATTATAAAAATTCTAAAATCGATTAATCAAAAATAATAGTAAAATTTTTATTAATACAAATTTTCTTCTTGGCATGTTTAGCAAAAATTATTCAAGATGCAACTACAGCCAAACAACAACTGATGAAAAAGTCAGTACGTTTACGAACACATATTCTTTATAGTTACTCATGTTCCGTATAACTGAATTCGATGTATCCTCTTTTTAAGCATAAGTGACGAATCAAGTGTCTGCCGCTGAAAAGTTCAATTTTGACTATTTATAGAGTTTTTAGTTTATGAGAATACATTTTTTTTGGACACCGTGTGTACATATATTAATAATACATCAAATAAATATTGTGGTGGCTGGGAAATTAAGTAATTATGGGTTTTTACCATATTATAGTTTATATTTTATTTTATTATATATATTTATACTAAAATTGCAAAAATTGTTAATTTAATTAACGAAGCAAAGAAATGAATATAAATAGATTATATGCGGTTTAAGTGCAGATATTATATGAACTATTTATATTATACGATATTCGTTTTGTATAATATGATAATATTTATACAACATTTGAATAACATATATGACTTAATACAACAATGATTTTAACACTATACACTATACACATTTTACATATTCAAAGGTTTAATTAATTTGAAATGTATGTTTTTGTTGTGGTATGCGTATATCTTGAGTTCGCGTATATATATGTAGAATAGTACTATAGTAGAAATTTTCTTTTGAAAATTTCCTGTTTCATAGAAATGACAACAAAAGAAAAATGCAATGTACTTAAGAAAAAATATGCTTTTTTTACCACCTTCCACACTCTATATTGTCATTTGTATTCGTTTTTATTTTTAACAAACATTGAAATAGTACTCAAATTACCAAAATTGTGATATGTCACAAGTCACATATTGTCTAAGAAATAACAACACCCCATATATTTTCTCCGTACATTTATCAATATTATAATACGAAAATATTAATATATATATATATTGTACAATCAAACAGCACAATGTACACTATAATATCAATATATATGGCAATACAATACAGTATTATATAGGTAAATAAATACTTTTTCTTTTAATAGTATATTATATTGAATTTTGAATACATTGCACTTTTCTTATACTTTTCTAATATTCACATTTTGTACATAGAGTAAAAATATACACATATAATAATCATTATTTTCATCGTCTAGACGGAAGTCTATGAAATGTATTTTCGATGTTATATATTAATATATGTATATAAGTTTTTCTTTTCTCTTCTATTCATTAGTATATTGTGTAAATATATAATACTGAATGCATATATACTGTGATGTGAGTGGATCTATCTAGTCTATAGAGCTAGACTAATTATGTATAGTATATGGTATATAGAGTCCAAAGTTCATATTATAATATAAAATTTGCAATTTCATAATTTCTGCAATATACATTTTTTATAAGTATTTTTAACACATAATTTTGTCTTTGGAAAAAATTTAAATTTTTCATTGTGTCTCCTATATCCATTATATTCCAAGAGAGCTATAAATTAGAATCCTTTTTAATTTTTTTCTATGCGTAGTGCTCTATCCATATATTCGTTTTCCAAAGTCATTGTATTATTGCTATTTAAAAAATACGTATTTTAGAGATGAAAAAAACCAGCACAACTATGTTTATAATTAGTGAGAGAACGCGGTAGAAATTATCCACCCATATAAGTATATAGCCAGTATTTTCAGAAATAAATTTTATTTATGTTGGGCAAATTTTATTTTAATGTTTTTCCAATTACATGTGATCTTTGTGAACTAACAAATTATTTGCTAAATGTATATCTTTAAATTGTCAGCATCAAACAAATCTATATATAAATATTAACAACAATAATTGATAGATTTTATCGTAAATTGGTTAATTTTAGCAAACTGTATGATTTCCAGTACAATGAATATAATTCCCTCAAATATTTATTAAGGTAATTCAGTTCAATGAATCACATTGCATTTTTGTACATGATTTACATTTATTTGTTGTAATACGAATTACATATGTACATTTGTAGCCACACACAAAATAATCCATAGCATTTCGAAGATATTTAATGAATATAACTTTTTAAAACGAAAGAAACATTTGTATTTTATAGAACATCGAAAAATCTGTTTGTTTTCAATCAATTTCTTTTGAAAATAAATTAATTCTTATAATAAACTTAAGAGGAATTAATGCGGGTTTAGAATATATTTGTAAAGGCTAGTTTTTTGTTTCTATAATTTATTTATAAATTCACTAATAATTTAAAATAAACTGCATTATGTAATTGTATGAGCAGAAAAGTGCTCCATGTTTCACTTTCCAACACACACACACACATGCTAAGAAACATTTTATAATCCAATTTAAAAAGGAGTTTTGTCTATAAATGTTCTAGTTTTCTAAACTTCTGCTCAATGACTAATTTTTTATGAATTTCTTAGAAACTATGACCATGTGATTTACATTCTAAATATCTACATACTATATTTCAATCAAATGTATAGAAAAAGAATGGTTCATAGTTCTTGAAAACAGTCGTCTTTTTTTTTTATATATTTTTATCAATTTATGTTAAAACTGTCTTGTAAACTAGTAATTTTATTATAATTAAATAGTCTGTAATCTATATGAATGAGTATATCAATTTTTACAGAGTTCTGTCATTCGAACTATTAATATATATACTCCCAAATAATCATTGGAACAAAATTTCATTAAAATTGAATATGAATAAATTTACTAATTAAGTTCCTCTATCTATATACAGAAACTAACTATATTTTTCAGAATTTCGATAAACCTTCGTACAGAATTCGTATAATTCGCATCTTTTGAACGTTTAATTTGATTTTTAAAATCTTTGTTATGAAAAATGTAAAAATTGATTATATTATTTTAAAAATATGAAATCCATTAAAAATAGCTTTCAATTCAAAAAAATAATCGTTAGTGTATTATGAGAGAGTCTGTAAAATTTAGTAGCCGACACTTTCAACTATAAGCGACTATAAGTAAGTAAGTAAAAAAAAAAAACCCCAATGCTTTATTATAATCAATTTGTGACACCGCATCACTGATGTCATTGTTTTCTGAATAGCTAAATTGACTATACGTAGCACAGAACGTATATATATACACACCATATAAATATGCCGGCTGTTGCCTTTTGTTAAACAAAACATATCCATTTATAGACGCAACCTCACCCCTCACTACACATATCACATTTTGTTATATACAAACATTAAGAATCTGTGCAACACCGCGTTGTAAACGTCAAACGAAGATTTTTTCTATATAAGTTATATAAGTCCGTCATTCATTCATACATTCATATAATATATAATGACACAACAGATAAATACAACAAACAATACATATTATAATATTGAATGTAATGTATAAGTTCGCACCCAAATTTCAATTCAAATTGGTCTCTTTTATATAGAACAACGCATTCGACGACAAAGAACTTGGAAAGAAGTAGACGAAGGTGCAGAAATAATTGTAAAACTTGGTTTTTATTCTACGATGGTGTTACTGGGTGTTTGGTTTGGTGGGATTATGAAATTCACTATAAATTACTTCTGTGTATAAGATGGAAAAATCGGTAAAGTATACAACTTACAACACTGCGGATAAAAAAATTTTAACCCACCGACAAGGAGTACATGATAATGCACTGGGAAATAAGAATTTGTGTATAGATCCCACACCATATTCTTTAGATCTTATTCCTTCACACTATCATCTATATTGCAATAATGTCTGCAGAATAGTTTGAATATGTTAAACCGTTGTCATTCCATAAAAAAAAAAAACCTATTGATTTTAGTTTTCAAATCCGAGCACAAAGTTATGCATTCCGCCAATATACATACCGTAAAAAAAATTAGTTATCGTTATTATTAGTATTTCCCTTATTTTACAAGTACGTAAATGAATTGTTTAAACAATTAGTTGTTTTTATTTAGTTTTTAAGGTACATCATCGTAGTACATATATATTCGATGATTATATACAGAGACAAGGTAAATATATTATAAATTATATTACAATATAGAATAGTAGTAGAATAGTGAGTGTAGTATATAATATACATTGCTTAGTATATGCATACTATTATTAAATAGTAAATAAATGGATACAAATATACAAATATGTATGAAAAAAACCAAAAAAAATTATACAAAAGAAAGAAAAATAAATAAAACTATAGAACCTAGAACGGTAGGTCTTTCCAATTCTAAAAAGATTAGAAGAATGTGCGTGTAGTAAAACTAAACACAATATTTTTTTCTTTATGTATTTTCAATAGAATTATAATTAATTCTATATTTGTATTTTTTATTTACCATCGTATCCATATGAAAATACACAGTCAGCCAGAGTCTAAGACTGCCGCACGACACTATTTTATACACAAACAAATAATGGATTTGGATAAATAGACATTCATGAGATTTTATTGAATGATTTAGTATATATGGAAAGCATTATAGTTATATATAGATACTATATTGTAAATATAGATAGATACATTGTATCTTCTTTGTTGTAACATCTTGCGCATTTTAGGTATAATATTTATTATTTTTTTATGTTGATATAATAATAATAATAATAATAATAATAATAATAATAATAATAATAATAATAATAATAATAATAAAATTTTAATAATAATATTAAGTTAATTTGTATAAACAATAATCAATTTGTTTTTATCTTATGTTGCACATTTGATCGGATGATTTCGGAAGATCTAAAGGATTTTATGATGCAAATGTTATTATAATGTGTGTGTGTGTGTGTGTGTCTGTTTGTACCAGGTGTTACTATAAAATAACGAGATTAATGCTGTAAAACATTTTAATTTAAATTTATATATATTTAGTTAATATCCTCTTCAATACAATACACCCTTCCTTTAACGCTACAACGCTCTAAAGAGAATTTTCCATTGTACAAAACAGTGCTGGAAATCTTTTTCTGCGTGTGAGCTTCTTTATGAAGCGAGCTGCTTTTTCTTTCACACTTTCAACGGTCACTAAATTCGTGTTTCTTCTAATGCAGATTAAGATATTGTGGAATAGATATAAAAAATCAAATGGTGTTAGGCAGCGACGTCGCGTGATAATTACCATTCATTTTTTTATCACAATATTATTCTCATCGCCTGGATAACAACTAGACTAAATTATATAGAAAATATTATAAGGCGTTCATCGAACTAAATTTTCCGGAAAATAAACTTATATATGAATTATGATATATTTTTAATTACTATGGCCATAGTTTTAACGGATTCCCATTTTTGTATACAGAATTACAATTTATAATCAATTTCCAAGATTTGATAGAAGAGATTTTTAAAATGGCTTTACGCATTCAAAAGATACGATCGATATTCCAATTGATGTCTGGAAAATCGGTAATTACAATTGACCGATTCATTATATAGTCTAATTTCAACCAGCTAACAGAAAATAATAGTCATATTGTAAAATGAAATAAATTTTTCACGTTATACCACTGGTGTTAGTTCAGGCGAATAAGCCGGATGGTCTAACAATAAGATGTTATACTTTTGGCTGTAAATACATTTAGAATTTTAAACAACATTTTCACGCTATACACATACTTGTCGGTCGTACTTTGGCGTTCTTCTGCAGAAACATCAATCTCGTTATTTTATAGCCACACTTCGTATTTACATTTAATTATACGGATACGGATGCATTCTGGTTTTATTTGAACATATATACGAGTATAGTTAATTAAAGAGTAAGAAACAATGTCAGTGTTTTATTATTATTATTACTATTATTATTATTATTATTATTATTATTATACAACCGTATATTATATACAAAGAATATTTTTGTCAAAGGAAAATGTTTCTTATTTGTATTTAGTCATTTTAATTATTTGTTTGAAAATTGTATGCCGACGACACATCAGCAGCTACAATATTATAATAATTATGTTTATATTTTAATGTGAGATAAAATAATAAATAATTTCATATTTCGTAGAATATTTATCGATGAATGTCAAAATTTTTTATTATATACATATTTTGTATATGGGTTAAGAAGCAAGATATTTTAGAGATGTTAATAATAAATGTATGCCAGGAGTTTGAGTAAAGTATTAAAAGTCTTAATACATGTACATAGATAGAACAGATGCGAATAAATTATATAGATAGACTGAGGTGAGAACCTGTGTAATCTATAGTCGATAGCGGTACAATAAATCTTGATGGTCGTAGTGCACTACGGGAACCAGATTCTGTATCGCTGACCATTACGTTATCTTAACACTTAAAATCGTAATGAATAAATTGATGAAATATTTAACAAAGAAATTTTAATGTTCAACTTGAGACTTAATAATGTGATGGTTTATATCATAACTGAGCCCGTAAAACCGAATCGTAATCCATTGCACTACAACCTAAAAATTCTATTGTGTACCCCAATTGTTTGTAAACGATGTTCTATTTCCAAATGCAAGGCTTTTTTTCCGTTATAATTTATCTAAAGGTGAACAAAATGCGGGCATAAGGAATTCGACAAAATTTTATACTAGAAATTAATTGCACTGGGTTACAATAATAAAATAATCCATTCATAAGCATATATCATTCTGTTTTTCTATAGTGTTGCGGACAACGAACAATCTATAACTTTTTGTATTAGCCATCCCAACTTTATTTAGATGGCAGTTGCACAAATAGATTTCCAGTGAGATACGCCAAACGATTATTACGTTGTTATTCGTAGTTCATTTAGGTCGACATACCAATCGCAAAAGCACTTTCGATTTGAAACTATTGCTTCTTAGAAGATTTACAATCGCTAGACTATCCGAAAGGATGTTGATTTTAAATATTTGCTATATTGTTATCACCAGGTTCGCCAACGATTTGGAACACAGCTGTTTCAGTAATTCCTCTTTATAAATCACTCTTTCCATGTTGTATGCGATATAGAGCTTGATCGCAGTAAAACTATTTTCAAGCAATGCATGAGCTGCTACGCTTTTTCTAAAATCAAAATATATATTGAATAAAGAAAATCCGAAATAAAACTGCATTTTTCATTTGAATAAAAAAAAATTGATATTTACACAACTGCGATAACATTTTCAAACCCATTCACAACTATATAATTTAAATATATTTCAGGCGATATCGAAATGGTCTGACCATTGTTCGGATCCCTTTTCGTCATAATATATACAGTGGACCAAATCGTTAGATATCACAAAACTGATTAGATTTTATTGTAAATGAACTAAGGTTTTGATGAATAATTTATGGTAAAAATAAATCAAGGTATTCTGCGAAATAAATATACGTTTTATTTTCAAGTTACGCACACGCCTCTGCGATACAATACAACTACCACATATACATATATTATACATTTGCATAATAAATTGTATGCACTCAGAAATAATTTTTTTGAAAAATTATGAATAAATAAATCATAATACAACCCTATGTCCAAAAAATAATGAGAATGGATAAAAGAAAATCACATAAATTTTAACAAAAATTATCATATTTATTCGAAATGTTCTCATTCAACTATGTGAAATACATCGATTTGCGAAATTAATGCACTTTTTCAATGTTTTCTTCTACAAGTAATTACTTCAGATAGTCAACCTGGACGTTCATCATCACTTATAGCTGCTAAGTAAGGTCGGTTCACACTACATAAATTAATTAGTGACTAACAAATAACGCTATGGGGTACTGTATATTATAAAGTAATTTTCATTATTATTGGGACAGAGGTATACAAAAATCTACTATATATACAACAGTACGAAATATATATTGGTTATAAATTATCCTATATCGTTTATAATCATCACATTTTTTTCAATATTAAATATATAAGTAAAAATGAAAAGTTAAAAATTCTTCTACTGATTGATTATAATTATAAAATAAGTATTTTATATATATATAAATATACGAATGGATGTTATATATTTTAAAATATACATTACAAAACCCTAAAATTAATAACTAAAAATAAATAGATAGCTACTTAAAATATCATTTCAAATGAAAATTATACTCATTAATTTCTTTAGATTATTTTAATATTTTTAGAGGTATGATGTGGGATCCCCTTTTTACGAGTTACGCGTGTAGTACCTACACATTTTTTTTTGATTCACTTATTATAATATCCATTTGTATGTGATGTGACAAACGCACGATAGATGAAAAAAAAAATAACATATTACATGTAATCTAAAAAGAAATATTTTTAAAATACATCTTTCATCCATTGGGGGGAAATTGAAATTTGTTTTAATTCTATTTTCTGGTATGTAATATATAATTCATATCATCGGTAGTATGGAAAATAAAAGAAAATATTCAGATAGAAGAAAATATAGTGGGTAACGTAATGTAACGTATGTACGATAGATAGATGTATTTATAATATATGATCATTTTCCCATTTAAATATCCGGTCGAATGAAATTTTGTTATTTTGTATTTATTTTCTGTATTTTCTATTTTTTTTTCTGTATTGTTAATTCCGGTATGTAAATATTTTTTGTATTTTTTTTTATATATAAGGAATGAAAAACCAACTAAAATACATAAATATGTTTTAAATTTTCAATAAATTACCTTAAAATAAACTTTTTTTTACTAACCACAATAAATAAAATGTTATCTGTATAAACACTTACCTCTTTTGCAATTTGATCAAGTGCTTGATCTTCAGCATTACTACGAGAGGCACCACGACGCCTTCCAACAGCGCCGGCACTCTCCATCTCGTAATCCTTTGATTTTCTTTATTGTCAAACAATTATATATATATTTATATAAATAAATAATGAGGATTTTTCTATAATAATGAGTATATTTTTCTTCTCCTTAGGTACTGATGTTCTATTATTATTATTATTATTTTATGTTTTTTGATGTTGTTTTATTTTACAATAATTTATTTACAGGTTTACAAAAAAACACTAGAAAGGAAAAATATAGGAAAATAAAATACATATAATTAATAATAGATATTATTTACAAATTGGATTTGAAATTTTTAATGTTTTGTATGTGTGTGCGGTACAATTAAATAATTAAAAATAAATAAACTAAATAAATAATAAATAGTATAAATTATTAAATTCTACAATTCTACTGAATTCTTATATATTTAGTATAACAAGAGCATGTGGACCAGTAATCCACCATTACATAGTAATTTGATTTGTGTTTATCAAAAATAATCGGCATTGAATTCCAAAGTAATTCAATTATTAATTAGATTACTTTTCACTAATCAGAATAAATATGATTACTTTCCAGTAATTAGTTTCGCATATCGTGTGTAGATTTGTATTGGATATATGCAAAAATAAGTTTGTTTTTTCTAATAGTAGGCGTAAGTCTTCTGTGTACAATCTAGTAATACATGTTATTGAAAACTCTCTTTATTAACTTTAAAGCTTAAGATATAACATTTGATTGCAACGTAAACAACATATTTTTTTATTTCGCATAGAAAGTCTTATGCCAAATAAGCGACATTTGCGGGAAGCATTATTATTTTGTTTTCATAAAAAAAAAAATCCGAAAACCAAAACGGTAAGCTTTCACATTCTTAATGTAGGAATTCCAGTACACTAACCAAAAACAAATCGTATGTTTAATCCTTTCGTAATATTTTTATAATATAAATAATTACAAAATGCATCGTGCAAAATCTGTACTACACATACAATGAATTATGAATTGGTTAATAAAATATAAAAGCATCAAATTGCTAATAAATATTTCAGTACCACCATTAAACAAAATTTCCCTAAAAAGATAAAATGTAACAAGTGAACCATAAAAGAAAATCGTTACTGCAAATTCACCAACAGATGAGGCAGACTGACCGATAATTTGTTGATGAATGTAATGAGTATAGGCAACCGAAATTTATTGACGTTTCCAAATGAGAATTCATAATTGAATTTCAATAACGCTTGACGACATAATTATATAATTTTTGAACCTAGATTAGAGTTTAGATAAGTGATTAGTGGTGTAAAGCGTACTGTGACCATATAGAAATTCAATTAATCATACTTTCCTACAAATTATATTGGCTTTATTACCCATAATCAGAGAACCCCATCTGTGAGTGTCTCCTCTGACAAGGTGACTTTCAATTGTTATCATTTTTCGACTTATAAATTAATAAATTATCAAACATATATGTGAGATAAAGTAGAAATTTATTTATGTCAACTCTTTTAACTATACAAATTCTTTACTGATTGATACAAATTCACCAGATAAAGGTTCTAGGGTCGAAAAAACTAGGCTATGTTTTGGAGTTCCAAGAAATACATTATAGATAAATAAAAAAGTATGACCACCCAGACTTTAATTATTTCATTACTTTTTAAGTTAAATTACAGATGTAAGAAACACTTTAAAAATATTTTAAATATTATTATTTGTTTAATTATATATTGTAAACTAATTGCATAAATTTTAAAAAATTGAAAGATTAACAAATTGCAAATAAATTAAACATCCGAAATGCAAAGAGACAAAGAGAAGATGCGATAATAAATATTTATGAATAAAATATGATAAAATATTTTGCTTACTCTTAAGATTCCTCGATGAGTTGTTCCATATAAATTAAATTAGAAAATCAACATTTTAATTAAAAATACGATAAATGTTTTAAATTTTACGCACAAACATATCAAAATAATACACAATTTTTGTTGTATGTTTGTGTGTGTGTGTGTGTGTGTGCATATATATTATATTACTGATATAATTTCAAAAAGTCAATGATCTTTTTTAAATGATAATAATAATAATACTAATAAAAAATACCGAAAACAATCCAACACACATCACCATAAACTCAAAATCAATAATAGAAGACAACAACAATTTTTATAATATATAAACAATATTTTTAATTATAATAGACTAACAAGTAATTCACAAAATAATTATTTTCATTTATATCCTAAATAATTTTTGAATATTTTTGCACTCTTATTTGCTCTGCGTGAAAAACTTTTAAGAAATTATTTATTATAACCAAAAAAATTTTTAAGGTAATTTTGTTTTATATTGTTGTTGTTTTATTGTATATTTATTAACACTTTTTGTTTTTGTTATTTGAGTTCTTTATTATTTATAAAAAAAAAAACAAAAAAACCGGTTTTCATCAAGTTTCTTTCAAGACAGCAAAAGAGAAGAAGACCATCATAGAATATTTATTTTATTTTTATCCTAAGTTTTTTTTTTTTTTTTAAATATTCATTTTGTTTTCTAATAAAAAATTCATTTGTTTTTTCCAAGTTTCTGTTAAAACAAATTTTTCTAATGCTTATATTTTCAAAGGTATATAATTTAATACAGAAATTTAAATAGGGCAAAAGATATTTGGCAAACATACACAATATGGAAATAATTAGAAAATTATTTATAATTCACATTGTAAAAAAGATATTTTTATATAAAAAAAAACGCAAAAAAAAAAACTTTCTCCTAAGAATTGTAAATATTTGTTTCTTTCCAATAATAGTATAAAAAATAATAAATTATGTGGAGCAGAAATGTCAAAATATTATGATAGTTTTTTCTATTTTTTAACAACTTCATGTGTTCGTATTTGTTTTTTTAATACAAATTAAATTAAAATTAATTTAAAAAATTACGCTTACCTTTTGAGAATTGCCAAAAAATTAACCAGCTGTTACTTTTATTGAGTTATTTTGAAACACCTAAACCGGCACAATAACACTTTTATTTATTTTTGTTTCAATAAACAGAACAGATGTGTATTTTTTTTATTATTTTCACAATAACCACACCACAAAGATATAAATAAAATAAAAATGCAAAAATTAAATAAGATAAAAAAAAAAAATTAAAGAAAATTAAAAAATCAAAGCAAAATACACATAAAAAAAAATTGCAATAAAATTAAAAATAATTTTCCAGTGACAACGACACCACGAACTTTTTTTTCTTTTTCTTCATAAACATTCAAAAATTTTTTATACACACAATTAAAACATTTTCTACCTCACTCAAAGCAAATACACACACACCACACCAAATACATCGCCATTAACGTCGTTTCTCGCGTATACGTATACAGAAGAATTAAATTTTTGCTTTGACAAAATTTACTATAATTTTTTATGCATGTGTGCGTATGTAAAGTAAAACAAAAAAAAAACAAATTTATTTATATGCAAAAGAAAAGCCACTTATGAAACGTCAGATTTATATTGCAGTTTATGTGTATTTGTGTATTGCTTTCGTCGTATATTTAACCATATTTAACAAAAACAAAAAAAAAATAGTATAAAAATTGGTATAAGAAAAAAAAAACTAAAACTTTTAATAATGCGATTTCTGTAGAATACTTTTTTTTTTACATTTTATTCTTTTATTATTTAAAATACATAATATTTATGTATAAAATCATTACACATTTATAAAGATTTAAAATTTTGTTTAATAAATTACAATTTTAAATATCACATTTATGATTTAAAAAAACTATTGTTATATTAATATTGACACGGTTTCGTGATTCTTAAAATAATTAAGAATTTATTTTATTTTTATTTGTATAGAAAAAAAAAAAAAACCTTACACACACGTCCAATTGACATTTTAAAAATTCATACTAACATTTTATCTTCATTTTTTTCTCATCATATCAATGCTACCAACCTTTTAATACTACGAGAATTTTTCAATGTGTATCGATATCTCATTACTCAATTTGATGTGGTGCAGTCGATAATGATGATTTGAAAAATTCCCCTTTCAAATTTATTTAAAATAAATTAACCTAAAAAGAAAAAGAAGAAAACCAAAAAATCAAAGTCAAAGCATGCAAATAAACAACCCACTCTATTTTACACTTATGTTATTATTTCATTTTGCAATAATAAATAAAAATATTATGCTAACAAATATTTTAATACTAATATAAACAGAGTTTAATTTTATTATCATTATTATTATTACTAGTTATTAGTTTAAACTCCTGGTAGCGAAGTCCATGTAGACTTGTAAACAAACCGATATTTTTCTTCCAATTATTTACATATTTCTTTTTTAATCAATTCTTAGCGTAGATTTGATGTTATAAAATAATTTCAAATCACTAAACTCTACGACGGTCAATAAATCCCTTTCATACAAACCTACAAAAATATACAGTAACACTTATAATAATACACGGGCTTCCAATTAAACAAAAATATTTTTATTTGATTCAAAATTCTAAAAAATTTGGTGGAAATTATTCAAATTTTAATTTATTATTTCTAAATTAAATTAATAATAAACTAAATTACAAAAATAAAAAAAATAAACTCTAGTTTATTGCGATTTTTTATCATCACTCTTCGACGACGGTTTTCCACTATCTTCTTTATAATGCAAAAATACAAATGAAAATAGATAAACACTAATCATCATTGAAAATGCACTAACATAATAAGGATATGCACTTGGTATAAACCGTTCATATTGCGTATGTGTTAATGGACGTACGGAAACTTGTGTTGTACTATATAAATGTGTATATCCAACACGATTATAATCGACTTTAAATTGATAAACACCATAAACATCAGGTATTTTAAATTTTGCTTGATATTTACCATTACCAATACCATTCAAGGTAGTACGAACAAATGGATCTATTCTTACAAATTCTAATTGTATATCATTAGCTTGAAATGGTATCCATACATTATTTTCTAATTGTTCAATTTCAATTGTATATACAACTGGATCGGTTATTGTGTATGCTTCTTGTGGTGGATTTAATTCACCACCTTTATGATGTTTAACATTGCCAACACGTAAACGACCCGATTCACCAAAAACCCATTTACTAATTTCATTTGCCACCGCTTGATTACCAGACACCTTATGATATTTTCCACCACCATTATAATTTTGTACCGAAGATGTAAATGCTTGATCCGAAAAAAAATACAATGAACCAGAAAATACAATGCGTGCATTATTTCGAGCCTGTAACGCAGCTATTAATAGTGTACCACGACCAACAGCATGTGGATATTCTCTAATTTGATTTTGTGGTTTATAACTGTATGCCGTGCTATCAGCTGTTAATATCCGTAAAATTAATGGATTTTCAGCATCAGCAAGTAAACCCGTACCACGATATAGTAACGGTGGTACATTACGTGAACCAACAATAATTTTCGAATCAATTAAATTTGTAGGTGCCGCAACAATTGTCGTATGATCACCGACATCTGACGCATCATAATTTAAATGATCGATAACCGCAGCACCTTCTTCATCCATTTCAAAACCACATTCTGTGGCTAATTCACGTAATGCATCACCACTTGATGGACTACCGGCTACCAATACATTTCCACCATTATCAATAAATTCGGTAATTTTTTCAACATTTATTTCGCCACCAAATTCTTCAACAGAAGGTGCAAATACTATTAAATTTTTGTATAAATATTCACCATATTTTGACAATAATAAATTCGAATCATCGGCTAATTTATAAGTTAATTTGTAGCCACGTTCTAAAGAAAAAAAAAATAAAATAATAATAATAATAAGGGTTGATTCATTTACAAAACAAAAAAAAAAAACAAAAAAGAATCACACCATTTTAGGTGTGCAAAAAAATCTAATAAATTTTACCTTGTAAACTTTTGAAGAATATTGAATGAGTTTCTTTAATTGCTAGACTATCCAATAGTACTAATGTTTCACCATTTCCATAAACTTCTTTTGCACAAAATATTATAAATATTGATAAAATAATATATGAAAATTTAGAAGACATATTTTTGCCGATAATATATTATATTTTTATTACTATCAGAATGAATTTCTTTTCTGTAGAAAAAAAAGCCGCTGATGTGTTGGTCAAAAATTATTGGTAGATGTGTCAAAAATTTAGTTAAATTTCTGAAAAGTAGGTGATGTTCGTTTCGAAAAAAGTTGAAGCATAAACGTACAAAATATCAATAATTTATAGATGAAAAATCGAAATAATAACAAAACGATTTGGCGGGTAATGAAATTCTAGTTTACATATTTAATTTACATAGAATTGATAGAAATTGCATTATTGTAGAAATTTTTAACATTTATCCCGAGGTTTTTCCACCTTTTTCTTTGTTTTATTCACATTCATTCTTTTATTTGGTCGGATATGATGGGTTGGTTTAATTTGAAAGAAAACAATATTAATTTAATAATTTTTATCATTGTTAATATTATATTTGGGTATTAATATGTTGAATTATCTTATTAAATGAAATTTATATTATAGTTTTAACCGGATACTGCTTTCAAACAATAAACCTTAGTAAGTATATACGGTTGCCGGATTGTCCGCGGCTAATAATTTATTATTCGTAGCTAATCCATTAAAGGCCGTTTCACTATCCCCAACGTGTTGGTAAATTGTTATACACTTCGATGCGGAGTAGTATGTTGGTGTAGATGCCATTTAAGCTCCATCTTAGATTAATATGAATTGTTATACATACCTAGGTATAACTAAAATGTTATATTGTGGCGGTATTATTAATCATATATTGCATATTTACATTCGTAGCTAATGCGTTAAAGGCCGTTCTCCACTATCCCTAACTTGTGGATATGTTCGGTGGACACATTGATGATGTGAAACTGGAAGCAACTGAATAAATCAGGGGATCATTATGTATACACGATTTTTATCGTTTTCATCTTTTGTTATCTATCCGTTTGGTTGGACAATTTCAGGAAAATATTTGGCAACAACATAACGTTCACGTAATAGCGAAATATCTGACGTTAGTTTTTTGAGATAATAATAATATATTTTCACGAAATAATAAATTCTCTTAAATTTGTTTAAAAAAGAAATCAACCTAAAATATATATTTTAATTTTATTTTTAAAAATTTTAATTAAAGCTACATTTTCATGTGTTTTCTTATTATATTTATTTATTTTTAATTTTAAATTTTGTTTGATTTTTCTTTTAAATAATCATACTTTTTTGTTTTTTTATCTTTTATTTTTAATTTATAATTTTTAATTTTTTTTTTTTTTTTTTATTTTTACAAATAGCGAATCTTAAAAAATTTGCTTATAAATTTTGTTTTTTTTTTTTTTTTGTTTTTCTTTTTTTGTGAAACTCTTATAAAAAGCTTTTTATTTTTATTTAAAATTATTAAAATTTTTCTTATTTTCTTATTTTTTAACATAATTAAATTAATTTTTTTTTATCGACAACAAAGAGAAGACATTTTTTTTTTGGGGATTTCTTTTTACTTTTTTTTTTTTTTTTTTTTTTTTATAAATTTATTTTTATAATTATTTTTAATACAATTTTATTTTGTTTAAATTAAAAAAAAAAAAAAGGCTTAGTTTCTTATTTTTGTTTTGTTAAATTATAAACATTTATTTATAGCCACAGAAAATACACATTTAAACTTTATAATAATGATATTGTTAAGTATAAATTTTAATATTTTGTGTCACAAATAAATTGAGTTATTTTTAAGTACCTCTATTTTAATTATTTTTTTTTTATTTATATTTAATGATTTTTCTTTAATATTTTTACAGTTATAGGAAAAAAATTAAAAAAAATAAAAATACAACTATGTCGTTAAAAACTGTTATAAAATTATGATTATGTTATTTATACATTTTTTTATTTTAATATTTTGATATTAGCTTTGTTGTTGTTGTTGTTGTTGTAGTTGTTTGTTTGTTTTTTAATTATTAAAATAAATTTTAATGTAATTTTTATTATTCTGAAGTTTTATAACTGCGTCGTACTATGATGAAAAGAAAAGCGTTGTGTAGAGGAAAATAAGATAAAAAATAAAATTCACGAAATAATAATAAAATTTTCAGTCAAAAATTTAGCAAATTTTAAATTTAAAGTTTCATTTGTTGTTGGTTGGTGGTTTGTTTGTTTTTTACTTTTTTTTTTTTCTTTATCATTTTCTTTTTTTATAATTTTATATAAAAATTTATATTTTTTAATAATAATAATAATAATAATAATAATAATAATAATAATAATAATAAAAATAATAATAATTATTATTATTTACTTAATATTTTCACAAAAACAAAAACAAGAAGAAAAGAAAAATGCCTATCATTTTTTTTTTATGGTTAATAAATTTTCATTATCCCCTCGTTCTTTCTATACTCTCACGTCACGTCCCCCGTGTCTCGTAAAATAATTATTATAATTGTTTTTAAATACGTTACGTTATAAAGAAAATGTATTATAAAATAATGTTGTGTGGCGGAGTGGGGGTGTGTGTGTGTTTTTCTTTTTTTTTTTTTTTTATAATGTAACAAAATGATAAAGCTTAAAAACAAAAAAAAAAGTAATAATAAAATAATTTCTTTTGTTCGCTAAAATTTAAAAGATTTTACTATGCACAACATGTTTTATATGTAGGTGTTCTTGATTCTTGTCCCCTACGTTCTAAGACAACACGTTCTGGATTTTCTGTTGTTTCCTTTTTCGATGTTTTATCATATATAGCTTCAGCTATTTCACAAAATGCTCGATCAATATTTATATTAGTTTTAGCTGATGTTTCCATAAAACTAATACCATGTTCTCGGGCAACCTATTTTTGTTATTGTTAAATAAATATTTAATTAATAATAATAGTTGTATTTATTTATTTATTAGTGTAATGTGTAATTTAGTTCTATAAATAGGTTGGATTTAGACAACAAAAAAAAATCATGATAAACAGTATGATTTATTGACAATATAAACAGGAAGTTTGGGCTTCCAGTAAAGTTATTGAATATGATTATAGAAAATGATGAAGAATGCAGTTGTTGTTGCATCGCATCAAACTTAGAACACCATCACACGGGTGTACTGAAGTAAAACAGGAGTTGTATCCTTTCACCAGCAATATCTATCATGGTTATCAATTGTATAACAAGATCCGGCAATACAATTTATCGTGCTACAATTGGCTTGAGAACTTCGTGTTTGTCGATGATAGTTGAACACATACGATATGTGCAAAAAAATAATTATTTGAAACGTGTCGAAAACTAAATTGCTACAGCTGGGAAACAGATAAGGCGCTGATCGGTGATAACAGAATTAATGATCTCGATAAATTCTGATAACTTGGTAGATATTAGAAATAGAATAGATTTGTTGATTCAATAGTGTCATAAGTGTCTTATTAGACGGATGCGAAACTTAGGGTCACGTCTGTGACCACTTCTCACCTGCAAACTTTTATAAATAGATACCTGCGAAACATACAATTGATAAATGAGCCACTTTGGACGAACTGCAAACAATTGATATGGAAATAAAATGGCGAAAATGCAGATGGATTGGACACACTTTGAGAACAAGTGTGGTGGATCATATTACAATTGATGTTGTATAGTTTATACATAAAATATTTGTAATAATAGAAATAATGATTTAATAATTTCTCTCATATAAATAACATCTAAATGAATACAATTATTCGTGATAACAATCATCTAAGTAAGGGTAGGTAACTTCATATATGCATTTCAACAAATTTGAACTTAGAAATAAAATAGTTGGTGAAAAATGTGTACTTACAGCTTCTCCACGTTCTTTACTGACAGTTCTTTTATCCACCATATCACATTTATTACCCAAAATCATTCGTTCAACATCTTCATTGGCATGCTAAACGAAATTGAAGTAAAATGAAAAAGAAAAAGTTAGTACATATTATTTATTACTATTTCGTATTCATTAATTTATAATTATTTATTATAATTTAAAGTTAAAAAGTTATGATATTCATTTTAAATATATATATCCCCACACAATAGTATCCCTCGGATATTTATTTTACATTGGGCGCGCCATTAAGTTAATAATATAACAATTCATTTGGTCTGAAATTTTATATTAACAAGATACTTTTTTAATTCAATCATTAATATGGATTATTTGCCTATATAGGGTTGAAGGGTGAAGTGAAATTTATAAATCTCTGAATAACATCCAACACCAAATTTTCAAAGATATTCGCTTTTTTTTTTTTTATTTCGTACAAATGGTAATTCAATGGTGTAATTCTTAGTATGAATTCACAACCTCCGGACTTAATGACATGTCATTCACCGAAGCATTTATTGAATAATTTCACTATAATTGAAAATATGACAAATAAAAACAAATACCATATCCAATTTCCAAAATAATGATAAATTTTTGTTCAACAAATTGTTATCAAAGTTTGACGATTTTAGATTATAGCTTGAAATCGATTAATTAAATCTTATTATATCATATTTTATTATTTATTATAAATAGTAAATACATATATCAATTTATCAATTGATGAGATCATGTAAGAATTTTTTGTTGTAGAAATTTCAAGGACATTTTATTTAGTAATCAATTAAATCTAAATTCGCAATTTATAATAATTTCTACATTTACATAGTATTAATTAATTTATTATTTTGTGTACTAGAATTATTATTATAATTTACAATTTATTGACTCATTATCAATTGTATAACATTTTTATTATGAAAACCGATAACAATTGAATAGTCTCATAAGTCATAACCCTTTTTTTAACTTCAACCGATAAGGACGATAAATAAATTTAAAGATTGTATTATAATAACTTTAATCCCCTGCAGTGATCTTGTATTATAAATATACAAACAATAAAAAATGCTATTAATAAATGGTTCTGAATTGTGGGAAAATATAATGAAATATTTATCAATTACTATTTTATTGACGATTTCTTTGCCATTTTTCTTTCCTTAAATATTTCAATTGAAAATGATAGGGGTTAAGTTCCTTGACTAAAAAAAAACAATACATTTTACTGTTTTTACTCAACGAAACACAACCTTGATTTGCATTCACTTAAAAATCAATTGTAAATCTTATTTTTTTTTTCCTTTTAAATGTACGTTAATTTGACAATAATTTTATTCTTATCATCTTTCTGTATTGTTGCAATTATTTTTACTATGAATTCTAATGCGATAATAATGATTATAATGATTTTCAATTTATAAAATATTTTTTTAATGTTAATTATACCTCATCAATATTTCGCAGCCACCTTGAAATATTTTCAAAACTTTTTTCACTTGATATATCATATACTAACATAATACCCATTGCACCTCTATAATATGATGTTGTTATAGTGTGAAAACGTTCCTGGCCGGCTGTATCCCATATTTGTAATTTAATTTTTTTACCACGTAATTCTACTGTTTTTATTTTAAAATCAATCCCTAAAAACAAAAATGCATACAAAAATGTTATATAAATAATCAATGATGATGAGTGTATTTTATTATTAATTTGTGTTATGTAAATAAAAATGAAAGGAATTTATTTACAATAGAAATTTAAATAACATAAATTTACATATCATAACAAAATAGTAAAAATAAAAAAAAACAAGGAAAAAAGGTAACTAAAATAGAAAGTAGAATATTTTCAATTACTTGCATTGGCATCCTTCTCTTATCAACAACAAATATTACACATATGTACTGTAAATAATCATTTTATTATATATATTTATATATAGAAAAAAAAAAAAGATAAGAAATTTTGATAATATTAATTAATTACATAAAAAAAAAAAAATTACTGCATTGATTAAAAAATTGAAGTTTTTTTTTTAATATATAAAAATATATAAAGATATAATAATTTCCATTTTAACAACACATTCGACAAATTTGGTTAACTCCCAAACCAAAAAATAAAAAAAAAAAAAAAAAAAAAACGAAAAACGAAAAATATACCGGAAGATTTCTTGTATAATTTATTTTTAATTTAAGAACTATATCGCATATGAAACTATGCGCTGATTTTAGTAAACATATTATTTCATTATATTTTGTTCATGCAAAGAAAGAAAATTGACTGACTTCTATATATATAAATAAATAAACAATACTATTTTAATTAATTAACTAATAATGAAATAATTGTTAAAGGAAGAAGAAAGAGTATTTTGTTTGCATTGCTAGAATGTTTTTTTTTTTTTTTTTTTGTTCTTTTTATTATTATATGTAAAAATTTGATGATATAGAGAAGTGATAACGCCCAATAACAAATAATAAAATATTAATTTGACATTTTTCAGTTATTATTTTTTTTCTTTACCAACAATAAATGTATTATTTTTATAGACTTTATTTTTTTTGTGGTAAATTATAAAAAGAAAATTGAATACATGAAAAATATTTATTTTTTTTTTTTCCATACGAACCTATTGTTGAAATGAATGTTGATGTATATGAATCGTCTGAAAATCGAAATAATATACAAGTTTTTCCAACACCTGAATCTCCAATAAGTAATAATTTAAATAATAAATCGTAAGTTTTTTTCGCCATTTTATCTCAAAAAAAAAAAAAAAAAAAATTTAATAAAATATATGTATTTTTCACACACAAAACTAACTTTTATATATTTTTCATTCAATAAATTTTTATGACTAATTTTTTTCTTTTTTCCTTGTTATATTCTATTTTTTTTTTTTTTTTTCCTATTGACAAATGTCAAAATTTTTACATGTTTGCCAACATAGTTAAAATGAATAAAATGGTAAGAACTGAATGTCAAAAAATGAATAATGTCAAGTTAGCGACATTTTTCGAAATTAATTTTAATTCCGAATAAATAAACGATAAATTTAGCCGCGGCATGTATTTGTGAATTTTTGGGAAAGATCAATGGAAAATAATTACCATTTTAATGGCAAACATGTTTTACTAATTTGTATTTGTTTTTTACCATATCGCAACAATATTACCACATTTTTTTTGGTCAATTACCTTTGTTTTTTCTCTTAATCCTTTCATACGTAATTAACTGCCTGTAAAAAAACATTTCTCGACTTCTTCTTTTTCTTGCGCGCTGATAAACAAATGTGTACTGAACACTAGTGAGTTAAATAATTTCAAAGTGGAAGAAATACATTATTTGTGTTGTATTTCTAAACTCATTGGTTAACATTCTTGAAATCAGCTTAGTATTTTTAAAATACTATATGTTGATGTACAAAATTTTGTACTGGAAGTATAAAAGAGTTTAAATTTAACAACAGTGAGTTGATAGGAAAATTTAAGAAAATTACCATGGACTCGAACCTAATGTGGTAATTTCTGTTTAGCTTTCGGTAATTATAGTAATAAATTTACTTGTCTTTCCATGTTTTCACATTCTTATTGTATTTATCTGTGAAAAAAATATGAAACAATTTATCAATATATATTTATCTACTTACTTACCTACTGAACAGCGTTAAAATGTAGGTTTCAACCTTCTTCAACCGATCCCAGCTGCAGGAGAAGACTTCTAATCCTGAATTTTAAGGATCTTACTATCACACATCGCATCTAGCCATCTAGCTTTAGGTTTTCCGGCCAATATAAATGATGAGTGAAGTGATGCGAATAGTGAGTGATGTTGTAGTGATTTAATTTCTATTAAAATTTAAGTTAATGACATCAAATTAAACAAGTTATGGTTTTCTTGTATTAGACAAATATTCCTGTTTAATTCTATAGTTCTACCTTCGTTTTTATTACTTACATAGATTATATATATATATTCAAATAGCATTAGATATTTTTACATTTTTAATGAATAAAAAGCAAAGCTCTTAAAATAGTATTTTTAATAATAAAAAAAAAACCTATTTTTTATAATATCCATTCACATTGATGACACACGCATTCTAATTCATTTAAGCAATTTAATTTTTAATTATTAATAATAGGTAATTTAATAATGTTATTATTTCTTACAATATATATTGAAAATAAAACTATCCAATTATTATTATTTAAATAATAATGTGATTGCGGTTTTTTGATTTTTCTATAAGTTATCTTAAATATTTATATATCAAAATTAATTAAATTTAATAAAAGGTAATTTTTTTTTTTAAATAGTTTACAAATTAAATAGTTTTATTTTATTATTTAGATTATTTTTTTTAATTTTATAAAATTTACGAAATTGATGAGGAGGGTAACTTATATTTGTATAATTATAATTATTGTGATCGAAAATAGTATATATTATTTAGAACATGTTGTATCAATATCTTTTGAAGGTGAATTTATAAAAAATTGTCCATAAGCGATTAAATTTATATAAAAAAATACAAACATTATAATAAAAACATGATATCATTTCTTTTTTGGATCTTTAAGTCCTGCACCAGCATTAAATTTAAAGAATATTATATCACCATCTTCAACGGTATAATTACGACCTTGTTGACGATATTTTCCAGCCGATTTTGCAGCCGCCTCAGAACCTTCTTCTTTAAAATCATTAAAATGCATTACTTCAGCCATAATAAAACCTTTTTCAAAATCGGTGTGAATACGACCGGCAGCCTGTGGTGCTTTTGTACCTTTCTGTATACAAAAATAATAATAATACTTTGTTTTTTCATTTATCAGAAATTTTAATTAATACCTGAATTATCCAAGCTTTAACTTCATCAGCACCGGCTGTAAAAAAATATTCCAATTGCAATGCTTTATAACCGGTAACAATAATTTTATCAAGTGCACTAGGACATTTTGTTTCCTCAACGTATGCTGCACGTTCAGCATCTGTTTCTAGTTCAGCTAATTTATGTTCATATGTACCAGAAAATGGTATTATCGATGAACCTGGATCATTTTTATCAACCCATTCTTTAATTTTAATTAACCATTTATTTTTTTTACGAATAAAATCTTTATCCGATAAATTTACCAAATAAATGACGGGTTTTGATGTTAAAAATAAATATTTATTTAAAACTTCAATCTGAAAAAAGATAAAAAAAAAAATTAAAAGATATTATATTTGTTGGCAAAAGTGAACATTTTTTTAAAGTTTCTTAGGTTTAGGAAATTGACAATGTTCTGAAGAAATAATATCTGTATACTCAGCTTACCACAGAAACAGAAGGGCAATAATCTATTGTAAAAAAATGGAATCTTAATAAGATGTTACATGAGAAAAATGATTAAATTTCCTACAATCCCATTGTCAGTATATTAACTATTGCCTATGCCTCACATGGAAAATTATATTCGTAAATCAGCAGTCTACGATAACAATATCTTTCTTGTTAACAAAGACCATGCAAACGATTCTTTTTTAACTCAAATTAATTCAATTGTTAATTTGCGATAAAAATAAATGGATTTAATTTGATTACCGAAAATGAGTATCGTAATGGACTGGGATACATTAGAACCAATAAATAGCAATATTCTCTAACTATATACCATAAAAACAGTAAATATATAATAGCTACAATATTGTGGTTTATCGTTGGTTTCGTCCTCACATGCAAGCGCTTTGATGCTTTGTACTATCTATTATAATGGAATTCAGAAGCGTGATACTCCCTAAGGTTATGAAAATATACCGGACAACTTCATAATCAGATAATTTTTACAATTATTAGGAATATTATCATCTCCTCAAACCTATTTTGTCATTGATAGCAATATATTTACTTTAGGTATGTGTTATAATTGATGCTAAAACTGCGAATGGAATACCGCATCCACCATCAGCGGATATTTCTCTTTTGAATTGAGTGTTTTAATTGCACCACGCAGTTCAGTGCGTGTTGGAGCATTTATATTAAAGTGATCTGTCATTCGAGGTTGCTGTGATAATAACGATATTTATTCTTCGCTATGAATTCTACTAACTTTTTGGATTTGAATTCTTCGTTATTGTAGCGTATCATTATGAAAATTCTACAGAATAAGATTTCTTCAAAGATAATCTGGTCACATTATTCTTCGCACAATTATTTTTTTACACTTAATAAGCGTCACAGGATCAAAGCACAATAAAATTAGGTACTGTTCTTTTTTTTATTGATGTATTGCATTGTCAAATGGGCTCCATATAGGATTATTATATAGTTAGCCTTGAATGTTTCCCATGATAATATTTCTAATGTGCTTTTGTTTCCATCGTAAATAGACTAACTGCAGTAATTTTACTGAGCGTATATGAGACTCTGTAATTTCATAAGTGTGCATCAAATCGATATATATATATAATTTAATTTAAAATTATATAAATACTTACATCATGTGAATTCCAATCAGCAAAACGTAAATGTTTCTTTTCATCCATTAAAACTCCTTTAATTTTTAATAATGAATCCTATAACAAAAATATATCAATTATAATAATTTCCAAGTATAATTTAAAATAAAACTAAAAATATAAACAAGTATATCATATTTTTAAATAATTTCATTATATAATAATAATGACTTAATTTAAAAAAATGAAAGCTATTTTAAATATTTTCATTCCATTATATGGTCTGTTATTATTCATCATACAGTTTTAGTTAGTAATTATCATTTAACAATAGAAATTACCACATTACCTCTTTTCAAAATAGTATATCTCATATCTACTAATAATATTATAATGTTATCAAAAAAAAAAAAAAGTAGATAATTATATTCAATTTAAAATATAATAATATGTATGCGGCGATGACATACAATTTGTATTTTTAATTTATTTATAGGTCTATGTATTTATGTGTGAGTGTAGGTAGACAGCCAGATATACCGTTATATTATATACCTTATTATATGTACGTACATGATTGAACGACTGTATATATCAATATGATATTTATTTCTAAAAAATATTAACATTTTTAACCTATAAATATTCCATTTAAAATTAAGTAATTTTAAAATTAATTATTTAAAATGTTAAATTAAATCAAAATTCAATATCTATCAATAATATTGATATATAACATAAGATATGCGGTGTAGATTGGCTTTCATATATACATTCATTCATAAATGATTTAAATTTATATTACATTTATATTTATACAATATCCATACAGAGTGTCTACGAGTGCAATGCGATCTAGTATTTTCCATGTTGGTTAGCTATCATTTGAAGCAATCCTCCCATACGACTCTGTTATATTTTATTTGAAATGTGATTATTTTGACAGCACAATTTGCAATTATTATAACGGTTGACCATAGTCAAATTACACAATATCCTTAATACATAATCATTTGGAATTTTGTGACCACCAATACATACAATATTGTTTAAAATAGTATATCACAACTATACGGTATAATGTGCTGCTGCGGTCCATACCATATCATGCTGATATGGTCATTATTTATTATTTATTTTTCTAAAAGTGTTTACTATTATGTTAAACAATTTATATTGTCCAGTAAAATGTAACATACAACATAGTTTGTTCCAAGGATATCGCTGACCATATACCCATTGACGCTATACGGAATCGGTGTTGATATATGAACTTATTATTATTGTGGCGTGCTAATTATCTTCAAATCAAATGTGTGAATTGTGTAATAATTGATAACAATTAGAGTGAATTCATTTTTTCATAGAATTTTCACTGAAGAAGCAATTCGTTATTTAACAAAAAAAAATTCTTTGGTTAAAATATTTTTAGAATTAATTTCTTTACAGCATCTGCTGTTAATATAAATTTTCTGTGTTAAGATCATTTCTAATTTAAAATTTACTTATTCGAAGATTTTCGTTGCAATATATAGTTATTGTGAACTGCGATTGATCCATAAAAATTCCTTACCATATAGAAGTTGGTATTGTAAGTATTCCATATTGGGTCAAATTGCGATGTGTTTTCTATTCAAATATACGGTGGATTGGCAATTTAGGTACCGATGTTCATATTTTCTTTGCCCATATATATTATTACCATTAACAGTACAAAAAAAATATTTCTGTTGTTTATTAATTAGAAAAATAATTCTTGTACGACTCTTTCAAACACTTATAACTTTTAAACTGTTTTTTTTTCCATTGTAATGACACAAATTCCCGTTTATAATTGTTTCGACATTATGTCCTTTGAAAAGAATAGCACTACACTCGTGTGGTGCACACACCCTGTATATATTTTATTTATATATTACAATAATAAATTAATATATATTTCATGAAATTACGTGCGGGAAATGAAAATTCATTGTCCATCTCACTCTCTATATGTCGTTCCACAAGTTTAACTCTTTTTAAATTCGTTTATATCGTATAGATAGAACACCGCACTTACTTATAAATTGAAAATTATATATATATTTTAAAATTACGTTTATTAAAATTTATGTTATTATGTTATTATATTTTACTATACGACCATGTATACTTAAATTGTATTGTACACGAGTATATGAAGAAATTTTTCAAAAAAAAAGGGTTAATTTACGCATAAATTATTAATGAATATGAAAAAAAAATTGAAAATGATGAGAATTTAGTGTCTGTTGTATTTATCAAAAATTTAATAATATTATAAAATATATGTTAGAAATAGAAATTTTATTGCATAATATATGAATTACTATATTATAAAAAAATAAATCTTTATTGGTATGTGACCATATGGAAAACGTTTAATTTGTCTTCATAAAATATGAAAATGTAATTTCATAAAATAAAATATTAAAAATTAAATAATTTATGGAGGGGAATAGTTGTTGAAAAAGATCATAGAATTTTTTTGTTTTTATACGAAGGATATTTATAATAAGAAGAATAATGCAAAATATTAAGTATTTTTTAAATGGATAAACATTGCAATTATGTTTGATTATGATTTTTGCGATACAATACGATAAGTATGGGTTGCGTATAACTAACTGGCTTCGCATGACCAAAATATATCTATTTCACCACTTTCCGCTTGACCCATACCATTGATGATTGCCTTGATAAAGGATAAAGCTGACCATTCCATTGTGGGATAGCATTCATCGTTTTATCTCTTTGATAAACTCGAGCCGAAAATTTTGCAATCAGGTGTGCAATGCTTTTTTTCTTTCATCGTTGCAAGGTGTCTGCACTGGATGTTCTCATTTGCATTGTGCAGATGATGGTTGCATATTCGAATCAACCTTTTAACATTCCAAATATGATTCTTTAGTCCATTCTATTTATATAGTTTTAAAGTCTTTTTACATTTCTTGTTGTTATAGTGTAGAGTGTTTGTATCACTGAAAAAATTCTTCCATTTTTACTAACACGTTCACTAATTTTATTATTTAATTTCGCTTTTAATGTTGTGCTCCTTATTAGCCTATATTTTTACTAGGCTCCTTCATTAAACATTATGCTCCATTTGTTTCTGATATTTTGATTTAGGACAATATGTCATTCTATAGTAGTGAGTACGGTGTGGCTATCAGACATCATATGTAATTTTATCCACTACAGTTTCCTCTCCATTACATACATATAATTAATTATAAGAGTCTGGAAAATCAGAATCATCTTTTAAAATATGGTGTTAGATGCTATTCGCAGATATTATCAGTGTATATCAATCCATCCATACACAATACACTATGTTATTATATTCGTCCATATAAGAATAATTGAAATAATAAAACATTTGTCGACCAATTTATACGTAGTTTACCATCTTAACTGCAATGTTAGATTGCAATATATAGAGTATCTAATATATATCATTGAACTTGTTTTATTCAGGCAATTCATAATATTCAATTTCAAACGTTTTTTGTTCGAGTTTCTTTCACCGTATTGCTGCACGCATATAATATAATGTGTTTTTGTTTTAGTGTAGTTGCCATGATCTTCATCCATTGATTCAAATGATTTTAATAAAACATTATTGTGTTATCTTGTATAAAGTTCTATATGGATCTTGTTACCGCATCCAAATATGAACTCATCTAAACTCAATACTTTTTCCATACATAGTAAGTGTACAATGATGGCTAGAATAAATTTTGTTGTACAAAAGGGTTAATTTAATACATTACTTTCATGTCATTATGTTAATAATTTCACCGGCGGTATACCAAACCATGAAGATAATTTAAAATATGTTTTACATTTGATTAAAATATTAAATTGATAGTTATTTCCCAAACACAATCAAATTATAATAAATGATAAATTTATATAGGTTCAAAACCTTTGTATGATTGTTTCTCAATCGTTTCGTGACCGAGTGAACTATATATGGATTGATTATCAAGCTATACACGAAAAGCTACCGTCGTTTATAAGACATCTCCAAAAAACATTACATTGTTTGTTAAATTTTATATAGCAACATTGTTGATCTGTGAACAGCGTTATGTTTTTAAAGATAATCGGTTTTTTATTTTATAGATGAACAAATAGTAATTTAGTTGAATAATATTCGGCATATAAAATAGTGTCCCATCGATCAAATGGTCAAATAATATATTCGAAAGTACCACACAAACGTAGAATTATGTGAAATTATATAGCCTACAAAACAAAAAGAAATGATCAAATAATGTGTAAAGATTTAAAATCGGAATAATAAATTATAAAATAATTTATAAAATCACAAAATATTTAAAAATGTAATTAAAATAAAAAAAAAAAAAGATTAAATAAAGAAAATAATTGGAATTTAAATTTGAATTTGACGGGAATAAATATAATTTCGATTTTCTTTTTATTTATTTTTTGTTTTTTCTATTTTTTGTTTTTGCATTTCGTTTTCGTTTCATTTGTCATTTGTGTGTTTAATTTCTTGCGTCGCAATTTTGTCTCTTCATATAATATTGAATGAAAAAATGTGAATTAAATTGTTAATTAAATAAAATAATATATTATATTTTATAAAAAGAATATATTTTTAATAATTATCTAGTGAGTCGTTTGTGTGTAAAAAAGAAATAGAAAAAAAACAATATAAATTTAAGTATTTTTACCATTAGAACACGATGCCGATTTGGTGTATGAAGAAATATAATTTTGTTGTTGTATTATCCGTAATTCACAGGTAATTATGTTCTGATCATAATTATTAATTAGTATTTTATTTAGAAAAAGTGTTGTTTTCGGTTTAATTAATTCGGGTTTTTTTTTTAATTTGTGAATAAAAGGAATAACAATTTTTTTATCATAGATATAAAAAAAAAAAAAATTCCTTAAAAGTGCGTGTGTGTGTGTGTGAAGTAACAATTGAAAATATTATATACAATACAAAACATAATTTTTTAATTACATAAGTATGTGTGTAAAACAGTAAACCAATGTATTTGGTATATATAATTCATTCTTCCGACGTCGTATGCCTGCTTTTTTTTAGGTGAGTGAATAAGCAATATTTAATTTTCCTATTATTATTTAATTTATAATTTATGTATTTATTTAGTATTTTCCTAAAAAAAACCATATATTTTAATTTGAACATTAAACTTAAATATTTATGAAAATGAAATGTTTAAAATGAATTGTGAAATTAATCTAAACTAAAAAAACAATAAATCTGAAACACATAGTCAAATATGTTTTGGGCTACACTCGAAAAGATTACTAAAAATTAGATTACACCGCATAGGTGTACCGTGTACACTTAGTGCAGCCTAAAATATATTGGCAATAATAACTAGAAATAGAATACATCTACACATTTTAATATAAATATTGGTTTCAATATAACTATGTATACATCATTTTACTGTTTTTATAATTGAATATTTTAAGTATCGCAATATTTTTTTATTTATAACATAACAAATCGTCGCCGCACACACATTTACACAAACCGTCTAAAATCGCACCACAGTCAATACGAAACGTTTAAATAATGTTGTTATTAAATATGTATATTGAATTTCTTTGATATATTTATCAAATGTACATATACGATTAGCGGATCTATATTGAAGGTAAAAATGAAATAAGGAATTATATTTTTAAACAAAACTCAATTTACTTTTATGCATTTTGGCCCTACACACTTTTTCCTTCTGTATTCCATAATATTTTAATGCCTCTCTGAATTAATTGGATTCGTTGAGTTCTGTAAAATAGACGTTTGTTTCGTTGATTATTTTTTTTTCTTTGCTGCTAAATGCGAAAGTTTTTCTTATACCTTCTAATAAAGAACAACAATATACACTGATTGTTTTACATTTTTCTAAATTGTCGAAAAAAAATACACCATGTACCAAAAAAAATCATTACCGTAACCCTTGTAGCTGATGGCGTGACTGTGTTTCCAGCCGCTTCGACTGTTGCTTTGTTTTTGGTTTGTATAGTGATGAATCGACGTAAAAATTCTTTTATTCTTTCTGATTACATGTAAACATGTTCGAATAACTTGCAGAAGCGTTCAAATGAATACGTTTTCGATCAATTGTGACCAATCATCTTGCTGATGACGTATTAATATGTAAATGTTATATACATGTAACCATATTAGCTGTGTCAGCTATATTCTTACACATTTTCAAACGGCGATTCAATTCAACACATAATTATGGGTTTTGTTAATCATTTCATGGTGTTTTCTCTGCTTTGGATAACCAGTAGCGAAATTCAGACCGTTAAACCGTTTTTCTTCAAATGAATTTGCCCACTGGTAATGGGTATTCTTTTTGTACAACTAAATTCAGTAAAACACTTATCAATCATTTTAATATTTTAATGAACAAAACGAACTTTTTTTTTTACACACAAAAAAATAATGTTAAACGATTGAAATTCACTTTTTTCTAATTTAACTGATTTTAACCAATTTTAAATAATTTTAAGAAAAAAAAAAAGTTGTCTGTCAAAAGGTCAAATCAAAACTGATTGATTTTATACAGTGTCTGAAACGTTGTATGCAACCTTTTAAAAAAAAAATGACCAAGACGTGGAAAATTATATAGTTGATAACAGCGTTATCTATTAGATTTTTACCGTCGATACAGATCCGTCAATGTGTGTGTAATATATGTAAGAATAATCAAAGGATAATCAATGAATTTTTAAATACAAAGTCCTTAAAATTATATAAAAATAACTCACACTAATAGAAAAATTATTTAGCCATATCGTTATAAAAGTATTCTACAAATAAATTTTTATTACTATTGTAATAACATGCAAGATCAGATAATAATTGACTGTATATATTATTTATTATAATGATGCAATGGATCAATGATCTTCAAATATTTTTATTATTACTATTATTTCCTCTGTAATTTAAAAAAAAAAAATTGTTAATATTTGTTGGTTGTTCTGTTAAGCTCTTCCTTTGATATTCAATTTAAAAACCATGTATCAATTTCCATAATAACAAGTGTAAATTAAGCATAATCATTTGTCAAAATCAATCAATCAATATAATAAATACAATAAATTATAAAAAAATATTGTTAGAGAATTATTACATATTATAAAAAGAAAAAAAAAAAAAGTGTTATTTTGATGTAACACGTCAATTTTGTATCTATGTAAAAATGCGATTCATTTCTCTTCACTATTATATCATCTACACACAATAATCCATATAATAATAAAACATTAAAATGACATCAAAATGAAAATGAAAAAAAAAAAATTTCTATAAATTGTTAACCTTTTGTTGAATTAATGAATTTAAGGTGACTATTTAATTTATATTCATCTACATCTGCGTGGGTGGTCTCTGGTATCAATGAATTTTATATTTTTCATTTTTGTACCATATAAATTTCTTTGTATTTTTTATATAGTATTTTTATAACAAGACACACGATACACGCATAGGTATAAAATATAAAATATATATGTAAATAATTACATATAGAATTGTACGTGTACGTTATTTATGAATGTAATTATGAAGAGGTGAGAAAGTTGGCTAATAAAATTTATATAGGAATAATATTAACTCGGTATGTTAAATGTAATAAACATTTATCTTGGATGACTATGTTGATTATTATACCATATATGATGATCTTTCATTTACATTTAATTCATTTATAATACAATACAGGTGTTAATAGTTTATTTTCCTAAATACGTATATAATTACATCATTGACGTCAAATTTCTAAATATTACATAAATAAATATGTGTATTTTTTTACATATATAATAAGGGTTAAATGTTACATAACATTTTTATAGATTTTTATCTCAATTATAATATATGTAATATATTGAATGTTATCGATAATATAAGGAATGTATTAGTAACAATTATTGATTAATAGTTAATTTATATAATAATGACTAATAATAAATATTGTGTGAATATATATTAAAATAACTTACATATTCAGGTTTTAATTTTTTATCATTACCACGAACAACAGCACGTTCTAATTTATCTAAATGTTTTAATAACATTTCTTCATCTTTTAAACGTAATTCTTCTGATATAATATCAAAATCTCGTACAGGATTAACTTCGCCTTCAACATGTATAACTTCAGTTTCATCAAATGCACCTTTTATATTGATGTTATCATGAAAGAAACAGAATAAAATAATAACAATAAAATAAATACGATATTTTTATATTGATAAATGTTCATATGGGTTTTTAAATTTATAAGTGATGCCGAAGAAAAATAAGAAAATCCTTTGCACCAAATGACGGTAATTGGTGCCACACGACAAAATATATATAAATGTATAAATTATATATATTATTACGAGTATAATCAAATAATTTAAAATATATTAATTTGATGTGGTTTATGTGTGTTTTGTCTGGATTAAATTTTAAATTACCTATAATTTCATCTCTTTTTTTGCTTTGATTAATATATGTATTATTATTATTATTATTATTCTAAATTACACCATATAAATATCAATATTATATGATCATTTTATATATGGTATATCTGTAGTATTTTAGTTATTTATCGGTATTATAGCGTATATATTATCCATTTGAATTTCGCAAATTGTATACTTTTATCAAACCATAATAACAGATAGAACGATTGTTGCAAATAATAAAATAATGCATATATAATAATAGCATAGATACGACGACGAGGCTTATATAATATCAATGTACAATAAACAATAAAAGTGTTGAAGATAAATATAAGAATTTAAAGTCATGGTGTATTATCTGCACACACACACATAATTTATAAAATCAGATCAATTTGATATAGAAAATAATAAATTTATATAAATAAATATACATACGACACAAATGAAAAATTGCATCACATGCACTAATGTGTGAGAGAAATGCATTTCCAAGTCCTTGACCATCGGCGGCACCTTTAACCAAACCAGCAATATCGACAACTGATAGAAATGCTGGTACTTTACTGAAATTAAAAAAAAAAAACAAACGATTTATTATTAATGATTTTTTCGATTTTTATTTTAAATATTATTAAAATTCTAAAGCTATATAAGTTTTTACTTATATACGTGTTTCAGTGGAAGAGCGTATAGTTCCACTAGATAATATAAAAAATGTGTAAAAGCAAACAGCAAGGCTAAACTCTACTTAGAGGACTATACACTTTGGATAACTGTTGTCCTTTTTACAATTTCTTTCACTATATATATCCTGTGATAAATAATTATTTTACACTTCAACGCTTACATATTGTGGAATTTTATTTGAAAGATCAGTGTTCGGTTTCACTTGTTTATCGCAGAATTTTATTCGGTCACAAGACACATTTCATTGTCGTATCTGCAGTGAAAATTATTCTCATACAATTAATAAGAAAACATTCACAAAAATTTACTATGTATTGTGTGAATTATTCTTTGCAGACATTAATGAAGAAACTACGGTTGTGGTAAAATACCATATTATATTTGAACATTTAATGGATTCATCTACAAGTTCAATTCCTTTATTTACATGAGACACATTTTTCATATAGAAAATTACTATAATTTTTAATACACAAGCGAATATCTTTGAAAATTTAATGTTGGATGCTATTCACGAGATTATAACACTGTATCCATAACAACACAACACAAGACTATATATAGTTGAATTCACTCATAAGAATAATTAAATTATATAATTTATCTATCGAAATATATAATTGCAGAAATGCAGACCAAAATTGGTAAATTATTTTTATTATATACTCAAATACAAAGTAAAATATATTATCAGAAACCTTTACAATGCAATTGCAAATAGTCAAAAATAATGTACAAAAAATGGTATATAGTCTGTGAATTAACAACACGTGTCCAATATGAAATCAAGATACACGATCAATTGAATCAAAAGCAAAAGCATATTAAAAATGTCAGCTTTTGCTTTGGTTCCCCATAACATAATTACAATTTTATCATTTTAAACAAATTTGATAATATATGTTTTTGTACATTAAGATTATACAGTAGGATTTTATATGTTTATAGTTTTTATGAAGTTCCATAAGATAACCGCTGGATAGTTTTCAGGCAAATTTTCTTAAATTAAGAATGAGATTATCAGAAAAAGTTGTTACGTGATATACTCCATACGACAAATTTTATAATTGTGATTAGATTTTTGTATTCATAATTTTTTAACGATAATCAAAATGGATTAAGAAAAAGCAAACAATTAATTTATTTTAACAGAAATTGTATTTTTATTCTTTTACTTTTACATCGTCAGTTGAAGTTAAAGGAATAGAAAATATATAGTCACATGATGGGGCTAGATCCGATGAATATAGCGATTGTTTAAAAAACCATTCAATTTAAATTTTTAGTTAAAAAAAAAAACGAATCAGTTTGTCGCACGAGGAGAAGGTGTCTTATCGGTGCAATAATCGTCAAAAGTTCTTGATATTTTCAGGACGAACATAGCGAATACGGTTTAGCAAACGCTTAAATATACTAAAGTAATACAAATCATTAACTGTTGTACGACACATGGAACACGCAATACCTTTACGATTCGTAAAAACTCAAGAAGCATTGTTTTGGTTTTTTTGACTTCATCAAAAAGAGATGTTTTTGGATTTCAATATTCAACACATCGACGTTTAGTTTTTGCGTTAGTTAGTTGATAACACTATGTTTCATTATCAATTAATAAAATCGTTTTTAAGATATTATCATCGCACTTTACATGATATCTTTGTAATTATCAATTCAGTGCAATTTTAGGTTATCGCACAGTATTGTTAAATAATCTCTTGTTTTGGTAGACTTATTTTTTCGGTTAAAATCTCATGAATTTGGTATATCAAGTGTACGATTTCCATTTATGAATCTTGCTAAATATTTCTTATTATAACTTTTAAGAAATCGCACACACATTTGAATGGTTTCTTCGTGGTAATTTCATTCATTCATATTAAAATTTTGTATTTTCGATAAACAATTAAGCCAAGTGTTAATTAAGCATTTATATCAATTTTAAAACAACATTTAATGTTGTAGACATTTTTTCCACCGGTGGTGTTAAAAAAAAACTATTACCCGAGTAATAATTTGTCAGTACTTTGAAAAATGAGGAAAATTTCCGTGGAAAAAAATCCATATATTTTCCATGGAAAAGATACATTGTTTACAAAGAATGACATGTCAATAGATTTTTCACTTAATATAATAGTATTTTATTTAGATCAATTGAAATCTTTGTATTGTCAGAGTGATATTGCCAACATATATATCCACGGTATTGTATTCATAATTTACCACACCAATTATCCAAGACCGGTGGGTTCAAATTTTCTATATTTTGCTTATCTAAATATAATCCTTACTCTTTTTAATTTATTTTCATAATTTTTAAAACTATCAGTAACTCAAAACGATATATTTTCGATGAATTTTGTAAGACTTTTCATGGATTTTATCCGTCCGGTTTTCTTGTTTCTTGTTTATGTAAGCGTTTTTTTCTGCCAAATATCTACAAAATATTATACTACGAATTTCTTAATTTAATTTTACAATTAAATTATTTTGTTATATAAGAAACTATTATAAATATCTACTCATAAATAATATGAATATAAATTCTACGGACATTCGGTGGAATAATATAGTAACGAGTTGGTCGAAGGAAAAACGGTAGAAGTTATTATCAGAAATATACGGATAATCCAAGGACATTTTTAATAAAAATCTATGCACTGATCATATATATAATTTCAGCGGACATTCGTAAGAAATCCATATATATATATTTCCTAGGATTGAAACTATACAGAGACTAATATACATAAAATGCAGAAATTTTGCGGACAAACTATACGGACAGTATTATTAGGGTATAATGTTATGACATTTTTTTTCAGTTTTTGTTAAGCTCAACGGTTCACAATATACATATATATATAGAAATTAATTAGCCAATAAGATAATTATTTCGGACAAAGGGGATGTAAAATATTTTTGATATATAACATTTAAATATGTTGTGAGAAGAAGTTGAAAAAAAATCTATATATATTTTTTATATATTACATTGGGATGTTGTTGTTATCGAATTCAAACTACATATAAACACGCATTCTAAATATATTATACAATGATTTTACCATATTTATATATAACAAACGATTAAATATTTAAATTTTTTTTTAATATATATATTTTCATGATAATATTATTTTATGATATATTTATTTTATTATTATTTTGTTTTTGTGAAAAAAAAACTTTCTTGAACTACTACTCTCTGTGCAAAAAAAAACTCAAAACATTATAAAACTCGACGGTAGTATGGATTTTTATTTTTTATTTTACAATGTTGTTGTATGTTTCAATAAAAATTTAATTATTATTCATTATATATTTTCTGCATAATAATTTTAATATTATTAAATACAAAAAAAAAATCATGAATATACCAATTATTTCGTAAACTATTCAAGTATATAAAAATATGGTATATAATTTTCTTTCGCTATATATATATATTTTTATATATATATATATAGTTGGAGTTCTTTAAGTTGATATCATTACATAAAAATTTACATATATACAATATCAGCAGCATTAAGTTTTTTTTTTCCATCCATCACATTATAATATTAAAAAAAGTGGAAAACAAACCGCGTACAAACACACAAACACACACACAAACCAAAACAAGATAATAGAGATATATTGCATTTACAAATATACTTTGCATATTATAGCTGCAGTTTTATATAAATATTTTCATATATTAATATATAGGTATATTTTTATATGGGCGAGAGATGGAGAAAAAATATAATATTGTTTAAATTAATTCTACGAAAAAATTTTCTTTGAAGTCAAATTTGGTTTTTTATTTTGTTATTTGGTAATTTTAATCCAATTTAGTAATTATTTTATATTTACCAAAAATTGGTTTGGTAATATGCTGGCGCGTTGATTCTTCTTTATATGAGAATATTTTTGTGTAGCATGGTTTTTTTTTTTTTTTTAAGTAGTTCTTGTTGTTTGTAACTTCTTAGTTCTTATAAATATGTACATAACAAAAATATACCTAATTTATATGAATTTTTATCCTATATATAATACCTTGGATTTTTGTTTTTAGTGTGGTAAATGGGTGGAGTTTTATATAGTCAAATACAAATGGCGTCCAATTTATACATTGTGTTTATTTTTTTTTGTTTTACTTTTTAAATTAATTCAATATATATAAATAATATATAAAATAAATATAATCATATAAAAATATGCAAAATATATTTATGGAAATATGTATAAAATACACGCGATTTTTAAGTTTCTTTTTATTTATATATACCATATATTATTTTACCAGTTTAAATTATCGAACAAGTTGTTGACTCGTTGTGTATATAGTTTTGACTTTCAAACTAACAAACAAACAAACAAACAATAATACAATATATTAAAATATATACATATTTAATACATGACTGACGTTGCTGACGATCATCCATCCATCCATCCATCCATCCATCCATCAACAACCGCATTCATTTCATTCACAAATTATAACTACATTTATATACCATCCTTTTATTTACATATATAAAAATTATGTATAAATTATATTACGATTAGGACTGCAGTTGCAAATATATTAAGTGTATTATATACATATCGTTATAAACTATATCTATTATTATATTTTTCTTTTAATATAACAAATATAACTTAAATATATATATATATATCAATATATGAATATATATAATCACAGGTAAATATATATATGTAAATAAAATGGCTGTAAACTCAGTGTTTTATAACAAAATGGTGTGTGATTAAATTTAATAAGCATAATTTTGATGTATGTGGAGTTCAAAGAAATTGATCTTTTTTTTTTCTTCTTCTTATATTATTATTATTAATATTATTATTATTATTATTATTCTTATTATTATTCTCCATTAATATGTATAAAATTATGCTTTATTTGAAAATACAATTATGGTAATTTTAATCATATAAATATATACGCAATATAATAAATTTAACATATCGTTCTCGTTTTAATAATATACACATATAAACGCCGATATACGCCGCCGATATCTATATTATATACAATTTATGGAAATTTGCAATAAAATAATAAAGTTGATGAGAAAATAAAAATTATAGACATATTTTATATATTACTACCTATAAATAAATCTATATTTATTTTATTTTTATAGAAAATTCTATTGTTAATATAAATATATTTTACTATTATTAATATTGAATCATCGTTTTGTATAACGATCTTTTAAAATGATAATTTAATATATAATCATTTTGTCTCTATATATATATAGAATATTAATAGAGAGAGTATCGATAAAAAAATATATTGAATATAATGGTATATTTATTATAATACCTCAACGGTAGTGGTAGTATCCTCGAAAACTATAGAAATTAACTATGCCGGAGTGACTGCGGCTGTGGGTATGCAAAACTATTATTATATACTTTGGATCATTTCCATTCCATCTGACCGAATTCAAAGAATACTATACTCGTTTGTGACATTTTCGGTATATACATACTATAATAATCGTTTATTGGTTGGTCGAACAATTTTGAGGAGTTTCATAAACTACTAATGAGTATAGTACCATTGATCGAGCGCAACTTTATCTGTTTTTAATATTACACCACACTATACCGAATATAACTATAAAAATTTAAATTATTAGTTTAACTAATTTTTTCTTATACACATATCTATATAATATTTTCTGTAATGATTAATTGTCAATAATGATACACCTTTTTGCACCTTTGTCCTTGATTTATATGCTGTCTATAGTTCTAGTAATTTTGTTCGTCCGCATCAAAGAACAAAATGGATGGAGGTGAAGATACAATTTTGAAATAGACAACAGGTTGTATACGGTGCATCAAATATTGTTAAAACAATCAAAATCAATCAAATAAAGTGGTACGTATATGGAGAATGAATGTGTGCTAAAAAAAAACTGTTGAATGGTAATCCAGAATTGGAAGAAGAAGAGCCGAAAAATCTTAATTAAATTCTTGATTTTAAGAATCTTTAATATTCGGAATTGGAAGACGTTAGCCGCCGATAGATTCGCGATGAGAAGTGTGGTGGTGAAGGAAGATAAAACTGCATCTGGATTTTAATGCCATGCAAAGTAGGTTCTAGTAATTGTAAAAATTATATCCGGAATTTTTTTTTTTTTTTGAGATATACACGTTCAAGTTTATAACTTAACGAAAAAATACAAATTCAAGATTTGAATCAGCGATGGAACACAATCACCCAATTACAATTACACGGTCGTTTTTGCAGATTATAGGTGTATTTTTTTCAGTAACAATCAAATTTATTTTAATCACTTGTAAAAATCGTTCAAAGAAAAATGCATCAATATATGAAAAGCGATGGTAATCACAACGGATCCAGACTGGTGCACACGCTTCAAACGGGCGAACTTGACAATCCCAATTTGAAGATAACTTTGTGTCTATATTGATGTATTCCCACACTGGACGGGCGTATGATCATAGATAGAGTAAAATCATTTTGCGAGTTTCAATGCCTATGTAAATGGTCTGAGTTTCTTTCACAGTATCACTTAATTAGATCATTTGGTAACATACAGCATATTTACAGTTTCAGCTGTTTTAAGAAGTTCGTATAGTAGATGATTCATTTCTAATTCCATCAAGCACATATAGTAACATTTTTTAAATATGAATATTCGCGTTTGCAATCGGTTACTAACCCATTAGTATGATTTTCTTAGTATATATATTTATATAGGATTGCCATACATGTTGAATTAATCTATAGAATTTGTATGTGAAATAAGCATTGAATGCTTTAAACATTTTTTTGTGTCAAAATCGTACAAATGCTAAGAAATTGCTAATGGAAAATGTCATTATGACAGAAATTCGTGAAAAAAGGAACAACATTACAATAATATACATAAAATAAGATCACAATTTTCACGATACTTGTAAAACATAATTTCACATATTATTTGCATTTGTTATTATAGAAACAAATAAATAAATTATTTTGTTTGTATGGTGTGTACTATAAACGGAATAATTGTTACAATGGAATAATGGAAACTTAATTGAATTATTATTTTTCAAATATAAATTATGATGGTGAAATACACATCAGTTGATTTAATTTAAACTTAATTAGTTTGATATTTTTGTTTAATACATATATATATACTCGCTATTAATAAATTATATACACAACTGTTTTCCGTTAATGAAGCTCACTCTCTACATTAAACTAAACCAACAGCAATCTATAGAATTTCAAAGAGTTTTGTATTCAATTAATCAATTCAACGTTAATCATAATTTTCTCAGTTCACTTATCGATTTTACTTATTATATCGTCATCGGTAATATATGACTTAAAAAAAAATTATAAATAAACGCTTACCTTGCTGGTTTATGATATTCCACAAGAAAATCATATCGGGTATCAGGAACTGGTACTCTACGTGCTAGATAAAAATGATAAAAAATTATATATAATCACTATTGTTTTATAAAAATATAAACAATTATTGAAAAATTATATAAAATATTAACAAAAAATTTAACAAAATAATGTTAATCAAATTAAATGAAAATTATTGGTATACTCTCGAGTGTGTGCGTGAAACATAATAATAATTAAAAAAAATACTTATTTTCATTTGGATCAATGGTACAAAATGGAAAATTTTCAGCAGGTGCTGCACTTTTTGTAAGTACATTAAAAAATGTTGATTTTCCAACATTTGGTACACCAACAATACCAATACGTAAATTGGTACCAATACGTCCAATTAATGGTTTCCTTTCGGGTTCTTCAGCTTTTTTCGGTGCCATTTTCTGTTATCTATATATAAATATTAAATAAAAAGTAGAATAAAGAAAACACACTTTTGTTAAATTTTTATACTTTAAATAAATTACACCGTAATAATAAAATTATTACAAAATATTATAAAATTATTTTAAAATGTATTATAAAAAATATAGTCAATATTTTTTTTTTTTTTTTAAAAAGAGACATTTTTTCAATGTTCAATATATTTTGCTTTAGGCTACAAACATTAAATTCCTTTCATGCTTCTTGCTATATAGTGTGTGTGTGTGTGTGTGAGCGTGTGTGTCTGCAGTAAATTGCATAAATATAATAATATGGTTTAAAATATGTGAGGCACATATGCAACACACAGTCCCTAATTTAAAAATTAAGGAATAATTACACAAACACAACAGAAAACTAAACTAAAGTCTAAACTCTCTAAACTATACATTGTTTATTGGTTATTGTTGACTTTGAAATATAATATTTTCTATATAACATACAATTTTCGAAATGATTTTAACTAAAGATAATAATGCATTCTCATTTTATATCTGCAGTTTTGTACTTTACGTGTACAACTGTACACACGAAACGCATACACACTTCTATGTAATATATTTAATATTATGAAAATGATTTTATTGCTTACAGCCATGTTCTAGAATAAAAGATGTTGAAAATATTTTCATTATTATTATTATTATCATCGTTATTATTGATGTTATTATTATTATCAATTTTATTATTGTTATTATTATATATGCATGTACGAGATGTGGATTTAAAAACTATACCGTATTTTTTTATTCCTATACAGCGTAAAGAAATTATAATCATTTTAGTAAACTATATGACTTTGTGTATAGATAATTTTACGTTACAAATATACTATAAATATAAATATTATCTAAAGAGGGTGTAAAAAGATATAATTTAATATAATTATTGTATTATATCAATCTGCAATATTATAGGTATTTATTATAATTTTATATAAGGTATATTATATTACATATATATTATTTAAAATTAATGTATATATTTGTTATATAATAGCTATTTCTATATATATATATAAAGTTATGTAACCATAACCATACACGCTAAAATTAATATAATAGTATGGGAGTAAATTATCTATTTTATAATTTAAAATAATATTCGAAATATTTATGTATATTATAAAAGTAATACGAGTATTTGATATATTATTATTATTTATTCATGCTTTATATTTATCAGCAGTAAGAGGTCATTTTATATTTTTGACTTTTTATTTATAACAAAATATTTAATTGAATACTGTTAATCGAAACAGTAGAGAATTGCAATAGTCAATTTAAAGAATTCATGACTGACCACCTAAGTTTTATTTTAATCATTCTTATGGCTTGCGAACGTTTTTGAAACTCTATTATCACTTAGTGTTTCACAATAAGCTATAAAGTTACTTATGCATAGTTTAAAACATTAGTCAATTTTTTTTAGAGCAGGCTCATCAATCAATAACAATCAGTGACACAGTGGACAACGTTCTTGCTATTCGATCGTGATGTTTCTATTCCATTGATTGTGATTTTTTGCTATTTATTATAATACTGACATTTCTTAGTTAAGTTATTATTTGCCCGTTTATGAAATAATAAAATATAGTATTCGATGCTACTTGAAAATTAATAATGTTATGTTCAGGCACACATCTATAAATATCAACAATATAAAAATAATGGAGAATAAGCAAACATCTATATATTTTGATAATAGTACATTGTTATATACTCCCATGAGGAATAACTTTCCTACTTAATTGTAATAAATGTGTTTGGTAGATGATATAGTAATCGACATAAATTGTTGTAGTAACTAGTACTATTTGCATATTCTTTTATATGTTACAGTACATGTATTTATTAGTACTTGAATCCAGTTTTCACATTTTTAGTATATGTCATTTGTTTGAAATGGAAACGTACATTCTCTTTTATTCCATTGAAAATGATCACATAAAACCAGAGTATGTGTGGGAAGTTTAGCTATCCATGTTTCGTTTTTAGTGTTACTGATGAATGAATTAATGTTATCGTTTTTTTGTATATGATATCATATGGCAGCTGATAGTAAACATAATTTATCTGATGCCTTTTACACACAATACATAAAATGGTTTTGACAAAATATTAAAGAGTTGTCAAGAGCATTAAATGCAAATAAATTCACTGTTCGTAAACCACATTATGGGTAAAAAAAAACATACAATCTACTAAATTTTTCTTGCCGAAATGTCATATTTTCATTGAAGAAATTGTTGGAATAAGTAGATAAGACCATTATATTTAAATATCCGGCAAGATATCCATAAATATTGTAATTGCAAAAGGTGAATATTGTGAAATATATATTTATTTGTTTTGCATTACTTTTGACATTCTAAAATTTATATTTCCTGTGTATTTTATTCGAATTTTCTTATATCTTTGTACATCTTTGTTGTTGTACTACATACACATTTCAATATTATTGTATACATAACATATGATAATTCCGGCTATCCATTCACTCACACTACATATTATTACTATGCAATATGAAAACAATTTAAATTTATGTACTAGAGAAATTGCATTTTCCTAAATACATTTTATTCTTATACCGAAATTTATCGTATTTTTGTATTATTTATAATAATTAACATGGAACATAATATAAAATTTATAAATCAATTACATCATAAAGTTAATATTGTTATAAAATCAAGAAATGTTAGAATGTATTTCACGTGGCATTACATTCCTTTGGTGGTGGTGTCTAATGACTATTCATTTTATTTCTATACCTATTTGGTCCATATACACACACAGATATTTTTTTGTTAGCTACATATTATTACATAGTTTAATAATAAATTATTTATAGAATATTATCATTTTAACACCATATAAAAATAAATATCACCAATATAGCAATTTATAATAAAATAACTTGCCGGAAAATTAAAAACATTCACATACATAACCTCAAAAATAGAAGAAAAAAATATTTCTATTTGAAAATATATTTACATATACAGAATTATAGATTAAATTTTCACATAATCTAAAATTAATTACTTAAATATTTATTATAATATTAAAATTTTAGTTGATTTTACCTTTATTATTTTTAAAATAAATAAATAAATTATATTCAAAGAAAAATTTGCAATATTTATATTTTTGACACTTTTGACAAAAAAAAATGAAAGAAAAATGTGTTTTTTCTCTCTTCAAATGAATTTTGAAATTATAATATGTAAATATATGGAGCGGCCGGCCGGAGAGACAAATGAATTTCAACGAAACGAAGAACGAAATAATAAGCGAAATATAAATACAGCGGTATCGGCTATAAAACTAATCGTTTTTTATTTCAAATTTTATTTTATTTAATTTAAATATTTAAAATAAATAATTATTTTTAAATATTTGTTATAATAAAAAAAAAAATTGTTTTGTTTCTTGTACAATAACCTATTTGATTATTCGGCGGTATTCATAATATAATTTTAATAATAAAATGAATTCGTGTTATTTTCCTATATAATTGGTATTGTGTTTAAATAACAAGTTGTTTGTAAAGAGGATAAACAAAAAGAAAGAACTTTATTTTCATAAATCAACCAAAAAAATATATCAAAAATTGAAGGTCGATCACAAAAATGTAAGACACCGTTATTTATACGCAGAAACATTCTTTAGCATTATTTCCAATTTTAAATTTTTAAATAATTTGTTTTAATGATATAGATAGATATGGTAGAGAATAGATATGTGAAAAAAATTAGTGTAATTTATTTCAATATATACAAAATATATATACGAACGTATGTCGGCGTGTATTATAAATGTAAGAATATTTGAAAAATTTTGAATGTCTGTCTGCACGTCCACTATTTTTTTTGTTATAATATATTAAAATTATATTTAATTTCGCTGTTTTAGTTATTATTATTATTATTATTATTATTATTATATATTTCCTTAATCAGTTGATATGATTTCATCGATTTTTATTTTATAATTTTATAGCAAATATTACGGAATATTTATAAAATATATGGATTCTTGTGAGGAATAAAAGGTATCAATATTATGTATATAACAAAATCATTGATATATTATAATATAACATAATATAATAATATTATAATAATGATAGTGATATTAAAGACAGAAATGTGTGGTTTTACCGATCAATGGACAAAATATTATATTACAATATATATATATAACTGATGATGTACCATATATTTCATATGAACCAGAGAGTTGAGTTAATAATATTTTCATAGCTTTTTGAATATAGAAAAAGTTATGTGTACAAATTTAAAAAAAAAATTCTTTATTATATGAATTGGATGAATAGATAATTAGAGTTGAAATAAAATTACAGGGATATAAAGACGCGTGCTTTCGCCATAATTTCAAAAAAAAAAAGAAAGAAGAAGAAATTTTGATTCATGAGAATTTTTTTTCTATTTTGATAGAATTTATATATACTTGCTTAAGATTATATTAAATTTTAATAAGTATATGTGTGGTGGTTGTATCTGTCTGTCTGCTGTATGTGTATGAGCTTACGTAGAAAATTGAATGTTTGTATAATATTTAAGAAAGGCGCCGCCAACAACATTATATGCATTTGAATATTTGAATAACAAGTCATTCCAGATAATAGAGATCAAATGTTTTTTGTTGAAATTTTAATACGAAGGGAAAAAATAACATACATACAATATTATATTAATTGTATATCAAAAAATTAATTTAAATACATTTATTATTTATTTTATATCTATCTATCTATCTATCTATCGTATATTACTGGCGTTCATAAACTCATTATCACATAATTTATTTACCAATTTACATATATTTCTTTATTATTATTATTATTATTATTTATTACCCTATTTTCGGTAAGATAATTTTAATTTCGAATTATCTACATTTAAATGTACCTATAGCTGATTTCATTATAATATAGATAAAATGAAAATAAATACTGTAGTGAGTATATTTTCCAAAAATTCAAATAAATGATACTTTGATCAATCTACATTTTTTCTCTTTAAAAACCCAATTATATGTAAATATAAAAATGTATAATGAGATTTCAAACTTGTTAAAGTATAATTGTTTCAAATTAGAGATAATGAAAATAATTTTGTTTTTTATATACTTTATTTCTGATAATCATTCAACTTACCACAACAAAACCACGTATCATCAATAATGATGCACATATGAAAATATATATATTGATATAATTGGGTATGTGTAACAAAATTTTGATTTCATATTAAAATTGTATTAGTTTAATATATTGATTAGTCATTTTCACAAAATATTTTTAAATTTTATTTCACATGCATACGCATCACATCCCTTTACTCACACACACACACACCACACACACCTTTCCCTATAATTATTTTAATTTTGAATAGTATATTTTTATACAGAATTTATTGAATTATTTGAGTAAATTTTATATTTATATATTGATTAATTATATTATAAAAATAATAGATATTAAAACAATTGGACATGAAAAAGAAGTACTGTAAATATTGATTATGATTGCAATATTATCTATATGGATTCATTCATAATGTATATTTGATTATGAATTGATATTGATCATATTATATTATATAAACTTTAAAATCAAATATTTCTCCAGAAATATATATTGGAAACTGATGGTACTTCTAGACGGCAGCGTCGTTGAATTTTTATATAATGACTATAAAAATTGTAATAGGCATGTGTCAGTAATGATAAGAAATATTAGGGTAAACACAATTTTCCATTTTTTTTAAAACGACTTTAGATATTTTTTCATGCGTCGCAACAGCTTCTTGGTGCGAAAACAAAATAAAAAAATATGTAAAAATAATTGTTCATAGAGTTAAAATTACATATGCAGAATATATCCAATGTTAAATATAGTAAATTTTCCTGCGAATATCAATTTTTAATAATCATTTATTTTAATAGAATTTGAAAATTTATCTAATTTATACAATCTTTCATAGAATAGATTTGTAAAATCGTTCACATCCGCATTACAAAAATATAGTTGATTTTACGATTATACAATCAAACGTTAGTATAAAAATTAAATGTTAACTTATGTGAAAACATAAGCAAACAGCTTATCTTGGTGTCTGTCTTGTTCCAGATATTGTAATGTATATTAAATATTAACAATTTAACTCATCAACAATTTATTTATTTATTTATTTATTTATAAAAACATTTAATTTATACTATATGGACTTACTTCAATTGTGTTTCCAGAATTTCCATAATATTGGTATGGTTCATTAGAGTTGCCTTATATACGGTTAAGTGTCACATATATATAGACGCAGCCTATTTAAATACAATAATAAGATGAAATATTTTGATACTTTTCTGATACAATTCTGTATAACAAAGTTTACAACTATAATATTAGAAGTGATATGTGATACTGCAGTGCTTGGCATTAAAAATTAAAACCCAGATGTGGGTTCTACAAATTGATACTCCAAATGGAGCTATTTGTGCAGGTGCTAACGTCTTCCAATTCCTAATTTTAAGGATCCTAATATTACCGTTTTATGCATCTATCCTTACTTACTGAAACACTAAAAAAAAGTTAAAGTTCGTTTTTGATAATAAAGTGTTATTACTCCTTTTTTTGTTTTAAAATATTTATATATGCTTTTTTTGTTGTTTTTGTTTTTTAAATTAAGTATTTAATTTTGTGATGGTTTTTGGTATAATAATTGTCAATAGAGAAAGATTTATTATTATATAAGCTAATCGCTTCTTGACTACCCTAGTAACACTGTCCGTAGTTTGCCCGCAATATTTCTGCATTATATGTTATGTAGTAGTCCGTAGTTTCAATCCGAGGAAATATCTATGGATTTCTTTCAGATGTCCGCTGGAATTTTATATGATGACTGCAAACCTGTCCATGGATTTTTATAAAAAATGTCCTTGAATTATCCGTATATTTCCGATAATAATTTCTACGAATTCTCCTTAGACGCATTTGTCTTTGCCATTATGCCACAGAATATCCATAAAATTTATATTCACATTTTTTGTTAGCAGATCCACGAATTTTGACAAAAATATCAAGTAATACCCGTGAATTGTTCGTATTAACAGAATAAATTTTCGTATAACGATGATATCAAATCGCGGTTTTGGATCAGTTTTTTACCGATAGACCAGAAGTTCTGTGCGCACGGAATGAATATGTTGCCCGAATGATGGCAAAAATTTATCGATTGTTCATTTTTTGTTTGTAATAAACAATAAAAAATAAACCGCAGATAAAATCCATGAAAAGTCTTAAAAAATCCCTTGGAAATAAATAGATTTGAATTGGTGGTTGTTTTAAAAATTGTGATAATAAATTAAAAAGAGTGAGGATTATATCTATGTAGATAAGAGAAATATACAAAATTTGAACAACTGTCTTGGATAATTGGTGTGGTAAATTATGAATACAATACCGCGGATATATGTTGGACATATAATACCCTGCGACAATCCAAAGATTTCAACTGACTTAAATAAAATACTATTATTATAAAGTGGACAATCTATGGACATTCTTTGGACAAATTCCAATATATCTTTTCCATGGAAAATATGTGGATTTTTTCCACGGAAATTTTTCTCAATATTCAAAAGTACGGACAAATTGTTACTATGGCATAGACATTATATATTGACATAAAAGGTATAATATATATGCGATAGTAAACTGCACGAGAATATTGAAGATTGTACATAAAAAACTTTAAGCTTATGATTAATATAGCAGCTAATTAATATATCAGCAACTATGTTTCATTAAATCCTACAATCTTTTTAGTGCCTATATACACACAAAGCTATACTTAAATTTATGATTTGATAATATTTGTTCACATATAGTTCTAATTGTATCTTTACTTTAACGATAAACAATTTTTATAAATGGAATGAAAGTATAGATAATATGATTACCACATAGAAAATTTTACGTGATTATACTGATTTTTATTTGTAATTAATGGTAAGATTTATCCTTAATTTGATGTTTAACTGTATGTGAATCTCTATGTCATATAAATATACTTCAATACACATGTAAGTGTTAAAATCTTATTTTAGGGAATTTCTTTATAGCCCGACGATAATGATTTGTTGAACATAATTTAAGATTGACTTTTTCGTCAGTGCATTGAAACTTATTTAACTGAAAAATGTATATGCACTATATTGGTACTATATGTCTAAATATATTAGAGTGCATAGTCTTCATATAGTGACAATATCCATGTATGCTTTTACTTCTAACAATTGAAAATATGTTGTTGAATTTTTATGTTATTTATATGTTAAATAGTTATATCTTATAATTATCGCAAACATACGGCTATTATAATACAATGAATTAACACCAGCAATTTAAACCTATCATATATTTAATATAATAATCCTATAATAAATAATTAGAAAATTTCATGCAAATATATATTAAATATATTAAAATTTTTATATGTAATTCAAATCGAACGGTAATATAATATTTATATATATGTTAAAATTAATAATTTCCGGTTGCAATACGCACGTGTCAACCGAAGAATGAAGAACCCAAAAATTGTTACATTTTTTATAACATTACATATTATACGCACATATATAATATTTTTTAAAGTAAAATATATCAATTTATATAGAAATTTTCATCTCTCTATTTGTATTTTTTCAATTTTTTTTCGAGGAAATGCAATATTTAAATACAAATAAAATACAAAAAAAAAAACACCCAATAACTCTCTTTTACAAATAAGATAAAAACTATTATTAAATATATAGCAGATGCAATATGTAATATTAATAATAATAATAATAATAATAATAATAATAATAATAAATAATAATAATCATATATATATTTAATAGTAATAATTTATACAAAATGCATATAAAATAGCACGGGACAAACTCTCTGGTTCTATAATCTCTATATAAAATTTACCTATGCACTATATATTTAATATTATGTTTTTATATATTATTGTATAGATTTTCTTTTGGACATAGACAAAAAAATTAGGGGTTGTTCAGACTACATACGTATAATGTATAAATTATAATGCGTATATATAGACTAAATTTAGAGATTACAGATCTTCATAGAAATTTACCCTAAGTGGGCGTTAAGTAGGTGGATAAAAAAGGATTTTTGTTAGGATCATATATAAGGTATGTATACCATGTATAAAGACCGGAACTGAATGACATATAGGGACGGAACTATATATATATTTACCGCATATATATATATATATATATATTGTATATTCTTTTAATATAGGTGTTGTGTTACATTATAATGCTCGGTATGTATATGTTAAATAGAAGAGGTATATAACATACAATATGTACAGGGTGTCCCAATTTTCGAGGGCAATACGAAAAACCCTAGGTTCTCTGGGTCATTTTGCGTCGAAAATATTATTTAACATTTTGGCCGATTCGACTCCGGTACGAAGTTACACGCAAAAAACCAAAAATTTTCAAATTTCAGACCGTGTTTTGCGCTCTACTGGGATCAATATCTCAATAACAAATTAACCGATTTTGAATTTTTGATACACTATTAACATTAGCATACCAAGATCTTTAATTTGACGTTAAGATAAGGCAATGCGGGCATGTGGTTATCGAGATACTTACCGGAATGTTGACAATTTGATGAACGCCATTTTTCTTCTTAAAAGTTTGTTCAAGCATAAGTCGAAAAATCATGATGAAAAATTTTTTTCGGTATAAGTTTAAAAACTTGCCACATTCATAAGCTTTCGTTTAAGCTATAACATTACGATAGGTCTCAACTGGTTCCAAAGATATACACAAATAATTACAACGATGTAGGCATAAAATTGATTTTTGCTATGGAAAATTATATCTTTTTTAGGTTTTATCCTGAACCAACATTACGGAAGTGACACATAATCGATTCCATACACTCCTATGCATTCACACAAACCTTCACACACACGCAAACGATCTCACACACAAAGGCCTACAAACATAAACGCACAAAAGCACACGCACGCATATCACCACAGTTTTAAACAAACAAAGCCTAAAGTAATTGCTGAAAATGTGTTCCTTCAACTCATACATAGACACAATGCTACATAGACATACCTAGACAACAATGCTTTTCAATAGACCGAACCAATCTAAGTGTTTGCTGTTGCTTGTGGCGAAATTCTTGAATACAGTCATCAATAAGCTGAATTAACTCTTCAAGTGAATTAGTCATAGTTGCATTGACTTTTTCTTCAAGGCAACCCCATACATAGAAATCCAACGGATTTAAGTCTGGAGAACTTGGCGATCATCTTATGGGCCCACCTCTGCCAATCCATCTTTGATAAAAGTTTGCATCCAATCAGTATCTAACATTCCCTGCATAGTGCGCTGGGCCACCATCATGTTGAAAACACATCTGCACTCGTTCACTTGAAGAGTTGATTCAGCGTATTGAAGACTGTGTCCAAGACCTTCGCCACAAGCAACAGCATACACTTAGATTGGTTCGGTCTATTGAAAAACATTGTTGTCTATGTATTCGAACTGAAGCAGCACATTTTCAGCAATTACTTTAGGCTTTGTTTTGTTTAAAACTGTGGCTGCGAATTGCCTTATCTTAACGTCAAATTAAAGATCTTGGTATGCTAATGTTAATAAAAAAAAAAAAAATTCAAAATCGGTTAAATTGTTATTGAGATATTGCTCCCAGTAGAGTGCAAAACACGGTCTGATTGAATATTTGGTTATTTGCGTGTAACTTCGTACCGAAGTCGAATAGGCCAAAATGTTATATAATATTTTCGACGCAAAATGACCCAGAGAACCTAGGGTTTTTCGTATTGCCTTCGAAAATTGGGACACTCTGTATATAATACAATAAATAAATACTTACCTACTTATACAGATCCTTAAATTTTACTTAACTATTGTGTGTGTCAATAGTATATTATAAATTTGCCTATAAATATAAAGATATTAATAATATGATATTTCAATTATATATTTGGAAAAGAATTATCCACATGTCAAATCAATGCAATTTTATATTTATTCAATAGGAAATATATTATATTCATGTTAATATTTAGATTTTTCAATTTTAGTAAAAAATATTTATATAACATAATTTATTGTACATAAATTATTTGTTGACACTTAATTCATTTAAAAGATATTAATTATCTTTATAAATTCCAACATTATATATATTTATATATGGTATATGGAATTGGATACATTATACATTTAGTTAATGTAGATTATATATTTTTTTTTGTACACACAAATTTTAGCCAACATATTTAAATTTTTTTTTTTATAATATGTCAGAATAAATATATCATTAAATAGGCGTACTAAGCATCGAATGATGTAAATCATGCTGTGACCCATATATGTATAATGTTTTGTTTGCAAAAAAAAAAAAAATGTAGCCCTAAAAGCGTGACTGGGAGTGTCGGTTATGGTACCACCGCACCGCACAGTTTATAATAAAATATAAAATATCATATATATATTGTTATATGGTATATATTTTAGGCATACATACATTTGTATTATATAGTAATGATATGTATAATAAAAATCAAACTTATGCTTAATGTGTTACTTGTCAAAAATGTTATTCTTTTTTGTTGTACATTTTTTTTTCTATTCTTAATTCAATAATTATTGCGAAATATATTTTTGGCTGATGCCTTGTATATATTACAATAAAAAAGTTGTTGATATTTATACAAATTTAATTCGTATTATGATGGATGGTATACATATAATATACTGTAGGATGCCTTGGATACCAATCATTTAAACTCTTAATCGAATAAATATTATAGTTAAATGTATAGTTTATTTCAATATATTCGTCGACGGTATAACACTTAATAATTGTTTTTATATCATTCAAAATATATTTGGTTTCAATCTTTAACTACAATCAAATGGTATTGCCGTTTTTTATTCATTACCGTTTACATTGTATTATATTATATTATATTATTTTATCAGATCCGTATTATGACTACTACAATACTTTTACTAATAATATTTGTTATTTTTTCAATAAACAGATAGTGATAGTGATTACAATAATTTTTAAAATTTTTCTTTGTTTTATTAAGACAGTCCATTCTGCGTAGTCTGTATAAATAAATTCGGTATGTATTAAAAGATTTTTGTGGTCCCTTTTCCATTGTAAAAAATGCTGTATGTACTAAACCATGTAAATCATTTCCTATATACCAAATCTGTCAGAAATAAGCAGTGATAAAAGCATCATACCAAAATATTGACATTTTTTAATTTATTTCAATAGAAAGTAGTTTTTGATTGAGATTATATGGAGTTATGTTACAGAAAATTTTTAACTTTGACATTACCCACCTAAATTTAAATAAATATCGTATGAAGTTACTTCAAAATGCATACGCTGAACACTTTTACTGATCCAATTGTATATCTAGATGATCTGCACATCAAGGTGGATTAAATTTGATATACAAATGGGATTATGCAAGTATGTTTCTATTTGAAGTTACTTTACAATTCCGAACCTATGATCACTTCTACTGATTCAATTACATATTTGGTTAATCTGCCAGTGTCCGGGGCATTAATTTTAAAGTAATTTCATATAACAACTGATTAATACAACTGTATATTATTTATCATACACTCATATTGATCATTGGTGTCGTAATCTCTGCAGGGGTAAATTAAGTAAGGTGATAAGTGACAGTCACTGTCACCTTTTATAAATGTTGCATCGGCTATGGCGATATCACCGGTGACTATCACCAAAAAGTGACGATTTTCAGGTGATAGCTTTTTTGCTGTCGTTTTGTGTATAAGGTTATATTTTTTTTTGGGAAAAAAGAAATTCTTTCATTGTTATTTGTTGTGAATCGGTGTGCTACTCAAAAAATATTAAAATAAATTAAAGGAAAATATTTAGTTTTCATATTATATTCAAGGAATACATTTCGTAATTTTTTTTGTTAACATTAACAAAGAAATAATATATTTTATCAAATATTTGTACTTGCGTTTTTAAGTATGGATTAGCAATATATTTTATCAATATTCTTAAGGCAATAACCAATATAGATATATTCTATGGTTGTGTTAAAAGAAAAATAATGATATAATATTTGCTACATTCAGACCGAAAATTCAATTTTAATATTTTAAATTGTTTACAAATTATTTTAATTCGTAAATTTGTAATGGTTTTATTATTATTAAAATAGTTAATTTTTTTATTGAAGATTACAATCAAATAAATCCTAAACCAATGTGTTCCATCGTCCCTGAACAAAATATAATTCAATCGAAACTGAACTAAACATTTATATTTTTTATTAACGCTAAAATTTTATTATCTTAATTTTGATTATATTTCTATGATTTATTTGTAGATTTTATTTTTTTTAGCAGTAATAAAAGCTAAATAAAGAAAGAACATGTCAAAATATATTTCTTCTTCTCACCGCCGATACGAATGACATTATAAAAATCACCTTGTGGTGAGTTTAAAAGTGATCACCCTACATGATGCCAAAAAATAGGTGATCACTTTTGAATATCACCGTGGTGACTGTCACTTATCACCTTACATGATTCCACCCAAGATTATGTAGAAAATAATATATATTAATGTAGACGAAGTGCGGTGGTTTGATGATATATGGTCTGAAAAATAGACAGAAACGTATATTTCTATATAATGAAAATTACGTTGCGCCCTGTTACAGTAACTGAATTGTAATGATTGTATAGAATAATTTAATAATGTCCCAACAAACTTTTGAAAATACATGGATACTACATTCACCATTTAATACAAGTACAATCTTCCATATACCATCCTTCATACCATACCACAATATCCTATATTATATATATTAAATGTATACCGTCGTCGTCCCCATTACAAAGCTATTTTGTGCTTATCGTTTTAACAAACCATGCATTATATACTAGTATATGAAGCTTTCATTACCATTCATATAGATCACAGAAATCTAGTGGTTCTTAAATTATCAATTAATTTTGGTAAAATTTATTTTTAGATTTGCTAAAAATTGTGTAAATAATGAGGTTTTGTTTAAATCGATAGCTACATATAGGACTATTTTATCTGTACAAATTTGTTACGGGAACCTCTCAAATTAACGGTTTCTCAGTCAATTCTTGTGGAATTTAGTATATATGTAGGTGACATTGTATTATAAGAACGGTTCCCAATGCAAAAAGTACAATTAGGATATCTGAAAATCATGAAAAGTTGGGCTGACTTGTCAGTATAACATGATAAATTTAGTATTTTATATATATATTGTATATTGATATACATAATTTAAAACGGTATTTATAAGAATGGTTATATACTAATGAAGTTCTGGATAACATATAACTAGGACATTTTTTCCAAGATACATTTTCAAGAACGTTACAAATATATAGATATTTATCAAGTGAAGCTCTGGATAATTTATAACTAAGACATTTTTTCCAAGATACATTTTCAAGAACGTTACAAATATATAGATATTTTTCAACTAATTTTGTTCAATTTTCCTAAGGGAAATAGACCGAAACTGAATTTTTCTGGTATGTAATAGATTTAAAAATGAGGTATTATAGAAAAGGTTGATAATGAATTTTAAGAAAATTAATAGCTAATAATATTTTTCTTGACTTTCTTCTGCTACCATAGGAATCTTACAATTTTTCAATTAATTTTGCATTTATATTTAATGCGCTATATAGATAGTTGTGACTATATCCAAATGTGTTCGATGGAAACAAGTAAGGAAAATTATTTTTTGAATTCCCACAAGTCGATCATGAAAATTGTGTTTCGTATTGATTTTCCAAAACTGCATAAATTAAATTCCATTATAAACCTCTGCATTTCAGATTTCTACCAAATCGGATAAGAAATGTAACAAAATTTCTATAGGTTTCTCTGATATGATCAGGGAAGTTTACATAGATTTTCAGCAATATTCGTCATAAAATTTCATTCAAATTGGATGAAATATGCGATTGTTTAGAAAATTTTCTTTATCCGCGTCATTAAAACCGTATTGTATTTGGGATGCCGTGAATTTTTCATCTCGTTGTAAGAAACGTCACTATATATATAAGAGAATCCACTGTATATATATATATAATATATTAGGTATACAAGGTTGGTATATTTAAATAATAAACCAGATTATTTATGTTTGTGGTTAATATAGCATTCCGTTTTTTTCTTTCCATTTTACAAAACACATTTTATATATAATTTATAACCATTTATAATTTAACAACCGTTTTTACTTATTACGATTATTAATATCTATATGAAAAAAAAATTATAAATATTTGGTTTCATTTAATGAAGACAAAAATTGTTAAATTTACTTCCGTTTGTATTCAAACGAAAAATATACATGCAATATGTTGTTGCTTTTTCTTATACACCCTATCCTTTTTTTACATGACCTTTTTTCTTTACGCTATATATATATATCATTTATTCACTTTTACGAGGTTATTTGAAAATGATTTTTTTTCGCGCTATTAATTATATTCAACCATAACATTTTTCGCTATACATTTATGTAAAATATTTCATTTAGCAATATAGAACTAACAATTTCAAAGGTGTTTTGTGATTTGAAAAAGTTATGCAACGATATAGATATAATTAAATAAGAAAATTAAATTTAAAATTTGGTGGTAATTCTGTAACTATAGATAGTTTCTATTTGACTGGTGTTATTATAAGTCACAATCCTTAATTATTCGTATCAATTAATTTCTTAATTTTAATTTACACAAATACGAAATATCAACAACAAATTTAATATTATTAATGTAATAAAACTCCAACATTTATTATTAAACGTTTATATAGTTATTATAAAATAAACATTATTTAACTTAATTTATCACTTATTTAAAGGAGCCGTACACATATACGAGTCAATATAGTTAAATTAACACCTGAATTTAATTTATCAACATCCATAAAATGTATACTTTATAAATAGGTTCCAGTATAATATATATATATATATATAACAGATAATTTAATTATCTCGTTTATATACGATAGTAAACTAACACAATGTTATGTTTGCATATGATGTACTCGTACTTCAAAGACAAAATTTCACATCATAAATTTTCTATTTTAATTCTGATATAAAACGCATAAAACGTTGTACTGTTTTCTATTTTTTTTGTTTTTTTTTCTAAATAGACGGCGTATGTCAAATGGAAAATGTTTTACCATAATTTATACGATTCAACAACAAAACCTATTAAATTTTACAATAATTTTTCACTATATACAATATAAATTTTTGCATATACATTTTTAGCGTATTTGTACGTGCAATACATATATTTATATTAATTTTTATGGAGACGAAATAATATGGTTGATATTATGTAATGTACGTGTAAAATAAAATATCAAATAAATTATTATAGTAATGTCTTATGTTTATGTGTACATATAATATTTAATAGTTTATAATCTTATACGATGATGGTAAAAAAAAATAAATATATATATATGATCGTTTTTATACACGCAGCAAAGAGTACCTCTAGATAATATAAATAAATAAATAAATATAAACATCAAAAGATGTTTTTCTCCGACACTTGAAATATACAATTCACAGATTATATACATAATATGAGTTTTGTTAATTTTTGCCATACTATACAATTTTTCATATACAAATAATATTCATATATAATTTAATGTAATGTGTGGTGGTGTTCCGAAAATCATCCTCTGTTTGTATACTTAAAATTATGTATGTTTTATGTAAAAAAAAATAATAAAATTAAAATAATACGCAAGCAGACCGAATAGTTCTTGGTCTGTGACATTAAAATTACCTAAGAAACTGTACCAAATCATAATAATAATGGTAAATTTTATTTCGATCCGTCAATTCATTCTGCAGTCATATTAGCAGTCGGTTAATATAAACGTGAATATCAGTGATTAAATTCTTTGTTTTTGTTAAATGGTTTAACACCAACAGAAATTTATTGAGTATTGTTTAAAATCTGTAAGAAAAACTTAAATCTTTATTTTATACTGAAAAAAAAAAAAATTGACTACCATTTTTAAATCTGACCGCACAAACAAGCCTTGCAGATGATCTACACGAAGTTTGTTCAAAAATCACACAAATCACTCAATCACATGATCGACGGGTTGAAGTAAGTGCACGAAATAGCTGAGATCATAGGCATTTCAAAAGAACGATTTGGAAATAATTTACATGAACATATAAATAAAAAAAGTTTATGTAAAATGAGTCCCGCATTTTGCTAACACTAAACTAAAAACGCAACAAGTATGCGTGATCATTTTAAGGGATTATACCACGTCAATCCATTTATGGTGGTGCTCACTTTTCATCGTAAATCATAAAAAGGAAATAAAGAGTTAGAAAGTACTATAAAAATGAAAGAACGTATAGAAAAATTGTAAAATTTTGAATATTAATAATAAATTGAATAAAAAACTTTAATAGAGAAAATTTTTCTAATGCAAATAAGTTCGATAAAATTGAATCAATTCCACTAATCGAAAAACTGTTACGTGTAGTACCACATAGAAAAAGGTTTCGTTTACAAAATGCAATTTATCCAAAGTCGAACGGTCTGTTAGATTTTTTGTATTGCTGTCAACAAGTTAAAAAAATGTAATTTTGAGAAAAACTAGTTTAAAATGTTATTTTGATTATATCGTTTCGAATTGCAAAAACCATTAACTTTGTTATTGTGATCTTTTGTAATCAACTGTGATGCAAAAATTCGTGAGCAAAGAAGTCTGCTTTAAAGGTACAAAATAATGTTGCCATCACGATAATGGACACAAGTGTTTTGAAGATCTCAAAATTCAATGAATTATAGTAAATTACGAACATACAGAGTATTCTACGGATGTGGTTCCCTATGATTATTATCTAATTCCAAATTTAAATAATTTCGTGGCTGCAAAGCGTTTTATATATTATGATGATATTATGAATGAAGTATATCTACGCAGACTTAATTAAAATATAAAATCGTGTTTCATTGTTGCAGGCCCCCAATTTTTCAGACAGTCCTCATTCGAATATAATATTATATTCATTTATAACTATGTACCATATTCAAGCACTTATGAATGAAAATATTTTATGCATATATATGTTACATCAATTTTAAGAGAACATAATTTTTATGATTTTGTTACATATTTTTCATTAGCATGAAATTTAAAAAAAAAGGACCTCACACGTTTTAACAAAACAATAAATTTGTTGAATAAAAAATTAAAAAAAACTCAAAACAGATGGGAATAATTATGTGATAAATAAAATAAATTATATAATACAATATATTTTAGTGCATAAAACAAATAAGAAAAAAAATTGTCCTCTTCTTTTTCTTTTTATTTTTATATTACAATTATTTAAGATTCAACAAAAATTGCGTATGGTAACCAATGGATAAAATATAATAAGCCCTAAGGATATCTATTACTTTATGCATATGCTGATGTGGTCTCACAATTGTAAATATATAATAATAAATATTATATAAATTAAATCATTCATGTGTTTTATTAACAATTGTACAATATATTTATAAAAATATAATTTTCACATAGATATATAATACGTTGATTAGTCAGTCAGTCATGTCAGTCAGTCAGACAGTTCAGAGTGTTCAAATTTAAGGATTATTCCAATTCGATGAACTTTTACTGAAATTAGTTTGATTTTCTATAAAACACGTGACCCATTTTATATTTATTTAAATTAATATAATTCATTGCATTGATGCGCGCTGCGTCGGTTGCGTCTACTGTATACTTGTTTAAAATTTGAACTATTCCATTTGATGATATATAATAATATTGCGTAATAATATATATAATATGCAAAATACAAAATATCAAATTCCTTAACACTCAATACAAAATTAATTATTTTATATATATAAATAGTTAATTTCAATTCAAACTTTCAGATTATATATAACTTAATACTTTCATATATGGTATATATATATTATATATGTCATATTATACATTATTAGACAATCATTCATTATGTATTATTATATCATTATTTATTTGATTAGTGCGAAGGGTAATTTTTAGTGAAAAGAGGGTAAAGTAAATATATTTTATCTCTATATATATAGAACTAATATTTTCTATTTGATAATTTGATATATCCCAACAGTTTCCAATTTGACTTTAATTGGTAACAGTATATATTCATATACAGGGTATATTAATAAATGCCACCGTTTAACAATCCACATCCACATATTTATTTATATGAATTCATTATATCACATTTGACATTTCATAATTTAGGTTTATATTCTTTTCTGCGTTAATTTTTAAACTATGTTGTTGAGAAAGTAATAAATATATAGTTATTGATGAAGTTAAGAAACATATATATATTGGGTATATAACTAAGTCCTGATAGGTGTCGTAAGTAGTATTGCTTGTACGCTATGTGAAGTGAAAATACTTCAATATTGTAGTAGTTAAATCCACCTTTCATATTCAGTATATGACATTCAGTTGAAGTGTAAACAAGTATTTTTTTTAGTTGATTAAAAATGGAAAATTTTTGTACCAACAAAACAACATTTGCGGGAAATTATGTTAAGTAATTTTATTCAGAAGAAAACAGCATCAGAAACTTATCGCTTTTTGTTACAAATTTATGGTGAACATTCCCCATCACACAAAACAATTGTGAGTATTGATTTAGACGGTTTAAAAATAATGATTTTGATGTTAGTGATAAAGAACGCGTTGGAGCACCAAAAAAATTTGAAGACCAAGAATTGGAAGCTTTACTCAGTGAAGATCCATGTCAAACGGACGAAGAATTAGCATTGTCATTAGTTGTTACCCAAGCAAGTGTTTCCGAACGTTTACAGAAGATGGGAATGGTCGAAAAGCTATCGTATTGGGTACCACATGAATTGACGGAAAGGACAATAAAAAAATCGAAAAAACAATGTATGAAATTTTGCTTCAAAAACATTCAATTTTGCATCGAATTGTGACTGGTGTTGAAAAGTGGATCCATTATGATAATCCAAAACGTCTGAAAGCATGGGTGAAGACAGGTGAATCAAGTCCATTGACACCATAACATCATGGTTCTAAGGTTATGCTGTGTATCTGGGTGGGACCAGCTTGGTGTAGTGTACTATGAGATGCTTAAAAACCGAGAAAAACCATCACTGCTGAACGTTACCGAGAGCAATTAATCCCATTGAGCCGAGCATTGCATAAAAAATGACCAGAATATACCAACAGACATGACCGTGTCATTCTGCAGCATCATAATGCTAGACCACACGTTGCAAGACCGATCGAAGAAACGTTATAAGCACTTGGATGGGAAGTCCTACCCCAGCCACCATATTCACCAGACATTGCTTCATCAGACTACCATTTCTTTCTGCACAGCGATTCAATTCATACGAAGATATGAAAAAATGGCTGGAATTCATGGATAGCTTCAAAACCTAAGAAGTTCTTCTATGAGGGAATCCATAATTTGCCACACAGATGGTCAAAAGTTGTAGCTTCAGATGGCAAATACTTTGAATAAAATATAATGTACCGTTACTTTCAAATAAATTTGTTTTTTTCTTACCAAAATATCATCAAAACTTAGTTATAGACCCAATAGTAATATATATATATATTTTAGAAAATGACATCAAATTTCATTGATCCATAACGACGAAGTATCTATTAAAAATGTTGTTCTTCTCCAATTTTTTTAAAATATAATATACAATATATAGTTTTTGGTCAGTATAATTTGTGTTTTACTCCTTTTCGAATTTTACACATTATAATTACTTACTTACTCCAAGGCGTTACAACCCGGGTGCGGTTTTAGCCTTCTCCAACACGCTTTTCCAACCTCACCTATCCACAGTTAATGTCTTCCAATCCCGAATTTTTATGATCTTTATATTATAGTTTACTGCATCTAGCCATCTCGCCTTAGGTCTTCCTGGCTCTCCTTCTACCTTCTGGTTTACTATTTAACAGTTTAACAGGCACACGCTCCTCCTCCATGCGTTCTACGTGTCCAAGCCATCTCAATCTATTGATCTTGATTGTTTTGACAATATTTGGTTGACCGTACAACTTGTCTAATTCAAAATTGTATCTTCGCCTCCAACCATTCTGTTCTTTGACGGGACCAAATATTTTTTTACACATTATATGGATTATAAATATAACACCGTCTAATAATATAATCTAAATATAATTCGCATTGTATGGTATCTTCAACTACTCGCTGTACTGTAACTATTATATATCTATCTATGTACTATAAATCCTGTGTATTTCAATAATATATATTATATATTTGTATATATTATTATATGTACAATGTGCGTACATATAAATATAAATCTCATATTATATATTGTAAATATATACTACAATATATACCTTAAGTTATATATATATGAATATACAATATAATATGATAACATATTAAGCTTTGTCTCTATGATGATATTTGATGATGTGGAAAATTTATTCAATGAAGAATGTTTTCTCTAATGTCACATCATCGTATGTATGTAAATAATACAATGATGAATAAATATCAGGATACATATGAAATGATTGAAAATATATACTGAATTTCATAGTATATATATGAAATAATAATACACATCAAAGAAAAATTTATTAACGTTTACAAACGCATATATATTTGGGTTTGTTTACTGTACAAAATAAAACACGTTGTTATAAAAACGACACGTTGTATGCATGCGTTTTAAAATCAAATAACTATATATATAAAATGTATACGAATAAATATAAATATACAATAATGTTTAAATAACAAATGAATAAATTATGTAAATTATTTTAAATTAAACTAATATATAATCACAATAAAATATTGTATTTATTATATCTACAATATAGAGATTTCATATAGTGTTAAATATAAATAAACTCATTGACCCATTATTAATCTCTGTAATTTGTAATATATACATTACATTTATTACATTTATATATTGATAACGTATTACAATTTTATATTATCAATCTAACTAGATATTCTAACTAATATATATATATATATATACAATAGAATCCTTTTCAGAATGTTTAAGGACACTTGAATATCAATATCTCGCCTTGTTTTTTTTACCTTGATCCATCCTTCAAAATAATATTCTATCAAAAATATGATAAACTAAAGTACTTTAATCTTTTATTTAACAAAAAAAAAAAAACAATGTCCAGGATCAAGCTAAAATTGGTGCAGAGAAAGTGGTTTAAATTATAAATATATTGTTAAACAAGTGAAATCAAGTGTATATTTTTAGGAATGGTATTATTAACAGTGGAAAATTATAATAAAACAGAATATTATCAAATTGATAAATTACTCCGGATGGTATTTATGTGTTAAATTCTGAGTTTTAGATGAACAAACTTAACTTAAACAATATAATATTTATCATTACAAAAAAAAATCGTGTTTCAATAAGTTCGTCGAAGTTTATTTTTTGTATTATGGCGTATTTCCAATGGCCAATAATGCCTTATTCGTCAGATAGTGTAACCAATGCCCGATTTTTTATTTGCTGCGAGTCACTTGTATATACTAAATACAATATTGAATCCAAAATGTGTTACCTGTGGCACAACGCAGCTCTTCACTTCACACACAGTGAAGAGTATTTACAACTTCTTGCTTTATCCTAAACATATATACTATCCATTAGTTAAGATGTCAACATTTTCACATATTGCCTTGGTTTATTTAATTTGTCTATCCATCATGTCAAACCCTATAACCAAGGTCTGAGCCACGTCGAAGAATATAGTAGAGCAAACTAGTTGGTATTTGCCCGTTTCAATAATATCCATTATACGTTGTGTATTTGATCAATCGTCGAATGTATGAATCCGAATAGGTGGTTCGGAATTATAATCCCGCATACTTTCTATATAAGTGGTTTAATAATTCTTTTTATGTGTAGTTTTTTAAGCAATATTAATATGAATACTACTTACTTATAGCTAACTGCATGATATTAAATACTCGGGGTGCGGTTTTCTTCAACTAGACCTATCTGCAGATAAGATATACTAATCGCGAAACATCTTAAGATCATCACAGTTTACTGCATCTAAAATGAATGGTAACAGATAAATTGGCCTTATTAGATTAGGTAGCCCGGGTTTTTTTTTTTTTTAAATATTTAAACACTTCAGTCTCACTTTTCATGCGATTGATGATAAGTGTTTTAACCTAAATGCCGCCTTTATTAAATATGTGATTTTAGGTAGCTATTTCAGAATTTCACTTTGGTTATTAAATCATAACTTTGGAACTTTTTTTTTTTTGGTTTTGAAGGCTCGATTTCCTGAATTAATTTAATTTTTGCAATTGGAACCTAATTTCCTATTATTTGTTGTTAATTATTTTTTACTTTTTTTTTTTTTATATTTGTATACCCTAAGGTGGTACACTGAAAAAAAAAGTACATCGATCCAATTAAAAAGTAACGTCGAAACAATGAAATATTAATTAATTTTGCTCCAAGAAACACATGGTTCATTGTTAAAATGAAATAAAATTTATTAAATCAACGAATAATTCATTAAAACATAATATCGAAAATGAATGTTTTTCAATGAATCACTACTACGTTGGTTTAAAGAATTGTATAATTGTTTTGATGAATATTATTAATTTTTCGTAACGTGTTCTGTTTAATAATTTATTATTCTGCGCATTAGTTAATTAATGATCGCGAATTCATTCATTCACAATAAACAAGTATATTAAGATAATTTTTAAAAATGAAAAATATTAATGAATTATACATTGAAAAAACAATGAAAAATGGGCTTATAAACGCTTTTCATTGAAATTATCTACATATTTATTTTCACTATAGTGATTTTTGAACAATAACGCAAAATTACTAACGCATGTAGTTTTTGTTTACCGAATCGTATACTCAAAAACTACACCACAAATTTCAAGAATTGTATATATTTTCATAGGTAAAAATAGAGTTTTGTGTCTAGTTAATTCAGAATTACGGCCCAGATTCTATATGCGTGATTTAGGTCTTTTAATTTTGTTCATGATTTTTTACACAATGTGTAGTTTATTCTTACATTTTCATCAGTTATATTTTGTAGATATTTGTTGATCGATTCTTCTTTGTATATTCTTGGATCACCGTCTTCCATTTATGAAAGAGATAATTAAATTTTATTGTTTATAGTTTCCGTAGGGTATAACACGAGCTACAATTTTCGATGAATTTTGAAAGAAAAAACCCTTTTAAAATTTTAAGTTTATTATTACACAAATGACATTAAACAGTATTTTCGTATAAATATAAACTTCTGTTTATAATTCCTATGGGTTGAGTGGCCCGTATAAAGAATATAACAAAAAATAATGTTTTGTGATAATCGAATTTTGATAAAATTAATCTCCCATTAAAAAATGGTAACAATATTATATTCGTGGTCATATAATTAAATTGATTTATTTATATATGAATTATATTTATTGTAACTACCCTAAAATTAATTAATAATAATAATAATAATAATTAATGATTGATGTAAATAGTAAAGATACGATATATAAATCTATAATAAACATCAGAAAATACACCTATTACACCACTGGGCCAGACAGATATATATTCGTAAATTATTTTATTGTTTTAATTTTAATAAGTTTTGAAAATTTATTATTATTCATTATATACAATTAGCATTATTGTATAAATATACATTTGTTCACCTGTCTCATTTAATAATAATAATAATAATAATAAATTATCAATAAATCTTTGAATTAACGTATAACATTAGTGTAAAAATTACTATATAATAATAATAATAATAATAATAATAATCAATTATATATTAAAATTATTCGAAAAAGCAATGAAGTGGTGTAGTGGTGTATTTCTACAATATATAGTTTATCCGATATATATGGTATAGTTGAAGTTATATGCATCTCTCCGTTGCCTTTCTTCATATATCATATATATGGTACATACAAACGCTGGAGTAAATAAGAGTTCATATACTTCGTAATACAAATACGATTATGTAGCATAATATCAATATATATGTAAAATTATTTATTGAATAAAATTTTATTAGATGAGAATTGAGAAGATTATTATATTAAATTAAATTTAATTGCATTAATTTTATATAATTATCTTATTATATAATAAAAATCTAATTAACATTTTTTTTTCTTAATATATATGAAAATAATTTCTGTTTAACTCATTAAATTTATATAATAATATCTGTTTAATATTTATGTATAATTGCATTATTATTATTATTATTATTATTATACGAGTAATATGTATGTGGTGGTTATCGCTTATATAGGAGATATTGTATCATTATTATGGGTATACCGTATATGTTATATAAAAATTAATAAATATCACATGGGCTGAAAAATTTCCGAAAATTCTAAGAAAAATTAAACTTTATTCATCAACAACATACATCCCTTCGCGGGGCGATGCACTGATTCGAACGATCTTCCAACTTTTCGATACCATTTTTATTGTACGATTTCGTTTTTTCCTCAAAATAGGCTTCTGTTTTGGCGATCACCTCTTCATTGCTCTTAAATTTCTTTCCAGTGAGCATTCTGTTGAGGTCTGCAAACAGGAAAAAGTCACTGGTGGCCAGATCTAGAGAATACGGTGGATGTGGAAGCAATTCGAAGCCCAAGTCATGCAATTTTGCCATCGTTTTCATTGATTTATGACACGGTGCGTTGTCTTGATGAAACAGCACTTTTTTCTTCTTCAAATGCGGTCGTTTCTTAGCGATTTCATGCTTCAAACGCTCCAACAAGGCTATATAATAGTCACTATTGATGGTTTTTCGATTTTCGAGATAGTCGATGAAAATTATTCCATGTGCATCCCAAAATGCAGATGCCATAACCTTGCCAGCCGACTGTTGCGTTTTTGGTCGTTGTGGACGAGGTTCTTCGCTTGCTGTCCATGATGTTGATTGCCGATTTGACTCCGGAGTGTAATGATGGAGCCATGTTTCAACCATTGTCAAATATCGACGCAAAAATTCTGTTTTATTGCGGTTGAATAAGCCCAAACACTGCTCTGAATCATCGATACGTTGTTGTTTTTGATCGATTGTGAGTTCGTCGCGCGGCACCCACTTTGCACAGAGCTTTTGCATGCCCAAATATTCATGCACGGTATGTCCAACACGCTCCTTTGATATCTTCAGCGGCTTAGCTATCACGATCAACATTACTTTACGGTCATCTAAAATTATTTTGTGGACTTTTTTGATATTTTCTGGAGTAACACAGTCTCCTTTGGACGTCCACTGCGTTCATCGTCCTTGGTGCTCATATGGTCGGTTTTAAATTTTGCAAACCACAAATGTACTGTTGAAAGAGCTGGAGCAGTGTCGGAATAATGCTTGTCAAGCCGTTTTTTTGGCTTCAGAAATATTTTTTCCAATCAAAAAATAATGTTTACTCAACGCACGAAATTCGTGTTTTTTTTCCATCTTTTTCAAATAACAAAAGTAGCTACACTCGCAACGCAACAACTCACAAACTAATGGTCGGACTGCTATCAACGTTTGACACGTATCGTTTGAAGGTTGGTACTAACTAAAAATCTAGTGGCGCCACTTCTTAGAATTTTCGGAAACTTTTCAGCCCATGTGTTATGTTTTCAGGAGCGACGCATATATCCTCATCCATCATATCCGAATAAGAATTTTAAATGGTGGAATTTTTTTTTAAATTTTATAATAATAATTAAGTATATTTTTTTAAATATTCTCTCTTGTACATACAAAGTATATAATAAATTATATACATCTTATTTAATGTGTAAATATATATAAACAATATTTTAATTGAGAATTTAAATTTTATATAGTGTTTATTTTCGCATATTACATTTTTATGGAAATTAAAAGGTATTTGCTGTTTGCGTATATTATAATTATTTAATTATTGCATAAGGTTAAATAATGAAATTGTATGGCAGAGGGAAGCGGTGTATATAGTAGTAATATATACCTTTAATTTGTATACCAATTTATAATCACTTGTACATTGTGCAAAACAAATAAAAAAAAATTAATTTTTTAACTCACTTTATTTCACAATTTTTGCATATTTAATATTTTCTATAAATATTTTTATGTTTTGAAATAAAAAACAAACAAATAAATGCCCTTGTTCCTTCAAGTTCGTTTTGTGTGTTTTTGTACTTCTATATTTTGTATACATAAATTACATAAATTATGATTTTACCGCATTTAGAGTTATGGTACACCAAAGTATAGTAAAGTACCCACTGTACACACAAGTATATTTATATGTATTCGTTTACAACGTATAATAAATATATGTATAAAAAATTAAAAGTTATAAAAGTTAACACACAAATATGAAAATAAAATTTATGACTTTTTAAAGTTTTGTTTTATCAATTATCAATTTGTTTTTTTTTTTCCATATTTATGACATTTTTTTTCATCATCCCACATATTCACATATTTGATTCGAAGTAGTTTTTTTATTTGTTTTTATGGAAAAAAAAAATAAACCCCTCAATCTCACTCGACTATTATATTCATGTTTGTGTTATGCGATATACCCGTACTATAACTATATAAATAAATGGATAGTGGTGGTGGGATGTTCGATAAGTTAGTCATCAAAATAATACACCATTTCATATATACAATTCAATTATATGGTACTTTATCAAAAGTTCAAAATACGCATGTATTACTACGTATTGTTACGGGTTGGTTCCACATCAATCATTTTGAATTTGTACATGAAATGCGATGAAATAATGGCTCAGCAATTCTGTACAGATTTTCAATAATTTTTTGGACTTCGGACATTATATAGAAAATTGAAATAACAATATAATAATTATATTTGTATCCTATATATCAAATGATTTATAACACCATCCTCGTATATTTTTTCAGGATTTTATTAGATATATGTCATATGTTATTTATTCATATATATATATTCAATACCATATAGCATAACTATTGGATTGGCAACAAATACATTGCACTTTCTCTATACGTTTGATTTGATTTTGATTTAGATCAAACCATATTTTATTTTTTTTTGTATATGGTATTTGATAATTCAATTAGCTGTGCTGCTGTATGGTGACAAAAGCTTACAAAAATTGTATTGTCTAAGTTGGTTTGACACAACGCAATAAAATCTGCGATTTTGTTTATGAAACGTATCGAAAATGATGCAATTTTGATACGATTGATAATTGGCGACGAATTGTTGGATTGTTTACGACACAATGTAAATAGAAAAAGAGCGTTGAGCAAACAAGATGAACCATCGTAAACAATATTTAAAGCTGATATTCATCAAAATATTGTTATACGTCATCGCAGATTGGTGGGATTACAAAGGCATTGTTTATTTTGAAGTTTGACCACGCGCGCCCAAACGATCTATGCTGAAATATTCAACAATTAACCAAACCGAACATAATACAATTAAAGAAAATCGACCAGAATTGATAAATTGAAAAGGTGTTTGTGTTCCACCATGACAACGCAAATTTGGGGAGTCGTTAAAAATTATTAGAGTTTATGGCTACGATGTGTTGCCACATCCAACATATAGTCCTGATCTTGCACCATGAAATTACTATTTATTTCGAAATTTGCTTAACCTTTTTGAATGGTTAGAATTTCAATAATGTTGATGATGTCAAAACGCATTTGGTTGACACAAAAAAAATGACAAAGTATCATTGAAAAAAATAGACATTACATTACTGAATAAATTTATTTCATTCTATCAAAACATTTGTGGTATGGTTTCATTAAAAAAAACGCAATTTATTTGTTGTCAACCCAATAATTAAAGTATAATATGGTATATGTGGTTTGACTATAGGGATATATATTGCGTTTGTTTGAATAAATATGTTTTATTCATTATTTCAAATTCAATATATGAAATATGCATCAAATAAAATATGAATTTGTGCGTTTCTGTGAATATTTATTATTATGATTTTTATTTGGTTTTTTTTGAAATATACAATTATTTATAATGTAAATATGTGAGTGATCTCATTTTCATGGTCTTTTATATTCATTTAGTTAGTTATTTTTGTATCAGAATAAAAATGTAGTGATGAAATGTTTGTTATAATGTTATTTATGTATATATAGAAATAATAATTTTACAATCAATACCATCGTGCGAGAAGAATATTATTTGTTTTCGTATATAAATGATTGAATTCTTACCATTTAGAGCAGCAATTACGTATACATTGCTTTAAGTATACTTAAATAATTATACTTGCTGCACTGAGATGTTAATAATTTAGTTGAGGTTATACGTATTTTTACGATTTTGAAATTTCAAATTCATATAATGCTGATTGTTTGTTTGTTTATGCAACTAATTTAATTTTATTTATTTAATTATACCAAAGACACTAACCATTTTTAATTATTTCGTATATAATGTGTATTTAACTCTCAATTTACTAATTGATCTGTTAATATGTTTTTTATATAGATGATTTATACAATTATAAATTTTCATAGGTACGATTATCCCGATAAGTGTTTAAACGAAATTACAATTGCAATTGGAAAATTAATATAATCGAACCACTTCTTCAACTCTCTGCCATATAAATGTAACGCTTAATTCTGTAAAATGATAATGAGTACAACTACATGCGTTTTTATCCGATTTACTTAAAAGTTTTGGATTTTGAGTTTTGAAATATTATTTACAAATCTATGAAATTTTCCAGCACAAATTTTCCTCTAAATACCTAGATGCATGCTAGACTCAAGTGAGATCACCGCAGACCAATTATCAGTAACTTATAGCTAGGTTATTTCTCAACGAATTTTGTTCATATTTTGTATTTAAGTTTATAATTTAATTATATAAACATTTTTATGAAGTTCTTAGAAAATGATTCTTATTAGGTGTAACGTCATCAGTAACCTGGCAAATTTCATCATATCTTATCGTATTTTGATCAAATTTGATATAGAAATAATGGTATAATATGAACAATGTCTATAAAGTTGCTATAGATGCTGATACTCAGGTAGGATTACACTAACTCAGTGTTCCATGACCTGGCGGCAACTGTATGTTAAAATTTTCTTTCTCATAAAAATATTGATAATTTTTTTTTTGTCCCTACATTGTAAATTATTATAAATTATAAACTTATTATACATCAAATTTTATCAAATTTCGCTAAGAAATAACCAAATTTGCCAGGTTACTGATAATTGGTTTGGTTTTCTAGGAATTGTAAATTCTGCATATAATCACATTATAAATTTATATAACAAATTTGATAAACATTCGATAAGAAATAACCAAATTTAACTGAGCATCATTTTCTATAGAAATTTTATAAATATTTCATTTAGATTTATAGATTGAAATAGACACAATAGCGCAGTGGTATAGCTTTGATGTTCATGAAAAATAGCGGCGCGGTTCAATGCCCAATATTTTCATAGTAAATTTTTCGGTATTTATTTTAATACTGAAATTTTTCCGTTGGTTGACCATTTGTTTGTTTATGGAATAAAAAGAAAAACAAATATCTTTGAAAATATGGTGTTTGGACGTTATATACTCAAAGATTAACAATGTCTGCAGCACACACACACACATCACTATGGGCTAATCACTCATATAAAAATATTAGAATTATAAAAACATCTACTATCTTTTGTTAATTGTAGTACAATTGGTAAATTTTTATATACTTACATGCGTAGTAATTTACCAATTTGGTTGTAATAAAAGCGTTATTAGATGGACTTATAAGCTCCACTTGAAGCAATATATGACTTGAATAAATTATAAAAAGTCACGAATCTACACTGAAAATAAATTTGTACGTAATTTCAATGAATAGCGTTTATAAGCCCATTTTTCATTGTTTTTTCAATGTATAATTCATTAATATTTTTCATTTTTAACAATTATCTTAATGTACTTGTTTATTGTGAATGAATGAATTCGCGATCATTAATTAACTAATGCGCCGAATAATAAGTTATTAAACAGAACACGTTGAAAAACTGAATAATATTCATCAAAACAATTATACAATTCTTAAAAACCAACGAAGTGATTCATTGAAATACATTCATTTTTGAAATTATGTTTTAATGTATATTATTCGTTGATTTAATAAATTTTATTTCATTTTAACAATGAACCATGTGTTCCTTGGAGCAAAATTAATTAATATTTCATTGTTTTGACGTTACTTTTTTAATTGGATCCGTGTACTTATTTTTTCAGGGTAATTTCATCAAAATCGGTTAAGAAATTAATCATTTAATTTTTATTGTAAATAAAGTAAAAATAATATTGTTTTGAATATTGGAATTTTTTTACTGAAATGTACTAGAATTTATTGTAATTCACATCTACATGTTCTGCACTATACAAATACACAAACAAATAACTAAAATAACATGAAATTATACATTTGTCTGACTGGGGACAATGGTGTTCCTATATAATATTACAAACGACATTGTGGTACTGTCAACATAAGTGTTTGTGAATATTTTTCACACATAAACACCACTTATTTTATATCGCACTTACTACATTTCCAAAACCGTTTCCAATTTAACGAAATTTTATGTTTAAACGAAACAACATGAAAATTATATATTAATTTTCATTTCCAAACAAATTTAATAAATTATCAATTATAAAAAACCAAAAAAAAACGGAAAAATCAATCGCAAATATTAAAATGGTTTTCCGAAAAAAATAGTGCAGCATTTATTTATAGCATTAAATGAGATTAAGTGGTGATGAGTGAATGCGTATATTTTTTTGTATTTAGATATAAGTAGTTCGCTATATAAAAACTATAAAAATAACAATAAAAACGTTTTCTATATTTAAAAATAATTTTTTTTTTACTTAAGAAAAATCACCCGTTGCTGCTGCTAATACAAAATATAACCAACCGGTTGTGCACCCTTTTTTGGGTGCAACCTCTTTTTTTATTTTTCTACAAAATCTCATAATGGGATATATAATACAACACTTTTTTTTCATTATTCGTATTTATTCAAAGTATTTATTTCTAACGTCAAAATATATATAATACAATATTTTGAGACAATTCCTTTTTGTATGATTATACATTATACATTTTGCAGTATTCATCCTGTGTGTGTGTGTGTGTTTGTGTTTGTCTACATACAAATAATACTATGTTGTAATTCTATATAAGGTTTCCGGTGTTTTATTTATATTATTACGATTATAATATTATATTCAATATTTTATTGTAGTCTAATATTTATTATTATAAAGAAATAAAAAATTAAAATTACATTTTTTTTCCGTTTTAATATATTTTATTTAGGAAAAAAACAATTTTATTTAAAATTTAAATAATAATTTTTGTTTGATAATATATTGTATATTTTTTTTTTTTTGCTTTATAAAAAGCCCATTTAAAAATATAAACATTATAAGATTAAAATAGATAAATTATAAATATATTTAAATAAATGGGTATCAACGTTGAAAAATAAACAAAGTATATATAATAACTTCCTTGACTAGTTTTGTGAGATGTTCCAAAAAAAAAAAAAAATATGTATAATTTAGAAAAAAGAAAACACGCCTTTCACGTGCCATTAAATTTTTATTTTAAATAGAAAATTGTATTTTATTTCTAAGTTATTAAGAAATGTTAAAAATATAACAAAAATATAAAAAATTAAAATATATCTTATATATGTATTCGTAGACTGAAGTGTATGGTATCAAATTGCTGAATTAATAATATCTGTAAACTGTTAAAAAAATATGAATTATTAGTAAATATTTCATTTGACCGTATGACACATGGGTCATATGGTTATTTTTTACTAAATTTCTTTTCCTATGGCTATAGAATTTCATGATTTATATGTAAATTTAAAAATTATTAAAATATTTAATTTTTCAAATAATTTTGTTTATATTAATTTTTATCTTATTCTTAACATTATGAAAAATTAAAATTTGTGAAATATAAAATAGAAAAATTTATGTATTATAAAATAGAAAAATTAGGGTCCATTATTAAACAATTTATTTATGTATGTACATACACAGCACCCAAACAAAAAAGGACACAGTTGGAAAGGAAAGGGTGCTGATATATATATAACGTTTTATTATGTGAACACAAAATTATATGATGATGATATCCCGCTGAATAAATTACACCTTCAAAGTTTATATAATTTTTAAAAAAAATATTATTTATTTTTTATTTGATTGAGTTTTAGCAGCAGCGACGAGTACATTTTAAATGGATAAAAACGACAAAACAAAAAAGTCCTTTTTTCTTCTTCTTCTTCTTCTTCTTCTTCTGCTTTTTGTGTCAACCAACGGATTATATAATGGAAAATAAACGTTATTTAATAATAAGCTCACAGTTTTCTCTAATACAATATTTTACAATATTATAAATAGAAAACATTAAAAATTATTTGTACAATATTAATGCGTGTGTGTGTGTGTGTGTGTGTGTGCATTGGGTGCCCCCTTTTTTTTTATCCTTAATTCAATAAAGTAGTTATTAACTCTGCGTTGTTGCTCGTTGATTCTTTCAATTCAATATAATTCAATAACATACAAAAAAATAAAATTCATATAAATGCAATGCAACTATTCATTAAACATTAATATTATTCTCGGCGTATTTATAACAAAAATTATAACAATTCATTTGTATGTTGGAAAAAATAATTTCTATTTTATAATATTATAATACATATCGTAAATATGAATAAGAAATTAATATGGGCGCACGCTATTTTCATTTTATTTTTAATTTTATTGTAAAATATGCCATTTGTTTTTTTTTGTAGTTTTTTTATATTATTTTACAACTTTGCTGTGTTGTTGTTTTTAAATATTGTATTTTCTCATAAAAGTGCATGTTTGTTTTGTTATTATTGTATTATAATACCATAGGTTTTTTTCTTATACACACGGTTAGCATTAATATTTTTATATTATATTATTTTGATATACATTTTATACAATATATATTATCATAAATATTGTATATGAATATGTTTAACATGACTGAATATATAAAGAAAATATAAATATTTACACTAAATTTATGATAAATATATATATATATGCCATAAAGGAGGAGTTACTTTTTATCCAATGAAATATATTAGTATTAATTTACTACTGGTTTTTTAAAATTTTGATTTAGAATTTGAAAAAAAAATATTGAAAAAAAATTATTTATAAAAGTTATTGTTTTATTTTTTTCACCCATTCTAACATTAATTATCGTTAAAATTGTTAATAAACAAAAGATTGCTTTTGTTATGCACCTTAATCAGCTATATATAATTTAAATTAATACATAAATTATAAGAATGGATATGTTTACTTCTTATATTTAGTAAGATTTTGGTGAGATTTATTAATAAAAACAATATAAAAACAATAATTAAAATATTTAATAATTGTGAAATTAACAATATTGTCCTTAAATTAATAATAATTGCGTTGCAGAAATTTTAATAATCCCAGTAAATGAATTTCAGTTGTATTCACAATACGAGACTTGATATTTATATACGTGATACAATTATTATTATTATTATTATAATTATTTGGAACAAAAAAAAAATAGTAGGTTTGTTTAAATTTCGTTTACTCACAACCAAATACCGAATACTCTACTTTTGTTCCAAATATCAATAATTTTAGTTTGTTATTTTTTTTTTGTTTCTACAATTACACCACTTTTTCAAACATTCATAACTGTTAAATTGTTAGCCATAGCTAAATGAAATATTTTACAAAATTGTAGCGAAATAATTTAGTTTTACTTTTTTGATATAAAAATAATATGTTGCGACGTTAGATTTTTAAAAAAAATTCATTTAAGTATGAAATTTTTGAAAAAAACATAGTTTCAATTATATTGTTCAATAACTTGAAACTGAAGCAAGTTATAAAAAAAATTTTTAATCCAATTTAATTCAGAATTTAATTCTCTACAAATTCGGTGTACTATAAATTTTCTGTATTTACCTTACTTTCAAAGTTATTGGTCCATTAATGATAAGACTACAATAGGATTATTTGTCATTTGAGAAAAGACTGAATGAAAAATAAAAAAAAAAAAACACTGTTTTCCATTTTGCAATTTTAATTTAGAGCAGAATTAAAAAGTTTTTAAATTTTCATTAAATCCTATATAGTTTTTATCTAATTTAATTTATATTAACTGGAGAAGCGATAAAGTGTTCTGAATTCGAAATATGGCAAAATGAATTAATAATTTAAAACACACAATTTTTATAAATATTATAAAGAATTATTTTTTCGGTTAAAGAAATGGGAAATATTGCTGTTTTGTCCGAATCACAATAGGCAGTGTGCAATGAGTGTTATTATATTTAATTATATATATTTAAAAAAATTAACTTTAAACATGAAAAAAGTGTGATTTTTTTTGATAAAGAATACAAAGGATTAAAAACGAACTCGTACACGATCAAATATGGCATTTTCATAACACAAAAATGCACAGTGTGAAAGGTGGGTGTTGATATATGATGATCAAATAATAAAGGAAACATCTCGATTTTTTATCGATTATCGAAAAACTAATAATAAGTTATTGCTGCTATTCTATGTACATATAACGATTTAGACAAAACAAAGCGAAGTTGCTGCACCAATTGTTAATGCTGACTTGCATCCGCCAGGTGTTACTGCTTGGTTGGTGGAGGGAGTATATCAGTGGAATAATTCACTATGAGTTAGTTTGGAGTGTGCAACAATATCAGCAGATAAATACTGTGAATCTCTAGACTGAATTTGTGCGTTTATTCACCATGATAATGGCAGAACACATGTCACACAAACGACGCTGTATAAACTGAATGAGTTGAAGTGAGATATTTAGCAGCATCCACCTATTTTGATCTTTACAGAATAGTTTGAATTACAATGAATTAATTTGGCCCAGTGAGATTCCAGTCTGCCTTAGCGTTTACAGTAGTTTTACCTGATTTTCTGTAAATTTTAAAGAAAATGTAATAATTACTATAAAATTATACTGAATAATCTTAAAAACTGTAAAAAATTTAAATTAGTTTTTGGTTTAAAATCCAGTAATTTAGAATTTAACTCATTATAATTTTAACTAATTTGAATTTTGGTAACCATTATACCACAAATTAATTAACATATAATAAATATTTTAAGAATAAAGAAATTACTTTCATAAAATAAATTTGTAATTAATCCTATGTCGTTATGTTTGACATTGTGTCATTTATGAAAATTTATTATAGTAAATTCGTAGTCTGAATTATTACAGATAAAAGTAAAGAGAACGATAGAAAAGATTCAATTTAAATTTTTTTTAACATTTATAATGTCCTCCTACAACACCACACACCGTTAATTAATCAATTTTCATTTTATATTTTTATATATAAATTATATCTAGTGTGGCAGTGACATATATTTTGTGTCAAGATCATGAATATTTAGTTCACAATATAATTTATATTTCCTTTCTTTCCTTTGTCTTCAGCCAATTTAATATTTTTCCATTGAATTATATCTAATTATAAATATCATGAGTATGAGTCAAAATCTTTATTCAAGATTCAATCTAAATTTTATATATATATTATTGCCAGAATGATCAAATCGTCACATTTATCAGCATATATACTACAAATTAGTAAAGAGTTAATTTTGTCTTTGTATATTAATTAATGCACCCAGTGGGGCCAGTAAGTATGATAACATTGATGATTGTCTACATTCTTCTAGCCAGCACTATTCCATACTTGTAATACTTTCTTTTGTACATAGTTGTTCATGGGTTCGGAATGGGTGAGTTTTTCATGTGTACAGAACAAGTGTATTTTTCATGGAATCGGATTGGGTGAGTTTTTCTTGGGTTCGGAATGGATGAACTCTTCACTTGTACTACTTTTTCATACTTTCTGGATGGATTACTTTTTCACGCCTTCGGAATGTACATACAATATCAATTCAGGGTTTCACAACACTTTCTAAAACCTCGATGTTCATATACAGACTTTCATCACAAAATGAAAATATCCTGTGTATAAAAAAAAATGTGAAATGAGAAATAACAAAAGTTTCTAGAAACTGACGTAGAAAATTATTCTGCATGTAAAGATTATGCAACTATTTTTATAATCCAATATAATATGTCTTTTTGTAGAATTTCATTGGAATTGAATGATCTGAACTAGTGATAATCTGATGGAGTAACATTTAAGTTAATAAACGCGGTGTGAGAACTGATCCCATCCAAATGCTTTCCACGTTTCTGTGACCGGTATTGCGACATGCCGGAGAGAATTGTATTGTCGAGTAAAACCATTTTATCGTGACTGGCACATCTTGGTTGCTTTTCTTGTAATAATCACTTTAAATTGATTCGTTGTTGACAGTAGAGTTAAATATTGTTGACAGTTTGATTCAATTTCAACCATAATAATGTATTAATTCTTACTGGTGTCCCCAAATACTGCCACTTACAATTACAATATACTATTTTTGAAGCATTGAAATCACTCTCTTCTAATTTTATATCGACGAATTGTCATATTTGACAACCACCACAAACTGAATTTAATGAAACGCTTTCATTATTTTGGGGGCAAAATTTTGATGCGGAAGAGAGAATTTTTTATGACCGCACAGTCCGCAACTAAATTTACATATAAAACACGAATAACCATTTTTGACATTCCGCGTTCTCCGCAGCCTGGGTTGCGGAATACCGGCTCACAAAAACTAAAACTTTAGCTAATAAGAAGCACAAACTGAATGATAAAGAGATATTTATTTAGTGAAAACGCTCACAAAAAAAAATTCCGCCGAAACCGACATCGAAACAACCGATCGTTTCATATTTCTACACATATTTTATAACATTATAATTTTATTTATTCACAACACACATGACACAACAAATTTTGAATTTTTTTAATAATTTCTATCATTTTTTATATAATGATAAAAAATCACCGCACCACTACGCACATATGATGGTGTGCGGCAAACACTTAAACAAACTTTAATACTTTTGCGAACTTAAACTATAGTTTTGTACTAAAAGTACAAAATATAACTTTTTTCTATATATTTTATGTTGAGGTATAGCATTTGTGAATTATAAATACAAAATGTTAAAAATATTCAGTTTTTTATGAATTAATGAATGAAATTTAATTTTTTTTTAATATTTTTTAATAACAATATTACCGCACACAGTTCCTACTAAATTTAAGCATATTTCAAACTGGATAAAATGCGTTTGAAATTACTGAAAGATAAAATATTAGATAAAAATATTGAAAATATATAATTTTACGAAAAAAAAAGTGTGAAACCAATTTGGTCAACCTCAGTGCCTCACGCTCAGTTGGGTTCCAACAGTTATCCGTCTCCCCATTATAAATAATTTGGTTTTATATATTACACATCCCCATTACATTATTTGTGATTCATATTCAATTCAATTATTTTTGATTCACAATTATAATATACATTTTGTTTGAATGTTGTGTTGTGTGACAAGACTTTCAGTCATAATTGATCTGAACTTTGCCGGGTATATGAAATATACAATTACAATTTACTGTTTATAAGGAAACATATGTAAATTTTTTACTTAATTGAACCCTTTGTATTTCAAAATTGTATTGTTATTGGCAAAGATGGAAAAACGTTAAAATCATAATCAAACTATTTTATACCATACAAGGACTGGTATTGTATGATGTATCGTCATCAGAATATCGTAACCGAAATATATAAAATACACTTTATTCAATTTGAACATTGGATAAACCTACGAATTTATGTTCATAATTAAATACAATATATATATTATACTGTTGCTATTGATAAAGTCGAGGAACTAAATATAAACAGGAAAGATAAAGATGAAGTAATCGGTGGGAAATAAAGATAACTATTAGTACACTCTAAGCTACTATCTTATTACCATAATATGTTGTTATATATATATGACATTCTCTGTATGGTGAAATTGTGTATAGGATATTCCTATTACTTAACAATTTTTTTTTAATATATACGTTATGCAAATTACGTGTATTTATCATCATCACATTAAGGATTCGATAATTATGAATTTTGAAAATCAATTTAATATCTTGAAACTATATAATTTTGAATATATAGAGTATTTTTAGTATTAACACATTTATCATTTCATTTCAAATACACACATAAAATTTAATGTAAGAAAACTATAAATAAATCCTTTTTTATTTATTATTCATTTTAGGTTCTTTTCTCTTTACATTTTCATTTCGGTTGCTCTTATTATTATTATTATTATTATTTTATTGTATGTGATTATGATTTATTACCGTAAAATATTATGTTGTACTTCTATAAATATATTTATAAATAAATATGTATATCAAATATATAGTATAATTTGGAATGTATATGGTCTAAAAAGGCGGTCATATACAACCCTTGTACACAATATATCGTTAGATGAAAACTTATGGGCGGTAAAAGTATGTGTGAAAACCTTGGTGATAAAAATGGGTGCAATTTTTTTTTATTTTTTGCCTTTTTGTCATCATATGTTTAGTATTTTTATGTCGTATATATTTAATATTCTGTAACGGACAGATTATTCTATTGTTCTTTGAATATAAAATGAATATATAATTATATCTATACAATATTATATATGTATATTATTACCATATAATATATATATATTAATTTATACATAATAAAATGAAAGATTTAATTATTATAATATATTATTTAAGAAAAAAAAAATCCGTATACAAATAATGTTGAATTACATATATATGTTTTTTTGATTGGGTATATGTTAAACAAAATACTTAATAATAGATGATTTTCCAAACATTAACTTTGTTATTATATTATATAAACTAAAAATTATAAGCTCATTATTTTATATTGTAGTATAGTTGTTCCATTGTATTATATGTTATGTATGGGATTTTAGACATGAACTTTTTATTTTATAAATATGTCATTACAATTTCATATTAGTCACTTGATATAATAATAACAACATTAAATATACTATATATGTATAAAATTAAATAAGATAATCTCTTAAATTAATTTTCATAACATTAACATTTGATTCTCTAGAGTTATTCAATAGACACAATCTATGTTCATTAGCAGACACAATCGATTAAATGATCATCTTACGGAATATTTCTTAGTACAATACAAATATAAGAAATGTTCTCTGCACACTTACTCAATTCGACCAACATTTAGATCGCAGCCAAATCGTTATTAAATAAAATAAATAAAATCAGTTTAAAGTCAATGTAATATTTTAAAACCGACACCAAAATCATTATATCGATTAAAAACGATCACGAAACAATATTTTCATAATCTAGACAATTTAAAAAGTAAAATTTCAATGATATTATTTGGAGAAAATGTTGCTAAAATCACTAAAAAATACAATCTCTGGATCTGATCCTTCTTATCAATTAAATTTCGCCGTACAATAAGTAATGAATTCCAATACATTTGTGTAATGTAGTTTATCGTTTCTGTACAAAATCATGGTTTTTCATAGGCTGAACAATTGAACTATAAATATTGAATCTGTTTGGAATTGACAAAATCTCTATAGCAATAGGAATATGGAATAAAAATTTTTACACCATTATAGTTCTTTATTAAATTAAAAAGTATATGCAACTGTGATTAATTCACTTGAAGAGTTAATTCAGCTTATTGAAAACTGTATTCAAGACCTTCGCCACAAGCAACTACTGCAAACACTTAGATTGGTTCGGTCTATTGAAAAGCATTGTTGTCTATGTATTCGAGCTGAAGGAGCACATTTTCAACAATTACTTTAGGCTTTGTTTTATTTAAAACTGTGGTGATATGCGTGCGTGTGCTTTTGTGGGTGTATGTGTGTGAGATCGTTTGTGTGTGTGTGGTGTGTGTGTGTGAAGGTTTGTGTGAATGCATAGGAGTGTATGGAATCAATTATCTGTCACGTCCATATTGTTGGTTTTGTAAAAAACCAAAAAAAGATAAAATTTTTCCATAGCGAAAATCAATTTTTTGCCTACATCGTTGTAGTTATTTGTGTATATCTTTGGAACCAGTTGAGACCTATCGTAATGTTATACCTTAAATGAAAGCTTATGAATGTGGCAAGTTTTTAAACTTATACCGAAAAAATTTTTTCATCATGATTTTTCGACTTATGCTTGAACAAACTTTCAAAAAGAAAAATGGCGTTCAACTAATTGTCAACATTCCTGTAAGTATCTGGATAACCACATTTCCGAATTGCTTTATCTTAACGTCAAATTAAAGATCTCGGTATGCTAATGCTAATAGTGTATCAAAACTTTAAAATGGGTTAATTAGTTATTGAGATATTGATCCCAGTAGAGTGCAAAACATGGTCTGATTAAAAATTTGGTTAGTTGCGTGTAACTTGGTACCGAAGTCGAATCGGCCAAAATGTTATATGATATTTTCGACGCAAAATGACCCAGAGAATCTAGTGTTTTCGTATTGCCGTCGATAATTGGGACACCCTGTACTATATTGTATAACCATTGAATGAACTTATAGTCTATTTATATACCATTTGTTTAATAATTTTTTCATACCTCACATTTATGGCAGACAAAAATCTCCATTAATAAAATAACAATTACTGAGAGGTAATCATTTTATTATATATACGTATTATTTTGACAATGAATAATGTTGATCTCGATGTTGTTGTTTATTTAAAGAAGAAAACCCAATAATATTATCGTAATCCCATATATGTATTAATACCTCACTAAGGGTTAATATATAATATCCCTATAATCACATTTTAAAAGTTATATACCCAAATATCATTTTTTTGTGTGTCTATTTAATTTATCATATATACATTTACACGGATACATATGTTTAATAGCTAAATATATATATATATAGCGAGAGAGATACACATTTTCTATTTTTATATATATTTATATATAATATTATCTATATTTATGGGGTTGTTTATAGGAGAATTATGATAATGATTAACAGTTTTTGGGTAACGCCTTCCTCAAATATAGTTATATTGTTGTGTGTTGTTTTGCAAATATGCAGATACATATATATATAACAATTGGATATATATTGTGTAATATTTCAAAATATACTATATACAAACTAACTATTATACCTTGCATATGTAGGTACATTTTCATAAATAAAAAATATATATGTACATGAAAAACATATACAACATTTTCTAATAACTTTCATGTCTCCTAAAACTATATGTACGCATACTGCCTTTGTCCGAAAAATAACCGGAATGGATTAAGATAAAAGTAAACATCGAAATATTCTCCATATAACAATTTAAATACATCTAATTACTGGGCTCGTTCCAACAAGTTTAACAAATGTTTTTATGTCGCTAATTGAAATGTTCACTGAAAACAAAAAAAAGTACACAGATCCAATTAAAAAGTAACGTCAAAACAATGAAACATTAATTAATTTTGCTGCAAGGAACACATGGTTCATTGTTTAGAATGAAATAACATTTATTAAATCAACGAATAATTCATTAAAACATAATACCGAAAATGAATGTTTTTCAATGAATCACTACTACGTTGGTTTAAAGAATTGTATAATTGTTTTTTATGAATATTATTCATTTTTTCAACATGTTCTGTTTAATAACTTATTATACTAAACATAAATTAATTAATGATCGCGAATTCATTCACAATAAACAAGTACATTAAGATAATTTTTAAAAATGAAAAATATTAATGAATTAAACATTGAAAAAACAATGAAAAATGGACTTATTCAACGCTATTCATTGAAATTATGTACAAATTTATTTTCAGTGTTGTTGAGTATATGACGTCTGTCGTTTACGGTTCAATGTCTTCAATTGATGGAAACCGATTTTCTTTCATCATCAAATGAAGTAGGGAAAATTAGAATATATAGTAAAATTATAAAATCGAGCGAATAAGCATTTTTAGGAAACAAAATGATCAGTGATAATTGTCGCACTTTGAGAACGTACATTATCATGCAATAATCTCTAACTGTTTGGCTTTCAAAATGATTTTATGAATGTAGTTTAGCAAATGCTTTAATAGACCAAAAATAATACTGCTGTTTTTATGATTCCGCCGGTGTTATCGATAAAAATAGTGTTCAATTGGTAGAGCAGTATTGGGGTTGTTTGGATTTTTGACTTCATCAAATGGAATTTCTTTGATGCTTAATTTCTCCTTCATTTATAAAAAACACCATGTGTCACTTTCTTTGTTTTTAATAATATTGGATTCGAAAAATAATTATCAATTCGATGAAATTATTTTAGTCATCAATCAATTGATGTAAAACTAAGTTTGAATGCACGTTTCGTAGACCGTTTTTTTTTTTCAGTTAAATTATTGTTTTTGGTATAACAATTTCCATTTCCATGAATATCAATGAAAATTTCTTGCTAAACTTTAACTAAATATTCACACATTTTGTATGTTTTCTTCGGTAATGACTATCATATCATACTAATCTTCTCTGTCGTCTATTTAAGACATCACGATATCACTTAAAAACATGTATTTTGAATATAAATATAATTATCACCATAAGCGATTTTAAGCATTTCAATCGTTTCGGTAGTATTTTCCATCAATTTTAAACTAAAATTTAATGTTGGTTCTTTATACATTTATCGAACGACAGTCAATGTGCGTTGTTTGTTGGCTTACCCAAACAGAAATGTCACGAAACTTTAATAGGTTTTGGTTCAGGCAGCCTTTATACAATACATAAATTAATTTGCAGCACATAAATGGCATTACCAGAGATCCATATTCGGAATATTTTTTGGACAGAGGATGCTAATATATAAACAACATACATTTGGAACACATCAACGTATATATATATCTATGTAGTTATTAAACATCGAAAGCGTAAAACAGAAATAATAATATTTATCATATTAAATAAAAAAAAAACAGAAATAATAAAATAAAAGATTTCATTTGTTACTTGTACCGCCCAATTTAGGTGCGAGCCCCTATATTTAGATTTAGAATTTTATATTAATACATAAAAAGATACATTATATATATTTAAAAAGACAGATGCTTATAATATATATATACGTACTACAATACACATATATGAAACAGAAATTAACAATACACGGTAACGTACAAAAATTTATCTAAAATAGGGGTTTGATAATAAATGAAAATAAATTATTAAATATTATTTGATTGAGAAAGAAAAAAAAAATAATAAAATAAAATAAATATAAATTTATACTCTAATAAAATTTCCAAGTAATTTATTATTCCCAATTACAATCAAAATGAAAAATTATCCATATTTTCGATTTTTTTTTATAAATAATTCAGAAAAATGATTACAAATATTCGATACAATGCGTGCGTTTCATTCATTTTTCATCACTTTTACCTGTTTTTTTACCTCATAATTTTATTTAAATCACGTTTAACAATATAATACGAGAAAAAAGTCGCGCCATATAATAGCATAGATTTATGATTAATTATAACATATTTTATTAAAAAATTCATTGTTGATTGCCGACAATATTTTTTTGCAATATTATAAAAAAAAATGGAGAAATGCAAATCATTTCCTAATCGATTCTAATAAAACCAATAAAACTATTGGTGGTCAACGGCAGGTTAAAAAATAAAACGCATTTTCTCTTTATGTGCGCACACAACATCGACCATCATTAACACAAGTGCGTTCGTTGATTTGTTACAAATAAAATATCATTAATTTTATTTATACAATATTTATATATTGTAGGATTTTAAAAATTAAAATATATATATACCGTGATAACTACAATATAAAGAAAAAATCTCTAATGTCTAGACGCATTAGCCAAAAAAAAAAAGTGTATATTTTCGGAAAAAAAAACAACAACATAATAACCATATACAAAAAGTAATAATAAAAATGATATAATTTTAATGTTATGATTTTTTTATTATTACATTTCTTATACATGAAATTATATCATTTTAATTAATTATTTTATTTTTATATATTTATATTTTTTATTTTGCTTTTATTATATTATAATAAGTCACGATCAGATGGAGTACATAATTTTTTTGGTTAAGAAACACATTGGCGAAAAATTCCTGCGCCTAACGACAAATAGTGCCATCCTTCAATATATATATATGTCAAAATTTTTATAACAATCCGACCATTAGTTTCGTTTATTAATTTAAAATTGCATTTTAATGGAAAAAATTACCGTTCAAGCAGAGCATGTAACGACCACAAGCAAAGTCCTCCACAATAACAATAAAATGATTATATATATAATAGTTTAACCGAGGTATGATAGGAGAGTATGGATGACATTTTATAGAGAGAAATATAATTAGAAATAAATAAATAAATAAATAAATAAATAAATAAATAAATAAATAAATAAACAAATTAATAAATTAAATAAAAAGGAATAATGCAATTAACGGATACGGATTGAAATAAAGAAAAAAAAAACTATAAATGTTGGTGCAATAAGGTAAAAAAGGGAGAAGCTTTTAGACGATGATAAAAGTTATATTTAAAATAAAATTAAAATAATATAATAGAATAATTCTAAATTAAAAGAAGAGTTAAATAATTAAAAAATGTAAAATGTTTGTTGCATTTTTTATGTAAGATTTTATAAATTATAAAGTTATATTATTATTAACAACAGTTCTTTCTTGTTGATGTTTTATAAAAATAAAAATATTATTATTATTTAAAAGAAAAAGTTGATTGGTGTTATTTTTTATAAAAATAAAATAAACACTATAAAGTAAAGGATAATGTGTGGCAGCTTATGAAGGAGCCAGGAGGAAGCTGTTGCAAGCAATGGTTTCAAAAGTGTTATGCACATTCTGCTCCGTCAACAACGACCATCAAACGTTGATTTACTTATTGATGAACGTGGTCGTACAGACACCGTTCGATGCTGAACGTTCAGGACGAGCCAAATGAGTCGGTTAATCCTAAAAATGTTGAAAAAACCTTGAAAATCATTGCTCACACCACAACAATATCTACGAACGCTGTTTGGACATATTTATGAAAATGAACCTGAGTTTTGCGTCAGTACATCACAATGGTAGAAACATGGATCCACTATTTCACTCCAGAATCTAGTCGACAGTCAATTGAATGGCGGGCAACCGATTAAAACCGTCTAAAGCAAAGAAAAACACAACAATAGACCAGCACAATGTATAATTTTTATTAACTATTATATATACATTGAACATGAAAAAACAATCAACAGAGACTATTATATTAGGGTTATTGGAGCATTTGAAGGTAGAAATCAACAAAAGGAGGCCGTATCTGGTGAAAAAAGAAATTTTGTTTCACCAAGTAAATCGTATCACAAGTAAATGCACGAGTTGGCCTTTGAATTTATTCCTCCGTACCCACCGTATAGTTCAGATCTGTTCCCGCAGCCACTAACACATCTTTTCCGAAACTCAAAAATTTACTATATATTTTACTATATTTTACTATATGTTTTATTATACTTTGGCCCCGAGACTTTTTGACCCATGTGTTAAATATAAAATAAATATAAACACAGAAATAAAATAATTTTATTATTTCCGTTTGTTAATTAGTTGTTTAATATTTAGTTCATATTATTGTTTAATTAAATTCTTTTACTTATACAATACCAAATATAACTCTTGAACACTACATAAAAATAAATAAATAGGTCATTAAAAATTTTCTGTTTTTCATATTATAAATGATAACCCATTCTCTCAACCACAATCACATAACGTTTCAGTGTATCCATATCGATAATAATCCTGATTTTTTACTATAAATATTATTCAATATATTCATAGTTCTTTTTTAATGATGGGTAATAAAATTTTACATTATAAAATAAATTCTAATGCATGTTATCACTAATTGTTAATGATTTGATATATTACAATATATTTTCGCATTATTTTTCTTGTCTACATACAAATGTATTCCATCTTTTTTTATTTGTTATACGGATCATAAAAATAATTATCATATTTTAATTGTATATGTATAGAGTAGTGGATCCTATTTTTAGTCAGGCCACTTTGTTATATCTGGTTTTTTAAATGTTAATTGTATTTTATTAATATAGAAAATATTTCGAAGCTTAAAATATTGAAAATGAATTGTTTTTACAAGTTTTTAATACATATTTTAATTTTTTATAAAACCAAACAAAGTTACTAAAAGATGCAATTTTTATGTGGCCACCAATTGAGAACATCAAATTTTTTTCTAATTCTAATATATTGTCATTAATTATTTTTACCTATAATAGTTTTATAGTTAATATAATTATTATGATGATTTTTTTTCCATTTTTTGCAACAGATTTAACGAAATATTGAAATAATAAAATTTATAAATCCAAATATAATTCAATTTAAAGCATTATCGCAAGAAAGTGATTTATGAGAAAATTTTGATATATTACATGTGTTTTATTCACAATAATTTTAATGAATTATTCAAGAATTTTTTTTGATTGTAAACACTATTTTAAATAGTATTTGGTTTATTACAACTAACCGTGTCACACATATACTTAAACCATTCCGTAACCAGTCATTTGACTATGGAAAAAAAAATTAGACGTAATGTACACAACAAACTGATTAAACAGATAATACAAAACATGAATTTACGTAAAATTAAATGAAGATTTAAAATAATAACAACAGATTTGCTAAATTTCGTTCTGGTAATTTTTCACTCAAAGATGAACAACGTTCTGGTCGTCCACTTGAAGTTGATGACAATCTAATCAAAGCATCAATAATCGATGATGCGGATTGTCATAGCATAACACAACTAATATTGCAGAGAATGTATAACATCTGCGTAACATCTGCGATTTGGTTATAAAACGTAACGTATATGATCCATTTTTAGCAATGAAAAATAATTTAAATCAAAAAAGATCGTGGAGCAAGCAAAACAAATCAGCGCAAACAACATCCAAAGCTGATATTCAACAAGATTATTTTATCAGTTGGTTGCGATTACAAAATGCATTGTTTATTTTGAACTTTTACCACGCAACCAAACGATCAATTCAACAATTAACTAAAGTGAACAATGCAATTCAAGAAAATCGACCAGAAGAATGAACAAATTGAAAAGGTGTTGTATTCCACCATGACAACGCAAGGCCACACACACATCTTAAATCATTGATCAAATTATTGGAGCTTGGTTGGAATGTGTTTCTACATCCAAAATAAAGTATTAACCTTTCACCATCACAGATTACCATTTATTTTAATGTTTGTAAAAAATCTTCATCAATATGGTATAATAATATAAATTTCAATAATGTTGATGATGTCAAAATGCATTTGGTTAAGTATTTTGCCGATACGAACCATAAGTTTTATGATCGCTTAATTGTGATGCTGCCAAAAAACGATAAACTGAATACTATTTTTTTTTTTTTAGATGTGAAATTATTTCTTGTTAGATTTTCTTTATGGTTTAACTGCTATAGTTACTATACAGTTAGAGTGTCATTTATATGTCACAATAACTGTAGGATAGGAAAAACAAACAGAAAAACAGTGTATCTTATTTCAAAATTTCGTATAGGAAAACTATATTGCTAATATACAAATTGATTTGACATTATCAGTAAAAAAAAAAATTATATTTTGTAATGACTTTACAACATGAAATTTTGAAGTGAGCAATAAAGTTAATATATATTTTAAATAAGAATTTTAAGTGCATATAGTAGTAATTCGTTTTTTTTTTATGTTGTATATAAATTATCATAAACTATATAGTATTTTTTTAAACTGTACCATATACAGGAGTATAATAATATATTATAATATAACTTATTACCGCAACATTTTATAACAGATACTTCCGTGTCAATATATATATTGTACATATATCTTTTGATATCGCATATGTCATATTGTATATTGTATTTATTAAACATAATACAAGAAGAAAAGAAAAACATATTATTAGAGTCAGTTCGTTTTTTGTGTGTATATAATATGCTCAAATAAATAAAATGATTTCTTAATAACTATTATTAATAATTTTAATAATAATAATAATAACAATAATAATAATAATAACAATAATAATAATAATAATAATAATAATAATTAAATAATTATATTATTATGTTTATACACGAGTATAAAACATAAAATGCATTAGTACACACATTTAACATACACATAAAATATGAAAAGTATATATTTTATTATTTATATGTAATCGAATTGCATAGTTACATTTTTTTTTTATGTCGAATCAATTGGACATATGACGCATATTTTAAATTACTTTAATAATACAATAATAATATTTCAAAAAAAAAATGAACGGGTTAAAAAAAACTCTTGAATACCATTTTTTTTTATTTCAAATGTAATATTATATTTATATGCAATTTGTTCGGTTAAAAAAACCAACATTTTTACATAATAAAATATAATAACAACAAATTATTGTAAAGAAAAGGATATGTATTTTTTTTTATAATATGTACGTAACGTATAATATCAAAAATATCATCATAATTTTAATAGTATTGTATATATTTGAAATAGACTATTCATTTCTTAATAATCAAATATACCGTGCACCCACCACCACCACCACCACCACCAATATTTTTAATATCCCGAAAAAAGGGTAACATAATTTTTTTTTTTTTCTGGTTTATACCTATCTTCTTTTTCTTCTTTTATCTACAAGAAAAGAATGAATTCATTCATTGATGTTAAATATTTTATTTGAATGGCGCCCAACAGGTAAATCATCTGTATACTCTTATGTGTATATTCATATGTTTAAGCGCATATACTTAATTTGGAAAATACATATACATATCTTTGATGTGATATTAAATTACTGAAATAATGGGATGATTGCTGTTTTTATGGGAATTTTATCTATATAATAAAATAGGTTTTTTTTTTTCCGTATTTCTTTACAAAACACATTAAAATCCTAATCAATGAATTAAAATCAGATTTTGTAATGGTATCTATGTTATTTTCGAAAAAAAATAATAATATTAATAATAATAATAATAATAAAGATTCAGATTAAATAATAATAATAATAATGATGATATTTCATCTGTCTGTATATAGGAGAGTGTGTATCATTAAATATCATATTATATTAATAAATGAGAATTTAATATGATTATTATGTTCAATAAAATATCTAATTATTTTTCTAATTATTTAATTATTTTGTTTAAATATTGTATATGGTATGCCTTTGTTAAAGTTGATTTTGGTTTTTATTTTTATTTATTTATAATAAAAAGGGCTATATATAACAATTATAAACTATTGTATCATATACATCTGCTTAAATTTCGAAGAATAGTTTAAAAAATAATATAAAACATATATCGTATTTATGAAATCATAATTATGAAACGATTTCCACATCAAGAAAGCAATAATTGTTAGTCTTCAACTTTAGTGATATCATTTGACGATTTTTAATTTTGTACGAAACATTTACAATTATTCTATATATAATCATTATAATACAAACAACAAAAAATGTTTACATCAACCTAGCAATGGTCAGTCAGTCTATTGGTGTATATATTGTATATATATAGTTTAGTTCAAACACCTAGAAAATCTATACACTTCGACAGATTTAAATTAGGGAATTAATTAATAATTTTTGTTGATAATTTAGTGTAGGACGCATTTTGCCTGCAGTGAATGGAGTATAATTGAAGATTTTCATGATTCAATGGGAAACCCAGATCAGACAAAATTTGAATTATAATTTTTGTTTGAGGTTTGACTAAGGCATTAGGGTCAACCACACCAGATTTACTCATAAAATATACTTTTTATTCAAGTAAATCGACTAAATTATTGTATATATATATATAGAGTTATTTCATTGCGCGAATATTAATTTGATATTAGAATAAAAGGATACTGGATAATTTTAGAAACAATTCGGTTATTTTAAAACACAAAATTCAAATTAATCATTTCGGGGGAAAAAAAAAAATAAACCAAATAGTATCCCATAAAATCTTTCGACAATATTTCAGTCCAAATATGGCGGTGCGGTAATCTCATTCTCAACCATTTCCAAAAAATCCATACATATTATCATTTAACAATGATTTAAAAATATCGAGGTAATCAGATATAAGCGCGTATTACTATAGCAATTCTATTTGAGAATAATTGGGTGGAGAGGAAATAGTGTTACCTATAAGTACACAAATTTTGAAAGCCGTGCCATTTAAAGGGAATTAGAAAATTAAATAAATGATGGTTGAACGCATAATTCTATCGTTCATTTTTGATAACTCTCCGATGGAGTTGGGTTGGTGTGCCTGAAAAAAAAAACTTTTTAAACTTATCATTTAATGCATAAATTTTCAAAACACAAGAAAATTGGATAAATGATATAGTCAAACAATTATTTAACTTATTTGGGATGGAATATTATGGAATAATATATATATAGGATAATTTCATTCCGGTGAAAATATAATAAATTTCCAACATTTCATTAAAAGAGAATTTTTAAATCGTTTCATAGATTCAAGGTCGAATTTTCCTGTTAAATATTTGTGAAAATAAAAAATATTTTTTTAATATTTCACTGAATGTAAAATGAATATAAAATCGGCTATATCTTTTGAATACGTATAAATTATAGTAATTTTGATATACGTGTTTTTGTGGAAATTATTGGAAATTAATTATATTTATTAATATCTCAATAACAAATATCCAATATTAGTAATTTTGGCACGAAATTTAAATATTTAAAATATTAGGTTGTCAAATATCTCCCTTCCGCCTTTTTGTCTTTTTAATTTCGCGGCTATGTACAAAGCGCAACAGAGCTCGTATCTGGCAACACTGTACATAATTTGAAAGCTCTTGACATAACAAACAAAACGACGCTATGTATGATTAGTTTGGATATTGCGTTCAACAGTTATAGACGTGTAAACATGGAGTTCACTAACGCCGAAATTCGCGCTATTTTAAAGTTTTCCTTCGTTAAAGGCAAATCCGCTAGAGAAACGTTCCGTGAGATTAATGGTGTTTTGGGGGATGGTACTCTATCACTTCGAACCGCGGAGGAATGGTTTCGACGATTCAGAGCCGGTGAAAACGACACCATGGATAAGCCAGCCGGCGGAAGACCTGTGACGACAAATACCGATCAAATCATGGAATACATCGAGTTAGACCGGCATGTGGCATCTCATGACATCGCCCAGGAGATGGGAGTTAGTCACCAAACCATTTTAAACCATCTGCAGAAGGCTGGATACAAAAAAAAGCTTGATGTTTGGGTGCCACATGAATTAACAGTGAAAAATCTAATGGACCGAATTTCCATTTGCGAAATGCTGCTGAAACGGAACGAACTCGACCCATTCTTGAAGCGGATGGTGACTGGCGACGAAAAATGGATCACATACGACAATATCAAGCGAAAACGGTCGTGGTCGCAGGCCGGTGAATCGTCCCAAACAGTGGCCAAGCCGGGATTGACGGCCAGGAAGGTTTTGCTGTGTGTTTGGTGGGATTGGAAGGGAATCATCCACTATGAGCTGCTCCCATATGGCCAGACGCTTAATTCTACCATCTACTGCGAACAACTGGACCGCTTGAAGCAGGCGATCGACCAGAAGCGTCCAGAATTGGCCAAAAGGAAGGGTGTAGTGTTCCACCAGGACAACGCCAGACCACACACTTCGTTGATGACTCGTCAGAAGCTACGGGAGCTCGGATGGGAGGTTTTATCGCATCCACCATATAGCCCGGACATAGCGCCAAGTGATTACCACCTGTTCCTGTCCATGGCGAACGCCCTTGGTGGTGTAAAGTTGATCTCAAAAGAGGCTTGTGAAAAGTGGCTGTCCGAGTTCTTCGCAAATAAGGAGGGGGGCTTCTACGAGGGAGGTATTATGAAGTTGCAGTCTAGATGGAAACAGATTATCGAACAAAACGGCGCATATTTGAACTAAATCCGATTACTGTAACACTTTTTATAAAGCATTGAATAAAGAGCAAAAAGGCGGAAGGGAGATAGTTGACAACCTTATATCATAAAATGCAATTTTCCGGAAAATTTCCATCTCTTTACATTCAAATTTTTCCAATAATTATTTATAAAACTAAATATAAGCGGTTTCGAGAATACATTGATCATGCATTAACATTAAGATTAATTTCTTCACACGTCATGTCTCTGCTTCAACGAATGTGCCAACGTATAATTATATGTTTTACATTATTATGCGTGTCAAATTTTCTATCAGTACTCATCTATTTGGCAACAAGTTTATACATGCTGTATGCGAATTGACCCAGTACAAAATGTTGTGACTCAAAAAAGGATTAAAAAAATATTGATTCAAAAAATGTTTCCTCCTTCATGTGATCATTTAAAATCTAAATACTGTTTTTTAAATTTTACAAATACAATAGTTATTTTTACGACAAGTAACACTAAAAGAAGACATTAAAGGCATATCAAAAACGGTAAGAAAATAGAAGATTATTCCAAATCCAAATAATACTGTAAAAGTATATATACCAATAAAAGATGATGTATACAGAACCTGACACAATTATAATTTATATAAATAATTCAAAATAATAATAAACCACCATAATATACAATAATATCCAAAATAATTTTTAATGTAAACATTAATCTCAATAATATTAGTTATGCAATTGAAAAGAGATAATTTCTATAAATTTCTTTTCATCTCATATACCATATATTTGGAATATATTGTACTATTTATATACAAAAATTAAATTGAAAATATATGTGTTTGTACCAAATATTAATAATATAATACAATAATAAAATATAGAAATTCAACCCTCCTAATTTCATTGAATAGATAGATATATATATAAATATACAAATAACTTATATTATATTCGTAATAACAAATATACTGTTAATAATATAATACACCAAACCAAAATGCATTATCGAAAATATTTAACACTATCAATTTGTCACTGAGTCCCTATTGATAAAAATGATTTACGATATGCCTTGCTGCGATTGAACAATACACCATTGACCGCAACCAAATATATGTATTGCACACCATATCTCTCACAATATACACATTGGTATAGTTTAGTTTAGTTTTTTTTTAAAAACATTGTTAAATAATGGAACTAACGTTCCCCATCCTAATTTATTTATATATGCCGATGATGTATATGCGATGCGTGTATAAAAGTAATATAACATAAAATATACGTCTAATGTGAGAAAACTGGTGACAATTACAAATCAAACAAAGGACTTGAATTTTACATTGACTAAATAAAATCCATTGAGAGAAAAGAATAATAAAAAAAAAATTAAATAATTTTGGGTAATAATAAAAAGGATAACTATATACCGAAACTATAGTATGAATTATTAGATTTTTATATTTATAATAAGTAGGATATACTAAACTTATAAAGTTCACATATTTTTATGAAATATCTACTAATATATCCAATTTTCTTTGTGCATGTTTTAATTTTAGTTTCTTATTATTATTATTATTATTATTATATTTTTTGTTGGTTGTACACATTATAAATATTATTAGGGGGGTTTTATGATGAATAAGATGAAATGAAAAAAAAAATTCAAAAAATCTAATAAAAGTTACAATTTTCAAAAATGGAAAAAAAATAATAATAAAATAGAAATCTTAAGAAATATAGTTATTCTTTTCTATAATTTTATAATATTATTGATAAATGAACATCTGGCAAAGTAAGGTTTTTTTTTCATATTCATATTTTTATTTATACAAACAAAAGTTATTACAGGGGCATTGGCAAAAAATTTTTTTTGTTATTACAAATTTTTGAACTATATATAGTTATTTTGTGTAATATTTTGATTGATGAATTATGACTATGTAAAAAAATATTGACACATTTTTATATAACAATGCTGATGGATATCGATGTCAATGTTTTCTTGTAAATACATATTTATGTTATATATATAAAAAATTATGTTTGAGTTCAAATGTATTGAAAATATATATATTTAAATTATTCAAACTATTTCAATTGTATTCTCTATTTGCATATCGGATGCACATCTATCTGTGTATATAGAGAACATCGTAAAAATAACGTGAAACTTAAATGATCGTATTCGGACTGCAATGTATGTGGTTGCTAACATAATTGAAAAATCTCTAGCAGTCTATATAAAGCTAATAAAAAAATTACATTTCACATACAAATATAATTTTAACTGCGGCTCTGCATCATCACTTTTATAAGGTTTATCATCTTTTTCCACACATCAAAATCAAAATGCGTCTAGATGATATTCACAAGTTTTTTTTATCAAATTTTAAATGTAAAATAATATGACTTTCAGAAACTATTTTTATTAACTCACAATATATGGAAAAAAAGATAACCACAACATATTCTATTATTAAAATTTTTAATTTGACTATTTCACTCAATTTTGTTAACTGCTTTGACTGATATTTTGCAAATGTATTACATAATAATTCATTCCAAATACACATTTGATTAAAAATAGTAAACCCTAGTAAGTTTTAAAATAATAAACCTAAGAAGTTTAAAAATAATGAGTTGCCGAACACAAAAAGTTTGTTTTTTTATAAACTCACATTTAAATTAAAAATTTATCAATAGGATTTTAAAACACATTAACACAATTTTGTACACGTAATACTGTAATACTTTCTATGGTTCGGTTGTCACGCTGCAGGTTTTTAATCTTCGATGATTTTTAACATACAATTTTAATCCTAAATATAATATAATATTAATACTCATAAAAATAATACCAATTGTTTACAATATTTGTACCAAATATGAATTTGGTTTTGAAAATTAATCTCAAATGATTTAAAAATCAACGTAACAACGAGATGTTGTGTTTATTATTTAATATTTCTTAGTTTATAAAAAGCGTGTAAACTAATTTTGGTTTATGGATTAGTCGAAAATTTTCCACACGAGTGTAATATTTTTTGTTTTCAATATATTTTATTTATACGTACATTTATTTATCATAGGAAAATAATTTTAAAATTCTTGGAATGCTCTGAAAACGATATATATATATATTGGTACTTTGTCACAAAATAAGTCACCTCGCAATCAAAATATTTTCATTCATATCGCTAGTAAATAAGGTTGAATTTATTTTGTTGAACAGGCAATTCTTATGACTCACGGCACACTGCAGTTATACTTGAACTAGGATGAAATATGCACCTTTTTATTATAAAGCTTTCTATATATATCGAAAAATTAGTATATGAATTAATATATATTTTGAATAGCACGATTGAAATTTTCAAACGCATGTAATACAATGAAATAATTTTTCCGAAATAAATATGAAATTAGTCAAAATAATATATAGAAAACGTATTTGTTTAAATTTTCCTTGTTTTATTTTAATTATATATTTCAGTATATGGGCGACGTGTTACTTTCACGTTTTAAATCTAACCAAAAATAATTATATTAAAATTAAAACTCATACTCAAAAATGAAAAATTAAGATCTTATGTTAGAATACAATCGGTTTTTTTTTTTTTATGTTGGTAAAGAACCGTTTATAAATTGAAATATTATGTGAAAATATGCGTACAATATAGTTCCAATATAAATTTTGGTAATATGAATATCTTTAAATTTATTACCTATACAATGACTGTTTTATTTTTTACATATGATATACCTTGATGCAGTCGCGAAGGCTGAGAAGTAGCATTCAGTTTACAATGTAGTTATATATTATTCTTATAACCTGGGTGAAATTAAATTAAATTATGAAAAAAAATTTGGATGTTCACCGAATTTTCCGAAAAATCGTCGTTTATAAATTATCATCTTTTTTTAATTACGACCCATAATTTTAACAGATTTCCATTTTTGTTTATAGCATTTTTAAATTACAATCAATTTCCAATATTTCATAAAAGAAATTTTTAAAATCGATTCACACATTCAAAAGATATGACCGATTTTTCAATCGATGGCATAGAAAATTTAAAGAAATTTGTGGTACTATATAAAGTTGACAAGCGAATGGTACAAAAAATTTATACAGTACCATTATTTCATACAAAATTTCAATGACATCAAATGGAAAATCGATCATATCTTGTGGAATGTGTGAATCGATTTTAAAAATCTCTTCTATGAAAGATTGAAAATTGATTATAATTTACAATTCTGTTTACAAAACCTGGAAATCCATTAAAAGTATGGACCATAATTCAAAACTGTGATAATTTTTAAAAGTCGATTTTTCCGGAAAATCGAGTAAGAGGACATTCCAATTTTTTTTCATAATATATTATATAATATATTTTATACTTGTCTACCAGAAAAATATAATGATATTGCAATTTAAAAACATTTTTACACGCGTCGCGTCACCTTGCCTTGATGTGTGTATAGAAAAAAAATTCGTTATCCTTTTTGTATCTAAAAATAAAATATATTTATAATAAAGGATAATCTATATAAATATATAATAAATAATAACTATATAATTTTATCCTTTATTTTATTTTTATTTTTTTTTTGAATTTATTTGAGCTTATCACATCATCAAAAATACATTATAATGATTTTGATTATACAATATGAAATCAATTTTCTATTCAAAACTGCTATTCTTCATACATATACGTATATATTTTCTATATACATTGTGTACATATTTAAATAAATAAATTGCCATATACAGAAATATATTGTATATAAAATTATAAATATAAATTTTAGCTTTACACAATTATATAAGATTTAATAATTCATTGTACAAAGTTATATTAAAATCCATATACATTTACACATACATGTAAATTATAATATATATGAATTATAAATTTTAATATTATATATCATGTCCAACTTTTTCATAATAATAATAATAATATAATAACCGTCATCGTTGAAAATTAGATAGTTGAGTGCTTTATTAAATCGTCAATTGAATGTCTTATTTGATATAATAGCTACTATACATTATATACCACTTTTTGTATATATAAATATTTATTATATAATTGCATAACTATATATCATCGGTTGTGTATCGTTTTTTATAACATGTTACAGATATGTATTTGTTATATAAATATATATACAATATTACAAATAAATTATAATAATAATAATAATAATAATAATAATAATAATAAAGAAATAATAATTATAATAAAATATGATATGTAACCATGCGTTTGTACTATATATATATATCGAATATTTGTACTAACTACTAGTATATATTAATATCATATATACATCACATGATAATATTTAATGTTAATAATTATTTATTGTTATTTATTATTTATTATTGTTAAAATATATATTTTGTTATATGTTTATAAATACATATATATATATGAAATTGAAACGGTAGCTTGATTTGATCTCAAACCATACTCCGCCGCCATATACAAACAATAATAAAAATACAATTGGAATATAATAATTTGTTTTGTATTCTGTCAGGTGTACCGGTTAAAGTCTGCCGTTTTTTAAAGTGAAAAAACATATTTTTTGTGGGAGAAAACCCAAAAATTCTTCATTCAAAATCACACATTTTTTCCACCTTTCAGAAAATTTGTGGATACCACGCCAAAAAAATTGTTGTTCCTTTGATGAAAACCAGTCAGAGACCCAATTTTCGAGTTCTTCAGACGTGCTAAAGTGCTGGTCATTAAGGGCGTGGTCCATCGATGAAAACAAATAGTAGTCTGAATGAGTCAAGTCCGATGAATAAGCCGCATGCGATAAAACTTCCCAGTTAAGCGCCTGTAACGTTTCCTGCGGACCGATATTGCTTTGTATGATGGTGCATTGTCACATGTAGGAAAATTACCTTGTGTTGTCTCTTTTGTGATATTCTTGTCGTTTTTGTAGCAAAGCACGGTTCAAATTGATCATTTGTTGTCGGTAGCGATCCGCATTAACAGTTTCACCAGGTTTTAGAAGGTCGTGGTACACCACACCTTTCTGATCCCACCAAACACAAAGCATTCTCTTCTCTTACCAAAGCGATTTGGCTTTGCAGTCGATGTTGATGGCTGTCCTAGATTAATCCATGATTTCTTCCCATTTAGAATTCTTAAAATAAATCCATTTTTCATCACCAGTCACGATTCGATGCAAAAAAGACTTCCTTTTATATCGTTGAAGTTGCATTTCACAGATGGTTTTTCGATTTTCTTGTTGCCTTGCAGTCAATTCATGTGGCACCCACTTACCTTCCTTTTTGGATCTTTCCCATTGCTTTAAAGCGATCGGAAACGGTTTGTTGAGCAATTCCTAGTTGTTCTGCAAGTTGTTGTTGCGTTTGCGTGTCGTCTTCATTCAATAGACACTGCATTCCGGTGACCTCAAACTTTTTCGGCTGTCCAAGGCGCTCTTTGTCTTCCACATCAAAAACATTACTTTTGAATCGGTGAAATCATTCTCTGCATGCGTTCTTTCTGATAAAGTGTTATCGCCATAAGTTTCTACAAGGCATTCGATATGATTCTGCCGCAGTTTTCTTAAAACGAAAACAAAAAAGCAATGATGTCCGCATTTTACTGACACTAAATTCGACATTTTCAATTATTTTTTTAACAATGTTGTTGCTCCATAAGAGGTCTGCTGTCAAATAATTTTTGGAGAGAAATGTCACAGCTTTTAAACAAAAAAAATTCCATTTACTACTACCACTTGTAGCGCCATATATTTATGAGCACCGGAAATTAACCGGTACACCTGATATATATTTTGTGCATAAGAATTTTATAAAATATATGCAGATATACTCGTGTACATGTGATATATGTTAATATTGGTTGGTATATTTAATAAAATTTGTAAATATTATAATATTTGATTTATTGTATGGTATTTTATGCATGCATATCCATTATCTGCAGTATAAACTATATATGTTATATTTAAAAACAATTAATTATTATAAAAATATAATATTTTATATATTTCCCATTTAATAATATATGTCAATAGACAATATTCCATTTGTAAAACATATAATAATCGTTTTAGTAATTATTCTATAATTATATTATACCAATAAATTATTAATTACCATATATACATATTTTATTTGATAAACTATACATTTGGGAGAAACATTTCTAAAGCTAAACATTACTTTTTAAATTAATTTCTTAAGGACACTTATGGGTTGCTTATACTACTTACTTACTACTTACTTACGCCATGGCGTAATAACCCTTCTAAGCCTTCTCCAACACGCTTTTCCAACCTCATCTATACGCAATCAATGTCTTACAATCTCGAATTTTAAGGATCTTTATATCACAGTTTACTAAATTTATCTCGCCTTAGGTCTTCCGGCACTCCTTCTACCTTCTGGTTTAACATTTAACAGTATTTTCAGCACACGCTATTCCTCCATGCGTACTACATGTCCAAGCCATCTCAATCTATTGATTTTGATTGTTTTGACAATATTTGGTTGACCGTACAACTTGTCTAATTCAAAATTGTACGGGCTGCTTATGTGAATTGTAAATTTTTAACAGTGAAGCATAATATGTCTTTTGATCAATGCCTCATTTGATGGGGCTTATAACACTTAAAATAAATGTTTGGAACTCTAATATATAAGTAAACTCGTTAAAATGAAAATTTAAAGAAATTGATTAAGACTAATATTTACTATAAGTAAAATTGAAATGTTATAATATTTGAGCAATTCGAAAACTATCTCATAAAAAAAATGTAAATTATTTATATGCATCTCGTTTATTTTCGTTAGTTTATGTATTAAACTGAATTTCAATAATGTTAATATTAATTATTATTAATTAATTATAATTAAGAATTTAAAGTTCTCACCTTATTTTCGATTTTATTAATCGTCTGTAATATAATTTTTTAAATTTACTATATGACAAATACAAAAATAATCTGTCCGAAATAGATTACTTACTGGCTATAGAAATACTATAACGGGCGACATGATCTAAAATATGGTCTTCAAAAAATAGTTCACATCGAGGTTAAATAAGGAGATATTATAGAACGTATAACTTTGTAATTTATCAGTTGGAAAATCATGTCATTACATGCTGTACATCATATGGTTTAAAAACTGTTTGTACAGTAGCTATTTGATTCCAAGAACTATCGAAAGATATGCTGAACTGCGACAGAAATTACAATAATAAAACTATTGCAATTTTGGTGAATGTAATCAGTGAGTTCATAAATTATATTCAATCCTAGAATAATTTGCTGAACTGTGTGTGATTAGTCTAAATTTACTTTGACACGAATAATGATGTTACATTATGTAAAATATGTTTTCAAATTTATATATATATAGTAACTTTAGAGCGTATGTCATTCAATTCGATGGTTGCGAGTACAATTCCGGTATCGTGGTACATGAATCAACAATCTTTCGAAAACGTTGTGTTGGATGTTATTTGCAGAGTTTAACAATAACAAGCACACGCATTAAAATTATTGAATTAATAAAACATCTATGTCAGTGGCTATATAGTGAAAAAAATCATGTATGGACAATTTAATTTTTTAGTGAAAAAATCATGAACGTCAATTGAAAGTTATAGCAGCCATTTACTATTGAATAGTAAAAATTCATATTTGCATAATCATCAGTGAGCAGTTGGTTACATCTTGCAAGCATACGCAAATATTTAATTATGTAAAAGTTTTTGTTTTCACCGACATAGACAAATTCCCATTATAAATTTTGGAAATATATTGAATTTTCCAACAAATTTAAAAAATTATTATTGAAAGAAAATTAATTTTCCGGAAAATTTTCCACTTTCCTCCAAAAATTATTTTCACAAATTTTATTTATTTTATATAAGCATTAGATTTATAAGAAAAATATATTTAAATCAAAAATTTTTTTATACAGGACTCTATATATCTATATTTTGAAACATAATTGCACAACAATTGTCGTATATCTGGGTATAATTTACAGCGAATATAATCCAATAGGTAGTAGATAAGGACCGCACAATAAATTTTTTATAGATCGCTGTACGAGACCAGATGATTCGATTGCGCTCAATCTTATTGTTATTTATCTTAACTTTTAATTTTGTGAATATATATAACACTATTTTTTATAATATATAAATATAAAAAATAAATAAAAATAAATATATCTCGTTAAATTGTTGGCGAGATCCAATAATAAAGTTATATTTTTAAATTGAAATATAACAAGCCTTTGGTTACATCTGTATATTTATCTGTACATTCCCATTTTATATTTATCTGTTTTCGTATTAATCTTCATCAATCAAATTAAATATATACTTAAGTAATAATTGTTTATCATTCCATCATAAGAGGCTATGATGATATTTATATATAAAATAGCTGAACACATATGAATGATCGTTTACTTATTATCTGTAATTATATGCAAGGATTTTATTTATTTACCATTTATATGTACTTCAAGCTTCAAGGTATACCATAATATATATTATACATAATTTTGTGCTATTATAAACATATAAACACAAATGTGATTTTGACGAAAACTATATTAAAACAAAAATTATGTGTATTTGGGAGTACAACGTAGTACGAGTATAAACTAAAATTAACAAAAAAATCGTTTTGTTTAACGAAAATAAAATATATATATATTTTTTTTAAAAACATTTCATTTGAAAATATATAAATATTACTTTTGTTGAAATTAAAATAGTTGAAATGGGCGTTATTTTCCGGTGCGGTTTGCTATAGGTAAATATAATACCAATGTTGAGTTTTATCGTTGTATATATATAGTTTCTTTCGTTATTTATAAAAGAACACGTACACGTACATACAATTTACAATTAAATGTGAAATAAAAAAATAAATAAATAATACAAACAGAATTCAATTTATGCGACTTCATATATATATACGACGAGTTTATTAAATGTTGTTCCTATTTGAAGTCCATGTATACCATGTAATATAATACTCTACACTACACTAACTCTAAAAATTTTATATACGTTTTACGAATATCTATGGTATATCGATGGGTATACCTCCTATATTTATCATATCATATGGACAAAATTTCTGGTATTGAAACAAACAAATACGCACACGTTATACAAATACGTTTCACAAATGTCCCATATATATATATGGCATTAAATTTCTCAAAATTTGTATTTTATTTTCTTCATTGTATATTATCAATAACATTTTGTTTATTAATAAATTTTTACAATATTATATTATTATTTGTTATTATTATAATTATTATAATTATTGTTATTGAAATATGCTATAATGGATACGTTAATTGATAGTTTATAATACATATTATATGTATATGAATTTTAATGACATATGTGTGTACATTATATTATTAGGTTCCGGTTTTTACTATATACAAAATGTTAACCTATTAAATTGAATAATTACAGTGTCACATTCAAATAAAAATAAAAATATGTAATAACGCAATAAAACTCTGAGAATATATATTTCAACTGTATTTAAAAAAAAAAACACACATACTGTATTAAATGTATATGTAAAATCGTTACAGCAAATAAAAAATATAAATTCTTTGCGGTGGAAATGATTGTTTAAAAGTCAGTTTGTTGTTTTTTTTATTTTTTTTGTTATTATTTATACAATAATTCTTATTTTCTTCATTGTTTTGTTAAAATATATATTATAAAAGAATTTCATGCACGAAATTATATACATTACAAAATATCACTAATTAACTGCAAATTTTCTATTTATTAAAAATACAAAAAAAAATATACTGTGAGTTATCTGTTTTGTATACATTTGCTACTGGCTGCCTGTCTGCATTCATATACCAGGTATAGGAGTATGAAATAAGCCCTTTTAAAAGGAAGAAAAACACATTATTTAGAATAGAAAAATCAAAAATATTTTATTCAAAATAACTTCCTACACATTTTAACCACCTTTCAGGCAATTTTCGTATACCACGTCGTCGAAAAAATGGTTTTGCTTTGGACGAAAACCATTCAGATAGCCAATTTTCAACTTCTTCAGATGTTTTGAAGTGCTGTTCTTTCAAAGCATGTCCCATCGATGAAAACAAATGGTAGTCCGAAGGAGCCAAGTCTGGTGAATAAAGCGGGTGTGGTAAAAGCTCCCATCCAAGCGATTTTATCATATCCTGAACTGGTTTTGCTTTGTGTGCTGGTGCATTATCATGTTGCAAAATTACTTTAACAGATTTTTTCTTTCTTTCTGTCCATTCTGGTCGGTTATCTAATAATGCATGGTTCAAATCGATTATTTGTTGTTGGTAGCGAACCGTATTAATAGTTTCACCAAGTTTCAGAAGTTCATGATACACCACACCTTCCTGATCCCACCAAACACAAAGCATTCTCTTCTTACCGAATCGTTTTGGTTTTGCAGTCGATGTTGCTGATTTACCTGGTGTTATCCATGATTTTTTGCGTTTAGGATTCTCAAAATATATCCACTTTTCATCACCAGTCACGATCCGATGCAAAAAAGATTTCCTTTTGTATTGTTGAAGGTGCAATTCACAAATGGTTTTTCGATTTTCTTGTTGCCTTTCAGTCAATTCATGTGGAATCCATTTTCCACACTTTTGAATCTTTCCCATTGCTTTTAAACGATTACAAATTGTTTTTTGATCTACATTTAAGGCTTCTGCAAGTTGTTTTTGAGTTTGTGTATCATCTTCGTCCAACAATGCTTGCAATTCACTGTCTTCAAACTTTTTTGGTGGTCTTCCACGTTCTTCATTTCTCAAATCAAAATCTTTGTCTCTAAATTGTTGAAACCATCTTTTGCATGTTGCTAATGATAGAGCATGATCACCAAAATCTTCTACAAACATTCGTTGAGATTCAACTGTGTTTTTCTTTAAATGATAACAAAAAACTAATGATACCCGCAAATCGTTTGTTGAAGGCACAAAATTAGACATTTTTAACACGATAAAATTTTATGTTGTTGTATTTCAAATGGAATTTACCACACTGAATGTTGTTGACAGATGGCAGCGGCTCACTTCATACTCCTATACCTGGTACATTTGCTACTGGCTGCCTGTCTACATTCATATACACACACGATGAGAATAAAAAAATAATTTTTTTATAATATGACACAAATCCAAATATAGAATTATTCTTGGAAATTTTTTAAATTAAAATAATAAAATAATTTTGTGTATATAAAAAATTGCATATTTATAATTTAATTAATTTAATTTATTTTATTCGTCTTATATTGAAATAAGTTCACACAAAAAAATTAACTTTAAAATATATACAAAATTTAGCCGATTTCATGACAGCCACAAATATTATATCCAAATAGCAATAATTTACAATTTTTCACAATTAGAAAAAAATAATCATTGAAATTTTTAGTTAATATCAATGCCATTTTTCGATGTTTTTCCTATAGAGATTAAACATTCAAATTACTATGGATTAGACATCCTTTTTTTTTGTATTATATGCATTGCATTTGAAATTATAACAAATTGTCAATATGTTTGTCACGTGATATTTTTTTTTACAAACGTAAAACCGTAAACTAACTAAACGAACAAAAAAATCTTACACACTTACCATTAGAATATTATCAATTTATAACAATTAAGCAATTGATACTAATTATCCTTTTTAATAATAATATTACATTACATTGATTTATGCAATGCAAATAATACCAGAATTAATTAATATTTTATTATTTATAATAAAATGCTATGATTTTTTATTGACTAAATTGTTGTAATAAATATATGTTTTTATTAAAATAAAATTTTAATAATTATTGTTTTTAAAATTTAAATAATTAAAAGTAATTTTGGTTTTTATCGTATTGATATAGAATCCATTAAAAAACATAATGAATTCGGTGGTGTCATCCATTAATGTTTCGTCCATTGAAATACATTGAAAATTGCATTTGAATTACAAATTACAAAATATTTTTGAAATACTTTCTGAAAAAATATATATACTTTGGAATTTGTTTATTTTAAATAATTTATCTAAATGCTGTTACTGAAATATTCTTGGGAAATTATAATTTATAGATACTGTGATTCTATATAAGAAAAATGTAATTATAAGATTTCGGAAGCAATGAATTAGACGTGTTGTTTATACGCAGATCAATCAAAGCTGCTTAACGAGAAAATTGTCATATAAAATACAAACGATAATATAATAATTGTAAAATTATAAATAAATCTGAGATGATTGTGACCGATAGAGAGAGATCTGTTAATTCAATTAAAAAAATTTTTAATATACTATTTTTTACCGCATGATTATTTGTTAGATAATATTGTAATTTAAAAAATTTAACATTGATGATTTTATATATAATAATTACTTCCAACATTTTATAATTTCTTATTATTATACAATTATAGAGTTATATTCGACAAGATATTCTATAGCCGGATGGAATTTAACAATTACATACACAAGCTATGGCATGAAAAAAATTTGATATTTGGTAAAATACAAATGATGGCGATATCCAATATAAGAGAAGACTATATGGAATTCTAATTAGTTAATTGTTAATTTAATAAACGGTTTTTTTTAAACAACTTACTTAACTTGATGAAAAATGAGTATTTCAATAGATTATTAATATTATTATTTCTTTCTTTTTACTCGCATGGAATTATTCCAAACATAACAATTTTATTTCCATTGAAATTTTGTTTTAAAAGAGTAAGTCTGAATTTTTTGAACTATAAAAGGAAAAGGAAAACTTATAAATCTGTATCAAATACTACATGGTGCGTAGATACGTAGACAATTTTAATCTATTCTACATTCGCCTTTGATTTACTTTTGGAAAACTATGGTATTTTAAACCTCCTTTCAATATGAGTCGAATTCGAATTTAAAAGCGAATCCTTTTTCTATAATCAAAATTTGAATCAAAGTTTCACAAAAGTTAATCAAAAACGAATTATCATAATCTAAGTGTTTGATGAATTTCTTGTTCAGTTATATCCATCCACATATATTTTTGAAGTTTGAAATTTGTTGTTTGAAGAAAATTTATAAAATCTGTATTTATACACAGCAAAAAATTTTAATCGTAATTATTAAACACCATTTCTTTACATCGCTAAGGGACCATTTTTTTTTTCTATGCATTGAACTTCCTTCGAAAGATAGATGTTTTCATAATACTATTATTTTTATATGGGTGGATTAGCCCATAGTTATGTGTGTGCAGACATTGTTAATCTTTGAATAGCGTCCAACACCATATTTTCAAAGATATCCGTTTTTCTTTTTATTCCATCAACGAACAAATGGTCACCCAGCAGAAAAATGTTAGTATTAAAATAAATACCGAAAAATTTCCTATGAAAAATAGTGGATTTGAACCCGCTATATTTCATGATTAATATATATAATATATCGGCGCTTATGCAACTGCGCTACCGAGTGTTTTTTTCAATGAAGAAATATGAATAGTTACTATTATTTAAGAACACTTTTTTAAATCTAAAAAAGCTTATTTGAGATTTACTGTTCTCTGAAGTCCAAATGTTGTTTTAATAATATAAAAATGGGAAACGTTTGAATAATATAAATGTAAACTAATGAAATAGCGGCAACTTTATAAAGATATAGACTTCATTGTTATTAAAAAACTTTTCTTATTTATTATAGAAAGTATGAAATTAATCATAATTAGTATAAATATTTTTAAATGTTACGACATTTTCCTAACTATTATAAATAATATTCATTTTATTCATAAATAAATTGGTATCGTTATGAAATAATTCATATATTTCTATCTATTAGAAATATTTTCCTACAATGTAAAGAAATATTGTATATCGTTAATAACTATTCTTAAATATCAAAAAAAAAAATCATAAGAATCGCATAACGCTTTCAAAGTTTTTCTGCAAATAATATAAAATCGTAAGAAGTGTTCCATAAATAATAATAGTGATTTTCTATATATTTCAATTTTAATCAGTTTATAAATATTAGTGGTGAGTAACATTCATAAATGTGTGAGTGAAATCGCCATCGGTTGAGAATACATTGAAGCTTAAATACTATTTATTGGCGATTTCCTATTATTATTTACTGGACAATTTTTTTCTGTATAATGAATTTCATTATAAATACAATAATGATACATTAACTATACTTGTTAACTAAACATATTCTTAATAAAATATATAAATTTCTTATTGTTATAATTAAAAAATATGTTATATTTCTTGTCATATCGATTATAATATTAACACATTGAAGACGGTTCACGTTTTTTCTTCCATCCGTTGGAGACGGGTGACGTTTTTTTTCACGTTTTTTTAAAATTTCAACCAATAATGTAGATAAATTGTGCCCTGTTCAATTCATTCACAGTATACAACAAGTTAAACGATAAATAAAAGGGTAAAATATAAAACAATTTTTACTGCAATTAGTAAAAAAATGGGCTAATGATGATTTTGAAGTAGAAGAAGATGTAGCAGATGTTATTCAACCTGAAACGTCTACTCCTACCATGCATGCTTCTTTTTACGATCCACCACGACGATTATCTGGTAATATGCGACATACATGTTTTAGAGAAAATTGTCGATTGCGGGAAAAAAAAAATATCCATGTAAGACATGACTTGTATGTAAGGGAAACAACAAGAGGAGCGAAATTCGATATATTTGTAAATTTGGTTTTAATACCTCTCCATAAGCGGACTTCTTTTCCAGCATATCATACGAAAAAAAACACATTAAAATAACTTTATATATGTTAATAAATCTTTAATAATGTATCCGATTTAATAAATGTTATAATTGGTTTTTGAAATTATCATTTTTTATTTATATAATTTTAACAAAATATGCGCGAATTGGAGATATATGCTTTTCATTACATACCGTCTTCAATGTGTTAATATAGTTATTTTTTAATTTAAAATCACATCAACTAATAGTATTGCAGTAATGGAATGACAAACACTTTCAATGCAATTCCGTATAAATAAAATATAAATATAATAAATTTTAATATTATAATAATGACAATAATAAGTTAATGGCTAAAAAATAATTGAAATGCATTTCGTACTATATTTTGTACCATAAATAGATGGAGAAAAAATAAATTAATTATTTTTCTCATTATGATATTATAGTTATCATAACATGAAATAAGATAATTAAAATAAAATTAGTTACTATAATTTATTTTATTACATATAAATGTATTTGCATTTTTTCAGCGCTAAAGGCATTTTTAAATATTAAACATACAGTATTTTCTTTTAGATGTGTGGTTTTTGTGTCACATTATATATTTTGTTATCTCAATTATAAGTTATTTTTTCACATTGTTTTTACAAATTTGTTATAGAAACAAAAAAAAAATAGCACCTGTGCTATTGTGCTTTTTTTTCTTTCTTACTTCTATACATACTCGTATTTTATACTGCAAAAAAGCACTTTAAAATATTTTGCCCATGCAATTTGTTACATTTCTTTATTGAAATAATTCCATCATTATATATGTGGTAAGTAAAATATATTGTATATATACAGAGAAACGAATATAATTGAATACACTTTTTTTATGTTAAATAAATAATATTATTATTATTATATTATTAGATCATTTTAATCTATAGAAAGGTATGGTTAAGTAGTTTGTGGATTTCTTTTTTCCGTTTTTTTGTAGAGTCATAATAAATAAATACTTATTGAGCAATGCATATATAAATATATATTATAAATATAACTCTGACTTATAGCACACACATATGTTGAAAGAGTTTTTTTTTTTCCATTTTCTTTAAGTTGAGGTTATTTTAAGATCATATGATAATACACATTAACATATGTGTGTGTGTGGTGCTGATGATAATTATGTTATTATGTGAATTAATTATATTTACCACTAAAAAAAAAAATTAGTATTATTATTATAATATACGACCGCAACAACGCACATTTTTTCACAACCAAAATAACTGTGAACAAAAAAAACACAAAAATTGACTCTATATACCAAAGAAAGAAACAATTTTTGTATGTCGAAAGGGTTGAAAGGTAATCATCATTATGGTGGCAGTATTATTATTATTATAATTATTTTTTGTAGTTAATGTTAGAAGGATATTTATAGAAAAAGAAAATTGTTTTTATAGTTAGTTTTTATGAGTGTTTTTTTTAAATACACGACCATTCATGTAGATAACATAACATGGAATGACATTTTATTTAAATCAAATAATCAAAATGATGCATTAAAATAATTAATTAATATTTTATTGCAGTTGTAGTTATTATTATACTGATGCCACGTTAATGCAATTTAAATTCTTACCATATAGACAGTGACAGGCCCGTAGCTTTCATATGAACAGAACGAACATAGAAACGGGGCGCGTATGAGTTAGGGGTGCCGAAAACTGAAAAAAAAAAAACGCTAAAAACAACTCACAACCCAATTTAAAATTCGAAAACCAATAATATACAATAGATAAAAAATAAAATCTATTTTAATTTAATCCTGAATTAATTCAATTTATTATTCCTAATTATTTTATCTTCAAGCGATACAAAAATCTGTTTAAAATATAAATTAAAAAAATATTTATAACAGATACATTTCATTTCGTAAAATATCTGGGGTTGTAGTTAATATTTTTTTCCTTCGAATAGATAGCAAATGAAAGATGAAGAAATCGAAAACAGAATGTATAGATTATTTTGTTAATTAATTAATTTAATTTAACCCGAGATATTACTATATATGGATTCGAGATTCGCTCGGGGTGAATCAATTAGGTGTAATCAACTTACGCTGAGACAATCTAAAACCGTAGGAGTGGTTTAACGAAGATAACCCCCTTACGTTAGTTACTTTCAATAGTTTTTTTACTTCCGGAAATATTGAATCATTTGGATCATCGATTTTCCCGGAATATTAAACCGCAGGGGGTTAATAATAATTAATAGTAATAGTTAAATAATTAAAAAAAAAATATAAAATTCTGAAGAAGACTAGGCCTGCAAATGGGAAAACCTCATAAAAACACATTAAGAATCTACCTCTGGTTAAATAATTAAAAAAAAAATTATATTCTCAAGAAGACTAGGCCTGCAAATGGGAAAATCTCATAAAAACACATTAAGAATCTACCATCTGGAGTGATGTGGAAACGGTTCTATGACACACAGCAAGAAACAAAACAAAGATTCAGTTAACAATAAAATATATAATTAAATTGCTAAGATAGAATATAAAAATAACCCCAACAATCAACAATTTTTTAAGGAATTTTTTAAGAATAAAAATCTATGTTTATATTAAACAACGTTGATACATTTTTTTTATTTATTTAAGGGTGTGTATTTTTAAAATTATGCACAGGGCGCAAAATTTGTTCGGTATCTGCTTGGACACCTACCTGTTTATCGTTATCTATTACAATATCTATTGAATTATATATTTTCTTGTAAAATTTTTTTTATTTTTCCAATAAACATAAAATTATCTAATAAACACACGTGTTTTTCAACAATAATAAATATATATATTGAATTTCTTCTGGCTGTATGTATTTAAATGATAAGTACAATATATAATAAATAGAATAATGTAAACATTTAGAGTCAATATAATATTCATTTATATATGGGGGCTGTTTAGTGAAACTCCTCATAACACCCAATAGGCGGATGATCCGCCTTTCATAATCGCTATATTCTCTATAATAAAATACAAAATAATAGAGGTACACGCATAAAGATAATAATAATAGAATATTTTATTATATTCACAAGTCACGTTAAAATTTCTATTCATATGTAATATATTTTTATACGCACGTTACGTGTACGTACACACACACATAAAAATTATATAATATAATTGATGCATTTTTATAACCATAACTAAATTATATCTATTCTATATAATCGATGTGTTTAATACTTAAATCATATCCACATACCTATGTGACATAAATTATAAAGTGTATTTTTTAATAAATTGATAGATTTTAATCATTCTATAATTTTATTAAATATTTATCACCTTATTTTATATTATTTTTTTCAATATATATATTAATATTTATCAGTTTCATGCATTCCCTCTATAACACATCGCATCATATCAATAAAAATGTATGAATAATATAAAACAGGACAAAATTAAGTTAAATTTCAATTATTTAACTTTTACTATTTTATATACGTATGCAATTTACCATATATTTGATTATATTGTATTTATATGGTTGAGATACACAGCAGGATATGACCCTTTTTTTTATCATATGTTTATTGCGTTTAGCATACAAAAATATATTTAAAGACATTTATTTATAAATATAATTAAGATTTGTTGTGACACATATGGCAAGGGAAAATTAATTTTATCAATAAATTGAGTTGGTATTTTAATTTTAATTAAAAGTATGTTTTTATTTAATATAATTTTTGTATATGTATTTTGATTTTTATTTTCTCTCAAATTATTCCATATAGTTTTTGGGTTATAAAAACTTTTAGGAAATCATACAATATATTGTGTAATATCAACAACGCAATATGTATTAAATGAAATAAATTTTGTCGGTCATCACATTATCCAACCTTTTATTTAATTTATCGGTTCACAATCTATATTATTTTAGGCTATATTATTTAAAACTATTACATTTAAAATTTGTATTGTCGATCGATTAAGGTTTTTATGTATAATGGCATTCTATAACAGTTGTAGTATACTATAAATTGTGTCTTGTTGTAGGTGCGTATTGATGTAGCGGTTTTGCTACACAACTAGCATAGATAAAACAACAAAATGAAGAAGAATGATTTTAGTCCTAAAAGCAAAAAATGACAACAATTTCTATTTGCGTAAATTTTCATAAAGAATATCAAAAACACTAGGTTAAAAAATAAAGACTATTTGAGCACCGAATATATTTCTATAATATTATAGATAGAGAAACTTATGGTTGTCAATGAAATGATCCAGCCAAAAGATGTGTGAATCTTTGAACCAGTTTCAATGCAGCATTCTGATGCACCAAAAAAGATCAAAATCAATCAATAATAATTATAGTAAAATACATTTATTATTTTTCCGAATTTAGCATACGCTTCAGGTAATGCAAATCATTAACACTTTCAAACAATAATTCTTTGTGGATAATATACCTTTGGAATTACAAAAATAAATAAGTATTGCTTTGCTTTTTGACTCAATAAAGAAACAAGATTTTTTTTTTTTTGTTACTTGTTTCATCACAAGTTGCTTTTAAGGAATAATCGTTACTGTCAACGTTTTTAAGAATGTCTTTGTAATAATTAATTTGGTACAAACTTTGCGGTTATCATATATCGATGCGTGGAACAAACTTTATATTCCTACCTTACGTATAGAACAATTTTTTTCATTGAAAATCTCCTGAACAGTTGCATTTGGTATACCTATCAAGTTCCATTTGCATAAATTTCACTTTAGATTTCTTGATAATTTTCACGAAATCACAAATTTTTGGTATATATTTTCTTTTGTAATCTTTGTTGATATAGTCAGTGTACACGTTCATTATCATTTACATCTTCTTTGGCGTCGATGCCACTAAATAATACTTGAATTTTGGATAAACAATTATCACCATATAATAACGAACTCACAAAAAATTTTGTCACTGAATGCATGCACATTTTAACGTATACTATAAAACAAAATGTAATGAAACTTTGGCAGTTAGCAACCAACAAATGACATTACCATATCCATATATTAGAAATTCATTCAGCGTTATAATTTGAACATAGGGTATATAAACAAATATTAATAAATTACTGATCCATCTATAGCTATTTTTTTTTTGACGTAATATATAAACCAATGTATTTAATAAAAAAAACTACAGAAATTCTTTTCATTGGAATTTATTAGTCTCATAATTGGTAGCAGTTTATCGATAATCATCAGAGAACATTCTGTACGTCATGTAAAACGTATAATATATAAACAATGAAGACCCATTTAAATAATCCACTTCGTAGTTCTTTTTGTTACAAATTCGGACTATCCATAATTTAAATTGTTGAGATCATATACGTACGTTTTTCTATATTCATGCCACCGCTATTCTCATACAATACATACGTTATCTACTCTATAACTATACATATTTTTCAGCAAGAAAATATCATATTTTAAAGATTTTTTAATTTTCATATTAGATTTCTTAAGCGGAAAAAAAAAAAAAAAAAATGATAAAATATCTCTCATAAAAATTAACATATAAATAATAATAAAATTAATTAAATTAAATATAAGATACAGCAGCTATTTCACGCATATACCGAGCCACACAGTCTCTATAACAAAACATAAATTTTCATTTTATAATTCACGAAAAATATTCGTTGATATTTAACTAATGAAAATAACTTTTCTTAATTAAGTCAAGATTATTTTTTATGGCTATATAAATATAAAATTCATTCATAATTTTAGGCGAGAGATGCTTATTATAAATAATAAATAATTGTTTTTGAAATGGGGTACATCGTCGCATAAGAATCAAAGTACACACATGTTTTTTGTGTGAGTATTTATTAAATCAAAATATGTATAATATAATAAGATTACAGAAGAAAGAAAAAAAATCCATAACAAGATGTTTTCATTTTTGGATATTATAGCGTACGGTTTTAAATTTATATATACTTAAAAATCTATTTTAAAAATTTAACTTTATACATTACATTTTGATTAATTACTTTACCATCTCATTTTACATTTTGGTGATGAGAACTTAATTTTGTTCACACTCTTATTTTCTTTTTTATTTATGTATATTTATATTTATTATAAATATTAAAAGAAATTTCATTTTGTCTGTATTCAAAATATATATAGACGAGAGTTAATACTAATATAGTACTAATATATAATTTTCCTATAATATATTATTAAGAAATAATCATATCATCAAAACGCGCACATTGTAATTCAGCATGATGTAAGAGTTATGGTTAAATTAATTAGTAAATTAAGCGTTTCATTTAATAAACATTATACATTTCCTTTTTGATTTAATTAATTCTTTTTGTTGATAACAATTTTTTTGTATTCACATTTTCTTCTAAGAAGTATAAATAAATTATTATTTAAAGAGCAATGAATTATAATATAGCGTATTTTGTGGAGTGCGTCACTGTAACACATTATTTATTTATAAATTATACTTGGAATTTTTGTAATGATCCAAATCAATTGTTGTGCATATACATTTTTTTTTTGGATTCGCTTTAACTTCTTTTAACACATATATTGATTGTAGTATAGTTGTTCAAAAAATAATAAAAAATTATGAAAAATAAAGAACAAGTCAGCGTGTGTTACTGCGATTATATTGTATTTATATAATATATAACTTAAAAAATATCATATAAAACATAAAACAATATATATTAAAATTTAAAAATACAAAAGATTAAATAATAATATTATAAATACATAAACGCGCCTCTCTATAAATATACGATACGATATATACGATCAATTGATTAAATCAATAACAAATCATTGATGCGGATAATTTGTAGTGACAACAAAAATTATATATAATAAAATAAAATCGTTGGTTTTTTAAATCAATAAACCGCACGAGGAGTTCTTACCATATATATATATTGTAGTATTATATATATCATTGGACGAACATATTAAAATCAACGTGTGTTCAAATAATAAGATTTGAATTAATAAAATTATAATTTTTATTTATACAATTTGTTTTTTTTTTGTTGTTTTTGTTTGTATAGAATAATTTATTTTTTTTTTAAAACAAAAACCATCACCAAAATAAACAAATTGCAAAGAAAAGAGTTATTCGAGTGTATAGGAAAATATTAATGCGGAAAAACAAATAAATAATATTATATTTAGAAATGTATTTTTATTTAAAGGATGGTGATAAATTGAACACAATTGGCGTTAATCTATTATATATTAATATGTAAATGTAGAAAAGGAAAATGTTTTTTGAAAAAAAAAGGGATTTCATAAAAACAATAAAATTTAATCGTTATGATTTTTCTTTTATATTTTTCTATATATTATAATGTTTTTGTCTTTTAAAATTTACACGTCTGCCTCATACACTTTTTTTTATATTTTTTCCCTGTATTGTCGTCTATATATCAACAGCTTTTACTGCTGCTGCTGCATATTATTGTTAGTACACCGCACAACAGATTTAATAATAAATTTTAGAAATATTATAATGAACAAAAGGTTGTTCGACGACGAATAACAATTAATATATAAATTCATTAAATCAACAGAAAATTTTCGGTGACCATATATTTTCTTATAAATTATTTTCGGTTTATGTACTGTTTAAAAACTACGGGTGTTGTTTTTCTGTATATATAAATAAAATTATAAGGATATTATTCATATGGGGTTTATCAACTCATATATGATATAGAATATAGATCACTGCAACAAATTATTCGGTATTTATTTTAACACTGAAGTATTTCGGTTGAGTTAAGAAAAAATAAAAAACAGAGATATCTTTGAAAATATGGTGTTGGACGCTATTCAAACATTATTTTTAAGTCATATTTTGCTTTTATGTCATCTATAAAAAAAAAACCTTTCATTACAACCAAGTTTAGTAAATTACTCCGCATGGGAGTATATAACAATTTACCAATTGTGTACTGTACTGTACTGTAATTAACGAAAGATAGATGTTTTCAAAATACTATTATTTTTATATGGGTGGATTAGCCCATAGTTATGTGTGTGCAGACATTGTTAATCATTGAATAGCCTGAAAAAAAAAGTACACAGATCCAATTAAAATGTAACGTCAAAACAATGAAATATTAATTAATTTTGCTCCAAGGATCACATGGTTCATTGTTTAGAATGAAATAACATTTATTAAATCAACGAATAATTCATTAAAACATAATACGGAAAATGAATGTTTTTCAATGAATCACTACTACGTTGGTTTAAAGAATTGTATAATTGTTTTGATGAATATTATTCATTTTTTCAACGTGTTCTGTTTAATAACTTATTATTCTGCGCATTAGTTAATTAATGATCGCGACTTCATTCATTCACAATAAACAAGTACATTAAGATAATTGTTAAAAATGAAAAATATTAATGAATTATTCATTGAAACAATGAAAAATGGGTTTATAAACGCTATTCATTGAAATTATGTACAAATTTATTTTCAATGTATTGTCCAACACCATATTTGCAAAGATATCCGTTTTTCTTTTTATTGCATCAACGAACAAATAAATGGTCACCCAGCAGAAAAATTTTAGTATTAAAATAAATACCGAAAAATTTCCTATGAAAAAATAGCGGATTTGAAAATTATATTCATTTAAAAATAATGAATTTAAGGAAATGCCTAGTTTTCGATAATATTGTAGAATTATTTATTTTTTTTTTTTGTGCGGAGTAAGTTACCAAATTGAATGTGATGAATGTTTGGTAGATGTGAAAATTTTCCATAATTCCATTATATTTATGTGATTAATATTCCATATTTGGATTACTTAGTTGCAATATCATCGGAAGTATTAAATTGTGTCATCAAAAGTATAGTTGAGTAAGCGGAATATTTTCTCTCATAACTCCTTTCCTATATAATCAATATTACGAAAGATATATATGGTGTATTTACTTTTAAACAAGACCGGTGATAATTATTATTCTTTGACGTACTTTTATATATAATTTGCTTATTATTTCTTATCCAATAAATATATCATGAAATAATGTGAAAGGAAATGTAGCAAAAATCTTTATATTTAGTGACTAAAAACATACGTCAATTTTAGCAACACTTATTTGCTACTAAATGGAAAATCAAAGGTTACGGAAAAAAGTGTAAAAAAGAAGGGAATTTATGGCAAATGAGAATTGTCTAAACATTTACACTTTTTTTTAATGCGGCCAAACAAGAAAAACAGTATACATGTATCAAATTGTAACTGAGCTGTTGTACAATTCTGATGATCAGTGTCAACCGTAGTAACACTGTCCGTAGTTTGTGCGCAAAATTTTCACATTATATGTCTTAGTCCGTAGTTTCAATCCGAGCAAATATCCATGGATTTCTTACGGATTTTCGCTGGAATTTTACATGAGCAGCGCAACCCTGTCAATGGATTTTTTTAAAAAAATGTCCTTGGATTATCCGTATATTTCCGATGATAATTTTTATCCTTAGATTTATGTCTCGTTGCTATTATTCCACAGAATATCTATAGAATCTATATTCATATTTTTTGTGAGGAGATCCACGGATTTTGACAAAAATACTTCATGCGACAAGTGCATTCGCACAGGTTGTAACTTGTTGACACAAAATTTAAATGTAATAAATAAGTAAGAAATAAATAAAAAGTATGATATTTATATTTTCTTATGCAAAAAATTAATTTAATTGTAAAATTGTAAAACTACTGTCTTGAATAATTGGTGAAATAAATTACGAATACAAAACCACGGATATATGTTGGAAATATTACCCTCACAATCCAATGATTTCAATTGACCTAAATAAAATATACTATTATATTAAGTGGAAAATCTATGGACATTCTTTGGACAAATTCCAATATATTTTTTCCATGGAACATATGTGAATTTTTTCGACGGAAATTTTCCTCATTTTTCAAAGTATACGGAAAAATTGTTACGAGGGAATGCGCTGCAGTATAACTAAATATTAATAAATATTTATGGTTCGTAAAATTCACAAGTATATGTTGCAAAATCGAAATCTTCAAGTGTTTATATTATCCCCTTATAAACTATACGTCTAAAGTTCTAATTAGAGCTAGTGCGGTTGTTGTAAAATAACCAATATTTATGAATTATCGTATCAAATTGAAACCATAAGATACTTTTTTTATATTCAAGTAAACACTGGCATTATTATTAGGTGAGCTGTTTCGAACATTTTTATTGTAATATTCTCCGGGGTTATTGTTTTTCCATTTTTCAAATTAATCAATCAATTTTTTATTAATACCATTTAACATCTCAAGAAATTGAGGCCGTAATATTTACAGCTGAATTAATTGTTTAACGCTCATTGCTGCATCACACCTGTCCATATTATTTTAAGCTTATAATTTTTCCATCAATCTAGTGTGTAGTGACGTAACAGTTCAAATATTATTCTGTAAATTTAATTTTTATCATTTGATAGCAAATGAGGCACTTTTTTTTTTGCACATAAGTTTTTCATATCCAAATGTTCTATCTTGTGTGGAACAAAAAATTCACACACTTCTAATCGTCGGTCATCCAATAATAATATAAGAGATTTTTTTTTATATAACTTCTTATGTTGTAATACTTTTTGGGTGGATTATCTTCAATGCTATCAAAAACAATGTATAATTTCATTCACAAATCATTGATTTGAAAGAAACAAACCTGATACAATTACCGTAGCTCGACATGAATATCCAATGCCTCTTTTTGTTTTTTTTTTACAATGAATTTAATCACAAATCAATATTTAACATTTAAAGAAAATAAAACTGCAAATTAATCACATTTTAATTTAGTACAAATTTCGTTTATTTAAACATTTTAAAATCATTTTAATTTTCCTATAAATTTTATTGCAACGACAATGAATGATATTTATAAACATATTATCAGCTTTCTTGATAACAGATCTATGTATGCGCTTTTCTACTTTATACAATACATTCCATATATCAATCCCTATTATTACTTTTTCTTAAATATATAAAATATGTTTGACATAAATTTTAATTTAATTTTATAACTTCGTTTTTTTATATTTGTACCATATTATCTATTATATTATATAAATGAAATGTAGTATATAATGTATATGGTTATGTGTTGGGGTGTGTGTGTGTGTATTTATTGATGTCATGAAACATTAACCGCAAAATAGAACATCAAGTGAATTATAAATTAATTTTTATATCCATGCATATCCAAATATATATACAATATATAGCTATATCTATCTAATCTAATCTTATGCTATATAAATTGAATGCTTTTTACCAGCCACACACACACACACATAAGTAACCCCTCTTGTCACCCATTTCATGCAAATTATGATCTTTTTTATTATTCTTTCGTATACGAGTATATATTTTTGTGTTAAATCTGTGTAACGATGATGAGAATGTTGAGATGAACCACATATAGATAATATATATACCATATAAAGTAAATCTATTATATAGTGTTTGTATAATGAAGCACTGACGACGATGATGATGTGACAAAGAAAAATTGAGGGTTGATTTTAAATATGTTTTTCAATTTTCCTTTATTATTATATTGTATTTTTAGTACTTTTTATAATAATGTTTGTTTAGATTAATGACATGATTTTAGAAATAATAAAAATAATGCAAAAAAAAAAAACCCTTAACAATTGTATGATATTTTTTATGATAAAAAAAAAATGATATATATTTCTTTGATTAATTGAATGTTAACATTTTTTCAGTTTTTCTTTTATTTTTTTTTTTATGTGATATTTAAATTCGTATATAAAATTAAATATTTTAAATATATTAGGAAATTTATGAAAACTTTGAATTGATAACATTTTCTATTATATGATATTAATTTTTATCTGAATAACTCTGTATTATCTCTATATATTTTTTTGCCAAATACATGTTTCCATACCCGATGGTGATGAAGAATAGGATTTAAATATAATTAATTTATAACCGCACATAAGTAAGTCATTAAATGTATGTAGATATGAAGTATATAACGCATAAAAAAACGGTAGTACATATTACATAGAAATTGCAAAATGTTAAAATTCGTACATCATTATACCATTTACCACCATAAGAGTTATAAAGAGGCCTCCCCCCCGTTGATGATTAAACGCATGCTCATCTTACGGATCCGTTTTTTTCTTGTAATAATAATATATTAAGGGTATTTATTACAGTACACATGAAATTTGTTTTTTTTCCCTATATGTGTGTGTGGTGCGTTAGTTATACTACAGAGACATATACAATATATATAGGAGATAGGCTTAGACTATATTAGAGTTTATAAAGTCAAGAGAAAAAGGGATAATTTTCTATTGTTCAATTCATCATCGTATATATTTATATTATTATATGATGTTTATATGAACAAAAATATTGTTGTATTCTCGTATCGTATCGTATCGTACATATAAAAATGTATTTTATAACAATAATACGTCGGATATATTTATGTATTTGACAAATTTTCGAAACGATAAATATCACATTTAAAAATGAGGGTGCTTAATAAATAAATTTTTATCAAGGGGATTGATTATACAGTAGATTTTTGTAAAATTTTCTTTTATTCTATTTGAAATTTAATATTAAATTTGTTTAAATTAGACATTAATGTGATCCCATTATCTGTATATAAATTTATCTATATATTGTACAATATATAATGAAAAATCAAATCACGTTGACTTTTATTATAATTTTATATTGTGTAATGTTTATTTTACGATACATGGAAATAGATTTAATTTTAAATTAACTATATACATTAGATATAATGTGTTCACCGCCACCGCCGTCGCCACAAAAACTATAATATATGTTATTGTTAAAATAAAATTAATTATTTATATAATAATAAATTTACGTACACTATTTTATTCACTCAGATAAATTGGTTTTTATACTTAACTTAAATATAAATGGATTTATTGAATAGCGTTATGAGAAATATTAATTTTATGGATCGGATAGTGTAACATATACTTTGGGTATACATTTTTTTTTTTTGCAAATAAATTTATTAAATTAATACGTATGCCTTTGAGAACATGGTATCTGTCCTATGTATTCAACAAGTTTATTTAGTATGTGTAAAATTACAGACAGTGAGACAAATGATCCAGAAATCATATATAAATCACATTGCATACAAGTAGAAAATGAAGGGAATCATTACTAAATCCTGGATCCATAATGAACAAGCGATTTGGAATTAGATATAGATGAAATTTTAATTTTAGGTGATAATGAAAAAGTTGCGAAAAGCGAAAATTGATCACATAAAATTTTGCGATATATTCAAAAATCACCCACTTAAATATCAGATCTTTATTACTGATATACGTCCGCTATAATTTTCTGTTTTCACAGACCAATTTCACATGTATAAATAGTAAAAAAGGATAAAATAAAACTCAGATATCCTTTTATATAAAAAAAAACAAATGTTTCTGTGTTCCGTTAAAAATTATATTTTCCTTCCTTTTGAAACCTTCTGTTTGAAAACATTAGATCTATTAAAATCTTCTTCTGCGCTGCTTGACGCAAATCTTTATCGAACATTGTTTACAATACGGTATTTATACTATAATTTTTTGCGTTAACCCAAACGATCTCTTTCACACATATCAAAATCATCACTTTTTTGGAGCTTCTTAGTAGATTGTATTTTTTTTTTTTAATATTAAGCAGAACTGATTTTGGTATTTATAGCCAAAATAAATAGTTTAAATAATGTGTATATAGTGGCAAATACTTTTGATAAAACTGAATGTAATTCAGCTTCAAATTTACCCGAGTCAATGTTGTTATTACATTTACTACTATTTGCCTAAATTAAATTATAGTTTATTATGTAAATAGGCGTTTGTGTAATTTTTCTATACTGTAGATATTCTTTTCTCGATATCTAGCAATAACAGATTTTGTTCAACGAAGATGTTTATGTTTATTATACATAAAATAATTTGAATATAACTTGATTTTGGTTAAATAAATCATATAGGCTATATATAATCATTAAATAAACACCGTGCACCCTCTTTTGTTACTAACCCTTCTCTATCCCTTTGCCCGTTGAACGCACTTTTGTCAGTCTAAACCGGAGTTTTTCTTTGGTTATAACCAAACATTTGTGTTCACAGTAAAATTATTAAAAATAATTACTAAGTAATTATCGAGAAGAAGAATACAAATCTTCTTACAAACATACATCAAGTCAGTGATCACTCATATTAAATCTAAATAAAGATTTCATAAGATTTTTCGTGGTTTGATGTAAAAACTTTCGTTCAAAATAGAACACGATGACTCTAACATATCTTTCTAGTATATATTATTTTGACTATGAATATTTATATAGAAATCTAAAATATAATTGGTAAATGGTAAATCGTTATTTATTAGTTTACTACACCTTTAATGATATTTTTCAAAATTTTTCTAATTAATTCAATACCGTCATTACAGTGGTGTGATGCCATAGTTGCCATAGCTTGATTTTTTGTTGTATAAAACGTTTTTGCATCCAGGTTTGGAAACATAGATAATTATAGTCAGAGGGAGAAAAAATCTGATGAATATGCAAGAGCACTTCATACATTATTTCGCTGAATTTTTCTATCGTCAAAACACTTGTGTGAACAACGGTACATTGTCTTAAAGATAAAATTTTCATTTTATTTAAAGCAGGTTTTTTCTCACAAATTTTTGTATCCAACTGATGCATGATGATGTTACAATAATATTCAGAGCTAATTGTTTTACCTTTCTGAAAATAATCGGTCAACAAAACACCTTTGTAACCATAAACTTGTAATTTTAAATTTTCTACTTATCTATAGTTCTTTTGTGCATTGCCATCGGCTTTAAGCCATTGTTTTAACTGTTCTTTTCTCTCAACTGTACCATTTATATATATATAGTGGTGGATCCAAGTTTCATCAACTGTTATATGAAACACAATTTTAAATCTATTTAATTTTATTTAAAATGATCCATACATACATTTAAACTATATTCAGACAGTATGTACATTTTTCATCTTTAAACCAGTGAATAAATACGAGTATAGTTGTAAATATAAGACAAAAGATACCATTAATTTTTTATTAGTTTGACAATATTGATTAAAACTTGAACTTGCAACGAATTAAAGTTTTCAGAATATATCTTCTCTTTTTTCTTTTTAATTTCACAATAACAGCCCAAAGTATTGATGAAAATATGCGAAATATATTCAAACAACATCTCAAAATTCGATTTGTGCATTTAAAATATTTGTAAAATCCTTAATTAAATATTTATATAATAGCCGATTAATTTAAAATGTACACACATTTATTTCTCATATTTATTGATCCATTTACATATTTTTATATTATTTAATTGTTTTTTGTTATTACATATAATAATAATTTCAGTTATTTGATAACAATAATTATAATAATGATGATAATAATAATAATAATAATAATAATAATAATAATAATAATAATACAATAATAATAATTATAATTTTAATAATTATAATAATAATAATAATAATATGTATTCTAATATAATATAAATTTTTGTATTATATAAATATTATCATTTTTATATTAAAATTATTTATAATTTATTTACAATTGTGATAAAAATTTATATTTTAATATAATGTACTTAAAAATTAAAACATATACATTTATAATAATATTTACTTAATTATATATAAAATATTAAGTAATCATGTAAAATATGCAAAGAAATTTCTAAAAATTAATTATTTATTTTTTTTTTGTTATTATAATTTACCAGCTTTTTTTCCGATTAAGACAAAAACTATTTAGTTTTTTTTTTTTTAATATATATATTTAAGATGTTTTTATAATAATAGCAGAAAATTGCATATTGAATTATTTTAAAATATTTTGTTGATTTAATAATTAATTAATTTAAAATATTATCGTCAACATTAAATATTTACATGTTCACAAAAAAATTATTATTATTAATTTATTAATTATATTTATTTATTTATTTATTTATTTATTATATTTATTATATTTATTTATTTATTTATTTATTTATTTATTTATTTATTTATTTATTATATTTATTAATTTATTTATTTATTTATACATATAATATATAATAAAATAATAAAAATGCGTACGCAACTCATTTTATTAAATTAAATTATTTTAAAAAATACATTATCAATAAATTAGGATGTTTATTTATTTATTTATTTATTTATTTATTTATTTATTTATATTAATTAAATGTGTCTTTCTTGTTATGTATATTATTAAAATATATATATAGAAAATCATACATACAATTAACAAATGGAAAATTAAAAAAAAATTATATGAATTGAAAAAATTTGTACCATTGTTTTCGTTTTGTTTTTTCTATTAATTTCTATTATTTATATTATTTAATGTATTTTTATCATTTTGTATATAATTATAAATTATCGCTTTTTTTGTATTTTACTGAGAAAATATAAAATTTTATTTTATAAATGTATTTTGTATACGTTTTTTTTTTTTTTAAAAATAAAAAAAATGAATTTTTTTTAATTATATATTTTTGCATCAATATACTATGAGTTTCTGTGTTTGCGTACGCATAATTATATTTTATTTAATTTAATTATTTTTTTATGATAAAATAATTATTTTTATATAAATGCTTTTTTCGTTTTTATTTTTTTTTTCCACTTTCAATTATATAAAAAAAACAAAAACAACAAAAAGCACAATTTTATAAAGCAATTTATTTATTATTTTTAAAATCTAAAATAATGATAATATTTATTCGTCCGTCGTATAATATAATATGTGTGTTAAGATTTATTTTTATGAATAATATATATATGTTTTTATGTGTATATAAATATAACAGTACAGTACCTATTTTATTATATATACAATATATATATATTATATAATGAAAAGGATATATAAAGGACTATAGATATATAAATATATATAAATTATATATAAAAATATTTGGGCCAAACAAAACACTTTAATTATAGATGGTTGGCCCAAATGAACTTCAAACTAATCCCGGTTTAATGTCTAATGGACCAATATGATCTAAACCGGGACTTGGTGTATGAACATGCATTGTTGGTGAATTCATTTGATGTGATATTGTCATATTATGTTGAATTGTATTACCGCCGCCATGTGGATGATTTCCCATATTAACATTTACATTATTACCGTTTCCAATGTTATGGCCAGCATTACCTCCATTAGCGTTACCGTTACCGTTACCACCAATACCTCCAATACCATTACCACCTTGATGCATATCATTTTGATTTGGCTCCTCCGAATCTGAACACGATTCGGATGAACCTTTTTTGGAACCGGTACCGCCGCCCGTACCATTATGTGTTTTCACATGTTTAGCCAAATGATCACTGCGCATAAAACGTTTATTACACACCGGACAGGCAAAACGTTTTTCACCGGTATGCGTTCGTAAATGACGTTGTAATTCATCGGAACGTGTAAATCGTTTACCACAAAATAACCAATTACATACAAATGGTCGTTCACCGGTATGCCATCGTAAATGTGCTTTTAAATGACTTGTTTTACCATAAACTTTACCACACCCCGGTATATGACAACTATGAATATTTTTTTTACGTAAATGTACGCCGGCTGGACCTAATCGTTCGGCCTCCTGACAATTCGGACAATCACATGTGGCCCGTCCCGAATAGCGTCGTTGTGAACGCGGTGACGGTGCTTGTGGTGTTGCCGGCGCTGTATTTGTTGTGTGCTGTGGTAAACTAAAACTTGTAACATTTTGACTCGGTAACATTTTATATGTGTCTTGTAATAAATGTTGTCCACTGCCTAATAAATGTGCTGTATTTGTTAACGAATGTGTTAACGTTGAATAATCGGGACTAGTTGCATAATTTGCCATTGTTGCATGCATACCGGCAGCCGCTGCACTACCCATGTCCAACCAACTACCCGGCGCTGTATGCATATCCCACCAACCCGTATTAACACCTTCACTTTTATGGGTTGCGGCCGCCGAAACGGCCGCATTAAATGACCAATCATATGGATGTCTGGAATACACCGAACCCAATGCCGAACTCTCAACTTTACCCAATAAACTTTGATGCATATGTGAATTTTCGGTGATGGCCGGTGACGATGTTGCACCCGGAAAATATAAATCATTACCATACGTTGGTGTTGATGAACATACAGCTGAACATGATGATGATGTTATTGGACGACTGTAAATAAAAAATTGGAAATAAATATATTCAAATAATATTAGAATATTTATGGTCTGTATGTTATGTGCTATGGGGCAAAAAAAAATTGATAGTTTTATGATGTTAAATAATATTTGTTAGCAGGCTTTATAGAACAAAAAATGTAGATCAAATAGAACTAAAAAAAAAAAATTACTCGGAATTGGAAAAGTTATACTTGAAAATTGGTGATGAAAAACCAAATTTATTATGACAATCCTCATATTATGACAATATACTTGAATATAGATTGTCGTCAACGTCAAAAAATTGGTTTGCATCAGGCCATATACCAGGTATAGGAGTATGAAGTGAGCCAATAAATGGGTGTAATTATATTAGTAATTGTGAAAGAGCCTTAATGCGATGTTTTTTTTATTGTTTTGGCATCTGTCAACAACATTCAGTGTGGTAAATTCCATTTGTAATACAACAACATAAAATTTTATCGTCTTAAAAATGTCTAATTTTGTGCTTTCAACAAACGATTTGCGGGTATCATTAGTTTTTTGTTATCATTTAAAGAAAAACGCAGCTGAATCTCAACGAATGCTTGTAGAAGCTTTTGGTGATCATGCTCTATCATTAGCAACATGCAAAAGATGGTTTCAACAATTTAGAGACAAAGATTTTGATTTGAGAAATGAAGAACGTGGAAGACCACCAAAAAAGTTTGAAGACAGTGAATTGCAAGCATTGTACACAAACGAAGATGATACACAAACTCAAAACACAACTTGCAGAAGCCTTAAATGTAGATCAAAAAACAATTTCTAATCGTTTAAAAGCAATGGGAAAGATTCAAAAGTGTGGAAAATGGATTCCACATGAATTGACTGAAAGGCAACAAGAAAATCGAAAAACCATTTGTGAATTGCACTTTCAACAATACAAAAGGAAGTCTTTTTTGCATCGAATCGTGACTGGTGATGAAAAGTGGATATATTTTGAGAATCCTAAACGCAAAAAATCATGGATTACACCAGGTAAAGCAGCAACATCGACTGCAAAACCAAAACGATTCGGTAAGAAGAGAATGCTTTGTGTTTGGTGGGATCAGGAAGGTGTGGTGTATCATGAACTTCTGAAACCTGGTGAAACTGTTAATACGGTTCGCTACCAACAACAAATAATCGATTTGAACCATGCATTATTAGATAACCGACCAGAATGGACAGAAAGAAAGAAAAAATCTGTTAAGGTAATTTTGCAACATGATAATGCACCAGCACACAAAGCAAAACCAGTTTAGGATACGATAAAGTCGCTTGGATGGGAGCTGTTACCACACCCGCCTTATTCACCAGACTTGGCTCCTTCGGACTACCATTTGTTTTCATCGATGGGACATGCTTTGAAAGAACAGCACTTCAAAACATCTGAAGAAGTAGAAAATTGGCTATCTGAATGGTTTTCGTCCAAAGCAACACCATTTTTTCGACGTGGTATACGAAAATTGCCTGAAAGGTGGTTAAAATGTGTAGAAAGCGATGGAGGTTATTTTGAATAAAATATTTTTGATTTTTCTATTCTAAATAATGTGTTTTTCTTCCTATAAAAACGGCTCATTTCATACTCCTATACCTGGTACATATACGAAAACTGTTCAAATAAATTAATTTCTAAACCCATTTTATTACTATATATATATAATTATATTGCGTCTAGCCACAATTTATACAAATAATTACCTAGTAGTAAAATTTCCCATTGATGAAGTCGGTGTTGATGTTAAATTATTACGTTGTGTTATTGTATTGCTTACATTTGATACGGTTATATTTGTTGGTGAATGTTGTCCTAATGATGTTGGACTTTTTTTCCATGGATGAAAACCTTTACCGACAGCAGCATCGGCTAACGGTGGCGGTGATTTATTCGATAATTTATTACATTGTGCCGCTAACATTGCTAATGGTGTACCACGAAGACCAGGATGTTCCTGTAAATTGCATTAAATATAATAATATAAATTTAAAAAATTGAATTCGATACATATAAATAAATATGTGAAACATAAAAAATCGTAATTTATATTATGCGATAAAATACGACTATGTGTTATTTTATATATAACTTTTATTTACATAATTTTAATTGATCCTTTTTTAAATCAATATTCACTATACATGGATTTTTAGCATATAATATAGATATGCATGTGGAATGTGTCTATATATATATATATATATGAAGTGTGTGTCTGTGTGTTGATATATAACATTCAAATCGTGATTTGTTGCAATAAAATAAAACAATTTATTTTATTTTACAATGATTATTTTATTTTATAAAAATAAATAATTTTTTGTGTTGTTAATGTAATGAAATTAATTGGTTTATTTTTCCTTGTTTTTTAAAAGTAACTGCTATCATCGTTAATAGTTTATATGCACATACATACAATATAATGTAGTTTTTTTCCTTTTTCTATATAGATTTAACTTGTGTCTATATAAACAGATATATAAGTAACTTCTTGTACACACTGATTAAATTGAAGAATAAATATAGGTACGAGTATTGGTACAAGTATATTTATACAAGTAATAAAAAAAACTTAATATATACTTATATAGTACCTAATAACCTATGTATAGTTATAGTTTTGTATACACCATTTATATATATATCTTACATTAGATATAATTTATTTAGAGTGTTTTATTTAATACGTGTATATTCGTATTTATATGAAATACACTAGTAGATATATATATATATGTGTATAAGGAGCAGGTAAATAAGTACATTTATAGATATAAAGTTCAGTCACGCTAAAATTGATATACAATTATCGAACTTGAACAAAATATGGTAGCAACTATAGTATATATATATGTTATATGTCTATATATGTAACTATATATACGATATATAAAAGTAATTAAATGTAATAGCAAGGCGGTCAACCAATAATACAAAATGTTTAAAAGAAATTTAATAATAATTGAAAGAACCAATTCACTCTTGTTGTGTAAAGGTAGCACTTAATTTCTGTTTGTTATAGTTATTGTATTTATATATTTATATTTATTTATCTATTGTATTTTATATATATTCATTCATTCATTCTAGTTACAATATTAAATTAGATATTATCTATAAAAAAAACATAAAGAATCGTATAGATTTGATATAATGTGTTTAGAATATGCGATCATATTAAGAAAAGAACTTTAATAGATATTTATTTATTATATTTTTTTTCATTGATATACACAATGTAAAAATGAATAAAAGAACAAAAAATTAAAAATCATTGAATAATTTCAATTAAAATTATTATTTTTTTATTGTTTGAATTGACTTTTAAATAATAATAATAATAATAATAATAATAATAATAATAATAATTTATATACGATAAAATTATATATTGAAATATACCATATTTTTTGTTTGTATATATATATGTTTCTTTGACTAATTTTCATTCATAATTGCAAATATAAATATTATAATATTATAATGAATGGCATTTGCATAAATTAATGATATTTGTGACGGCGGTTTTTTTATATTTTTCTTTTAAAGGTTATACAACTAACGAATGAAAATATAATAATGTTTACATATAATATTTTCTTTTATTTTAATGTTATTAATTATTATCAGAGCCCATATTCTATATACATTTTTGCGTAACGACATGAATATGCGTCCCAATGTATGGTTGTTTTACTGCTTGACCAAAATCAATAGCGAATTTGTCGCCGCAATGAAAACTCTTGAGAGAGAGAGCAACGTATGTTGGTTAGAAAATATAATTTAAAAATTAAATAATTAAAAAAGTAATTAAAAAGTAATTAAAAAACACTATGAATTTTCACGCAAAATTATTGAAGTGAAAGGTTATTCATACATATGGTATTGTTTGTTATCATGTTGAGAAAAATATTGTAAATAATAATAATAATCATGATTGTGTGCAGAATTGAAAGTTATCGTAACTTAATAATCACCAAAATTAATAAAAATGGTATAATTAATATTAATAATATCAATAATAATTATATAATATATATTAATAATTGGCTGACACAGAAAGACTGAAATCTGAAACTGAAAGAAAAAGCAGTAAGAATGAAATAAGGAATAAGGGTTAAGGAAACACTGACGCTGAGCTGAGAATATAAATTATAACATAATACACATAAAATTTATAAAATAAAATAAAATTAAATAAAATATACTAAATCATTGACATCAATATTGTATAGAGATATACAAAAATTAAGGTTCAAGGCAATTCTGAATGTCTCTACTCTATTTGAATTGAATCTAGGATAATATATATATAAAATAAGGGTATATACAACCTCCATCTGGTTTGCGCCCCAAACAAATGCTTCATTTGCATCTACAAAAGATTCGGTCCTGATTATTATTTTTCATTAACGCACATAATGTGCGGCTATTAGATAAAATATATAATTTTTTGCTCAATTAGTAGTAGTAGCTTTTGATCAACAAATTAATTATAATAATTGTAACAGGACAATTGAAAAGTCCCCGGTCTGACACACAAAAGGCAGTGCTAGTATTAAATCCATATGATTTTTAGTTAGTACTAACCTTCAAACGATACGTGTCAAAATTTGACAGCAGTCCGACCATTAGTTTGTGAGATATTGCGTTGTGAGTATAGCTACTTTTGTTATTTGAAAAAAGATGAAAAAAAAAAGAATTTCGTGTGCTGATAAAATATTGCTTTTTGAAGGGAAAAAATACAGTTGAAGCCAAATCTTGGCTTGATGAAGAGTTTCTGGGGGGTCTGCACCAGGAAAATCAACCATCATTGATTGGTCGGCTAAGTTTAAACGTGGTGAAATGAGCACCGAAAACGGTGAACGCAGTGGACGTCCAAAAGAGGCTGTCACCGACACGAAAACATCAAAAAAAGTTCACAAAATAATTTTGAATGACCGTAAAGTGAAGTTGATCGAGATAGCAGACATTGTGAAGATATCATCTGAACGTGTATATCATATCATTCACGAATATTTGTATATGGGAAAGCTGTGTGCAAAATGGGTGCCGCGCGAGCTCACAATCGATCAAAAGCAACAATGTGTTAATGATTCTGAGCAGTGTTTGAAGCTGTTCAAGCGCAATAAACCTGACGCAAAAAGTGTCGATATGTGACAATGGATGAAACATGGCTCCATCATTTCACTCCGGAGTCCAATCGACAGTCAACTGAGTGGACTGCACACGATGAAGGCCTATTTTGAAGCAAAAGACAAATTGTACTACAAAAACGGTATCGAAAAGTGGGAAGATCGCTATAATCGCTGTATCGCGCCCTCGAAGGCAACTATGTTGAATAATAAAATCAAATTTTGCCAAAAAAATGTGTTTTACTATGGTAGACCGGGGACTTTTCAATTGGCCTGTTATATATACAAATTAATTTCTAATCTAAAGATTCTGCATACACTTTATCGTATATATGAGTTCATAATATATTGAAGCGATTGTGTATTTTTTCGATTTTCATTCATACGAAAATACTAGAATTAAGTAAACCTCTGTATCTTTCAATAATATTGTAGACTGATTGATAAATATATCAAAATATATACTTCCGTGTGGGGAATCATTTATTAACTTAATTGTACAATAATTAATGTATTATAGATGCCAATTGCTCAGATTAAGAGTGACAAAATCTTGATGATGACGATTTATATATATATTTTATTTTTTTTTTAAAATTCATGTTGGTTCATCACATAATCATTTGTGATTTAGTGGCTGACGCGAATTTGAACTCCGTTTTATTGACATGAAAATTTTTTTCAGTATTTTGTATACTAAAATTTACTCAACTGAATTATCATTTATTTGCGTATGCTATCAAAATTGGATTTATTAGAAATGGACCGACATTTAAATATTTTTTACAACACAACCTCGCCATAATTGTTATATGTAGGTGGATTGATGTTAGATGTCTGTCGTTAGTATTTTTAAATCTATTGTTGTACACTGTACAATGGCCATAGTTTTGTATTTAAGTTGGTATATATATAATATATATGATAATTCGGAAGCCTAATTTGCCAGCATTAATGTTTGATCTCAAAATATTAATATGTATATTGATATTAATTCAAATATATAGTGATTTCCACAAATTTCAACAGTATTCGCAGCCATACATAACGTGTACGGGATCAACGCATATAATGGTGATTTCAATAATTGTGTTTTATACCATTACAAATATAAAATAAATGAAATTAATCGAAAGAAACGATGCAAACAAATATAAGAATTACTCAGATGAGTTGTGGAAGAAAGTTATATTCACAGATGAAAGCTCGACGGTTTTTAGGTCTGATAAAATTATGAAAACTGATCAATAAGGAATTATGAAGAAGATTTTGGAACTATTCATACCGTTGTGAGTGTATGGAGCGTGTGGAGGCGCGCTGTTAATCATTGTCCAAAACACCATCTTTATTAAAGATATTTGCTTTCTGATTTCTTCTCATAAACGATTAAATGATAATTCAGTTGAGTTATAATTTTTAGTTTAAAAATACTGAACAGTATTTTTCACGTCAATTGATTATCATTTGTGAATGAATTTTAAAAAAAAAATTAAAATATATATAAATTTTGTCAGCATCAACTCTTAATCTGAGTAATTTTCATCTATATGTACCATACATTCATTTCTCCACATTTACCAATTGTTCTAGAATTATTCAAAAATAGAGGTTTTTCCTTAATTCTATTCTATTTCAATATCAGAGTGATCAGTTCGTATAATGGTAAATAAATGTGCAGACATTAATTATTAATATTTGAATATAGCATGGATGTTTTTAGTCTAGAAATTAACAAATGGTTACTAAGTTGAAAACTTTCAATATTAATATAAATACCGAAAAAAAGTTTCTCATGTAAATTTCGGCAATCGAATACCTTCAGAATTGCGATTAGCACAAACACAATTGCGCCACTATATATTTTAATGTATTTCTGCAAAATTCACTATAAATAAATTCATTTAATTTTTAAATAATTTTTTTTTTAAAATATCTGCATTAAAAATTAGTAAGAGTAAAATATATGCAAATAAATTTTCTTGATAAATTGGTAGTAATGATTATGTAGCCAGCAATTACATACAATAATTTAAATATTATATTTGAATACTTTCGTTGAATACACACACACACACACACATGTAACATTCTACAAATAATTGTTGTTATTTTTGTAAACATTTTTTTTTTATTATCCATCACAAAATAACATACAATAAAAAAGAACCAACATCAATATTATAATAACTTTTACATACCTTTAACATATTTTTTTGTCTACAATATTATATATTAAATATTAAAAGTAATTAAGAAACATACTTTAGTTTTTTTTATATAATGATGAATATATTCCTATGTATTATATAAAATATTGTATTATATATAGTTTCTGAGCACATACACATAAAACATCATTAATCTATTTATTTTCTGTTAATTTTCATTTTTTTTATGCTACAAATATTTTGTTTTTTTATTTATTTTCAAAACACATTTATGATCCATCATTTACAATATAATTTTTATAGAGACTCATCTTTCTAAGAGGCTGTCATCTCTTTTTCCATATAGATATATATATGTAATATACTTATGTACATATATTATAAAATAAATATAATACATAATAATATGTAATAATAATAATAATAATAATAATAATAATAATAATAATAATAATAATAAATAATAATATTGTAGTAGAATTATTTTAAAGCTTGTGCCGCTCGCACCACCATCACCATTACCATAAAGTAAGCGGTCATTTAGATGTTAGTTCTGGCGCCATGTTATAACAAAAGAAAATTTTAACACTTCTTATACACTATTAACTATCTATCGGTGGCGTAGTAGTATACGAATATGTATTTTGGTGAGCTTAATATAAATAATATGTTAAGTTAAAAGAAAGAATAAAAATAAAAAATATTTGTAATACAAAATTTGATGAAATAAGAAAGAAGGTTATTTTATTTTTTATTCTTCTATATTAACAATAATAAAACTAATAATTCTTGACTTTTAGTTATTATTGTATATGTGGTTTTTTTTTTTCTGCCTCAACACATCACATACACATCGATATGTGAAACTTTTTTTTTATTATTTAACAATTTTTTTTTATTGTTATTTTATTTCTTCTTAACAAATATATAAATAAATTATAACTCATTAATGTCGGCTTTTAAAATTGAGAACAAAGAGCGTAACATTTTAATCAGCTGGAAAATATTATTTCTTTCAATCTTTATGTACAATAATATATCATAAATACATATAGTTTTATATCATATAATATATATATACCATAGAATAGAATAGATACGTATTATAGATATGGTCATAACTTTTTGTGTAGATAAAATATATGTTGATTTTCATAGTCTTCTGGTTTTCTAGTAATAATATTTAAAAAAAAATATAATATTATAAGATTTATACGGCGGCGATAGCATAACTACTATATTATTTGTTCACTCACTTATAAATTGTACGTAAATAATATAATATATATATAAAAATATAGATAGCGAATAAGCGAGTCATTATTTTTATTTCTAGAAATAAATAACAAACAATAAAAAATATATATGATGTAATTATTTTGTTAACAAATGATTTCAACACCCAAAAGTATAATGATAATAATAATAATAATAATAATAATAATAAAATCACATTTATTATTATATAGAGTATAAATTTATCTAAAGTTAACAATCAAAAATAATACAAAAATTATAGTATTAGCCAAACCTGTGTCCGAAAAATAACCGAAATAACTTTTTAAAATATATGCTGCCCATCAATTTATATTGATATATTATGAACTGTACTTAACAAATATTTCCATGACATTTTTTTTTCGGTGTAATATACAACGCAATAATAAGGAACATTAGTTTTTTGTGCGTCGGTCGTAAATCGTATATAAAAAGCAAAGAACCAATATTTGTTTTAAAAATTTAAAATTGATAAACGAAACGCTTGAAATATACTTAAAATCATTTACAGTGATAATTATTTATCCAAACAACAATGAGACGCGTCCAGAGCGACCAGCAACAACGATTGCCAAACAAAACATTCTACAGAAATAGGTGATTTCGTGAAAGTTATAGAAACAAAAATATTCAGTGAACTGCATAACATTAAACTTGGCATCATACCATAAAAAACAAATACTTATTTTATCTGAAAAAATTGGTCTACGAAAATTTAATTCAAAGTTTGTTCTATACATCACATGATTGTAACGATTAAATATTATACTGAATTGATTAAATAGTACACCATTAAATTGGCTGCATAATGACGATAAATTCATAAAAAAAAAAACTATAGGCGGTACTGATGGCACTAAATAAAACGACAATCAAATATGTGTTGTTAAATGAATGCAGTAGATGGATAGCTATTGAACAAAAATATGGTTAGTTGTATATGGTGATCAGAACAGTAAATCAGAAAATAATTCTATAGTACATATTGAAAATTATGAAAATATTAGTTTAAACCAAAATATTATTATGTAAAAAAAAAGCATATTATTAAATTGAGAAAAGATATATTTAGCAGTTAAAGTTACAACATATAGACTAGAAGTTCCGGAACGTCCACAAATGAGTCTGTTAATCCTCTTATGAAACATCGAACACACCTTGGAAATCATTATGGATATAATTGCAAAGTGAAACCAAAACCAAGACAATGCCGTGCTGTGTCACAAGCCACTGAAAATGATGACAAAAATGTACTAATTGGTGTTTGAATTGCTTCGGTCTTCGGCACCCAACGATACAGTCCGGATCATAATGTGTACATGCTTTTTGTTTTTATCAATTAAACTATTAAGGAAATAAGGAAATTGAGGAAATACTTTTAAAACCAACACTCTGTGTGAAGATTTTATCCGAAATATAATAATAAATTATTCTGTCTTTATAGAATTCGTCCAATTACATGTTTCAAACATATTGTTTGTAATTGTATATGATGGGATTTATCTAATTCATAAAATAACCAAAAATTTATAGCAATAATTAAAAGCGACTAAATAAATTACAACGAGAGATTAATGAAAAATTAATCGTTTCCAATTCTCTCTGTACGGGAAATTTATAATAAATTTAAAAAGGAACTGAGGCGTTTCAAAAATTCGATTGCATTGCACAAAATTTCATCTAAATATTAACCAACCAATCAGTTCAGCAGCAGTCAGTTATGCAATGTGACCACTAGAACATGACCTTACACATAGAAACTAATCATTTGTGTAAAATGTCATGCTAAAGACTACACGAACTACATGTTCTTGGTTTACATAACCCGTCCGGTTTATTATGGTACAGAGGGGTGCGTAAGATTCCAGTGCTTAACTAAAGACTAACTCTTTGCTATGAAAACAACAAATTTTCTAGCCCGAATAACAAATAACCCGAATATGATTTGCTATTTAGTTACTAATTTTATTGTATTGTATTGATTTATGTTTGAGTGGATTGTCTGTTTGTTGACAAAAAATTAATGTATGCCATTGAATTGTTAGATCTAAAAATCATGTTCCCGATGATTTGTTTAACGTTGAGTACTACGACTTAGCTATGCAGAAAATTTTATCTATATAATTAATATTTGGTTTTGTTCTATATTATAAATTGATTATGTAAATGTAATTATTGCCTTAAGAGATGATATACATGGCGTCCATATTGAGATATTATGTGGTATATAAATTATTCGAATTCGGATTTATGCGATCTCCTCTATAATGATGGAATATGGTGTTTTCAATAAGAAGTCGAAACTATAAAAATGTTAAAGTGTTGAATGGAGAGGTCACCACAGATAAAAAAAAATGCAAAAGAATCTCTTTTAATGAATTCATAAAAACAAATGGAAAATTGGTTTTACGTTATTCCAAAGATTTTATCCACAAAGCATTTTTATTTCATGTTTATGCTTTGTTGTGGATCATCGAACTTTTTGCTAAAAATCAAAAATTTTTTGTCTTTTTGATGAGCTGCAGTGAAATATTTTCAATTGAAAAATTGGCAAAAATTTCCACCTTGAAAAGAAATATAGGTCATTTGAAATTTCTTCCTCTCATGAAAGAAAATTTTGGCAACTGCCAGAGTATTGCCTTTTCAGAGTTTTGGTAAACATTTTCTTTTATAATAAAGAAATTTAAATTATAGCATTGCCAACCAAACACTGAGTTATTGCATTTCAAAATTCTGTTTCGTAATCGATATGAAATATAAATAAGGCATTAAATTTGAAGGTATATTAATGAAGTATTTTTAACAAATGTTTTTAAATTACTTAAGCATTATTGTACGTACATCGCAATCTAAAAACAAATAATAATAATAATAATAAATAAATAAACAAATATATTGTATAAATAATATGTGCAACTGTTATGCAATTCAATTGAGAATAACCGTGGGAGATTCGCTTGGACAAAAATTGCATAGAAAACGCCCGTCTTAGGGCAGATCTGAATCTGAAACGTATACCATTACGTGGTACAAAAATGTACTGTCCAAATCATATTGTAACTTTGGCAAATGAAACCTGCACCATATGCATTCATTGAGACACCGTTTGCCGTATGGATAATTAATATTTTTTAATGTCCCATCCAATATATAATATAATAATAAAATCCATATTCTATATATTGTTTATACTCTTATTGTTCGTATAATATTCTCTTTCAATCTTGTCACTATTTCCTTTTCTAAACCGACAATATTTCCACCTTCGGTTGGAATTTCTGGTAATTGACAATATTTTTTGCCACCTTGATTTAGCTGCATTAGTGATTATTTGCCATTTCCCGAATTTCCTTTGGCGAAGAAATGAAAAACGTGTCGATTGTTTCAATTGATGATAATGAGTAGTCAACGGTCGCCAACATACTCAACAACAATGTCCAATCAACGACATGAAAACTTGTGTATTTATGCGGTTGAACATGCATATCGATGTATTTCAGTTACTGGGTATAGTATATTTCAAATAAATAAAATTATTTTTGTAAATTTAATGAATTGTTTATTTTTCTCTATTAATTACAATTTCGCTTATTTTGCGGACAAAGTGTATAAGAAAAATCAGTGAGTTAGTTCACTATATTTTGCCCTTTAATGGAAACTATTTAGTAGACATTTAATAATACACATACATATTACAAAAATAATATAATAATATTATTGTTGTATAAATGGCTTAAATGTTTATTTTATGGTTAGAGGTAACCAAATCATACACATATACTACGAACGTTGTAATTTTATAATGTTTACGCATTGAAATTATAATAATAAAATTTATGTTGTTATATGGTAAGAGTGTGTATGTAATATTTATATGCATTTTCTGTAATAAAATACCTTAACAATTGTTATTCATATTATAACAATATTTAATAGTTTTATATAGGTGTATTTAATATTTAAAAGTTTTTGTATATAGGTATAAAAAATATAAATACAAGATATGTGAAAATTGCGTGTTAATTCTTTCGGTATTTATTTTATATGAAATAGTTTTATATACCTAGTACAATTTAGTCTATATGTCGACTGTAATACATAGGCACATATACCATTACATTAATCTAGGTATATAAATAAATTATAAATAGGTTTAAAAAATAATTATTAAAATAAAGGCGACGAACCGTATAATATAGAAGAATATATATATATAGCGTGACTTAATATTTAGCGCCATTTCTTATAAATTTTGTAATTATATAATATTTATATGAGATGAGGAATTTATATAGAATTATAATTAATGACTATATATTGCATATGTATATTCGTAAATATTAAAATGAAACAAATAAATTAATTAAAATATTTTTTTCCAATAATAATAATAATAATAATAATAATAATAATAATTATGATCTGAAAACAACTTTATTATAAGAAAAAAAATGATATTGTAATTTATTTTTAATTTGAAAATCTCATCATTTATTATTATTATTTTTTTTTGTGTATACCTTATTATCATTATAATAATAAGAATAATAATAATAATATAATAATAATAATAATAATAATAACAATAATTATAAAAATTATTGGAAAAAAAGTTATAATCAATTTTTAATTTATTTATATATAAATATTATATGCTAAAAATAAATGTATACGCGAAACGTTATTCAATTACTAATTTAATTATAATATTTAACATATAATGGCAGATAGATAATAAGGAAGGATATACGAAAATAACTCATAAACAGATTGTATTTATAATACAATTATAAAATATTCAACACTTATTTATATTTATTTTTACGTCTATATATAATCGAAGAGCTCGCATAAATATAATAAAAATAATATATATTTTTAATTTTTAATGCGTTTTGGTTTATAAATTCACTTGAACTTGATTATTTTTTCTCTATATCTAATATACCACACATATACGTTGTGGTGTATAGTATACCAATGGATAGATCAACCAACCGCACAACCTTTCAAAAATTAAATACATTGTATGTGTTATATGTGTTATATGTTAGAATCTTAAATTAGTTTTCGTCCGTTTTGGGCTGAAAATTGGTATTTATTATCCCAAAATTGATACAATTTATTATAATCAAAGTATTTTCGCCTATAAGTTTCATGTGTGTTGTAACCATATGGATGTTTCGTTTTGGTAGTGATGACTTTCTGCGTTTAGGATTTTTAAAATATATCCAGTTTTCAGTGTCAGTTACAGCTAGTCCACGGGAAATTTATTATTTTTTGTTTGGAAAGATATGTTGTATATCGATTCTCAATGGCATAGGCCGAGAATTCTTGTAGTTAATTCTATTTCTAATTTACCCAAAGCATATAAACGTTTTTTAGACAACAACTGTTTTGAGATAGTAATTCTGGAAACTAATTTAAGGTCTTAAAATTATTTATTTTGTAACGTATCACGTCACATATATTTGTTAAAAATAATAAAAACGTTAAATATAATAATTATTTTATGAAATTAGTAGAAAAACAAATAAAAACATTGACTAGATTGATATAGATATTAATTTATTTATTTTTTTGAAATGTAATCTAATGTGATGATGAAATGACTTTATTTATTGTAATTAGTTTTTTGAAATTTATTTTTACTTGATTTGAATTATTCATATTATTATTATTATTATTATTATTATTTGGTTAATTTCTTAATATAATGCGTTGTTTTATTATTTATTATTTGTTGTTATTCAATTTTGTAAATCATATGATTCGTCGTATATCATAAGGTTGAGTAGCTTTGTGGCCCGAGTAACTGTGTTACACAAACGTTAACTATATAGATACATATCTTAAACAACAGAAAGGTTTAGGTTATTTTTTAAAGAAATGATTTTACTTAAATAAGTACTTTACAAATACATATTTTAAAATAAAAGCTACAAGGTATTTTTTGGGTTGAAAACTTAAGTTTTTTTTGTGTCATATTTTTTTCAAGCATAACATATACTATTGTTATTGTAAATACCCTAGTAACAATTTGTCCGTATACTTTGAAAAATGAGGAAAATGTACGTGGAAAAAATACACATATTTATATTGGATATATTGGAATTTGTGCAAAGAATGTCCACGTAGATTTTTCACTTAATAATAATAGTATTTTATTTAGATCAATTGAAATCATTGGATTGTGAGCGTAATATTTCCAACATTATATCCACGGTAATGTATTCATAATTTACCATTCACCGCAATTATTCATGACAATGGTGCAAATTTTATATATTTTTCTTATCTATAGATATAATCCTCACACTTTTTAATTTATTTTCATAATTTTTAAAACAACCAACAACTCAAATCGATATATTTCCAAGGAATTTTATAAGACTTTTCATGGATTTTATCCGTGCGGTTTTTGTTTCTTGTTTATGTAAGCGTTTTTTTTCTACCAAATTTCTACAAAATTATACTACGAATTTATTAATTTAATTTTACAATTAAATTATTTTTTACATAAGAAAATATAAATAAAATGTATATACGGATAATCCAAGGAGATTTTTTATAAAAATTCATGGACAGCGTTGTACTGATCATATAAAATTCCAGCGAACATCTGGTAAGAAATCTTCGGATTGAAACTACGGACTATACTACATTTAATGCAGGCATTTTGCGGACAAACTAGGGACAGAGTATATCGTTTGAATATGATGATAATTCAGAGATCGTTTTAAAAGAGAAATGTGTCGATATAATATAGGAAAAATTCAAATATATGATTGCTCTTTACCAGCTGTCGCATATAACATCATTATGGAACTAAATATATATATATAAAAATTGATAGTTCATTTTAGCTTCTAAAATACGCAAACTTGTCAGTAAATAATTGATTATAAACATTTTATGTAAAATTCATGAAAAAATAATTTCCATTTCAATACAATTACTTTGCAAAATATTCGTACAATATAATTTATTTTTTCATAAGTGTCATAAGTTCGATATGGCCAATATATAGGCACTGTATATTTTTTATTTAATTAAATTCGTGCCACCAAATGGCCATACAGATAAACTATATTTAAATTAGTATAAAATATTTATTTTTAAAAATATAAATATTAGAAAATTAATCAATATATATGTTCATATGGTGTGTGGGTGAGCGGCGAGTCACATATGTAATTTATTTAATTTTGTCAATAGGTGCGTATACTTGCCTTGTATTACCATATACATTTTCTTAATAAAATTGTGTGCCATATCATATATATGAAAATATTTATTTATATTTTGGATACTATATACGGCAACGATACTCTAATTAATTGACTTTTAAAAATAAAATAAATACATATATATCATTTTATAATATAAAATAATTTTTGTTCTAATTATATATTTTTATATTATTATTTAAGATAAATGAATGCGGTTTGGTGAATGGTTAAGGTATTATAATAAATAACAACGATGTGACAGTTAAATTATATACATTCAATTCAATGTGTAAATGGTTGAGGTAAGTAAAATAAAATTAATTATAATTCTTTGTTCTATATTATATTGTATTGTATTATTTAATTCACTTTATATATATATGATACATTTCCATTATGAAAATAATTATACAAACAAACCTATTATCTATTGTGTGGTCTTAGTGCATTTATTTTAATTAGTACACATAACTAATATATTTGGTAAAATATTTTATGAATAATTGTTTACATTATTATTATTATTATTATTATTATTATTATTATTATTACAATATCTATTTCAAGAAAAATATATAAAATATTATTGATTATAATTTCATAAATATTTTATATTAAAATAAATGTATATTTATTTTTTCGAATATATACTATAAAAGAGGAAGTCATTAAAATATCAACAAATCATCTATATATATATAGATATTATATAATATATAATATTAAATATATATATAATAATAATAATAATAAGATATATAACCAAGAAAAAGCCGCATCTATACCTACTCTCGTATATGTAACAATAGTATATTTTTATATATGCTATAAATAATATAAGCGCCAGTAAAACATTTCACAAAAATATTAATTCATATACAGATTGGTTTACCAATAACCTGAAACGAATTTAAAGATGCCGGTTTTTTTTTTGACAGAGGTATATCGGTATAAAAATTTATTTTAAATTAGATGAAACAAATTAAACCTTCTGTTGTGTTGTGTGCGTAATATATATTTTTTAAATAATTTAAAAGAAGGAAAAAAAATGTTAAATAAAATAAATGATATATTTGATTTTTTTTTTTGTAAGTGATAGTATACGAATATGGCGGTAAAAATTAATAAAAATCATATTTCTTAAAATTTTCTTAAATTTAAAAATTAATCGATATTTTGCTCATTCACAGAACGAATGAAAAATATATTGGGAAAAAAAAAAAAAACTATATACTTTAAAAGATTATTTGTTTCTCCTTTATCTGTTAAAATACACACATTTATTATTTCTCGTACACATACCCACAGTCATTCAAACTTTCATTTATATAGTTATAATACAGAACAAAATCCTTTTCGAAAATATTATTTGTATACAGGCGAACTCTCGTCAATTCGGTGTACCATACTTACTTACTTACTTACTCCATGGCGTTACAACCCGGGTGCGGTTTTAGCTTTCTCCAACACGCTTTTCCAACCTGACCTATCCGCAGTTAATGTCTTCCAATCCCGAATTTTTAGGATCTTTATATCACAGTTTACTGCATCTAGCCATCTCGTCTTAGGTCTTTCGGCTCTCCTTCTACCCTCTGGTTTACTATTTAACAGTTTTTTCGGCACACGCTCCTCCTCCATGCGTTCTACGTGTCCAAGCCATCTCAATCTATTGATCTTGATTGTTTTGACAATATTTGGTTGACCGTACAACTTGTCTAATTCAAAATTGTATCTTCGCCTCCAACCATTCTGTTCTTTGACGGGAGCAAATATGACACGGAGTACCTTTCGTTCGAAAATCCGAAGTAGTTGTGCCTGGTTTTGTGTCATGCACCAAGCCTCCGACCCATACGTTAATATTGGACGTATTAAAGTTGTATATAGCTTGCACTTAAGATCTCGTTGTAATGTTTTCGATCGGAATTGTTTTTTTAACCCGTAATAACATCTGTTGCCAGTTGCTACTCTGCGGCGTATTTCCTCTTCAATATCATTTTCAACATTTATCAACGATCCTAAGTATACAAAACTATTGACTATTTCAATGTACCACAGTGACATGGAAAAAACCGAATTAAGCGGAAAATTGATTAAAATGTGATTTAAATTGATATAGAACCTACTATTATGGCAATACGCTTTATATTTTATTTTATTTATATTGTAAATTAAGCTGGAATTATGCTAAAAAATCTGATGAATTGATTTCAAGGTGGTTAACAAATTTTGCCTATAAAAATCTGTAAATTTGTTAATTTTTCAATAAATTATGATAAAATTTTGTACGTACTATGTGTAAAATAACATTATAAAAATGAATCCTTGTGAAATATTCCATATATCATCTATCATCATCAATCTATACCAAGTGATCTATACTATAGAAAAATCGATACTCAGAACTGTTTAACTCATGAAATGTTTAAAGACAAGATTCGAAAGGAACCCAAAAAAATCTGATCATTTCTTCACCGATTACGTTGAAATTTTTTATGTACATTTATAATAAGATTTTATGAACTTTTTATAAATTTTTATGATGTTCCGATAAAATGATATCTGTTACAACATAAGATTCCAGGATAGTGGTAAAATTTGGTCATTTCTTCACCGATTATAATGAAATTTTGTGTGTACATTTTGTGATGGGATTATGTGATATATTTGTATGAATTTCCTATAAAATTATATTCTAACCGGTTTCCTAGATCATCAACTCCTTGGAACTTCGTAATTTAGTAATATGATTCACTAATTATATGATGAAATTTTATATTCGCATTTGGATGGATGGAATTATATGAAATCAATTTTTTTTTAAGTTTATTAAAAAATATACATAGATCAGGTTTCCACAGTCTGTGGAGATTCCATAACCTTAATATTTTGTATATAGAATTATAGTGTGATTATATAGAAACAATTTACTCACACACATAATAAAGAACCTGGAAAATATACTATTACTGAATAGATTTGTTTAGTTTTGAAATTCATTTATTTTTATTAAGATATTACCGAATTTTCCGCTTTCTTGGAATCTTATCTTTTAAAAGTTTATGATATCATTTAATAGAAACATCTTAAACACTGCTCATATAATGTCATAATAAATGTACGCATACAAAATTTTATTATAATCGGTGGTCCTGTCTATCATTCGATAAAAACATCATAAAATTTGTTCATATAATCTCATTATAAATATATAATCATACAACGTTTCATTGAAATCTGTGTAGAAGTGACCAAATTTGGCAAGTTCCTGGAATCTTTGTCGTTAAACAGATTCTGGCTATCATTTTAATTTTATCATTTTATTTTTAATTCCCAAATAATTAACGATACACTGAATTAAGTGGAAACTCGATTAATTAAGCGATTTTTTTTTTTTATATGAAATCGCAGCTGTTGTGTTGAATAACCGATTTAACCGATCACCGAATTAACGAGACAGTTGATCTGTATATTATTTTTATTATTATTTATAAATATTAATACAAAATATGAATTATAATCTTTAAAAAAATGATATATTGTATATTATAATACCACTACAAAATAAATGGTATAGTATTTGTGTATGTATGCGGTGGTATATTATAATCTCTTTATTGTTATACTATACCTATAACCAAATACCATATATGTATGGTATAGAAATGTATCATGTGGAGACGAGATGAAATGAAAATACAATATTTATAAATGGAAATACAATAAAAAAAAAAAAAAGTGTAACAAAAATATTTACTTTGCTCATTTTTATATTATTTACGTTTTAATTCATTCATATATATATAATATTGTATTGTATTAAGTATATATGGGTTTTGTATTTGTGGAAACACGCGGTAGTGCTTAACAATTTGTGTTGTTTGCCACTTATACCACACTTGGATATTAGTATATGATATTAATAAATAAGAAAATAAAAAAAAGTGGCCGGCATTTAGTGGCAACCCAAATAATGCTATTCATAACTATATTTAATTCCCTTTTATTTAATATATATTGTATATTATTAGTATTTTATATAGTTCATTCCTTGTATATATATAAACAATGTTTAATGTATAACCGTAACCGTTTATTTGTGGTGTATTTTTTTTTTCTGTTACCATTATTTAACTTATATTATATCCATATATTTAAACTGAATTATATCAAATATATAACTTAATATATTTTATAATAAATATTTTATATAATATTTATAACACATAGTTTAAAAAATGGATTTATTTAGAATTATTTAAATATACCCATTATTATAATATTTTCTATGGATATATTTAGTTTATTTTTAAATAACATAATGTTCCATTCCAAAGGCAGATTATCTTATTTTGACAATACGAATATTTTATTTTAAATACAATATATGTGGTATGTAATCTTTTGATGAACACAAAATCAAACTAGAACATTTTATGTTCCATATTTTATATATACACAATTTATTGACAATTTTCTATCAAAACATATACAATATATAAATATAAATTTGAATGGATATAATGCAATGGTTGTATAGTCATCATCTATTGTTGTTGCATACAAGGGAATAAAAAGATACCATAATAAAATAACAATGATAGTTTTGTTATGTGTGACAATAAAAATTAGAAGATTTTTTTTTTTCCATCAAAATATAAGTACAGACTTGAACCTTTATCTTTTATTTTCTAAAAATACTTAAAATAATCTTATTCAGATTGTAAATATAATAAATAAAAGAAATTAATGTTGGTACCATGTGTCACGGTATAAAATACTAATAAATAATTCACGTAAGAAAATGAAAGGTATAATGTTTTGTTCCAAAAACAAAAAAGAATTGTATTATATATGTTGGAAAATTGTAGGAAAATTTTATGATTTGAAATAATTACTTTTTTTCGTCTTTTCTTTTGTACTAAAATTTAAACTATTCTGATGGTGGTAGATATGTAGAAAGATCGAAACGAATAGTCTGAACTGTGAATATGGTGTTAGTGGATTTATAATTAATTAAATTTCTCATCCTTTCGCAATTTTTTTTTTGTCTGCGGTCATCGTCTGGTGGCAATGATGAAAGGGTGTTTTATTCGTATATTAATTGTTGACATCTTACCTATATAATAATCGAGGTCAATCGTTTACCATAACTTTTTTTTTTTTTTTAAGTCATATATTCAACTTCAACTGGAGCTTTATGTCATCCAATTTTTTCTTTTCATTACAGTAAGTTTTCAAGTTGGTAAATTACTCTGCATGCACAGTATATAACAATTTACCAATTGTACTGCAATTAACTAAAGATAGATGTTTTCAAAATTCTATTATTTTTATTTCGGTGATTAGCCCATAGTGATGTGTGTGTGTGTGTGCAGACATTGTTAATCTTTGTATAGCGTCCAACACCAACAATTTTCAAGATATCCGTTTTTCTTATTATTCCATAAATGAACAAATGGTCAACCAATGGAAAAATTTCAGTATTAAAATAAATACCGAAAAATTTTCTATGAACGGGAATTGAACTCGCTTTTATAATTTTATTTAATTTAATGTATAGTTTAATTACCATTTAAAAATAATTCATTTATATTTGGAAAAGAAATTGATATTTTAATTTGTTTTTTAACATTTATTGCCTTGAGCAAAATTGAAATGGTTTTTTTCTTTTATAAATACAAACAAACTTGAATGCTTTTTTTAAACTTATGTGTGTGTGTGTGTGTGTGTGATGTGTATCCTATAATAATAATCGATTCCCTTATGCAAAACAAAAAGCATCGCACTTTCTTTATGGGAGTTAGCTGCGACTTCTGTGAGCATTTACATTTACCTTTTTTCCGCATATGTATGAACCGTATAAATATAAAATTTATTTATTTATAATAATTGTAAACAATGCAATCATTAATCTCTTTTGAAATAATTCAATTTTATTTTAACATTAACAACAACGATTCGCATATTAATGGAAATTCATCTATTAAATCTGAATTTTTTATGTGTCATTCAATATTTATTGTCTATTTATTATTATTCAGTTTTATCTGTGATGTCACACAATGCCTATTTATTTTCGACTGATAAAAATTTAATTTCAAACTTTATCTATAATTATAATTATAATATATATATTTATTTACGTTTCATATTCTAGTCTATGGTAATGGTTATAGAAATTCCAGTAAGTTAAAAGGAACAAAGACCAATAACAGACGTAGAAAATACGGCGATAAAATGGAATACAGCAAATGTCGTCTTGAATTGAAAATTGAAAAACTTAGTAATTAAATTAAATTAAATTAAAACTGGTTGTTACAAAAAAATAATGGAATGACAAAAAATCAACATTGATCGCTTCATGCAAAACAATTTGGTTGACTTTAAAAAATGTTTCAGCCAAATGTTGTTGATCTTTTAGATTAAAAAATGCATTATACATAATTAACGATAATGTGTTCACAAAATATTAAGAGATTACGATGGATAGCATTGTATATTTTCAATTATAAAATAATTTCGACAAGTCTATTGAAGGTGTGTGTTGCCGCTATATATTTTTTCACCAAATATTTCCCAATAATTTATATAGTTTATTTTTGATGTGATAAAAAGTGTGCAAAAAAAAAAAAAAACTATTGACCTATACCATAATTTAAAAATTTCTTTAGTACAATTAGTACAATTTTTTTTAAATTTGAATTGTGTGTAACTCAACGCTTACAGAAGTCGTATGGTACTCCAAGTGAAGCTTATATATATGGCATATATACCAAATATATATTCAGCCAATGTTGGTAATTGATAATTATGCTTTAGAGATATATAATATATAACAATTCACCATTTGGTAGCTCAATTACCGAAAATTATAGATATGTATCCTTAATTCCATTATTTTTAATTAAATAATTTACCCATATAATATAATACTTTCTCTCTCATACTGATTCGTTTAACTCAAACTATATCATATTGATATTTTTATATGTTCATGATGATGACGAACATATTTAAATTAGTTCCAGTTAATTTTAAAATTCCGTGAAAATACTGATATGTTTTATATAATAATAAGAAAGAAAGTATAATATGACATTTACCATCATTCACACACATCAGTTATAGTTATAAGAAAAAAAAAATCCGATCCCTTTAAACAAATTCTATTATGTATTATTATTTTATTTATTCACATTTTTTACCTGTACTACAGACACACACACACACACACAACGTTTCGATTAATCCGATGATTGCTAAATTTTGCGCTTCAAATAATTTCGATATAACAATATGTTGAACATATAAATATAATCAGTTTTTTTTTCAATTCATATTCTTCCTCATAGAAATTATACACGAAATAATAATAGAAAATAGAAAATAAGAGAAATAACATATTCGACTTTAAAAATGTCGCATGTCAAATACAATATATAAAAGCTATGCCTATAAAAAAACAAACCATATTATAATACTACAAACTAACCAAATTTATATAACAATCATTAAAAGATTTCTTATTCATATAAAATTGTATTCTTACAATTTTTTATTCTTTTTATTTATTTATTTTATTTTGTAGTATTTTTTTTATTTTTTTTTCGAAAAAATCTTTTGTGACTACAAAAAAAATACGAAAACGAAAAGTAACTAAACATCATAACTCGCACCGCGCGCAAAGAAAGAATATTATTTGGATAACAAAAAAAAAAAAAATCTATATCCACTTAAGACCAACAAATTAAAGTAATTTATTTTGGGTATATTTGAAAGCATCAATGTGCGCAAAAAATAAATAAATAAATAATATATGATGATAATGATAATGATTAAGTTGATGATGATGCTTTTAAAATATGTTATACTATACGAAACAATAAACAAATCTGTATTTTTATTTTATTTTATGTATTATTAAGACAAAAAACCACATAATATTATTATTAAGATTAATTTTTAAACCTATATTTGTTTGTATGTAGCGAGGGATTGTTAAATATTATGGTTATAAAAAATGCCGACGACCGACGGTTCTTCTAAATAAATTGTATTTGTACATAACTATATTTTATTTATGTATATTTCACCTACAATTTGTAATTTTTTTGCTATATATGTACCATCATGTGTGTTGATAGTTACACTATATATGTATCACGCAGGTAAACATATACACGGTATATATGTATACAGGGTGCCCACGAGCGGTGGTGCGCATTCCTTCAAGGCGGTGATGGGGGACATAATTCTAAGTTGGAATTACTAAATAACATTTTTCGACTTGTGGCTTTGTTTTCGAGATATGGAGAATTTTTCTCGGTAACCTTATCATTAATGGACCAATAACTTTGAAAGTAAGTTAAATACAGAAAATTTATAGTACACCGAATTTGTAGAGAATTAAATTCTGAATTAAATTGTGTTATAAATTTCACAAATCGAAAAATGTTATTTAGTAATTTCGACTTAGAATTATGTACCTACATCACCCGCTTGAAGGAATGCGCACCGCTCGTGGACATCATGTATATAAACATTTCATATAATATAGAGTTTGGACAGTCTGTCTGCGAAACATACAATTTTTTTATTTATACTAACATATATCCCACAACTGTAGGGTTCAGCATACGATTTCATTCAATATATTTACAAATTTGTATTATTATCACATGTGACTTTGTGTGTACAATTATTAGTTCCATATAGATACATTTTATTATTACAATATATGACATAATACGCTCAGTATTTATATTTACATTTTATGTATATGTTAAATGCGATACAACTTTGTTGCATAAAATTGCAGTGTCATTAATGGGTTTGTAATAATTATGGCTATAAAAAATTAATAGAATAAAAAGAAAAAAAGATATAGTTTTTTTTTTTTTTTATCAGATGTATAAAACGAGATAAATAAAATTAAAAACATATGAATATATACAATATATATAGATAATTGCTTGCATCAATATAATATTATTATGAATAATAATATAAAGTCATTTCTTTTAATAAAAATAACAAACACAAAAACACAGACATCATTGCTCGCAGAAGACCGGGGCCACCGCCACATATATATATACATCTTTTATATTCGTACTATATATGCGTGTACGTGGCTATGCGTATGTTGTTGTTGTTGTTGTTGTGTAGGTATATATATATATATGCATAAAAAGAAATAAAATTAATCATAAGAAAATAATAATAAAAGACACGGTTTATTGAGTATATTAAATGCAAATTAAATAAATTTACGTAAAATAATAAATTAAAATAAAAAATAAAATACACATTAATATTATATTAAATTAATTACCCATCAATCATTTAGAAATTTACAACATATCCACACACACACACACACACACACACATACGAGTATATATAAAATTATGATATTACAACAATAATGTAATTTTTCTGTTAATTGTATATCGCAGGTACAAACAAGTACACACATTTTTTTTAACATATATGCAATTGAATGTTATAAAATATAAATATATAAATTTATGGTAAATACTTATTATGTATATTTTAAAAATTAATAATTTGTATTGATGGTAATGGTAATCAATCACAAGGATATTTTTGGAAACATGTTTTTTTTGTTTGTTATTAATTTTGGTATAAATTTTAATGGACGAAACACAATTTCCTTTAATTTAATTTAATTAATAATGACATATTTTCTTATATACTATAACTTTATATATATAGAAAAATTATGTTTTCCATTTTTAACTAACATTGAAAAATTATTATTATATAATTTAAAGTTCGATTGCATCTGATGTGTAGCAACGTTGAAGTCAGCATATCAAACATTAAAAATTAACACACAAATAACCAAACATATCGAATCACTAATTAGATCATTGTTCGAGTCCATTATCAGAAACATTTACCGAATCAATGATCTATGTAATAGCGTGTGTCATTTAACATAATAGCTGCAAATTTGTTACATTATTTCGTAAATATACATGAGTTTATAACAATTTATCAATTAAAACAATATCTTAATATTAATTGCATTACAGCATTACATATTACTGTGTAGAAATCCGTCATAATGTTATGGGTCACAATCTGAATTGCGTCCAACAACAGATTTCCATAAATATATCGTAGTTTTTTCGTTTCCACACCAAACGATATCGTTGTCGTATAGTCATTTTATTATAATTAAGATTATTGCAGTGCACGCAATATGTGGATTCATCTTATGTGTAAGTGTGCCGCCTTTTTTTCAATTTCAAAGTGGGGACTATATAATAAATTTTGTAGTTGCAATTTGGTCATCGGATTGTACACAAAATGTTTTTTTAAGTTAAGTTCATTTCAATAACATACACCGTTTTCGTCCTTTTACTATTTAAATTATTTACCGTATTCTTCTTTCGCATATTTAGCAAATCGTGATGTTACTCCAAGTAGAGCTGTTAATGTAAATTACTTTGCATGGGACTATATATAATTATGTGTTCACACCAATTGTACTGCAATTAACGAAAGATAGATGTTTCCATAATTCTATTATTATGTTTATATGGTTGATTAGCCCATATATATAGTGATGTGTGCGTGTGTTTGTGTAGACATTGTTCATATATTTGCGTAGCGTCCAACACCATTTTTTTTTCAAAACTATACGTTGGTTTTTTTTGTTATTCCGCATAAACGAATAAATTTGTGAACTGAAAAATTTTAATATTAAAGTTAAACAACGAACAATTTACAATGAACTGCAATTGAACACGGTATATTTGACCACTGCTTCTGATTGATTTCCTCTTTTACTTGCAAATCCTTTCTAAAATAACATAAAAAGTCATAAACGAGAATTTGATGAACTTAAAATTGAAACTGTTTAGTTTTTAAAAGTATACACGAAAATTTGATGAACTTAAGATTGAAACTGTTAAGTTTTTCAATGTACACACGAGAATTTGATGAACTTAAAATTGAAACTATATAATTATATAATATATTATTATTAAGTACTTTGAATTAGAGAATTAGAATTCTATAATTATTTCCATAACTGTCAAGCCGTAAAAAAAATCTAATAATATTCTTCGAACATATAATATAATTAATTTATATGTTGTGAGCAACACACACAAAAATTGTATAATGACACATACACTCACACACTAACTCAATTATAACTATATTGAATAATTAAATTGTATACAATATTATAAGGTAACCTGGCCACTTCGTGTATAAGGTTAACAAAATTTTACAATGTATTTTATTGAATATAAATAAATGTATTTGGAAAGAATAAAGTATTGTAATGGTTTGAATATAAGTTTCGCTTTAATCTGCGGTCGTAATTTTCAATCTATTTACATAAAAATTATCGAATAACAGAGGCGTAACTTATTTCTATAATAGTATTTATATTAACTTTGTTCGCATTAACTATACCTGCATAAGTGCATACTAACTAAATAATTTGTTCCGACAGTGGAATTTCTAAAAACATTATATATTTAGTTTGGCTTAGACATTATAACTTCTAACATATATATGGAATTTCGATCAGGTTTTCCTTAAAAAGTGTCACCGTATGTTTAATTTTTTGAAATAATTCATGTTCATGTATGCGGTATTTAAATCATCAGGTTAAATAAATCGATTTTTGCCACACATATTACGGCTATTTTACCTTATACCACATTATAAATAGTAAATAATTTGTGTAAATTTCATATATATATGTATACAATTATATAACACGTAACATTACATGTAGCATATAAACACAAATATAAACAATGTATTTCCATTCATATCGTACTCGTATACCTCTATCAATATAATATTATTTGCTGGACCTACATTCAACACAATTCAAATAAGTATTATTTATTACATTCAACTAGATATATGCAGTGCTCGACACTCTATAGCTATACAGACAGACTAAAATTACACTACACTCTACAGCATGCGAACAATATACGTATATACGATACACCTTTATAGAGCGCATTAAACAATAAACATATAACAAAATATGATAAAAAAAAAAACCGTTGGACAAGATAATTGTATTTGGTTTTTTTTTCTGGTATTTTATTTTATAATGGATGCGAACAAGTTGGAAAACCGCATATTCACAGCAAAATATGTGTAATACATGCAACAATATATTGTATATGCAATACAATATTTATATATGCATTTTTTTTCAGTGAAATATTACGTTGCATTTATTTATTTATTTATTTATTTTTTTATCGTCATATCGCTTATATTTAATAATGAAATAAAAATAATTCATAAATGTACAATATATAATAACAATAAAATAAATATAATTTTTTCAAAACATATGTTTGATATGAGGTTACAACTATTTTGTTATGTAAATAAATAATAAATTAAATGCTATTTACATATAGTTTGTATGTGTAAAGAAAAATCACTTGTTTTGAAATTTGTACACAATAAAATTAAAAAAACATGTCGTAAAACATTGATTGTTTTGGCGAAAAGAAAACCTGTTCAATTTTCTTTCTTTTATATAATATTGACATTTGTTTAATATTAATAATATATACTAAAAGCACACATATGAGAGCTCACCCATAGATATTATATATTTTAAAGAATTTCTAAAAGTGCAACTATTGTATGTTGAAATGGTGTAAAAAAAGAAGTAAATAAAAAACAGTGAAATATTGCGAATTTTAAAAAAAAAATTATCAGTGAAATTCATTGATTATGATTGTGGAAACTTTATATTAATGATCATATATTTTATATGCGAACGAACATAAACATACAGACAAATGGTTTCAATGATTCAAAAGTGTTAATTTTCATGCGCAATGATACGTTGGGTATTGAGTGATGTACCATATATCAGAAGTCAGAATGATGGCGGCAAAAATTAATCAATTTGAATAATAAACAAGAAGAAGAATTTGACCGAAGAGAATTTGAGATAAAATGATAAATTAAAAATTACACGAATTATTACGTTATGAATTATTATGTGTCAGAGAATGTGGATTCACCGTATTCTATATATATACATATTCTATACAGATTTGACACCCAGCGCCTAACTTTCAGTTTCCAAACATGAACAAATATTTACTTGGAAAAAGATTTGTATACTAAATTCCGAAGTAAACGGTAAAAAAACGCAAATTTTTTAATAAGATCAATGTATTCTAAATATTTCGATGTAATTGTAAAAATTGGGATATACTCTTGTAAAAAGTGTACCGAGGTAAAAGGAGTTTATATTTAAAATTAAATTATTTTTTGTTCAAAAAAGTAATGTCCTATGTTGTATTGTTACCTTCAATAGACAAATTCCGAAGTAAACGGTAAAAAATGCAAAATTTTTAATAAGATCAACGTATTCTAAATATTTCGATGTAATTGGAAAAAATTGGAATATATCCTTGTAAAAAGTGTTACCTCGGTTACGGTAAGGAGTTTATATTTAAAATTAAATTATTTTTTGTTCATAAAGTTTTATTGTTACCTTCAATATACATAATATTCGTCCTATGGTGTATGCTTATAATATATATACACAGGCTACAGAGTTATAGCAACAATGCGATGTTATTGTGTAATTTTTCATAAAACGAAATAACTTTATTCAATAATCAAATTGTATATTTTTCCAAATATTTAGTTTTGATGTTGGTGGGCGCTTGTACTTTACATTACATTACGCCACCAGAGTTTTCGATTTATATTATTTTATATATACAACTCATTTTTCATTGTTAGTAGTTACCTTAGTTTCGTTTCGAAAATGAATCATTTATTATATTTTTTGATATGTAAATCTCAGATAGCAATGCGTTGTTGTGTGCTATAACAATAAGTGAAGTTCTTTATGTTCTCACATCTCTCTCAGAACCATAAAAATCCAGTTTTGTTTACATATAGTCAAGATACACTTTTGATGATACATCAGGCCTGTCCGCCTGTCTCAAGTGATGTTCGGCTAAGACGATCCGAAATTGTTTTTATTTGGTCATCAGTAAACCGGTAACCGAACAATCTGAAAATTTTTTTTATCTTTTTTATGAATAACGAAATTTAGCAAACCAATTTTGACTATAATTTAAAGACTGAGTCGCCAAAAATATACAGCGCATAATTTGTTGTGATTTTGTTGCAATGTATTTTTTCCTTTGCGTAAATCAAAAATTAATAAATACACATTAAAAATACAAAATCGATCTATATAAATTTTTTACCGAATGACATTTGAAGTATATCTACTTCTGTACTGTGAAACTAAAATATCGGTTTGGGCATTCCAAATGTATTTAAAAAAAATATGGTAATTCATTTAACAAAAGGCAATTATCTATCTATCAGTGATGATATGCAATCAGTTATATAGTTGTCAACCCAATACATAAAATCAATTGATTTTAATTTATATAACGCACCACCACCCGAAATTTATCAAAACTTATTTATTTATTTAGTAATGGTCATTTCAACAATTTAATAAACAATAATACATTATATCAATATAAATGTGTGTGTGTGTGTGTATAAAACAGATATATTTATAATAATATATATAAAAAATAAATATTATCACCTTCCAAAAAAATGGGAAAAAAAAAACCTATATAAATTCTCACTTTCTTTTCAATAATTTTTCATTGGTTATAACTAGAACAATTTTTATAATTGACACAACCAACCCCCCCAAACATAAATAAATATTACAATATATATATTCAAAATGATATGCATAAAAACGCTATAATAAAAAAAGAAGAAAATATAACTCATTCTCGTCGCATGCTCCTGTTTTCATTACGACAATATATTCAGTACAAAACATACAAAATATTACACAAAAAAAAATAATAAAAAAAGAAAGTAATTATGCAAATAAAAATGTGTTGAAAGCCCTCCTTTGTATTTTATTATTGTAACATTTTCACGTACGTATAATGTAAATATGCATTTACCTGTTAATTTAATATACAATTTTACCTTTTCATACCTACAACATATAAATATACGTACGATACGATAATGTTATGTAAATAAATAAATACTAGCAACCATTTTTAATTCAGTAATTATAATAATTAATTATGATGTAATAAGTAATGTGCGAGTTATATTAAATAATGGAAAAAAAATTGTATATATCGTTTTGTAGCTTTCTGTTTAATTTTAGGAAAATATAAAAAATAATACGATTGAACAAATACATATTTTATTTGCTATGTAAACAGTAGTACGAATTAGAAAAATATAAAATTATTTATTAATAGATCGATATTCGATAATTATAAACAAACAAAGACATTCGATTTAAAATTTAAATAGGAAACAAGTGGAAAGTGTATGTAAAATCTATAAATAAGAGGAGAATTCAAAAATATATATAGCGTAAAAGGAAGTCTTAAGTATTTAATTGATCGGACCGAACACACGATTAATATAAGAATACAAAATCTTTGATTAAGATCACACAACATTTTAAAAGTATAGACCTTGCGTATATGCAAAGACTTTCAAAGGCATAGACAGTATAAAGTTCATGTGGTATTTGTAAGACATCCATGACAAATAGATATCATCGAGCGGCAAAAACATATATAATTGCCTATGACGCGATTGTAATGAATTTATGAGAAATAATGAGAAATTGTTTGTATTACAGTGCATTCACATAATGCTGAAAATGACAGAATATGATTGATTTTAAAAGAGGATACACCAGTTAACCACATAATATGCCATCAAAGATAAGTTTCGCTTATGGTTTCGGAAACTCCTATATTTTTGCAAACGAAATAAGCTACTTCTGTTATATATACAAAAAAAAAATAAGGCAACTCTGAATATTATATAAAAATTAAACTTTGGCGGAAATTATTCGAATAAATTAATTAAATGCAAACTTCTAATGTTTCTGTTAATTTTTGTTGTTAATTCTATATCCTGAAATTATTTCCCTTGTTTTCTACTATATTTTGTTGCTGCGGTTCGCGACGAAAATCCATGTTCATATTTTTTTAAAGTATTGTAAAACATTACCAAATTTAATTTCTACATGCGAAACTAATTGTTGTTTATTGTTATTATCGATCGTCTGTTGAATGCGAGGGCACCGGAGTGAAAAAATGTTTTCAAATTACAATATCACTATATTATTGTGCTAATCACCCATATAAAAATAATAGTATTATGAAAACATCTATCTTTCGTTAATTACAGTACAATACAGTACACAATTGATAAACTGTTATATACTCCCATGCAGAGTAATTTACCAACTTGGTTGTACTGAAAACTTTATTAGATGACATAAAAGCTCCACTTGGAGCAAAATATGACTTAAAAAAATTATTATTCTGGTAGCCGATTTAAAAGTAGGCTACATTATCAAAAAAAAAAAAATTGGAATGATCACTTACTAAATTTTCCGGAAAATCAGATTTTAAGAATTATTATATTTTTGGAAATACGAGCTATACTTTTTAACAGATTTCCATATTTTTTTTTTTTTTTTTACAGAATTACAAATCGTAATCATTTTCCAATCTTTCGTAGAAGAGATCTTTAAAATCGATTCACATACAGTCAAAAGATATGATCGATTTTCCATTTGATTTCATTGAAATTTTATATGAAATTTGTACTGGGTATTCCACACATTACTTTAAATTTTCTCTGCCACCGTTTGGAAATTCTTTTGAATGCGTGAATCAATTTTAAAAATCTCTTCTATGAAATATTGGCAATTGATTATAATTTGAAATTCAGTACACAAAAATGGAAATCCGTTAAAAATATGGTCCGTAATGCAAAAAGATATGGTAATTCTTAAAACTTCCTTTTCCGAAAAATTTACTTTGGCGAACAATAAAATTTTTTTTTCATAATTTAGTTTAATTTCACCCAGGTTATAGGAAAAATATAGTGGTATTGAAAACTGAATGCTACTTCTTAGCCTTCACCACTGGGTGAACGAAGGCCATAATATTATTTTATTCTAATACAATAAAAAATTAAAAATGCACCAGTTTTTTTTTTTCATAGAAATTATTTTCAGTTTACGTTATATTAAATTTGCTTCTTATTATTCCATGTATGTAATTTCAAATTTAATATTTTAATTATAATTACATAGTACTGATGGAAAATCAATCGATTTTGTTAACCTCCACTATTACACAGGTACCCGATAAAATATTTTAATTAATTATTTCTTAAAATATAATCAGTAATTTACATTGATTTCAAAATGATACAGAAATCAAAGAGGCTGCGAAAAGATTCCTTCATAGAATGTTTGATACGTTAGTTTATATCGGTTTCTGATTTATCTGATTCTTTTACATTTAATTTGAGAAAATCTAGCTTTCAATTTTATTTAGATAATAAACTTTTTTTTATTCATGATTCCTCTCTAAAATAAAATAATAAATATGTTATTATTTATATTTTTCATTTGAATTAAATTTCCGGAAAATATTCTTTTGTACACACAACATAAATGCATTTGTTGATATAATGTTAAAATTGTTACTAAAAACAATAAATAATATATTATAATAATAATATATACCATTAAAGATTTATAGTTCTATATTTCGAAGAAATATTGCATAATTAAAAATAATTTAATTTTCAGTTTTTGGTTTTCAATTTCTCACGGTATATATACGGAATATATATAAAGACAACAACAAAATGCGTATATAAAATGCATAAAACAGCTTCCTTAAATTGGATTCATCCGAATAAATAAAAATAAAATACAACACAAAATAAACGTATAAAATAAAAAAGTATTGCATAAATTAAAATCTAATCTTCAATTTTTTTTTATTAACTTTTTGATACAGAATTTGGCCCTTTAAACATTTCTTTATATCGGGTATATATACAATATAATATATAGGACCCTCTGTCTCAATAATTCGTCAACATTTTAAAAATAAAAACAACGCATTCATTGATTATTTTGAGTTAATTCATTTTATTTATTCAAAATAATCTCTTTTAACTGCAATACAGAACGTTCTGTGGTCATCAGTAGAAATTTCATCTTCATGACGTCGGTGCAAACTTTTTGTATCGAATTTATAAAAAGCTTACCTTTCGCATAGCCAAATGAAGTTTTGAAAAATAGAAATTAGTTGAATGTTAAAACACTGTTTTTGAATAAAAAAATCGATAACAATCGGATGATCAATGTGGGTGGGTTATGATGATGATGCAAGATCGCAATTCTATCACAATATTTTCGTCGAATGCGATGGATACGATGAAGCAAATGTTTCATAATGTCTTTACTGCAACATATTTGCAACGATAATGCCATTCAAAACATCATTTTTTCATCATTCATCAAAAGTCTCGGAAAATATTTTTTCAAATTTAAAACAAAATGGAATTTTAGCTATTTGTTCGAAATTTATTTTTTGTACCGCGATGCCAATAATAAACTATTAGATGGTTTTAGCGCAATAACTTTGTAAACAATGGGATGTCATGAAAAGTTTGCCACAACATCATAGTCAAAGAGTTCTAACAATCAATATCATATGTAGCGGTTGCCTCAGGTTTATGCGATTTTCCTGAATATGTTCGGGAATTTTTATGACAAAGGTTGTATAATATTTTTATAGTGAAGATATAAATAAATTAGGTTATATACATTTCTATGCGTGTTATATATATTTAGTATTAAAAACTCTGGTTCGTTTACAAAGATTTTATAATATACATTTTTTTACACGTAATATATATCTGTTGTATTTATTGTTTATTATTGTGAGTTTGCAGGTCTTCTGTTGTTATTGTTTTCTCACTTAATTTATTTTCCATTCATTTTTCTTTTATCCTTTTTTTTTTTTTTTTGGCTACCAAATTTTGCATGTGTTTATGTCCGCGCTACTCTACATTCCATTTCTCTTAATATTTAATTTACAAAAAAAGTCATTAGCCATCATATCAAACAGAGTACTATACATTCAATATATATATATATATATATACGAGTAAATATATAGCCATAAGAATTTAATGGGTTTTTGTGTCCACACACAAGTCTTATATAAATTAAATATAAATATATATATATATTTTATATTGCACAAATGTTTTATATTAAAGTACGTTCAAGTTAGTCTTTTACTTTTCTTTTAATATACAATATATTGTATATATATACACTTTTATAATGCATATATTTTATAGCTAGTGTTGGTATATATATATTACAATATATTGTAATATAGCACTGTGCGTAGTATTATTATGAATATAGTGTATATACAATAAAATGTAGGGAGTAAAATATAAATATAATATGATGAAAACTTACTATATATTGTGCAATGTGTTGTTGTGTTTGATATAATGATAATGATGATGACTGACAATAATGATGAACTTGATGATTATTACTTTAATAATATGGCTTTAAAAAACGGAATTGAAGATATATTACAGGGTTGTTATAGGGTTAAATTAATTGTAATTATTATTTGATCTTTATAAATTATATAGTAGATATAGTTATGTACTTTGTGAACGCATTGTATTCTATATAAATGTTATATTGTACGATATTGTTCTATTACATTGTATATGGTATAGTGAAATAGAAAGAGGCGATTAAATTTATAATGAAGATATTGTTAATTTATTTACATATATATAGAGTGCGCATCATCGTTTTGTATTTATAAATATATACAATTTTCAATTTTATTATATTATTATATTATTATTGGATGCGAAATTGAAAGATGTCAAAGAAATCTATATATTTTATAAAATTAAAATATTATATTGTGGATTTTAAATATGCGAACAATTTCATTTCATTACACAACCCTTAATTACAATTTTGCCTTTAATATATATTGTAATATAAACTGAAACCAAAAAATTAGTTATACCATATATATTTAATATTGTTTGGTTCTAGAATAATAAAAATAAAGGTTAATCTAAAAAGTTCAAAAACAGGTACGATATATAAAAACAAAGAAATTAGTCATTAAAAAATGTTTATGCAATATAAAATGTTGTTATACTTATGGCTAAAGACTCGTACTTTAGCTTTTTCTTTTTTTTTTTGGTAAAGCCGCAAAATGGTTTTTAATTATTATTCTTTTTATTTTTTACGATTTCTTAATTTTAAAATCTCTAAAGATTGAATGAAGTTTTATGCTTTTTTATTATAATACAAATATTGAATTTAGAGTTATATATTCTTTTTTTTTGAATATTAATGGGTTCTTTTTATATATATATGGTATATATTTTATTCAGCGGTGTCGCTTGAATTTTTCGATTAGGTAAACATATTCTATATTTTCATTCCATTATACCTTTTAACGTAGCTTATCGTTAAAATTTAATGCAATTTTAGCAAAAAAATTTATCAAATCATAAATTTATGTAACAGCTACACAATTATATGCGTATGCAATAACCGGAATAGGATATATGGAAACATTTTTACTGCGCGAAATAGTTAATATTATTTAATTTAAAAGTTTGTTTGTTAGCAGCATCTATGTGTCAATGATTATTTCTTTGAATATTCATGTTTATGCGGCATATAATCGATTTTTCTATATAATGAAGTTAAGTTTCACAGTCTTGCCTGGTTGGTACATACCATATAACGAGAAGAGCATGTTCAATTATAGCAAGGTAAAACTTAAAATTATGTAATGCCAAAAATTTAAATAATATATTAAATAATATTAAAATCGATAAATTTGTTTTATAAGCAAATTTTATTATTATAAAAATGCATCAAATTATTAAATCATTGCATTATGCGTAAGTGACAACATCTATTGGAATAATTTTCAAAAATGAGCAAAATTTTTAAATTTGAATTGTTAAATTATAAATAAAATTACGATAATAATAAAAAAATAAATTTGAATTTCTTATATAGTCGAAATAAATTCAATTGTTTTTTCTTTTCTCATGTGTCATCAATTTTCTATGTGACACATTTACAATTTCGATTTTTATTTTATTGCTAGTTTTTGTTTTGCTTGTGTCACGTCGTAGTAAATGAAAAATAGGAAAAAAAAATTGCACCATTAATCACTTAAATATTTTATATTTTATAATTAATTTACATTAAAGAATTTATTATTTTAAATTTATAAACCGAATATTAATATTTAATATTATTTAAGTTTTATTTTCTATATATTATTACAGTGTTAAGTTAGTGCGTGTATTTTAAAAATGCCTACAATAAATTTTAACTTTCTTTTTCCCTTGTTTGTTAATGATGGGTGGTAAGTGCGGTACTCCTCATTTATTTATATTTTATACATTAAAATATTTAAATATTGTAATTTTTTTAATTGTTTTATATTATTTGTTTCCCAATAATTGTCAATTTATTCAATAATTAATTTTATTCGAAAAGATGGTATAGATTTTTAGTTATTTAATAATTGAATTTTGACTTTTTCCTATATGCATACGAAAAAAAAAAAATGTGATTTCTGTCTGTGCGACGCCGCGGTAGAAATATGTATATAGCATTTATTGTTGTTGTCGTAGTTGTTCTTGTTGCTGCGTTTTTGTATTTATGTTTAAAATTGTACCAAATTATTTTGAAAAAAAGTAATAAAATAAATATATTTAATTTTATTTGATACAACATTTATTTAAATTTACCTAATAATAATAATATTATAATGAATTTATTTCTTTTTTTCTCTTTTTAGCTATAGCAAATGTGTCTCGCGGTTTAATTTTGTTATCTGTGAAATGAAATTGCAAATTGAACTGTTATGTGCAGAATATTCATTCTTCTGTTACCGGCTACTCTATTGCGGCTAATTTGGGGAAAAGTAAATTGGTGAGTACCCTTTTTTATTTATTACATTTTAATTATCGTTTATATCGTTTTATTATATATGACTTTAATTGTTTATGGCAAGCATATTTGCGATATTTTACTGTATATTTTAATTTATAACATAAGAAAAAACTATAGTAAACATTATTCAATTGTATATATAATACAATCATTGTCAAATGGTTATTGATGCAAAATATTCGTTAAAAAAGAATTTTTTCTTATGGTAAACACTGTTTATAATGCACACAACGCCACTTGTTTACATGCACACAACGCCACTGATTTTATTGTATTATATAGCAAAGATTATTATATATTTTAAATTATGATGTTTTGTATATATTAAATAAATATGATCTTCTAATATATGATTAATTTCTTAGAAAATATTATATTAAATTTAAAAATATTTATTAAAATATTTTTAATTACACGCGACTATATCATTAATCATTCTCATCGTATACGCGACGCAGTAATGTTCAAATGCTCTGCGGTGGACAACTGAAATTTAGCATATGTTTAGAAATTATAATTATATTGAAAAGGTTTTTTTGATGACAATGTAATATTTGCCGCAAAGATATTGCCGATGAAATAATGCAAATGCGCCAATCACTCAAATAAAAATAAGATAATGAAACATCTATATCTTTTGATATAGTTTGCGAATAATTAGTGAATTGATTCGATATATACGTTAATGCGGAGTAGTAATTTACTTGTATATACTTTATCAGTAGCTAATTTTTAGTAGATATCAAATATACATTTGGAGTAACATTACTTTTGCTATGGAGAAATTTAGATTTTCATTGCACTTTAATGTCATAAAATTATACGTTTACTTTTGCCTCACTAACGGTCTCTATATGCAACTTTTCAACAACAAATTGTAATGAAAACAGAAAATTCTTCATAGTAACCTATTATTACGTTAATATATTAGAGATTTCGATACTGTTGACAAACAAATACTCTGCGGTAAACCGAATAATTTCGAAGATGAGGAATTGATTCACATCAAACTTGCTGAATACGTTGAGTGTTGATCACACAACAGTTTTCAAACGCTTAAATGCACTCGGTATGATTCAAAAGTAAGGAAATTGGGTGACATAATACGAATTGAAGCCGAGAGATGTTAAACGATGCTTTTTTTTTTTTGCATTATATCTTCATTGGCGATGAAATATGAATATACTATACGATAATCCGAAGCGTAAAAAATTGTGGGGTTTGCCTGGTCATCTTTCAACATCACTTATCATTAACAATATATTTAAATATTTTTATACTTTATTTGGGCCTAAGTTGAATAAAATGCGTTGATGTGCATACGATCCCAATTCAATTTGTCGTCAAAGAATTAAGTATCTACCAAGATATGGTCGCTATTTGATAGTAGTATATTAAAGAGAAAACATTTAATTCCGATAATGTTTTATTAAAATTTAAAAGTAAATAATTTTATAAATATCTACATTAATTCAATCATTTTTTATATTTTGTATTAAGTTTCAGAATATACTTTTTAAAATATAATATTGTATATATAAAAAACTATTTCAATAAGTATTCAGTATAATTAGAACATATGTGTATATTGAAAAGAGTCTTATACCATATATATTGTAATTTATAAGATTCAATGATTATGTAATATTATTGATGTGAAAAAAAAATAAAAATACAAATACAAATACAAATACAAATAACGAAATGTATATTACCTTTAGTAACACCACCAGTAAATTATTATTCTTTTATGTTATTGTTAATTTGAAAAGCGAGAAATTGTATATATCAATTTACCACACCTCTTATGTTAAACTTTTAAATACACACCGCACTACATTATTAACAAATATTTATATTGTACAATAATACATATATGTTACGAGTCGACTAAAATAAGGACGTTTATAAATATCATGAAAAGTTGGGGAAGAAAAAAATTAGCTATACTAAATTTGATAAATGATTTTTAAACTCCTTAACGTTCGTTTTTTTTTATAGAAATACATATAATAATAGTTATAGCATAAATGGCGCGGTGGTCTCCTGCTCACATCATCGAATGTGCTTAAATAGATTTATTTTTCATACAATGAAATTGATTATTATTTAAATTAACCATAAAAATATAGAGGAGAACTTTTACTTTTATATTGTACTTACATATTTTATTGATATATATATTATTTATATATATTTTTGTTATGGTATAGATTTTCGTTAATCACAATTTGTTACACACTTATAAAATATGTTTGTTCTTTTTTTTTCTTGAAATGCACCATCGAGCACAACCGATTGACAAAATAGTAAATTCGAAATATTAAAATTCTTTAATCGATTTAATTGTTTTTATAAATATATTCTATATATTAATTAATTTTAAATTAGAGTGCATTATAAAATTACTATAAAATAATAATAATTTTCTATTTATAAATCAAATATTACGTTCAGTTTAATATTTGATTTAAATATATAAAAGAAATGTAATTTAGTAAATTTATTAAATGAAAATTTATTATAGCATAATTTTCACATTCATCGTTATTCATTCGTTTTTCATAATTTATATACGCATTTATTTAATTTATGTGTACATTAAGTAAAAATGTGTATAATAAATGTTAATTTTTATTCTCTATTTTTATGTTATGCACAATTTAATTTTATCCGTGCAGTTTATATATGCATTTTCATGACCGAGATCTTTTACCCATACATATAATAAATCTAATTTATAAACTAACATATATTATTTGTATGTTGTCATTAAAAACTGTTTTGTCTGCAATTTACATATGCGTTTTTCTATTTTAATGTTCAGTAAATGTATTAGTATTTTGATTTTAACTATTTATTTTTATAAATGTTGATGAAATGTTAATATATTATATTATAAAAAAAAATAATTAATATGTGTTTTAATGTTAATATTTATTTATTTGAATTCGGAACATTCGGAAATTAATGATTGAATGAGGCACATTTTAAATGTTATAGGTATATATATTATTCATGTACAATGATCATTTATATCACAATTTTAATATTAATTCAAATCCTAGTATTATTATTGTTTTGGATTTAAATCAATTGAATTCATTAAAGTATGAAATTATTATACGGTTTTCTTTCATTTTTTTTCAAGCACTCATGCTATTGGAATATAAATCTCGAAAATAAAGTGATAACTTTTTAATAGTTCTGCACACAAATATCTATTAGAAATAATGTTCAACTACAAGTGTCTGTAATTTGTATTCCTATGGGGTAATTCCATTGAAACTCCTCTACATCATTGGATATTTGGTTCGATAAAGCTAAATTCGTCTAGGGTATTTTTGTTGACGCATAAGCATTTGTTTGTGTACACTTAGAACATAGAGCTGTATAATGTAATTACCACATCAATTAAATTCGCAATATATGTATGATCAGAAAAATAATTTTTCTATCTGTGGTCATGTGTTGTCCATATAGGTGTTGAAAGCTCCTATCGTCGTTTTTGTGGGTGCTTCTGGTTATTAAATAAAATGATTTTTTAACGATCTTGGTTATAGAAACACATTGTTACACCTAGGGACCTACCTATATGTTGTACTTAATATGGTTCTCAACGAAATGAACATATAGTTGGTGTAATAAGATGCGATAAAAATTTACCAATAGAAAAAATAGAAAAGAATCATAAAGTTAAACTTTCGTAAAGTATAAAATTATTGTTATATATTTACATATAACAAATAAACAATTCTTCGATTATAAAAATTTAATTATACAATTTTTTATGTTAACGACATTTATATATTACATGTTAAAATTTAGTTAAAAGTTATTAACTTTATAAAATATAAAAGAGTTAAATATGTTATATACATAAGAACTGCTGTCATGTTCCTTAACTAACTCTATTGTAATATAATAATTATATTAAAAATGATTATTATAATTTATTATGTTTTCATGATACGAAAAAATTGTATGATAAATCTAAAAAATGTTAACTAAAAATATGAGATTATTTCAATAAAATTTATCAATATTATTTTAGTTACTGAAAAATATATAAAAATAATTAATTGTAAATAATATGAATGCAATTTTTCTTTATTGATATATTTCATTCAAATATAATTATTTTTATAATTTTTATAATTTTTCTTATTTTTTTTTTTATATCAACAAACAAAAAATTACTAAAAAATTTTTTTATAAACACATTTATCCACGTCGTTACATGACCTTACGATCATTACATATATACAAAAAATTGGTATTGAGTCAACAATTAAATTAATGTTCTTTGATTTAAAAAAAGAAAAAAAAGTACCAAACCGACAAAAACAGAGTTTGAATTTTTTGTTTTCTTCTTCTTCTTCTTTTTCTTTATTCCATATGTGTAATGACTTCAGTATACTTCATGTATCTGCGGTATTGTACATAACACTACATTTCTATATCTTTGTCTCAACAATTCCAATCCTTTCCGAAAATCTCATAAACCAGAGATGACATCAATAGCAAGAAACATTTTTTACAATGATGTTGTGTCAAAATTTCATATGGAATTCCTTGTTCACTAGTAAAGTTATTGCGCTAAAAATCATTAGTTTATTAATGGCATCGGTACTAAAATGAATTTCGAATATTAACATTTGTTTTAAACTTGGAAAAATGATTTTACGAGACTTTTGAAATAATGAAAAAAGTTTTTAGTATTTCGTACAACTTATGAGTGCGGTATAATTGTTTCAAAAATGATCATGAACACATTGCGGTGATGATGAAAGAAATCGGGAAGGCCAAAGTCTGCGATTATTGAAGATAAAATCAAAAAAGTGATTGATTTCTTCATAATTTATATAGAAGCATCATTAAGTTTAGTTAAAATGGAATTGACATTATCAAAATATAGATTTCGTCGTATTCGACTAGAATATCGTGATACTTCAAATTGGTATCAACGCACACACCATTCGCTATCGATCATCAATTGTTTTGTTATCGATTTTTTTTTTTAACCAAAAAACAACATTTTAACACTCACAACCATTCACCATCTAATTTCACTGGCTGTGACTACTATTTTCTATATTTCCATAACTTCGACTACAACATTTTGTTGATCTGATTTCTACTGATTGCATAATAAAAGTATACCGTATTGCACAGATCTTGATTTAAATAAAGAAGATTAACTCAAAATAACCAACTGTAGTTTTTAGTTTTAAAAAGTTCAGCAATTTTCGAGACAGAGAGTGAGACAATATATTATAAAATTACTAATATAAAATAAAGTTTGATTTGACATGCGATATTATTTTAAAATTTTTCCTAATAAAAATTTATTTTCATAAATTTTAAAATATTGCAATATGCATTTGAATGACTGTTTTTTTTCGTATTTGTACGTTCATTTACCCAAACCATTTAAAATGGTTGGTTTAACTCTAATATACCATATATATAAAACAATAATTTTGTTATCAAAATAAGGAAATGTATATAAAATTATTAAATTTATAAAATTGAAATATGTTTTTTTAAGAACTGAATTGAAAACAATTAACGTACGTCCATACAACCGTTCGTAGTTAGTTTACACAGTCACATATGTCAATGTAAATATCGAAGTAATAAATGATTATTTTTTAATATATATAAATGTACACTGTGTAATTATGGACAATAATAATTATAAATATAATGACTATAATACATATACAAGAGCATTTAATAAATAACCACATGTAATTATAATTTTAGTATATTATATTTATCATTTATCAATCATTCATACACATATAGTTATTATAATAATTGATTAATGCGACAATTAAAATAAAATCATAAATTATATGTGTATTGTTTTCAAATATACAATATAAAATAAATGAATAATTACTATTTAAATATACACAAAAATTCGATTGATTTGCATCATTTAAATTTTCCATATGAACTATGGTAAATATAGATGGGACTTATTTTGAATATAGCAATAAATTAAATTCACATTATAATTGGAAATTATTTATATAATTCAATTAGTATCAGTATTTAAAAAAACAAAAAAAAAACATCACGCCAGTCTGTTAAAATTGTTTCATATTTTTATCGCATTTACTACTACAGCCCTCTTATATTTGCATTCAATTTCAAACTCAATTTAGGTTATATACAATACAAAATAAAAGCTATATATTAAATACATAAAGTCATAAACGAAGTGATGCTTTAGGCTACAGATGAATGTAATACCTTATAAAATATAATATGAAAAACATATGCATATTTTTATTAAACCATTAATATAATCTTTATAGTTTTAATTTAAGTAATAAATAAATTGATTATGACTCTAAAACTTTTTTTATCTATAAAAATACATAATAGGTATAGGAGTTTGAAATGAGCCACTTTTAAAGGAAGAAAAACACATTATTTAGAATAGAAAAATCAAAAATATTTTATTCAAAATAACTTCCATCGCTTTCTTCACATTTTAACCACCTTTCAGGCAATTTTCGTATACCACGTCGAAAAAATGGTGTTGCCTTGGACGAAAACCATTCAGATAGCCAATTTTCAACTTCTTCAGATGTTTTGAAGTGCTGTTCTTTCAAAGCATGTCCCATCGATGAAAACAAATGGTAGTCCGAAGGAGCCAAGTCTGGTGAATAAGGCGGGTGTGGTAACGGCTCCCATCCAAGCGACTTTATCGTATCCTGAAATGGTTTTGATTTGTGTGCTGGTGCATTATCATGTTGCAAAATTACCTTAACAGATTTTTTCTTTCTTTCTCTCCATTCTGGTCGGTTATCTAATAATGCACGGTTCAAATCGATTATTTGTTGTTGGTAGCGAACCGTATTAACAGTTTCACCAGGTTTCAGAAGTTCATGATACACCACACCTTCCTGATCCCACCAAACACAAAGCATTCTCTTCTCACCGAATCGTTTTGGTTTTGCAGTCGATGTTGCTGCTTTACCTGGTGTAATCCATAATTTTTTGCGTTTAGGATTCTCAAAATATATCCACTTTTCATCACCAGTCACGATTCGATGCAAAAAAGACTTCCTTTTGTATTGTTGAAGGTGCAATTCACAAATGGTTTTTCGATTTTCTTGTTGCCTTTCAGTCAATTCATGTGGAACCCATTTTCCACACTTTTGAATATTTCCCATTGCTTTTAAACGATTAGAAATTGTTTTTTGATCTACATTTAAGGCTTCTGCAAGTTGTGTTTTGAGTTTGTGTATCATCTTCGTCCAACAATGCTTGCAATTCACTGTCTTCAAACTTTTTTGGTGGTCTTCCACGTTCTTCATTTCTCAAATCAAAATCTTTGTCTCTAAATTGTTGAAACCATCTTTTGCATGTTGCTAATGATAGAGCATGATCACCAAAAGCTTCTACAAGCATTCGTTGAGATTCAGCTGCGTTTTTCTTTAAATGATAACAAAAAACTAATGATACCCGCTAATCGTTTGTTGAAGACAAAAAATTAGGCATTTTTAACACTATAAAATGTTATGTTGTTGTATTACAAATGGAATTTACCACACTGAATGTTGTTGACAGGTGTCAAAACAATAAAAAAAACATCGCATTAAGGCTCTTTCATAATTACTAATATAATTACAGCCATTTATTGGCAGCGGCTCACTTCATACTCATATACCTGGTAAATATTTTTTCATTTAATATATTATTTGTAATATATATATTACATGAAAAACAATTAATTTTATGTTGCCAATATTGGGTATGTGCGTACATATATAACAAACATTTAAAATTAAGAAATGCACCTCTATCTCTATATATGGTTTACCATCTAATCGACTACATCATAATAATATTTATGAAAGACAACTTGTTTTTATTTGTAAAAAAGTTATTATTAATATTTTTTTTATCTTATTGCATTTGAACTGTTTTACAAACGAAGATTTTTTTTTCGATTTTTGCAAAAAACACTTATTAATAACATATAAATATTCACATACACATTCACACGCACATACGCAAATATCAATGTATTTATATTGTGCATTACAAAAGTTATTTATTTATATTAATATTTATGTTGTTGGCACAATATAATAAATATATATTTGAATATAATATAAATTCAGTTCATTTCTCATTTAATCAAAGATGAAGTAAAATATATTGTATGTATTTATTTATATTGGTATAATAAACTTGTTTGAAATACCGGTAGCTAAATTATGTCTATAACATATATATTTATTGTATATTGTGTATAAATATTATGTTTTATCATATAAATATATATATATATTAATACGAAATAATAAATAAATAAAACACATTATATATTATATTAGAACAGTATATGAAATAAAAATATTATATTCAAATGTTATATATTGCCACCATGGTTTTATGTTATGTTTGTACATATACGTAACACGATGTTCATATGTGTACACCAATTTATCCTGCTGTGTGTAATAATTACTTATTAAGTGTATAACGTGCATATAAATCGGCTATATGTTGTACAAGTAGTACACATAATGAATTATGAATTAATATATGAATGAATGAATATTTTTTAAATGATGTTGTAATTCTTATTTAAATTATTAAATTTAATTTCCTTATTGATATGTATATACAGGGTGTCCCAATTATCGACGGCAATACGAAAACACTAGATTCTCTGGGTCATTTTGCGTCGAAAATATCATATAACATTTTGGCCGATTCGACTTCGTTAGGAAGCTACACGCAAATAACCAAATTTTCAATCAGACCATGTTTTGCAATCTACTGGGATCAATATCTCAATAAATAATTAACCGATTTTAAATTTTTGATACACTATTAGCATTAGCATACCGAGATCTTTCATTTGACGTTAAGATAAGGCAATTCGGACATGTGGTTATCCAGATACTTACAGGAATGTTCACAATTTGATGTACGTCATTTTTCTTTTTTCAAAGTTTGTTCAAGCATAAGTCGAAAAATCATAATGAAAAATTTTTTTCGGTATAAGTTTAAAAACTTGCCACATTCATAAGCTTTCGTTTAAGCTATAACAATGCGATAGGTTTCAACTGGTTCCAGAGATATTCATAAATAACTACAATGATGTAGTCATAAAATAGATTTTCGCTATGGAAAAATTTTATCTTTTTTTGGTTTTTTCCAAAACCAACAATTTGGACGTGACAGATAATTGATTCCATACACTCCTATGCATTCACACAAACCTTCACACAAACACACACAAACGATCTCACACACAAAGGCCCACACGCATAAACCTACGAAAGCACACGCCCGCATATCACCACAGTTTTATACAAAAAAAGCCTAAAGTAATTGCTGAAAATGTGCTCTTTCAGCTCGAATACATAGACAACAATGCTTTTCAATAAACCGAACCAATCTAAGTGTTTGCTGATGCTTGTGGCGAATGTCTTGAATACAGTCTTCTATATGCTGAATTAATTCTTCAAGTGAATTAATCATAGTTGCATAGACTTTTTCTTCAAGGCAACCCCATAAATAGAAATCCAATGGATTTAAGTCTGAAGAACTTGGCGACCATCTTATAGGCCCACCTTTGCCACTCCATCTTTGAACGAGTGCAGATGTGGTTTCAACATGATGGTGGTCGAGTGCACTATGGAGGGAATGTTAGATGCTGACTGGACCCAAACTTTTATCAAAGATGGATTGGCAGAGGTGGGCCCATAAGATGGTCGCCAAGTTCTCCAGAGGATCTAGTGTTTTCGTATTATCGTCGAAAATTGGGACACACTGTATATATGCGGTAATTATATAATAAAATGTTAACATTTATATCCTATTTTAAATTGCAATTATTTTATTTAATTGATGTATACGCAACACCTATATAATATACCTGATACAATAAATGAGTTATACACTATAATTTAAATGAAATATTATATTGTAGTTAATGTAAAATTAAATCTAAACTAAAATATCCATTATCATTTTTTATATGATTTCCAGAATTTCTTATAATTCTAAAATCATATATTCAAGATTTAAAATTTCGTATATGTATTAGAAAAGAAATAATAGATTTAATAAAAACAATCGCTTAGATGTTCTGCATAATCTCAGTTAGTTATATAGGCAAAACACTAATAATTTTTTATAATAATAATATATAATGCATTTAAGATACAGTGAATATAATTACGCACTGTATTCTATATATAGTTCTGGCATAAGATTTTCAAATATTAATTTATACTTAAACAATTAGGTATACCTGTACATTTGCAGTCATCATTATGAATGAATTTGTTTAACAAGTTAAAACATTAACAAGTTAAAACATTACCAAATTAAGCATTCTATGATTATAATTTCTAATAGGATAATTTTATTTATAAACTTATAACATCATATATGGACACGCTCAATATTGCATAGAATTGCTATAGTATAGATTTTTCTTGAAATTTTGTGTGTAAGCATTTAAAATTACTGGAGTTATGTTTATATATTGTATATACCATTTCTATTCAAGATTTAAGATGAATTCCCAATTATATCAGGCTAAGGTATACCATAAATTGGTTGTTTAATTTTACTGATCTATAATTTTTCATATAGTAAATGTGTTGCCTGTAAAGATTTGTTTTACTTAATTTGGATACAACTTTTTTATGTATCACATCATTGAATTTCTTGCAAATTTTTAACAAAATATATAAACATATACAATATAGAAGAGTTATACGGCTTTGTTGATTTTTGAATTTTCATTTGTTTCATGATCACAATTTTCGTCGATGTCAAAAAACTAAACTGAAGCTGAAGAAAAAGATCACAAAATACTGCAGTGTTTATGTGTTTATGTGTAACAGTTTATACCAAGTAAGAAATCTCAAGATGCTGCCAAGAGCAGAATTTATGATTTTTTGCCGGAGTTTAAAATCCTTTTTCCAGAAATCTCATTCTTCTCAGCGTTTCCGCTTCGCAATGACATAATATGTTCTGTCGTTTTTTAGTTGTCATTTAGAACATTTTCAACTAATTTCATTTTATATTTAAATAGTGTTGATAATTGCCCCGTTAGAAGATCCGTATTCGGAATTACTGTGTGCTGAATCTTAACTTTTTTTCCACCCTGAATGCTATGTTATTAAATTAATTTCTTAGGTAGTTTCGTCAGATTCGATATTCCATTTCATTTTCCTCCATTTTCTTCCATTTTCTTCCATTTTCTACTATTTTCTTCCATTCACTGATACAGAGATTTATCACAATATGGTTCAGTATAGACATAAATTTTAAGTTATAGCCAAATTGTTGTATTATATTATTATTGTTAAATTCAACATGACTAACATAACTATAAATGTACCATATATACTCGTCCTATATGTCAATAATACATATATTTTGCAATTGCATAAATATTAAATTTTATAATATTATATACGCAATTGTGGGTTTATTATTATGTTAGTTATTATCGTAAATTTTCGCATAAATATCAATAAAATATTTTTTGTGTTACAGAAAATGTATTTATTTAAAATTGGTGTTTATTAAAATGCCATTTGCTTGTCAAAATTTTATTTTTATTATATTTTAATACAAATTATACAAACAACGCACACATAAAACATATTTATGCTTTTCTTATATGTGAAAATTAATTTAAAATTAATTCGTGATATTCTAATTTATTATTATTTCATATTATTATTATTATAAATAAGATACAAAAAATAAAAAAGATTTATTATTTTTCATTATATATTCATTTATTTTAATAATTTATTACCGATATATTGTATATGACAAATGCATAGTGTATACATTCATATTCATATTAAAAATACTCTCCTACACAAACTAATAATATGGTTGGTATATTTAAAATACAATTTAAAGTCATATTAAAAGACATATACAGTAAAGATCTGATAAGTATCACAAATTATTTCTATGATTTGATAAGTGTTGCACTCTTGCATATTATTCTAATAAAATAAATATTATTTATAAATGAACTATCTTTTATGAAATTGTTAATGTAAATTATTATGGAATTGTATTGAGACATTTCCGGAAACATTTATATTGTAAGTGGAATTAATGATTCAAGGATTGAAGACCTTATAACGATTTTGTTTCTTCAAATTATGCGTCCGATAATTTATGTGCGAAAATTAATTTAACTTGGATTCAAGTAGAATTGGTTTTTCAAGGATCAAGGACCTTACAAGGATATTTTTTTTAAATTATTCATGCCATATGGCATATGAACATGAGAAAAAAACAAGGAACAATGTAAAATTGTTGGTCCAAGAATAATTGGATTTTACAAGATATATATTATAAGGATAATATCGAAAAGTACTTGAAATACTCTTCATCCTTGAAACTTTTATAAATTTTTTTTCTTTAATATCTTGTAATATATATGAGATGTAGCATGTCTACAAAGACAATAATTATCCTTATTAAATTTTGGAAATATTGCATTCATAAAACATTTTAAAACCTTATCTTTATAAGGTAATTGTGAAATGCTTTATATAATACATAAGTTGTACTCAATTTATTGTTAAATTTTATTTCACATGTCGCATGCAAAATTTCCAAAAATATAGTTCAAAGGTGCTTGCCACCAATACTTCTTGAAATGATCCAATGATCTATGAACCACCAATTGTATACTAAAATCATTGGTTAATTCTCTTTCATATGAGGCATATCGTATGAATAATTTAAAATATAAATTTTTTTTGTAAGGTCGTTTAAAATGAAAATTTTGAATTTCTATACGGCATATCCATATCCAATAAGAGTTCCAAATTTCGATAAGTATCATTACTTTTATATAAAATTGATTTTGTGAGGTGACACTTAACGCCTCATTACCGTATATGAAAAAAATATGTACTTTTCAGAGAGAGCAATAATAGGAAAGATTAAAATTCCAACATCTTAAATCACAAAAATTATATTGAATATAAAATGGAACTATATAGTATTTCTTTTTAATTATATATATATTTTAATTATTATTATGTTTATGATTTTATAAAGTGTAATTAATTGCGGCGCCCATTCTGCACTCCTTGAATTTTTGAAGTTAATTAAGCGTCTGCTTTCAAAAATTAAATCCAGAATATTTTCTATTTATGATATCCGGTCATTATTGGAAATATCCATTGTGTATTTTCGCATATGCTGAACGTTCACATAAAAATAGTGCCATACCGATTCCTTTGGAAAGGGACCTTTTGCATAAAGTGAATTTGTGACCATATATATATCTAAATTATCTGATCATTTTGAGACGGTTGATGGACTACGACAAGGCGATCCATTATCAACACTGCTATTTAATATTACGCTGGAAAAGGCAGTGAGGGGCGTAAATATTGATAAACAAGGCACGATTTTCACAAAATCGGGTCAATTGTTAGCGTATGCTGATGATATAGACATAATGGGTCGAAATATGATAACTGTCAAGTATGCTTTCGAATCGTTACAAAAGGAGGCATCAGGTCTGGGTCTCAAAGTGAATGCAGAAAAAACAAAATATTTGGTGGCAACGAATACATCACGAATTCGAGATCAAACGGTTAATATTGGAGAACACAATTTTGAAATAGTCAATAGTTTTGTATACTTAGGATCGTTGATAAATGTTGAAAATGATATTGAAGAGGAAATACGCCGCAGAATAGCAACTGGCAACAGATGTTATTACGGGTTAAAAAAACAATTCCGATCGAAAACATTACAACGAGATCTTAAGTGCAAGCTATATACAAATTTAATACGTCCAATATTAACGTATGGGTCGGAGGCTTGGTGCATGACACAAAACCAGGCACAACTACTTCGGATTTTCGAACGAAAGGTACTCCGTGTCATATTTGCTCCCGTCAAAGAACAGAATGGTTGGAGGCGAAGATACAATTTTGAATTAGACAAGTTGTACAGTCAACCAAATATTGTCAAAACAATCAAGATCAATAGATTGAGATGGCTTGGACACGTAGAACGCATGAAGGAGGAGCGTGTGCCAAAAAAACTGTTAAATAGTAAACCAGAGGGTAGAAGGAGAGCCGGAAGACCTAAGGCGAGATGGCTAGATGCAGTAAACTGTGATATAAAGATCCTAAAAATTCGGGATTGGAAGACATTAACTGCGGTTAGGTCAGGTTGGAAAAGCGTGTTGGAGAAGGCTAAAACCGCACCCGGGTTGTAACGCCATGGAGTAAGTAGAGTAAATAAGTAAGTAAGTATATTTATGGCGGTGATAGTTTAGCGTGCAGTGTCCCATATTACCATCAAAACCCGTCTTTTTTGCCTGTTGATAGTTGCGTAGATACCAATACTGGATGACGTCCACAGCAACGGAGCTTTATTCACACACCGATTCATTCCTCTCCGGAAGGAATATGGATGGATATTAAATTTTTTGTCTATTGAATTTTTAACCGAATAGTATATCATTAGCCTGGCTGCAGTGTACACGACCAGTGTATCGATCAGTGTAATCCCAAGATATTGTACAGTACCATATTTTGTTTTACTATACCGCTCTATCATCGTGTTACAATTTTAAATTATTATTATATAAAAATGTGTTACTCCAAAAAAAAACTCATTCTAAATTATATCCGCATGTGAAAATACATAGGGATAATAAAAAGATACATTTACATTTAACGATGATGCACATTTTATGTACATTGGTTAGATAAAAACATTTGGTATATTATGAAAATAATAGCAAAATGAATGCAAAATGCATCAAAACATTTTTTTATATTCTTCTTTTATAATACTCTTCAAATAATAATAATAATAATATAAAAAAAATATAGAATAATCTCATTTTTATAATATTTATCTATATAAAAAAAAAAGTGCTAAAGAACTCTAATTTTTATCCGACTAATCTACTTTGAGTGTTTTATAATGACTCGACGGGAGTTTGAAAATTAGGTCTAAAAATTATCTTTATTATTATTATTATTTATATTTTTTTTTGCTATATTTGAAGTGGCATTAAGATGCATTTTTATAATATTTTAAGGATAATCGTTTAATAGCTTATATATGAAATTATATTGTGTTGATTTTTTGGTATTTATAAATACGAAAAAAGGTGAATAGAAAATATGGACTATATATTTTATTTGTGTGTTTTTTTTTTCTGGTTTGTTTGAATTAAGCATATTATATTTGAGTGGCAGAGCATATAGAATTCGAAGGGTAAACATTTTTGAAAATAAAATATAAAAATATCATTGTATTCATGTTCATTTGTTGGTTCGTTTTTCATATTATATAAATACATAAATAAATACGTATGTTGATATATATATTAACAATTATAAGCGCCACAACAATTATATATTAATAAATTATTATAATTTATTCCATATAAAATTATATTATTTTATCCCCAATTTTTTAACTTTTTCTATACATTTTGTTTTATTTTTCTGTTTTCCAACTTCTCTGGCATACAATTGACATTTTACATTGATTATAAAAATATATATTGATTTATTTAATTAAAAAAACGACAACAACAACAAAAATAAATATTATAATTGTTAAATATAATAGAAAAGTTGTTGGCAATCAATACTCGTTCATATAATAATAGTGAATTATTTTATGTATAAAATATGACTTGTTTTTTTTTTTCCTTCCAATAATTCTTCGTACTTTGAACGCAAGTTATAATATCAATTTTTATATAGCAGTCAACATTTTATTCACTTTGGTATAACAATTTTAATAAATTTATTTTTCGTTCTCAATCAAATAAAAAGAAAGTCAATGTAAATATTTTCTAATATTATTATAATAATAATTGTTGTACATTTATTAAATAAAAATTCAATAAAGTGTTTTTTCATTTTTTTTTTATAGAATAAATGTAGGTTGATAACATTGAATTATTATTTTATATTAATATTGATAAATAAATAAATAAATAAATATATGTAAATATTTAATGGCATAATTAAATATTATAAGTATAAATTTGTTTTACATTTTGTAGTATATGTGTGTGCGTTAGTGGAGGAAGTTATATTATAGAGAATATATGCCATAGATTTGGTTCGATGCAATATTATATAATTAAAATTATATAACTCTTAAATATGATTTAAATACGTGTCATTAATACAATGGTCTTTAAATATTCTATCATAAAGTTACATGATTTGGTTCCATCCGTATAGATGGTTGTACTTTTGTGTATTGAATTGAATTGAATTGAATTTTTTTTTTTTTTACAAAACAATTGTCAAACAGAGAGAAAATTTTCTTCCATTACCCTACTAACAATTTGTCTGTACTTTGAAAAATGAGAGAAATTTCCGTGGAAAAAATCCACACATTTTCCATGAAAAAATGTATATCGGAATTTGTCCAAAGAATTTCCATAGATTTTCCACTTAATATAATAGTATTTTAGTATTAGCTGAATTGAAATCTTTGGATTATCAGGATAATATGTCAAACATATATCCGTGCGGTATTGTATTCATAATTTATTTCACTAATTATCCAAGACAGTAGTTCAAATGTTGTATATTTTGCTTATCTAGATATAATCGTCATTATTTTTAATTTATTTTCATAATATTTAAAACAACCCGCAACTTAAATCGATACATTGCCGAGGAATTTTGTAAGACTTTTCATGGATTTTATCCGCGGTTTTTTTGTTCTTGTTTATTACAAAAAAAAAAAAAAAAAATGCACTATCAATGAATTGTTGCCATCGTTTAGCATCTTCATTCCGTGCACATAGTACTTTAAGGTCTATCGGTAAAAAATTGAATCAAACCGCGATTTGGCATTATCGTCATAAGAAAATTTATTCTCCTAATACGGACAATTCACGGGTATTACTTGCCAAAATACATGGACGATCCAAAGATATTTTTGTCAAATTCCGTGAATCTGCTCACAAAAAATATGAAAATAAATTCTATGGATATTCTGTGGATTAATAGCAACGAGATATACTACTAAGGAGAATCCGTAGAAATTATCATCGGAAATATACGGATAATCCAAGGACATTTTTTACAAAAATCCATGGGCATGGTTGCAGTCTTCATATAAAATTCCAGTGGACATCCGTAAGAAATCTATATAGAAATTTCCACGGATTGAAACTACGGACTACTACATATAATGCGGAAATTTTGCAGACAAACTACGGACAGTGTTACTAGGGTTATTCACAATTTCCTAGGCCAACTAATTATAAGGTATATTTTATATTTTTATTCCTTCACCCCATCATCATTTTAAATTCATATTTATGAAAAAAAAAACTTTCTACAAATCTTAAAAATTATTAAGTAAATATTAAAATAAATCTATTTGAATTGAAATAGTATTTAATTAATGTAAGGATTTATTTATGAAATCATTTAGAATTAATTTGGTGATAACCGTAAGTTTTTGTGTAAATCAACTTTCATTGAATTCAAAAATGAATTCTAAATGATACATCCTATTCGGTTTGCCTATCCATACTTTATGCACGTACGAATATTTTCATGTACACCTTTATGAATTCCAATAAATTTAGACTGAGAATATATGATGATGAGATTTGAATGTTTATAGTATATGCTGACAATCAAATATGACGACAAACCAGATTAACTAATCCTATTTAATACAGTGAAATTTCTGTTTCCATTGTACTATTATAATATTTCATGTCATATAGAGTTTAAACGATAAATTCAACAGGTTTTTACACAGATTTTATACCTGAAGAATACACACGCAAAAACTTCTAGCTTTAGTCACTTAACCGCACATAATGCAATAGCTTTAATTTTATAGCAACGAATGTCAATTTTGATGCTATTCGCTTTGATGACGGAATTGCCGTCTCATCTGCAACAAAAGCCATGTAAATAAAAGATACATCGTTCGCCCAATTACGCTTACGTAAAACTCCAAATTGTATATCTATAGAATATATATGAATATTAATCACAACTATAAATTTTCTGCCATATAAATATGATTGCAAAATGTTTGGTAATAATACCAAAAATGCTACAATTATTGTTTATAAGTTTCTAATGTAAGAAAAACTTTCGTACCATATACTTTGTCGAATGGCGATGTGTGATTTCTGCGTGGAACACTGCTGAACAGTATTTTTTTATATTGTCTAAGTTATTGCCGATCCTGTTGTCTGAATCCAAATTGATGTGCGGTTTGGAAATAATTATGTCAGTATAGGAAAATATTGTTGTTATTTTTACCAGGTTTCAGCAGTATTATTATTTGCGTTTTTTTTTTTTACCAATGATTCGGTATATAGTTGGTTAAATAGGAATTTAATATAATTTCGTTATTTTTTCTGATAGTCCCTGTAGCCACACTATCACCAATCCTTTAATATAGCCTGGTGCATTCTTTGCCGTTTACTTTATTGTTTATTATTTTATGGAATGGTAAACTTTTCGCGACGTTTATTATTTAATTAAAAAAAAAACTGCTGTAGTATATTAAGCGAAATGCTTTGGAAAAACATCGGTTTGAATGATTGATGTTTATTGGATAGAAATTAGAAAACTTGGTTAGAATTAAACTGCGCGGTAACATTGTTGGGCGATTGAAAATTATTCCATATCAAAAAATGGAAATTGAGAAATTGCAATAAAAGTATTGAAATGGAAATCCCATTATTTACCAATTAATTTCCTTTAAATATAGCCATGAATTTTTATTAAAAATTTCATATATTTTAGAATTTCACGTTAAAAATATACTATCATTATCATTATGTAAATAGTTTTTCCGGGAAAATTAGGTTCACAATCAATTTTTGTTTTTTTTTTTTTCTCCTTAATCTAGTTCACTTTCATGCTGTGAAACTTACTTACTTACTCCGTGGCGTTACAACCCGGGTGAGGTTTTAGCCTTCTCCAACACGCTTTTCCAACCTGACCTATCCGCAGTTAATGTCTTCCAATCCCGAATTTTTAGGATCTTTATATCACAGTTTATTGCATCCTGCCATCTCGCCTTAGGTCTTCCGGCTCTCCTTCTACCCTCTGGTTTACTATTTAACAGTTTTTCGTGGCACACGCTCCTCCTCCATGCGTTCTACGTGTCCAAGCCATCTCAATCTATTGATCTTGATTGTTTTGACAATATTTGGTTGACCGTACAACTTGTCTAATTCAAAATTGTATCGTCGCCTCCAACCATTCTGTTCTTTGACGGGACCAAATATGCCACGGAGTACCTTTCGTTCGAAAATCCGAAGTAGTTGTTCCTGGTTCTGTGTCAAGCACCAACGCTCTGACCCATACGTTAATATTGGACGTATTAAAGTTGTATATAGCTTGCACTTAAGATCTAGTTGTAATGTTTTCGATCGGAATTGTTTTTTTAACCCGTAATAACATCTGTTGCCAGTTGCTATTCTGCGGCGTATTTCCTCTTCAATATCATTTTCAACATTTATCACCGATCCTAAATATACAAAACTATTGACTATTTCAAAATTGTGTTCTCCAATATTAACCGTTTGATCTCGAATTCGTGATGTAGTCGTTGCCACTTAAATATTTTGTTTTTTCTGCTGTGAAACACCTACTAGAAAAAATTTCGTCATATTGATATTCGAAAAGTGTCTGTCACAACGCAAAAATAGTGATGTTGGTCCATTTTAGAACATCGCTATATATATAAATTATATAATTTTCTATATTAGTACTGTTGCTCATTATTAATGTTATTGAAAATTAGATACATTTAATTTTACTGTACGAGTGAGTAAAATACAAACTGTGTGATTACGCATCATTTTCGTATATATTAAAGGACAATTTGGTATTTTATCTGTTGTTGTTTACTTTGCCTTTTATGGTATATAGTATTAAAAAAAGTATATTATAATATAAAAAGGAATAAATAAATTGAAAAAAAAATAAATAAAGTATATTATTTTCAGTCAGTAATTTATAAATCTTCTTTTATATTAATCAAAATATTATTATGCGTTATATGTTTTTACACGTACATTACATTTTATATATATATATATATAGGTGTTTGGTGTGTGTGTGTGTATATATGGAAGAATATATATTATTATGTAAAAAAAATTGATCTCGTTTCATTAAATTTTAAATGATTTTTAACTAAGATAATGATACTCATAAAAAAATCAATTAGTAATTATATATTATAGGTTCATTTCATATACAATAACTTTATAGTTTTGTACGTATATTGATTGTATTACAGGATAGTAGTGATGTTTTTATTCCTTGTTTTTTCTTATTTTAATATTTATTTTATAAACGCATGAATTCTTTAGTACACACATGTTGTAATTATTATTATTTTTTAATAATATCTTTTAAGAACATCACTTTTATATTGTTATTATATTCAGTCAGAATTAAACAATATAAATTTAAAATGGAAAAAATAATTTCGCTAAAATTAAAGCAAAAATTTTAAACTTAGTTTGTATTGTATATGTGTGTGTGTGTGTTTCGTGACCACCACCACTACCACCACATACCATATATTTTTGCGTATATTAACTATATAATAAATAATAAAATAATACGCTAAATAAATAAAGTCAATGTGCTTTTTTTTTTTTTTCTCGTTTCTTAAAAGCATATTTAATATTTAAAAATTTAATATGTGTTTTGTGTTTAACATTTTTTCTTTAGAGAACAATAATAAATAAGGCAAGGAAACAAAAAAACGAATTATAACAAGACATATTTTATAATTATTACAAATATGTATAAATAAATATTCGTCAATTAGTTTAAAAAAATATTTAGTCATATTTGTGTGTGTGTGTGTGTGTATTTTAATATTTATATTATTTTCTCTTTTTTAACAAAAGCAATTAAAGTCTATCATTTTTTTATATTCATTTATTTTTGAACAATTTTATTTATATTGCCGCTTAAATTTTTTTTTTCTACAGTTTTTTTTTTTTTGCTTTTACCATCATCATTTTACTAACCGCTGTTCTCTACTGATGTTTTTTTTTTTTTTTTTTGTTTAGTTATTGAAATTATTGTTACCGCTTAACAATATAAACATCTACATTCAATTTTGTATTGGGTTTTCAATGTAGTCGCAGCGGTTTTCACATATAAATTGCTATTGATCGATTTTGACTTATATTAACGCAGTTATGTCGAAAATTTAAACCAATTTTTGTTGAACAATGAAAAATCCACACAAACAAACTCACATCAAAATTAATGTGCTGTGCATGGTCAGACAAATCCTTAAAAGAACCGCAGTGTTACAAATGGTTTGCAAAATTTCGTTCTGGAGATTTCTCACTCAAAAATGTACAACGTACAACGGTGAGGAGGTGGATGACAACCAAATCAAAGCAATAATCGGCCTAAGTAATAGTAGTCGGTTATAATTTTTAACCATACCAGGTATAGGAGTATGAAGTAAGCCGCTGCCAATAAATGGCTGTACTTAAATTAGTAATTGTGAAAGGCGCCTTAATGCAATGTTTTTTTAATTGTTTTGACATCTGTCAACAACATTCAGTGTGGTAAATTCCATTTGTAATACAACAACATAAAATTTTATCGTGTTAAAAATGTCTAGTTTTGTGTCTTCAACAAACGATTTGCGGGTATCATTAGTTTTTTGTTATCATTTAAAGAAAAACGCAGCCGAATCTCAACGAATGCTTGTAGAAGCTTTTGGTGATCATGCTCTATCATTAGCAACATGCAAAAGATGGTTTCAACAATTTAGAGACAAAGATTTTGATTTGAGAAATGAAGAACGTGGAAGACCACCGAAAAAGTTTGAAGACAGTGAATTGCAAGCATTGTTGGACGAAGATGATACACAAACTCAAAACACAACTTGCAGAAGCCTTAAATGTAGATCAAAAAACAATTTCTAATCGTTTAAAAGCAATGGGAAATATTCAAAAGTGTGGAAAATGGGTTCCACATGAATTGGCTGAAAGGCAACAAGAAAATCGAAAAACCATTTGTGCAACAACAATGCAAAAGGAAATCTTTTTTGCATCGAATCGTGACTGGTGATGAAAAGTGGATATATTTTGAGAATCCTAAACGCAAAAAATCATGGATTACACCAGGTAAAGCAGCAACATCGACTGCAAAACCAAAACGATTCGGTAAGAAGAGAATGCTTTGTGTTTGGTGGGATCAGGAAGGTGTGGTGTATCATGAACTTCTGAAACCTGGTGAAACTGTTAATAAGGTTCGCTACCAACAACAAATAATCGATTTGAACCATGCATTATTAGATAACCGACCAGAATGGACAGAAGGAAAGAAAAAATCTGTTGTGTTAATTTTGCAACATGATAATGCACCAGCACACAAAGCAACCATTTCAGGATACGATAAAGTCGCTTGGATGGGAGCCGTTACCACACCCGCCTTATTCACCAGACTTGGCTCCTTCGGACTACCATTTGTTTTCATCGATGGGACATGCTTTGAAAGAACAGCACTTCAAAACATCTGAAGAAGTTGAAAATTGGCTATCTGAATGGTTTTCGTCCAAAGCAACACCATTTTTTCGACGTGGTATACGAAAATTGCCTGAAAGGTGGTTAAAATGTGTAGGAAGTTATTTTGAATAAAATATTTTTGATTTTTCTATTCTAAATAATGTGTTTTTCTTCCTTTAAAAGAGGCTCATTTCATACTCATATACATGATATATAATAATAAAATTTTGTATATTATGAAAAAAAAAAATACTGGAATCATACAGATTTTTCTAGAGAAAATATATTCATTCAAATTATTTTATATTGTATTATATGAGTGCACATAAAAAATATACTGTGTGTGTGTCGGTTGTTATCAAAGAAAAAACGCGTTTAAATTCAATATAAATCTAATAATTTTAAATAATAATAATAATAAAAAATATATATAATTTGCCTTTTCGATTTATATAAATGTTAAAATATAAACGACCGAATGTATGTAAAAAAAAATATAAATAAATATAACCACAAGAAAAAAAAACTTCTAAACATCCAAATTTGTTTTATATACCATAAAAACATATTATTATTTAGAAATTTACAGAACTTTAGAAAAATAGCTGCGAATGATAGAAAAACATAAAAACCAATCTGAATGCGATAGTTAACTAACTTATATGTAAATGTATTTTATTCTTCTACCAATACATTATAATAGCAAAATAATAATCAAATCAGACTTTAATTGATTCCAAAATATGATATAGCACGTAAAACACAGCGGGAGTATATCATAAATAGCATACCCCATATATACAATTGTATTTTAATAATTTGAATGGAAAAACAAATGTGGAATATGTTGTTTATTTGAAATTAATTTGGTTGTTTTTATCCAAAAAAAAACAACAAATAAATAAATAAATAAATAAATAAATAAATAAATAAATAAATAAATATCAGGAAAGAATAAAGAAAGGTATTCTTCATAATATATATTTATATATAAAACACATGCAGACATTGCAAACACACCTTTTTATTTGGTTCGATATATTATACACCTATACCGAACTTGTACCAAACGAGTATTTTAATGTTGATGATATAATGTTTTTCCGTTTTTTTTTATTAAAGCAACTTAATCTGTGTGTACATTAACAATAATAATAATAATAATAATAATAAGATTCAAAGTATCACACCACGAAGTTTTTAATTTTAATATTTGGTCTATATATATACTTTTAATTTCCTCTAAATTCAACTATTATTGATGATGTTCTGTATAACAGTGTCGCACAAATTAAATGGAAATATTAACACAACGATAACGTTATACATACATAGAACATTTTACGTGCAGTACATGATTTAACACCAAAAATCAATTCAGTTTTGCAATTTACATTATTATAAGTGAGAACTTAACTTGCAAAAATGTGGTGTAGCAATAATTTATAAAAATATAAAAACTGCAATTCTTAAGAATATCTATATATGGTGATCATGCTGCCATCCCGATTTCCCTTAGGAAACGATTCAAATGCTTTAAAAGTGATGGTTTTTTATGTCAAAGACAATGGTAAACCAAAAAAGTTCGAAAAAAGACGATTTGAAAGTAATACTATTAGATGACAATATTTGGTTTAAAAATTAATTTGTAGTAACATTAAATGTTACACAAGCTGTCGGTATCATATACTTTTGTACATTCAATCGCAATGTTTTAAAAGGACAGAAAAATGATTGCGTTATATATGAAATGAAAGTAAATGACATCGAAAATCAATACAATATATGTTTTATTGCTTTTTAGATACCAAAACAGATCGTTTTTGTATCAGATTATGACTTTGATTTTTTTTTTTTTTGGATAATCGAAAACGCAGAAATGATCATGATCAACAATACAAAATATTCATGGAAAGAAGAAGGTGTCGCGTATTATGATCTTTTGAAAATGTAGTATAAGCGGTGTAAAGTGAATGTTGTCTAAAGATACAAAAAAAGTTATAACAAATGTTGGGAAATATTTTGATTGGAATAAAAACTATCATTTCCACAAAATAAGCATTTGATTTTGCCAATAAATAGGGGAAATTAAAGCGTTGACCTCTAATATAAAGGATATAGGCAGACAAGTTGAAAATCGAATGTGGCCGAACAAAACCCAACTAGGCGCCAACCAAATTTTACCAAATGATCAAAGATTTATGTGGATTTATATTATCATTGTGGTTGGTGGAATACAATGGCTTTACAATTTGTCAATTCTGATCTAGCTTTTCTTGAATTGCAATGTTATATTTAGCATTTATCATTTTGGTTGAATGGTTTATGTTCAATAATTCCTTTATAATCAAATCAAACAAACTGTGATAACATTTATAGTTTTCTATTGATGAATATCAACTTTGAATGTAGTTAGCTAAGTTAGCTAATCTTTTATTGTAAAGCTGACGATATTTTTCGATGACATTTTTATCCAAACAACTTGTAACACACCAATTTTGACACTTTCGCTATTTTAAAGGGTTCAAATACGGATTGGGAATTGGAAAATTATTTCATATCGGAGGGTGGAAAAGATGTCCACGAATTTTAATCGAAATTCTCACACATTTGTTCGATAGTCAATAGTCAGTACGTATCCGAATTGCAAATTTTCACAAACATCTGGATTTTTGACATCAATATATAGGCGAAACGAGACCTGTAAACGTAGCATTTGCAATAGATGATTAGTCAAAGTGGCTTGATTGCATGAACATCAATTTTGTAATTTTTATTTCTTATTATTGTAAAAGAATATTTGAGTTTATTTTAGAAATTTTAGTGGTTTGTATTTTTATCTTTACACACAATACCACCTGGACCCATACAAATATCATCAAAATAATATAGGAAAAAAATCAAAATAAAATTTCAACAAATACATGTCAAAAATCTTGTGAAAATTTGCATTTCGAATTAGTTCTCAGTCCAATACAAATTTATCATTTATTACAAATGTATATTTTATAATTGAGTGCGCCAAGTGGTTTTAAGAGTATAATTTGTTTTTTTGTATAGATCACGATGAATCTGCCTGAACTGCATGGTGATTTTTCCTCTTTTATCAATATTATTGAAGAAAATCTCTATACACCGCCACAATAAAGACATAATTTTTTGCTTTAATTGGAATTGTTCATCTAATTTTATTATATTAAATATACGATTAATGCTTATATTGGGATTAAATTTAATATCTACAAAAAATGTAGTAAATTAAATTTTCAATTATGTATCCTATTCAATGTAATTATAAACGTGTTTTTAATAATTTATATATATATTATGTGTGTGTGTGTGCATACAGGGTGTCCGCATTTGAAGAGGATCACATTTTATAATTTTATTCTGAAATTTCACAATTTCAAAAGCAATTTCATAAAATGTGTTATTAAAAATGGAACGTTTAACATTTGCACGATTTTTTTTTTTTTTTATAAATCATTCTATGTATAGTTAAGTGATATTTTTCCTAAAAACGAACAAGGTATGATGAGTAATTTCCTCTAAAAGATTATAATCTCAAACACCCTGTCTACCGCTCGCATCATATCTAACAACATATTTATTTTTCGGTAACATCAAACTATACAATATAATATAATATGTTTCATTCCCGCACAATAATTCTTGTATGAACTCATTAAATAAACATGTTTTTTTTTTTTTCCTTGTATTAGCTAATTAATTAATTAAAATTAATAAATTATGTATGGTATATTTTATAGATTAATAAACAGCATAATAATTTAATGCGTGTGGCCCCCATATAACAAAATGAACAAATCACATAATAAATAAATATTAGAATGATTTAATGAACTATAATATATACGGAATAAAAACATTTTATTCTAATAAATTCTATATAATGTTCAATAACGTATACCTATAAATGTCATTATAATTTCATTTATTATAGTATTTTTTAGTATATGTATGTGGGGAATGGTAAAAAGTCAAACATTATTATAATTTTAAAATAACATTAAATCAAAAATCTTATAATATATATTTGTTAGAATATATATAGGAAACTTGTAGCTGTCATCAATTTAAAAAACATAGCGTGACTATTCAAAAAAAAAAAAAAATTCGCCGATTCTACAAATTAAATAAAATTCTATACAAAACAACCACTTTTTCTCTTCTAAACTATGTATATTTATTTTCGATATATATTTATATCAAATGGAAAAACATAATCATCAAATACTATCGGCAAATTTGTTTTTTTTTTTTTTTGAAAAACGCTACAACTATACAAAAAATATATTTATTATAATTTTTTTTTCCTTTTATTTATTGTATAAGTATTACAACAAAAAAACTATATATATTCAATATATAAAAGCGCCACTTTTGATAAAAAAAATACTCGAATAATAAAAGAAAATAACACTAAACCCAGCGGGTAATAATATAAAAATGTCAATCATTATCCTTACCCATCTATATGCTATACATTCGCATATATATATATGGCTAGATTTATTTATGGTATGGAATATGGATGACAGCCGCCTTTGTTTCCAATCAAATTATTATTATATCGGCGATGATATAGTTTTATACATTATTTACCTCCTTATCCTGTGGTGGTTTACACATACATTTGTTATATTTAATATAAATAACATAACATATGTATCCGCATATAAACATAAAATCACTTCAAAAGATAAGGATAAACAAAATATCCTTTAAATACATATGTTGTACATAATTTTGATCCGACAAATTTACATCATGTTAATGTTAATGTTAATGTATATAAATAATTAATTAATTATATTTGATAGAAAAAATGAATAAAATTAAATAAATATATTAATAAAAATTTTCTCTATAATTTTGTAGTATATTGTAGTATATATAAAACGATAAAAAATAAAATAAATAAAATAATAGTCACTTAAATAAGATTAATTAATTAATTAAAAAAATAAAAAAAAATGAACAAAAATATTATCTATAAAAATATTTGTGTCATTATATCGTTAAATTTAAGATTGTGTGAAACAGGGTGTCAAATATATAATTAACAACGATTCATTTGACACATAATTAATTATTATTACTTTATATGTATATAAATATATTTGTTATTATTTTTAGTCTTCATCATCACACACACACACACACACACACACATACTATACTGAATGATATATCAACATATAAAACACCAAAAATAAATAAGTGATGTAGTAAAAATTCCATGACGACAAATTTTGGATTCCAATGTCAAAATAAATTAGCCAAACTTAAGTTATATATATATTATTATTATTACTGACTATATTTATTGCATATACACACTATCGTTGTATTCTTTTATATTTTATAATAACTTAGTATAATGTTATACTATAAAATTAATATAAATATATGTATCAAGAGTACAGTTGAGTGTTCGTTCACATATATTAATCCATAACGTATACCATATATAACATATTTATAAAAAGAAAAGTATCGGATGAAATATTTTTTTGTCGGAAGAGTTTGTATTTGATGTGTCAACACATGTTTTCGTAAATAGTTTTATTTATTTATTTATTTATTTATTTATTTATTTATTTATTTATGTTACAATATATATTTTTATTTTCGTGGCTTGTGCATACAAAATAAAATAGGTTCGTATTGGAAAAAGGGAGAATAAGATATTTTAATAGATATTTTTCTTATGTGAATCATACCATATATATATTCATATTCATTGATTAATATATATAATGATACATGAGTGAGTATACTATTTCATTTCATGTATATTATTAAAATATTCGATAATTAACCCCTCATATGTGTTTTTTTTTTTTGTAATGTATTGTATGTCAATTTAATGAATTTTTCCAAAATAAAGATTATAAATAATTAAAATAACTATAATAAATAACAAAAGAGAAGAGTCAACTTTCATCACAAACAAACACACACACACTACAGATTATATATTATATAGTAATATCATATGTGTATTAAATCTATTTCTAAATAATACATTATAATACGAATCATATGAATTTCTAATATACATTTAAGATCAAATATCTTCTGGTATGTAATGTATAATGGATAACAGAATAAGTATATAAATATATATATATATAACAATTTATACGCTTATAAGTAATATATGAATGTAATGTATATAATAAAATACAATTTAATATGGTCCTTTAAAGGTCAAAAATCAAATCAATATACATTTATCTAATGTAACAATATAGAAAATAAATGCTGAATTCAGTCATATTATATACATTTTTAGGGTACCGTTTAGATTAGGGTTAGCCATCTAGTTATAAATGTAAAACGTAAAACATCTAAATTTTTGATTAAATACCAAGAAATGTAATTTCACATTAATTTTTGTATAGAGTTTTTTTTACTGCATTTGTGAAAGTTGAAATATCCTTATAAACCATAAATCATATTTTGCTCCTCGTGAAACTTTTATGTCATCTAATAAACCTTTTATTATAAACCAAGTTGGTAAATTACTCTGCATGGGAGTATATAACAATTTACCAATTGTGTACTGTACTGTACTGTAATTACCGGAAGATAGATGTTTTCAAAATACTATTATTTTTATATGGATGATTAGCCCATAGTTATGTGTGTGCAGACATTGTTAATCTTTGAATAGCGTCCAACACCATATTTTCAAAGATATCCGTTTTTCTTTTTATTCCATCAACGAACAAATGGTCATACCCAGCCGAAAAATGTTAGTATTAAAATAAATACCGAAAAATTTCCAATGAAAAATAGTGGATTTGAACCCGGTATATTTCATGATTAAATTAGCGCTATGCAACTGCGCTATCGAGTGTTCATACTACATATTTTACCCTATATATATATATATATAAATATATTTGTGTATTGTTATATCATCATTTTCTTACAGTACATACTTATTTTATTCGTTTCGTTTTCACAAAATAAGATAAAGTCAATCTCCACCCATTTGAACTTAAATTGAAGTTGATTTGTTGACGCATTTGAATTTTCTTTTTCCCTCTACATAAGCACAATTTTCATTGTTATATTATACCCATATATACATATACATGTACAATATATACATGTATATACTCAATGCTGTTTATTATGTAATAAATAAAAAGGGGATATTTTCCTCATGAAGAAAATTATTTTCTCTTAAGTGCGGTTTTGTGGTTTTTGTATTTTCTTTTATTTGATTGTATCGGCGAATTTTTTTGTTTTTTATTTTTATTTCATTTAAAATTACAATTTTTTTTTATTTGTTTTAACAATTTTAAATATATAGACATTTTTCCACTTTGGGTATATCGCATAGTTATTAAATGAATTAATTTAATTGTAAAATTTGTGGTAAAATCAATGAATGTATTTTATAGAAAAATATAATTATATAATATTTTATTATTATATGGCTATAAAATCGATTTCTATAAAACCTAAACACTGTATTGATATAATAATTGCGATGATTGACAATGAGATATAGATATTCTGCATATCGTAACGTAATAATATGTCGTTTTTTTTTTATTAATCATTTATGTATACTCTATTTATTATTATCCAACACACATAAGAAATTAATTAATTAAAATAGTGGCACCGCAGTGAGTAGAGAAGCGGCATTTTAAATCGATCGTAAAAAATACCACAGATTCAATTCCTCAGCACATGTACAAATGTACATTAAATTGTGGTTTTACAAACGCTACTCAAATATTAATATTAACTGCATTGTGTGGCCACACACTATTTATGGTATATGTAGCGCTCTATCACCAAATTGGTGAATCATTATTGTTATATTCGTCTCAGCCGATTAATATTGATCAACTTGATTGTAATGAATGTTTTTTGGTAGAACGGTTAGAATCCATATGCTCGTCACTTATTATTTAGCGTAACATAACGCCTTGATGATGAATTTAATTATTTTTAATTTTATATCATGTTTATGTCTGCGACGTACGATATACGAATAATAATAAAATTTAAAATTTTGATTTTTTATATTATTAAGAGTTAATTTTAAGTCGCACTAAATTAACTATATAAAATTATCTATCCAAAGAATTTAATATTTATACTAAAAAACGACCGTAATTGGTACAATAAATATGTATAAGGAAAATAACCGATAGATTGCAAATTTCTAACATTAATATTCAGATTAATTTTTGGCAAATAAACTGTTACATTATACGCAATCAATTTTACCAGAGTAGACATGTTTAAAATAAAGGACGAAGCGCTATATAAATACTCTTTGTGCTGACTAAATTTTAGCAATATAATATATGTCATAATGTGAAGACCAATTTGATAGATAAATCATTAATAAATAAAATAATCAAAATTGGTTTTTAAATGCAGATACTCTAAAGATTACTTTATAGAATCAATGTGAAACAAAAACATTAGACAAACATTTTGTTAGAAATTTCTCTACTTGTACGTTTTTGTATAAATAACAAAAGATCCATAGATACAAAATTATTTCCTTAAAATTGAGGTATAGTTAATTTGAGATAAAATATCAGCATGATATAATGGATTAAAAGTATAAAGTCCAAAAAATTTGTAGTAATTAGCTAGGACATCTCATACTGATCATTCTATGCAGTTATTATTAATATTAACATAAAATGTATATGTTTTACATTATTTTAATCCCGTGGCTTTGAGTTACTTTTACAAATTTATTTCGTATCTCTATTATATAAAATATTGTGAATAATGTATAAAATTCACTAGAAAATGGTTAAGTTTAATGTATCAATTTCTTGGAGAAATTCGCATAGAATTAAAAGCAATATGAATATATTTATAATAATTGTTCATCAAAAGCAGCACGATTGTTTTAATTTTTCAATGGTATATAATAAATTGTTAAATGTGTAGATTTTTTATGTATTTGATAGTTCTGACACATTTTGTTGCGTAGATAATCTAATAACCTATATAAAATAAATACAAATACGTTATCAGTTCATGCTATGCCCTACACAGATAGAAAATGTAATATTTATGCTAACTGATGGGCGAAGACAAATGTACATTTATTATGGATATGGCTTGTGGAACAGACACACAGTTTATTTTAATTTAAATCTCAATCTGTATCAAAATGTATATAGGCAAGGAGTTGAAAATCGGTCGTATCTTTTAAATGTGTATTAATCAATTTTAAAAATCACTTCGATGACACATTGAAAATCGTAAACCATATTGTTCACTGCGTTCAATTCCAAAAATTTATATATATCTTTCAATTATTTATTTTCCTATTAAAATGGATCAGCTAAATTTTGCCATATTTTTTCTGTTAATGAACTAAAAATATACGAAAAACATATTTGTTATAATAACTTTAAAAAGATGTTTTTAACACAACCACACACGTCGCTAATTCAATTCAATCCAAAAAAGGAATCATGCGTGAATATATCTAAATATTGAAACACAATATATTAGTTTAATATATTCATTTTTTATTGCTATCAATACATTTCAATGCCGAAATGGAATATTTATCAACTTAATCGTTATATTTAATGTTTGGTTGGTTATAGATGATTTTCATATTTATGGTGAAAAGAATAATCATATATCAATTGTCAATGTAATAGTTGAATGAAATATTGATGCGTTTTGATATATTTTTATAATCCCTAATTTACAATACAATAACTATACATACCTTCACATATACTCTCGTATATAGAATTAAGAAGTTAGTGCGATGATAAGAAAATAAACTATATAAAGCCAGTTTTCGACAGAACAAATTTTAGTATGTTGAGATAAAAAATGATAGTTTTACGTGCTATATACGTGTTTTGTTGTAGCAAATGAATAGAAATATTTTTCCGTTTAACCGCAAAAATCGAAAATTTTTTTTTTTAATTATAATAGATGATTCCGAAAAAAAATTGTCATTTTTTTCTCTGCATTTAAATAAATGGGTAGCTGAATAAAAAAATGATTTGCTTATAATAGTGGTTTTTTATTTAATTTTGTTTTCAAAAAATTGAAATCAAATGTCAAGATTCGTTTTTTTTTTTTTTTACATTGTACGAAAATCGTTTTAAACCTTTTTTTATGGTCACAATTTGTTTTGGATTCGTATTATACATAGCAAATTTCTTTAAATTTTGAATAATGAAGTAATCATTTATTTTTTAAAGGATAATAATATCATATTTTATAAAAATTTCAATATCTCACAGCTGCGGACCGCATTATTGAATAAACAGTTTTACAGTGATTTATTATAAAATTTAAGACATAAATAAAAACACATTATTTTCATATCATAATATGGGTTTGACGTATTGGTTTACTATTGATTAATGATTGAATCCTTTTTATAAGATGTCAAATATTCAATTTTTTTTCAATTTATTTACATTAAAATACCAGTAGCCAATTGTACAATCTGTATGTATTGTAAATTTATAAGAGAAATTTTGTATAGATAGCTACTGTCTAATTCTATTAACATTTTTATATTAA